>JANXHW010000004.1:135660000-136860000 GCA_026170595.1 Plestiodon gilberti rubricaudatus | reverse complement strand
ACAGGCTCGTATGGTAGAAGGTGACCCTTCAAGTATTCTGGACCCAAGCGACTTAAAGCTTTAATATAACATAACAGTATGTTAATAAAATGTGGTCTCTATCTGCTGAGAATTATCACAACAAACATGCCAGTTCTGACTTAGAGAGCAGTTAGTGTTTGTGTGTTTACAGAGCAGTGAGCACCAAGTGCGGGCAGCTCCTCTTGTCCCTCCCAACAGTGCAGCCCAAACTTATGTAAAATCTAAATTACATAAGTTGAAGCTCAGGTAAGCAGGGATCTGCTATATGTTGAGGACTACAGGGAGCTGCCTTATACTGAGTCAGACCACTGGTCCATCTAGCTCAGTACAGTACAGTCAACTTTGACTGGCAGTGGCTGCCCAGGAATCTTTCTTTACCCTACCTGGAGATTGAGCCAGGGGCCTTCGGCATACAAAACATGTCTACCACCACCACTGACCTATCGCTCTTCCCTCAAACATTTGCACCTGTGAAATTTCTGACTGTTGATTAATTTCCAAAGGTACAGGAAAAGGACTTCTGTAGGGGCGGCTCTTGTGGTTTGCATATCGTTGGGAGGGACTTGTCTCACTTGCCTGGGGAGGGCAAGGAAGAACCATGGATACCAAAGGCCGAGCTACATTGTCCGCGTCGCGTCTGCGTTCCGTGTGCATCTGGTGTCCCACCCCCAGGTCAAACAACGGCTCTGATTGGCCGGACGTAGCGCGGACGCAGCAAAAGTCGAGGTGGCCTCGACTTTTGCTGCGTCTGCGCTACGTCCGGCCAATCAGAGCCTGTTGTTTGACCTGGAGGCGGGACACCAGACACGCATGGAACGCAGACGCGGACAGTGTAGCTCGGGCTTAAGGCACAAGGAGTAGCTGCAGCAGCAGTTGAGGAAAACCGTGTCCCAGCAATGTCCCCATTCTCCCATTGTGTGTACATTAATAGTTAATCCCCATAGTCAGTCCACCTTTGGGGAATCACCTGTTAGGGAAGTGATGCTGACATTGACAATACCCAAGACTCTCCTGAAAAAAAAAGAAAAAAAGAGACACCCTGGAAGTATGCCTTCAGCTGCTGAATGCCATGGGCCTCTCCCTTGAATCAAATGAGAGTCTTGTTTCTTTGGCATGCAGAGCGCTTCACTGTTAGTGTATTAATGATGTTGCTCCCCTTATGGCTTTGATTTTCAGCTCTCCGAATGGGAGAAAATGCCTGCGTGTACTTCTGCCTGCTTTTGAGTAGCCCTTAATAATGACAGCATTTCTCGTCTTACAACTCTGACATGAAGAGGGAGCTGTGGTTCTTCTCAGACATGCCTAGTTCGGCTTGAACTAGCTTCCCTCAAACCACGCTTTCCGATCACTTGTCTGCTCTCCCCCCCCCTTTCCTTTCTTTCTCTCTTTCTCTCGCACTCACTTACTCTTCCATATTTTGCCACTGTGCCAGATAAATTTAAATGTATCTGTTCAAGTGGAGATAATCCATGCAAATCAGAGCCCCTGGCTCCCAAGTGCTCGACTCACAAAGAGGACTCCGCTTCAGGAGGTCACTCGTTCACAGCTGCTCCTCCCATTATATTTTTTTCCCCTTGTAGCAGAACTGCTGCTTGTATACACTGACTGAAAGGACTCAATTTACTGCAACTGCTGCCTGGTTTTACTTACAACTTTCTTTAAAGAGGGACATACCTTCCAGTTCTCTTGCACAGAAAGGTAGGAAGTCTGATTCTTCTAAAGTCCTGGAATACCTCGACTCCTTGCTCCTTATCAGATTGTGCAATAATGATGCTTACTGTTATCAGCCTTACCTCTTAAGAGTGTGATGCCAAGTGTCTTAATGCTTTTGTTACTTATATGCACAGTTGCAATTGTTTAAGTGACTGTTATTCTAATGGTGATTCAGCCAGCTATTATCCAGATGCACAAAGGCAAGGAAGATCTTATCAGAGCTCTCTAGACTGCAACTGCAATTCCTAGTTACAATCACATTTTCCCCCTTTTAAAAAAGCACGTTTTTCCCTCTGTGTGTGTGTGTGTGTGTGTGTGTGTGTGTGTGTGTGTGTTTAAGTGAATGTCAGGACTTTGATTCCACAAAATGAAAACTTCAGAAGTGTCAGGGGGTTCTATCCTTTGGACCTTATTACTGTGATTTCCCCAGAGGAGAGCTAACTGTTGAATTTTTTTTTTAAAGAGGAAACAATATATTATAAGGTCACTTTTGTTTTTCCTTGCAGCCTGGTAAACAAGGAAGCTGCAGGCCTCATTACAAACAGGCCTGTCAAATAAATGGAGTTTCTTTAGATAAACGTAGATCTAATAGAGGTGCAAACAGTATTTCCAGCAATGAAACCTTGACTCACTGCAGTTAGATGTGGTTTTACAAAAACAAAACTGGGATTTCAAAAGATCAGATATAAAGAACCTTCTAACCACTGCATAGCCATTATTCATATTAGGAAAGTTGAAAAGGAAATTCCAATGCCATTTATTTCGTAATGATCTCAGTCAAGCATGTAGAGTTAGAAATATGACACAAGCACTTTTCAGTGGCATACACTGAACTTAGACGAAGTCCAAAAACACACTGGCTATTTTCTTGCATTTGGTGGCAAAGCAAAGAGTCTTAAATGCATCTCAATTAGTGAAATTATGTCTTTGAGGTTCAGCAACATTTTCATGCACTGTAGCACAGAACCAAAATCAGTCCACAGATTGGTTCTGAAATGAATGCCAGGCATAAAAATTAATCCATTACAATTCCTTGCATATATAATGCATCATATGATATGATGATTCTTGTTCACAATCAACTTTAGGGAACGGATTTGGGAGGGTAAAAATATATCAAACACAGAGCACAAGCCTATGTTTGTCTACTCAGAAGTAAGTCCCATTGTCTTCAATGGGGCTTACTCTCAGGAAAGTGCATAGAATTGTAGCCTTAGAGGAGAAAGGGATAAAGCATAACGGCTTGTCTACAATCAATAAGTATCCAGATGTTTAGACTTGTAGCAGTTTACAGAAGTGAAATTCTCCTGCGGTATTTACATTCAATACAGAAGTTATGATTTAGACATTAAAAAAAATGCTTGGCATATAGCATGACAATAATTTCAGTTCCTTCTGAACTTGATCAGTTGTTTCTTCTGTATACTGTATCAGGATACTGTATACTTTAAACCTGCAAGTGGCAGTTTAACACCCAAGAGTGTGTATCGTTTACATCCAGACCTCATCTGGATTTTGATGAGATATCTGACTTCGAGCATGGCATGAACCTGGTGGGTCTTGTTTCTGGAATTAGAACGCCTAATAGGTGCATAGGTAAGGAAAGAAAAGAATGCTAAGGTTGCAATCCTGCGCACACTTGCCAACAATATTTGCTGTGGTATTTCCAATACTATACTACAGATTAACATCCCAGTATTTGATATGCAGGCCAGTCTCTAAGAACTGAGAAAAAAAGAAGAAATAAGCTTTACAGTAATGTGCAATTAAAAAACACGTTCAGAATGATGTAAGAAGAGTCAAACCTTCTGTTCACTAATTAGAAATGTTAACTATTCAAGCTGTGAGTTTTTTTAAGTAAACATATTTTCCTAAGAAGCAGCAAAACTATCCATGAGTTATGTATCTGGTATTTCTTAAACTGCCCTACAATTCAAAGGGATTTAATTGGTCTGAATTTTCAAATTTCAGCTGCAGTCCTAAGAAAATTTACTTTGAATTAAAATCCACTAAAATCAGCAAAATGTCTTTCTTGATTATGCAAAGTAAGGATAAGGCAGCAAGCTTTTTCTGAATTCTACTTGTGCATAGGATGTGATTTGGTAGGAGTGCAGAGAAGTTTTCATGCAATGGTAGAAAACAATTATTATAAACACACATCATAAAAATGCAAATCTTCAAGTAGTGAATTAAAGTTAAAAAAAAAAGAGATATGGTAGGGTTTCCTTATCTTGAATGGGATTGTGGCCCAAATGACATTGAGGATTAAAGCTGATACCTTTGGAGTTTGGCAATAAATGGGGTGAGATTAAATGATGTACTACTGGAGGTATGAAAAAGAGATGAAAGGTCTTATACAAAAAGACCTGAAATAATATAGAAGCCTGCTTTTATTTACTTCTGCCATTTTTCTGAACTCTGCCGAATGTCCGAAGTTTTACAGGTGAGAAAATAATCCTATGCTGTAATCCTGTAAACCTATAATCCTATGCACATTTACCTGGGAGAAAGTCCCATTAAATTCAGTGGGTCTTACTTCTTAGTAGACATGCATAGGATTGTGCTGTGAGTGATCATCAGAAATGTTCAGAATAATTTCAGAACAGTTGGTCTAACTCTAAATTTTATCTTTTGAAATATATTTCTGCCTTCAGGTTCACTGATAGTCTTAACACCTCCATAAATTATAATATTATAAATGGGCATTTTCTAGAGAACTCTGCAAGAGTAGGGTGGAACCCTTTATGGTTTGGGAGTCGGACTTAGACCCGGAAGATCCAGGTTCAAATCCCTGCTCAGCCACAAAGCTTCCTGGGTGACCTTGGGCCAGCCACTATCTCTCAGCCCCACCTACCTCACAGGGTTGTTGTGAGAACAAAAAGGAGGGGAAGAAATATGTACACCACTCTGAGCTCCTTGGAGGAAGGGCAGTATAAAAATGTGAAAAATAAATAAATAAATAAATAAATAAATAAATAAATAAATATTGAAGTATGGTAAGTACATATTGTTCCACCAATATGTGTGCTGCACAGTTCTCTAAATCTGTAAATGCAGTAAGTCCCTGTATTTGTATATAGTTCATTGAGAACCTCACATCAGGTTCTCTTCTAGTTTTATGGAAGACGGTAAAAAAAGATAAGTGGTCTCCTTAAAGTTTCAGTCTGTTAATAAATTCTAAAATTTCATCCTAGCAACAAGGCCTAGCTTTTCTGTGCCTTAAAAAGTCCCTAGGTTTTTAACATATTTTTAACATCTGAAGGAGAAAAATATATGGCTGTATGAGAGATTACTGTATTTCAAAAACTGAAGCCTTATAAAGATTAGTAGAAAAGGGAACTTAATTGGCCACAAGTTTATCAAGTAGGAACTGCCACCTGAGATGGCCTATAGCAGCGAGAAATGAAAATATGTTCCCTTAGGTTCCTTGTCAATTTACATACTTGATTATATCCTGCTCTCATTTTCCAACTCCTTTCATTACCTTGCGCTCCAATATATATGGCTGTAATATCAGGTTGCAAACTTGAGGCCTTTCATCCAAATGAGTGCTGAAAATGATTGCTATTGCAGGAAATGCTCCCTTATACCTCAAGGGGTTAAGAAGTGAATCAGATCTGTAATTGACTGACTTCCCTACTGACAACCTTTGAAGCTCTTCTCAGTACCTTTTTTTTAAAACTCCTGTTTCATGAAAAAAAAGATTGACACTCCTTTATATGTTTGGAATTCTTCAGTGGGTGTAAAGTGCTAGGTAATGATGGAAATTAACCTGGGGCTTTATCTATCTATTTCTCCTCGCAATTTTATTGAAGTGATGGTAACAGTTAAAATTTTTATGCAAACAACTGTTCTCATCAGACTCTTGCATGCTTCTGTCATGTCATCTCATGCTTTGTGATTTCTAGAAGTGTTCAAAAATGACACTCCCCCCCCCAGCTTTCTTCCTCCAAAAATGTTGTTTTGTTTCAGAGAACCAATGACAATTTTGCCAAGTCAAAATGCGCCAGCAGAGGACCAGATAAAGGAAAATATACAGAGTGCAAAGGCATTTCTGAATGGTTAGTCTGTGGAACGTTGAACACAGTTATCTGACAGTGTGTCAGCAAGTGTTATCTTGAAAAGAGAAATGAATAGAGCAGGTCCATAGAAAAAAAAAGCAATTGTTACTTTGCTTCTGTCTGTGTGTTTGTGCTAGCTTGGACTCTTCCCTCAATTGTCTTCCTGTTGGAGAGATTAACTGTTGGGGAGGGAATTTAATTCAAAAGCTGGGCTCTTTAACGCTTTGGGAATAAAATATCTCATATAAGCATAGTTGGACAAAAATCCCACCAGCCCACATTTGTAATAAACACATGAAATAAGAAGAAATCTGGCCAGCACAATAACAAATTCACTAGGATTTAGTATTTCTATGCAAACACCCGTATGCAATAGGACAGTTCATTCTTCCTTAATCTCATCTCTTAAAATGAAAAAAAAGAGAGAGAGAGAGATTCGGAGAATACTGTGTTGAGATATAAAGAACTAACTGCTGCGTAATCCCATGCATGTTAGTTTACTCAGAAGTAAGTCCTATTTTTACCCACAGACTCGTGTGCGTAGGGTTGCAGACTTACCTGCCATGGGTTGGAGTAAGCCTGCACTTTAACAAAGTCTGCCTTTTATTTCTTTAGAATATTTATATACCACTTTTCAAACCAAAAAAAATTGTCAATGTGGTATCATATCAAAAGAGAGATGAGAAAATAACCGCCTGTCCCAAAGAGACGCACAAACTAAAAAGAAACACAAGGGAGACACTGGCAAAAGTCACTGGGAACAACACTATACTGTGCAGGTACTTAGATCAGCAGGGACAGTTGCTCTAACCCGCTAAATGTAAAAGGGACGTTACTTTAGAAGGTGCCTCTTTCCCCCGTTAGCAAGGTAGGTCAGTAGGGATTCTGAGAAAATCTGTTTTTTTAGGATCAATTTGTAATAATCCACCTAGACCTCTGCTGTATAAACTGACCAGTAGCATCAGTTCATTCTTGGATAGAAGAGTTTCCCAGGCTGGCAACCTGACAGTTTTTTTCTGGAGATATCATGGCTTGAAACTGGGACCATATACACATGGAGTGTATCTACCAGCATACCAAAAGTCCCTCCACAAACACTGCTTCTCTTATGCTTAAGGCTGTGGAAATATCCACAACATCCAAATGGGGCCCCTGATCCTGGACCAATACTTGATTTATGGCAGTAGCACTGAGGACTGAGGTATGCAAAGATGATCTTTTTTCAAAGAATATGCTATTTGTAGCAATGAAACAAAGAATAATAATAAAAGAGAGCTACACCGTTGCCTTATAAGAATTATGTATCGATTCAAACTCTTTATTGCACTGCCAGAGATGTGGGAGTGGGGGTGGGGAGGTTGCAAGAAGATTGCGTTTGTCACAAAGGCAAAGGCACTTCATTCCCATCACTCTGTTATTGTTGCGACACTGTAAAAGAAATCTCGGAGACTTACATAAACATATGCTGGTGCGAATGAAATTTCTAAAACTGTATCCTGTAACCGCTGTTTCAACTTCTCAGTGCTGCCAAGATAATAATATAACTAGAGAGGAATGGGAAAAGCAGGCTGCATTCATGGAGAAACTGAATGTTCAGACATTCGTGAGGGAAATGTTCAGGCAGTTTCTGATTTGAGACTCACCTGTGCAACATTAGTTAAAGGTGAATGCTTTGAGAGCTATCCTGGAAGGGTGAAAAGATGGATATTATGGGGTGTGCCATTCAGCTTCCCCTGGAAGAGTGGGAGTGAATCCGACTTCTGGCTTGATGGTCTAATAATTAATAAACAGTTAATTTTTCTTGTAAGTTTCAAGATTAATGTACATATCAGTATTACATGCATGACAGAACATATCCCCATTCATAATGTGGGACCTGAGACCTCCTGAGGTAAAGAGAAATATTCAAAGGGAAACGTCAATGGGAGCCTTTTCTCTTGCAAAAATTAACTAAAAATTATAACCTCCCTACCCAATTTGATTTCTATTGACAATTTATCTAGTGTATCACCTAAAACTAATTTCTAGTTCTGCTGATCTAAGGACTTCCACATTTTTCTTCTTCTCTCTGCCTTACAAGATTAGTGCTAGCTAGAGGTCAATTGAAATAAGCTTTGATTTTTTTCAAAGGTATAGTATCCATTGCTTCTTCACCCAGCATGCCTTGCTGCAGCCTTTTTGCACTAGGCATAGTCTAACCTAATTAAAAGCACAGTCCTATGCATATTCACTGAGAAGTAACCTGCTTTCAGTGGGACGTACACCGCCATAGTAACTGGGCGTAGTACTGACACCTGATGGTGCAATCCTGTGCACACTTTCTTGGTAGTACGTTCCACTGAATACAATGGGACTTACGTCTTCTGAGTAAATATACCGTAGATAGGCTTGTGCTGTAAGTCTACAAAGCATCTCCTTCATTAAGATTTCAAGCCTATGCATACTTACCTCCGAAGAATATGATATATAAGCTGGACTTTTCTATGGTGCCTTCAAATTCTCCCTCCCCCACTCCTGTTTTCTTTCATTATGCTTATCATCTATCCTGCAGACAGCCTGTGACATTTTGCCACCAAATAGTGACCATTGCTTCCTTTTTCCCTTGTTTTGTATTAAAACCAGTTTCTTCTGCCTTTGAAATTCCTTCCCCTTCCATCCTTTTAAATTAGGGAGAAAGGCAGCATAGTGCCATTTTGTCTTTCTTCCACTGTAAGCCATCCGTGGTGGGGATACTGGAGGGCTATGTGTTGTCCCTTTGAACTGGCCCACAATCAGCCTCCTGAAGCCTTCTTCTTAGTAGGGCTGGTACTGCCCTTCCTGAACAAGAGTTCTGTGGAACTTAAAAAACTTGCTCTCTACTTTGTGATGTTTCAGTTCTCAGTTGGTCATAATTCATATATTACACTACTAATGCTTTTGGATTTTTTTAATTGACCAAAATGACTACCTGCATTTTTTTTCTTTTCCAACTACGGTGACTGTTATTGGGAATCACTATTATTAGAGCTCGCTCAGAGATATCGTTTCAGAAGGTCTTCCATAGAAGATTGGCTTCTATAGGGAAAAAAAATTAAGCTCAGGAATACCATGTCTAGCGCTCATATGCAAAAAGCCACTTATCTACCTTCAGAACCCAGAAATCACAAGCATCTTTAGGGAAATCATCTGTTGAAACTTTCTCATGGGTGGGGATTGGGTAGCAACATGAAAATGAACTCTTAAAACGAAGGATCTATTCATATCACTACGTCATTCCAAGACAGATATGGGTTTTAGTCCAGCTGCACTGAGACAATATGAGACTGTCTTAGACGTCTTGTCAGATGTTGAACTTGGCAGAGATCGGCTTTTGCTACTCAAGTGCAACTGCTTGAAAAGCTACAATTTGGATTGGTAGCCAAAATGGGGCCTATACTGAGAGACATTTTCCACATTCTATATGCAAAATGATTTCATTATTCCTGAATTACTTTGCACTTAGCAACTTGGCAACTTTGATAAAGGATTTTAACTCAATGTTTAAAGAAATATCTGGCATACTCTACTTTTTCTGTTACCTATGCTATGTCCAGTCTATTCCCTATGAAAACAGGTAGCTGAGTAAAGAGGCTACCAACAGTGAAGGTCTATAGACGGCAAGGATATGAGGGATTCTCCCCCTTTTCCTAGTTAAGATTGTGACATGGCTCTGAAGCCAGTATTTCAGCACCTGTGGGACGAAAACAAGTTCAGCACTACAATACTAAGGTGTGATGTTTCTCAAATACATCCTGAACTGAAGATTCTGGTGTCATTTATCTGCACTACTCCACATTTTTGCATGTTGGGAACCTGGTAGATATGAGTTCCAAGATCCCATTTTTCTTCCTCCTTTTGAGCAGTTTCAAGATATTTGGGGACAAAAGCGTTTCCCAGACATGAGAGATATTGTACAGGTCCAAAATTGGTTCATCAGGGTATCAAGTTTTGTTCATTACCAACTTATATCACTGGTTTATTTTACAGACCCTTGCCCTTGACTGAATTTCCAAGAATCAGATCCATACTCTCCGAGAAGGCTTTCTCGTTTTCTTTTATATGCAAGATGTTATGATCTGTCAAAGATCATAACAAGGGTGAGAACCAGCTGCTGGAGAAGGGCATTTCATATGAGCCCCTTTGTGTTTATATCATACTGTATGCAGCCCTCAAATTGGACATTGCATGTTTAGAGTGGGGCAAAAATATTCATAACTTGAATTATATTCATAATTTAATTTCATGTACTGTCTCTGAAAAATGTAGCTCAGTAGGTTTCTTAGCAGGAACCAATCTGGATAATTGTCAACATCATGAACTGTATTTTCAAAAGACCTTTGCATTCTGAACTCTGTCTTAGCCTTAAGATAATACTCTGTACTTCCTTTTTGTAGTAAGAGGAATCTGTGTAAGTGTTACTATGTATGCAAGCTTGTGACTACGAATTACTGGTCACTTCAGACAAATCTGGCAGGATGTATCCTAATAATTTTGTCTTTACGGTAAATCTAAATCTGACATAATTTTCCAAATGTATAAATCTGATAATTTATTATGGTTATATTTGGATCCTTCAAGGATTACATTTTAAAGTTCACAAATGTAGGATTATTCATTATTTTGTTTATTCATTAGTCTCATAATTAATAAGTTTCATTTCAATTGTAAATATTTATGCAATCTGTCATTTTTAAATTTGCAGTTTCAAATTAAATATTGTTTTAACTACTCTGTGTGTGTATGAGGGAGAGAGAGAGAGAGAGGAGTTTTCTACCATCGAATATTTCAATGGGTACACTTACAGCACAAGTCTACGCATGTCTACTCAGAAATAAGGAACATTGTATTCAATAGGTTTGCTCCCAGGAAAATGTGTGTAGGATTGCAGCATTAATTCTGAACTAAATTGTGGCCACTAGATTCAGTATAAATATAACAGTAAAATACAAGGCATATGACAGTTACTATAATTGCTAAAACAGCAGAACGTCTGGTGGCACCTTACAGAACAACAAATTTATTGTAGCTTAAACTGTAGTGGACTACAGTCCCACTCTATCTAGTGCATGAAGTATTGAAATATGAGCTGAAAAACATACATTCATTAATAACAATGACTCATTACAAACCCAATACAACTCAGTAGCAAGGTATGAGCTAGCATCATGATGATTTCATGATAATGGTTTATCCTGAATGCTGATTAGTTGCCTTGAGAGTACTTTGAAAGGTGGTGTAATATATAAAAGTTAGTTTTCTCTTCAACATAAATGATGTTGCTGCAAGTTTGAAAGAATTTGCATTTTGCAAATCTCTGCAGTTCATTGGTTTCTCAGGTTACGTCAAACCTTCCTTTCAGCACTTTTATTTGTTTTGATGCTACAAATAACAGACTTGGAATATCATGAGTCTACATATCACTGGAAACATGTATGTATGTATGTATGTATGTATGTATGTATGTATGTATGTATGTATGTATGTATGTATGTATGTATGTATGTGCAATGCTCCTCATTTATACAATACACTTTATTTTCTAAATAAGTGTTTTCTTCAGAAAATTATACTAAAAGAGTTGGATAAACAAGCAAATTATTTTGACTACCTCATATTTGTGGAGTATGGTGTGTATTTTCCAATATATATCCAACTTCCTCTACCTTTACCCTAGCACATACAAAAAAAATCCACTTTTTAAGTACATAACCCTGTTTAATTTCCTATGAACGATTACAGTAAGCGTGCTTTTAACGTAATGATGTCAGTGCTGGATGATAAGTATGTATTAGGCAGTGCGAACTGCTGATTATCTGTCAGGATAAATCTGTTTATTTCAGAAATAGCAGTCTGACAACCCCCTGTTGTTAATCGTGAAAGTACATGCTAATGCCAGGTACTGTTGTGTTGGATTTTCTAGCAGAGGAATGCTTTCCATGGATTTGTTTTGTGAAGTTCTCATCACTGAGTTCTGCAACCACAAGTTCTACCACAAATGCTTTAATAAAATAAAATACAATAAAATGGAACAGTTATTGGGCAGATTTGTTTTCTCTTAAATTTGCAGCTATTCAAAGGAAAGAATCGTGGGAGAGCGGAAAATGCAGATTATAGGATTACATTACAGTTCCGTTTGCACATGCGGCTGAATTTATCGCTAGTATTGTTAATGCGTGGTCTTTGTTTTAACCAGGGGAAAATGTGCTCTTAAAGGTACGATGGGAGGAAGGTGTTTCGGTGCTTTTTCCCAATTATGTCCTTTCCCTTTTCTATCAACACCCACTTTCACCAACAGTTTTTAAAATACTTGGAAAGAAATCACTGAATGATACACATGGCGTATTTTAATACAATAGGGTGCAACCCACCAAGCATTGTGTTTCATTTCTCCCAGTGACAGGGTGGTTTGGAGTACTTTGGTGCTCCATCACCTTTGACAATGCCTGGAACATTGCCTGTCGAAGATGCAGGAGAAAACGCCAGGAGACAATGTTTTTATGAGACCATCAAGCCCAAATAATCTTAATCCTAACAGTAATATCATTGTGTTTCTAACTTTGGAAGCCCAGTTGAAATGACCAGGGATCCATAGCCTGGCAGATTGTTCCTTAAAGTGTGGCAGTACACTGAGCATTACATGTACATATCTGAGTATCTGAACTCTAAATTTGATGCAACCTTTTTGCTGTCGCTGTCGCTGTTTCAGCAGAAAAGCCCAACTCCCTTGAATGTGAACCTTCATGGCAGAATATCACTGACTGGTCTTATTTTCCAAATCGCTGCCACGGTGATATTTGTTTGATTGTGTTGCATTTTGATTGTTTTGTGAACACCATAAAATGCTAAGCCATTCACTAAAAATTGATATTTATATTGACATTTCTGAGTACGGGAAAGAAGCTCTAAACAGACTCAAGGATTTCAACAGCTGTTCCTTCAAGCCAGTTCTTGTTGTGACAAATTCTTTCTCCCATTCCCCTCAGTTGCTTCAAATGTAATAGATACTCCCCCCCCCCAAAAAAAAACCCTAATTTCTCCTCGGAAGACTTTGCACATCCTTTTTTATTGCAGAATTTGCATGTTTAGTGTGCATATTTTTGCATGAGAATATCTGTTTTCTTTTAGATAAAGGTCACTGTCATTCATAATCAAGGAGAAAAGGTAGATTAAAAGGTCAGGATTCAATTAAAAAAAACAAGTGATTAGCAGTACTGTACAGGTTTGTTCATATGACATTAGTATATCTTTGGATAAGAACAAAATCATGAGTTAACAAATTTAAATGCAGCTTCATGGGTCAGTTGCTTTATTAGGTCAGTTGCTTTATCTTCTAAAAATTGTTTATTTTACTGTAAGAGGAGATACTAACCAGTTTTTACATGTCCCAGTATTTTGAGAATGTGTAGTGTGAATGCAACCTCTATAGCCCAATCTTAGATATATCTACTCAGTACAGGTTTGAGTAGACAGGGTGCAGTAGACAGTAGATACATATCTACTGAGCAGATACGTCTACTCTTCAAGGAACACACTTTTGTACATGTGTTTAGGATTGCATGGTTGTGCAGTGCAATCCTATCCATGTTTCCTCAAAAGCAATGGGTTAATTTTAAACACCTTTTCAGTCACACAAAAACTTTTGAGCTGAAACTAATGTCAGAGAAAGTTTAGAGTGAGCAAATTTAGAGTTATGTCCTCTCTTTATGCATTAGATCAGAAATTCAGTGAGAACATAAAAAAAATTACATGATCAACGGAAGATAGATTTACAGCTTGGCTGCTGGTTTAAATCACAGATTTTCCACATATGTCAAAGCATTCAAATTATCCTTGCCTCAGAGCACAATCCTATGTATGTCTGCTCAGAAGTGAGCCCCATTGTATTTCATGAGGCTTACTCCCAGGAAAGTGTGTATAGGATTGCAGCCTCAGTTTTCTATCGTAATCAAGAAGGAAATGATCATCATCATAGTAATTTGTTACTCTTTAGAATCTAAAATGGCCAGAAAAATGACCAGATTCTGAGCCTCAAAAATATAATCTTAAAATACATTTTTTTCATTAATCTAAAGTTTATATAATGAAAAAAATTATATTTTTGAGACGCTCAGAATCTAGGTGCATGCAGTCCAGGTACATAAATATAGCTTCAGACAGGTATACATTATTAGGAAACAGTGTTCTTTACTGGCATGGCACAGCACAGCTATAGTTAAAATGCATATGTGTCATCAAAATCACTGGGACTGAAGATAAGTTCACTTTCCGGATTGCAATTGGAAGACAGAGCCTCTGTCCTGTGTAGTATTTGGAACAGTTTTTAAGAGCTGTTCTTTAAGAACTAAGTGTCTAATTAACTTCTTTAAAATGAAGCATTAAGATCTGCTCATAGTTTCTTTTTTTCTTTGAGGAAGGAATATTTTAATGAGATTTTTCTGGCCATTTTTTTCACCACTTTGAAAAGGAATGCGTTTCTAAAAGTGACTTGATCATCAAAACAGTATCCAAAAATGTCAACTATTCAGACATTGTGCTGCTATGAAGCAGTCCTTGAAGGCTAAAAATGAATTTCTTCATATCCCTGCTCTTTCTAACATACACAATTTGTTTTCTTTTGCCTAGTCAAGGTTCAATATGTTGTGTAAATCCAAAGAACAGAAAAATTGAAGCCATACCCATAGTCAAAGCACAATAGTTCACATGGCTATATTTCAGTTCAATATGTATGGTGGAAGGGTTACATTCTTTGTGATTTCTATTTTTTAATGTTATGCCACTTCAGTTCATTAGGCAGGGGTCTTGAGTGTACGAGCTTTAAGCGTCAGGGAACAGAATATATGGATTCAATTAATCTATAGGGATTTGTGTGTATAGAACTAATTATATTTCACTATCCTATATTATCTTCCTAGATTTAGGAGTGAATAGGAAACTGAACTGAATGCTGTCAAAATTTGTGTTGTTTAAAAATCGGAGCATCAAGGCCTCAGTCAGCCCAACACAGGCACAATTGAGGCACAGTTGAGGCCCAAAATAGGGCTGAGTTAGGCTGCAACTGTGCCTGAGTTAGGCAGGAGGCAAGAGCAGTGGGCCAGGATCGAGGCAACACTTACCGCAGAGGCAGGCAGGCTCCTGTGGTGAGGTGTCCGTCTTGAGGAAGCGAAGAGCCCCCTCCTGAGCTCGTCTGTGTGCACCTACCACAGCTGCTGCAGCATTCGCAGCAGATGGGCAGCCACAGGTGGGCCTGCAGGCACTGGGCATGCGACAGTCAGCTGAAGGGCAGAGGTTGTGCCAGTGCCAGCTGCCCCAGGGCAATCTGGGCATTAGCCACCTGCTGCAGGGGGGAGTGCCACTGCCCTCCCTCCTGCAGAAGGCGATGCCACCCCCAAGCCACGGTGAGGCTGCATGTGGGAGTCATGGGGGGGTGAGCGGGGGAGAGAAGGGAAGGAGGGGGTGGGAACGGCATGCACAAGGGGGGTCTCATGAAGTCTGGAACCGCCTCTGCCATGACATGCCCGTGCGCTGCCTGAAGCCCTGGGCCTCCAGGGCCGTGGCAATGCCCACAAAGAAGGTATCCCGGCATGCCTTCTACTCCGTGCCCTGGCCAAGACCGAGAGATGCCTTGGGCTTGTCTGCTGCGAGCGGGAAGGGCTCACGCAGCTCATCACGCCCCCAGATGGGGCAACGTCAGCACATTGTGGCAGGCGCTCTGGCGGGGTGGGGGGTGGCCAGCTTCCATCATCAGGGAGTGGGAGGGGAGGCAGACAGACAGGCAGACAGTGGGTGCTGGGGAGGGGCACGGGTGGGTCAGAAACAGACAGACAACAAGGCTGGTGGGAGAGGGATACAGGGAGAGGGGTCTGCAGAGACCAATAGGGACACAGGGGTCACTTCGCAGATGGAGGCAATGCAGGAATGGGCGCCTCTTATGCAGACGGACCTTGGGCAGAACGGACGCCGTTGACGGGCGGAAACGGACGCCGTTGACGGGCGGACCGAGGGCAGAAACGGACGCCATTGACGGGCGGACCGAGGGCGGGTGAGAGCCCCGGTTGCCGAAAGGGCTCTTCACGGACGTGGCGGACGTGCGCCATGTCGCCTGTCAGTGTTTGCCTGCCTGAGAGGCCCCCCAACTCCCCACTCCCCTCTGAGCCCTGAGAGTCTGGCAGCCCCCCTGCTGTGGTCTCCCTGGGATGGCTGTGGCAGGCCCTGGCTGGGATTCATGCAGGGGCTTGTGTGCTGGGGACTGTCTCTGTGTGTGGGGGGCAGTGCTTGTGTAACATTGGGGACATGTGTTTCCAAGGGCATCTTTATTGTTCTGGAACAGTGGCAGAGATGGCCAGGCGAGGCTGCCAGGGGTAGTCACAGCGGCCACTCGGACCACATCAGCAGCAGCAGCAGCAGCAGCAGCAAGCGTGCCCCATGGACCAGGGGATGCAGGCCCTTGCCCTGTGGAACCACAGCCTGCACCATGGAAAGGGGAGGGACAGCAAGTAGGCAGCCAGGGAGGTGGAGCAGCAGCAGCGCCGGCAGCTGAGGAGGGTTGCAGGGCAGGCTCCAGGACCTCTGGCAGCATCGAGGCAGACGACCATGGGGCAACCAGACTGCAGGCCCAGGGGTGCTCCCAGGAAGGTAGGTGGTAGTGGACGTTCCTGGGGAGGCAAAAAACACGGGGGTGTTCCATGGCAGCTGCTGTGTGTTAGCAATCGCCATTGAAGAAATGCCAGTGTGCTGGTTGCAAAGGCCTGCATGGAGAGAAATTAAACACAGCTGAGAGGTGTGAGACACATAGCATGGTCTGCGCTCCTTCCCTGGGTGTCAGGAGAACATGATCCTGTAAGGGAAAAGGGTCAAAGAGAGAGAAGACAACAACACAACGTGTGGGTCACAACCATGGCAAACCTACCAATACTGACCTGTGAGTAGACCCTGTGGAGAAAAGGGGGGGGGGAAACAGCTGGTGTCTACATAAGGCTAACAGTTCCACACTTGTGGCATTGTGTGCTCACATTACTACAGGCAGCAATCAGACACAACATTGGTAAAGAGGCATATCATGGCAGGCATTGCAGGCAGCTATGAGACAAGACATTGTTAAAGAGGCATATCATGGCAGGCATTGCAGGAAGCTATGAGACAAGACATTGGTAAAGAGGCATATCATGGCAGGCATTGCAGGCAGCTATGAGACACAACATTGGTAAAGAGGCATATCATGGCAGGCATTGCAGGCAGCTATGAGACAAGACATTGGTAACAAGGCATGTATCCTACCTATATTTCTATATGCAAAGAGGCAGAAGTCAGACCACATGTCAGCACGAACCCTGCTCTTACCTGCACTTACCTGCTGGTGTTGTTGCCTGTGGGGGGGGGAGAGGGGCTGGGAGAAAGACATGGGTTAGCAAACACTTGCATGGAGACAGCTGCCCAGGCACAGCAGTAAACAGTTTGGCCACAGGCGGCACAGCCCTCTCTGCCCTAGAGGGGAGGAGAGAGGAGAAGGGAAGAATTTTTGTTTGAAATTTCAAATGTTTGAATTTCAAATGTTTGAAATTTTTCAAAGTCCCACTTTGTGGCTGCTGGGGGACAGGACCCCACGCCACGTGCTCAGAGAGAGAGAGAGAGAGAGTGGAGGGCTGGGGCTGGGCTTTTGTGGGAAAGAGGCTGGGTGGGGCTGGGTGCTGATAGGGTAACTATTTGGGTCCGTGTCCAGAGTTAGGCCACAACTGTTCCGTCCTAACTCAGGCACAACTCAGGACCAGGGTGTTAGAACTTTTCAGGAGAGGGCTGGTGTGGGTAAGGTAAAATGGCTCCTATGGGTCTCCTCACATTTGAGTCCACCCTTTTTGTTGACCCAAATTTTGTGCCTGAGTTGTGCTCGAGGGGGCGTGTCAGGGGGTCGCCAGTGTCTGGAACCGGACACGCCCCCAACACGCCCACTTTTAGGCCAAACTTAGGACGGAATAGCTCTTATGCCGAACTTAGGACTGAATTGGTCAACTTTCCTTAACCCGTCCTATGTCAGTCACAATTGCAGCACAAATTCGGCCTCTGCGGCACAATTCAGGCACAACTCGAGCCTAAGGCGCTTAGGCTGCAGTTGTGCCTGAATTGTGCCGCTGAGGCCTTAGGCTGGACTGGGCTGAAAGGCATTTATGTATATTTTTCAGCAGTTCAAGATCAAAAATCAATCCAAGATGTTAATTTAATTTTGAACTTAACCCAAATTGGTACTTTTGAAGCAGAACCATAAAAAAGAAATTTCGTTTTCTCGTTACTTGAAAATGGGGGGGGGGAATTGTATTTTTACTGACTTTAGGTCAAACCCCTTCCAAGTGTTGCTGACTCTGGGGCTTTAATCATATACACTTTTAAAGACTCTTACAAAAGGAACAACTTTTGTGAGAGTCTCCACTTTCAACTTTTGTCAATGCTTTTAGATCATGTTTATGAAACAAGATTTGAAAGCATATGACAACATCTGTTTAAGGTGATGGACCTTGTGGAGTTCCTCTGCCGACATGCATACCATTTTCAAAGTTTTAATTAATAAAGTTTTTCCATTGACTTTAATGCTCCCTAAATGTAAAACAAGTAAACCAGACCACTCGCAGTTTTGTAGTGTACTGGCATGTCTGAATAATTTGGGGGTGTGTAGAATAGCTAGGTCTGCTGACTCTCCCTGTCTAACGATTCTCTCCTGAAATGCTGCACAGACTGGTTTAGTCCTACTCCCCTAACCCCCTCCCCCCCCGGAGTCTAAAGCCGGAGCTACACTGTCTGCGTTCGCGTTGCGTTCGCGTTCCGTGTGCATCTGGTGTCCCGCCCCCAGGTCAAACAACGGCTCTGATTGGCCAGACGTAGCGCAGACGCAGCAAAAGTCGAGTCCAGCAATAAGGAAACAAAAAAATTGTAGATTCTGGGCTCTCTTCCTTCACCACTTATCCTTGCACCATATTCCCAGAGTCCAGGGATGGCATAACAATCTGTATTCCAGACCAGCTCTTGCTCACTATGCAAACACAGAAACCAGTATGCTGTAGTTGGCAAGGAAATGCAACCTTAACATTGCTCCCTTCTCCTGTTGGCTCTGTTTGGGCTCACCATCCCATTGACGAACTGGTCTGTGGTCCATTTGAAAAAGAAAGGCCTCATTTTCTGCTGTGTATTTTCATAGGAAATGCAAAATAAAAATTAGTTCATCTGCTTGTTAACACAGCTCTTAAATGATACATGGGCATTCAGATCTTTCCAGGTGTCCTCATTACTGAACTGCAACACATACATATGGAAGAACTCTTACAGCCCAGTCCTATCTACTGTAACTCCTTGTGTGGCAATGCAGCTGCACCAACGGCGCATCCGCTGCATCCTGCGAAGGAGTTTTGGCCTCCGGAGGCCTCCTTTGGAAGAAGGAAGGCCCTTGCTGGCCTGATCGATCTACTCAGATCTGTGCCAGTTAAGTCTGAGTGGATTCATGAAGCCGGATCGGGCCTGGGAAGGGGGATAGGATTTGGTGGATGTTGCTGCCTGTCACTGAACCTGCCCCCTTCCCACCTCCTCCCTGCCCCATTAAGGCCCCCTCCCCACTGCCCTCAAATAATCCATTGCGCCTACTTACTAGAGATGGCAGGTATCTCCAGTCTGCTAGCACGTGGACCTGGCCACTTGCTGCTTGTGGTGGTGGCCAGGACGCATGCGTGTCATGTTTGCAACAGCTGGAAAGTGCGCTTGTTCCGGCAGTGTCATGGGCAGTTAGGATTGGGCCATCAGTGTTACAAAGCAATGATC
The DNA here is from genome assembly GCA_026170595.1 of Plestiodon gilberti rubricaudatus. Classification (NCBI taxonomy): domain Eukaryota; kingdom Metazoa; phylum Chordata; class Lepidosauria; order Squamata; family Scincidae; genus Plestiodon; species Plestiodon gilberti. Next base: position 136,840,393 of record JANXHW010000004.1, on the reverse strand, counting down.
AAGATTCACTTTGCTGATACAAAGTCAGTTCACAGCAGTTAGTTTGCGCATGAAATCGTGGTTTCAAATGTGAAGCACACACAGCTTTAGATGTGGGCTGAGTTTTAGGAGAGAAATGGTTGAAAGGCTTTCAGAGCAAATAGCACTGAGAACAGTGTCAAGTATCAATAATATGTAGTATATCTATAGCACCATTCCTATGGCACATCACATATATTATCAATGCAAGTCATGTATATTATCTCAGTAATCCTTGCAAACAAACCATCTTGCAGGGGAAATCAGTATGATTATGCTGGGGCGTAGTCACTAAGACCTTCCAATGAATTCACAGCTAATAGAGTTTTTCGCTCACAGTTTTTCTGGTTGGTCATGGGATGGTCTGAGGTCACATGACACAGCCACATTGCTGAAACTAGGTGGGTCTGTGTCTGGTGCCTGGATCAGCGTCTATCTGGGAACCCTGTGTACATCTCCTTTGAGTGGAAGGTGATGAAAGACAGAATGTAAACACATTGAATCGAGAAATAAAAATACTCATTCTCTTACCTATTGAATTACACTAGCTCTCAGAAGAGAATTTTGAAATGTAAAGCCTTACTCATTCTCAGGTACCGATTCATGCTGACTTTGAACTAGCAAACGTTGTGATACCCAGAAGCAAGGTATGAGCCATAGGTCATTGAGGTCGGGATGAGCTGTGCCCACAGAAGATGCAGAAATCTGTTAGGATTGTATGAGAAGCACTAAACCCCCCAGCTGTTTCCATGCCAGCAGCCTAGTCCAATTTGTGCCCTGTGGATACAGTTCCTGAATCTCAATGCTGGCCCTCTCTTCATAATATTTTTGGGTTCCCCTTTGTTTACGGTCCATGCTGAGCGCCTTTTATCTCTACAAAAGGTCCATGCTGAGCACCTTTTATCTCTAAACTGCTCAGATCAGAGGATACCAGAAGCACCCACTTAAGACAAGCTGACTTTTTCTTGCATAGAGCAGAAGCCTCAAATAAAGGTGATCTGACACATTCCTGTTTATTAGTTCCTTTTAACAACATCTTTAGATTTCAGGTCACTCTTAAGATGTTGCTGCTCTTTCAGCCATGGTTTTTAAAGCCAAAAGCATTTTCCAATAGTATCAGTAACTGTAGTAGCTCTTGAAGGGTTTTTTTTTTCATCCCAATAAGTTATCCTCTGAAAACTAGAGCACTGACTGATTAATTAGTTTGTTCAAGCAGACAGTTATTCAGGCATCAAGGATGAGTGCTCTGTCTGTTTGATAGATGTCCTCACTAAATACAAAGTTCTTATTTATTTTCCGAAATACTAAGTTCTTATTTATTTTCTAAATACTAAGTATTTTAGCAGACACTTTTTTCATAATATCCAGCAACAAACCAGTGTAACTTGGCCCCTCCTCTGGAACCATTCTGGCGGCAAAGGCAACACACTGTACATTGCCTTCGCTGCCAGAATGGCTTTGGGGGTGAGTGGGAGGGGCTGCATTAAACCAGTTTGCAAGGTGCGGTGACCACTCTCCCGCTCGCGGAGGGCTTTTCCCAGCGTGTGTTTTTGCACGCTGCCACTGTCCCCGATGCGCCAAACCTCCTTTGGAAGCTTGCATGGGGGGGGAAGGCCCTCCCGCTCACCTCAGAGCATGCGGCGCCCCCCCACACTCCGAACCCAGAAGTGAGTGAATCGGAGTCCGATCCACTCACTTCCGGGTTCGGAGTGTGGGGGGCACCGCATGCTGCCTTGCTCCGGGCACCCTCCATCTGCGTTCAGCCGCGGTACGCTTCTGCATGGAAGGGTGCAAAATGTGTGTGTGTTTGTGTGTCTATACACACACACAAATGGAAGCAAGTTGCATTTCATCACAGGTCTGATAACAAAGATCAGGTCATCTAAAAATGAGATGCATAGACTTAGTTGGTGTGCATCCATGAAGCAGTGTTTCATACATGATGCTCCATGTGATTATGAAGGCTGTGTGGACAGCTCACTTCAGCTTCTCTCAGAATGAGTGTGCAGCTGAATTAAGAGGAGGAAGACGTGGCCTTATCTATCTTTTATGAGATCTTTGAAAGCCCTTCTGCTAGAAAGTGTTCCAAGTGAGATCAAATGTGATAATAAAGGTTCCCCATCTTATCAGATTTTGTCCTAGAAAACTACACTGGAAACAAGAGGTGTGAATGAAAAGCAGTCTGTGCCAGAAATGCAGTGCTTTTCATTCATCTATCCAAAGCAGTCCCTGGTTGCTTGTAAAATGCTCCATATAATTACAGTAACTACAATTTTGAACGCCATTTACACACTGGCTGTCTTTTGTGGGTGCGTTCTGCTTTAAAATCAGCATTGTGGCAGTGAATGAATGCAATTTAAAGCCCAGTCTCCTTTCCTGCAGTAGATACAAAGGGCTTTGCTTCTTAGCCATATGAATCCATGCAAAGGCCACACCCAGCAGTAGTGTAACAAGAGTGGTGCGAAGGCAAGTAGTTCTGCAAGACTCCGTTACACTGGAGTGAGCGGCCCCTCCCCCTTGCTGTTGGAGCCATTCCGGCAGCGACAGGGGAGTGTCCTGCGTGTTGCCTTTGCTGCCAGAATGGCTCCAACAGCAAGGGGGAGGGGCCGCTCACTCCAGTGTAACGGAGTCTTGCACAACTACTTACCTTCGCACCACCCTTGTTGCCCCACCGACACTCAGTATCTCTCAGGGATTCCGTTTGGTATTCAGGAATGATAAACTGCAGCCAGAAACTACGCATTGTAACTATTATCTCATATAGTTTATTGATATTTATTTGTCACATTACTCTAAGCTTTTAAAAAATATATATATATGAAGTACCGGGAAGTTGGTTCCATAGGCCAATTCTTCCCATTGATGTCAAAGGGATTACACCGGACTGATCTGGTTTAGTCCATATGACATAAACAGGAAGATTTTTTAAATGGTGCTACATTCCTTGCTAATGCCCACCCTTTTCAAGTTAGTCAAACAGATAGGCAAAACATCATTCCTCATAGGTTTCATTGCTATCTTCCGAGAAGTCAGGCGTAGGGTTACAGAACAGGCAGCAACTAAGGTACAATTGGAGCTTAGGAGAAATTCTCATAAATCTCTGTTTTTATTGAAATCAGATTATTTCTAGGATCTGGCTATAAAGTGCTAAAACATATGGTTGGTAGAACTCAAAATTCTCACCCAAGTTAACACAACTTCTGTGGCAAGGAAAGGCTGGATGTTGTAACTTTGGTGAATTATGAAAAATAAACATATCTGCATATATTTATAGAATCTATTGTGCTTTTGCTAGCCACTGACAGTGGAAGTTCTGCTCAGTAAGCCCTTGGCCTTTGAAAACTGACACAGCATTGCCTACATATTTTCAAGCCTGTCTTTATAATAGATCAACATTGTAATTATTTCAGTCATAGCTGGCATAGTGAATTTCGCACTCAGTACTTCTGTATGTGCTTGCATAGTATAATGGTTGAATATCACAGTTCTGTTCTGGAAATTATACTTGAAATATATTTTTCTGTCTTTCTCTAGTTTCTCCAATCCCTGTTTCTCCACTGACTCTGTGTTTATCTGTGCTGTTGAATCATGGTGCTGTGTCCCATGATGCTTCTGTGTGCTTGACATGCTTCCGTATGGTTCCTATTTTGTGAGGTCCCCGAAAAATCTTGTTAGAACACGGGAGATTCTGAGATTTTCTGATTGAGTAAAAGGAGGCACAGAAGACCATAAGAAAGGAACATGAGTAGTGGTGAGCTTAGGTTGAAGCAATGTAGTTGTCAATGAGCTGATACAGATTCTGTCGTTTGGGAAAACCCTCTTGCCATCCCTGCCTCCCAGAACTAGTTACCCCATTGTTTACTGCAAAGGAAGTTTAACCCGTTGCTGTTATATAGACAGGGCCCATGACAGGGGGGCAAAGGGGGTAAATTGTACCTGGGCCCAGGGTCAAAAAGGGGGCCTGGGAGCCAAAGGAAGGGGACCCGCAATTTTCCTGGGATCTCAGCTGGCCTTATGGAGAGTGAAAGTCGGAGGCTGAACCGGGAGGCCAGGTCTACCACCAGGCAGGTAGACCTGGGCACCGCACTCGGAAGCCTGTTGCTGCCCTCTTCCCGCCTTGTTTTGCCCCCTCCCCCTTTGAGAAGGGACCCAAAAGAAACCTTCTACCCCCTGATAAGATTCCTCTCAGAGTCCCTGTATATAATCTCAAGGGGAACGAGTTACGAACCTGCATTTCGACAGGATACTGAGAAACCCTTAAAAAACACTATTTTCTTTTTGTATTGTCTTTGTGCAGTGAGTTGCCACCAGCACCCTGCTTTGCCTGAGCACTGTTGAGGCTCTCCCTGTGGCTTGCCCCAGCCCATCCCCTGCATAAGGGCTCCTTTCAGCTGGTGGCTGTCACCACATGGACTTGAACCCTTGTCATGGAGAGGCATATGTGTTTGATTCACATGGTGCCCTCTTTCAGGGTAGCTACAGTATATTTCTCTTTCTATGCTATGCTAAAAAAATGTACTTCTTGGGTGTGTGTTTTTGTGTGAGTGGGCTGAGAGGTCTTGAACCCTGGGTGCTGGAGCTCCTAGCAGTTCTTTGCTTTGCTGTTCTTTGCCCCTTTGCTGTTGATGTCATTGTAACTCCTGTAGGAGGTGGGAGTGTTGTGGCAATCTTGTGTTGTGTTTTGTGTGTAAGTGCAATGTCTTTGGGACATTTCCCTGTGGTTGGGGGTTGTGCCTGTTGCCCCCCCCCCCCAGCACTGGCCACTTATTGGCCCTGGATCTCTTCCTCTCATGCTGAATTCATCATGGCGGTCTTTTCTGGCTGCCAGTGTTGAGGCTGATTGGATGCAGCGATTGGCTCCTTGGACATCACAAAAATGACCCATGGATGTCACATGAAGGACGCACCAACTTCATGGTGATGAATCACAGATGTTACATGGATGACGTGCCGACTTTACCAGGTGTCACATGGATGACATGCCGAGTCACAGTGACGACATGCTGATGATGTGATGAGCTCTTGCATCGGGTGACGCAAACCCTAGTGATGTTTCTGATGCTGATAGTGGATGCTGCTCTGTGGATAACAGGCTGTGTTGGTGTTCCCATGGAAGATGGGGCTGTTACTGGGAAGGGCTGCATTAACTTTGCTTTACCAAGACAAGCTTGGATTTTGATTCTCGTTGCATTTTGCAACGTTGGATTTTGACTCAGTGTAGCATCTTGGTATCTCTGAGGTGGACAGTAATTGGTGCACTGTAATTCTGTGAACACCTAGGAAGAGATTCGTCATCAGGATTCTGTGAGAAACACTTCGAAAAGGTAGAAGACCCCAAATTCCTCCCACAGCAGGTACATGCACTTCTTTCTCTCTGCTTTGTGGGATTCATCCTAGCCTTTATGCAGGTGAGTAATGGCAGGGAGAGCAAGGGGTAAAGAAAGTGCAGTGCAATTGACTAGCAATCTCATATGCTGTGAACTGGGAAGCACATCTAAATTATCCTTTTCCCAGATGGATGCCCCGTCTATTCAAAAGAAGACAAGCCTCATTTTGGATTAATTTATCAGTTTGGAAAACCAGGACGATTTGTGTGTTTTTTTAACCGATGGTATACTGTATATGTTATAAAATTGTTACCTAAACACTATTCTCTTCCATTTCCCATCATATATTCAGGGCAGGACATGCCAAAATATAATTCATTCCTCTAAATTTCTGTATATGTACAGTAAGTAAAGGTGGTAAAGGTGACCCCTGACAATTAAGTCCAGTCGTGTCCGACTCTAGGGTATGGTGCTCATCCCCATTTCAAAGTCGAAGAGCCAGCGTTGTCCGAAGACGCCTCTGTGGTCATGTGGCCGACATGACTCTCCTTGCAGCAGCGCGTAGCATGCGGCTGGAACACGGAGCGCTGTTTACCTTCCTGCAAGCGGTACCTATTTATCTACTCGCATTAACATGCTTTGGAACTGCTAGGTTGGCAGGAGCTGGCCAAGCAACGAGAGCTCACCCCGTCGCGGATTCGAACTGCCGACCTTTCGATCGACAGCTCATGGTTCAGCGGTTTAACCCACTGTGCCACCTGCTTGCCCCATATGTACAGTACTTTATGCCAATAAACATTTATGTATGTATATGTACAGTACTTCTTAACAAGAATGCATTGGGGAAAAAATAGCAGTTTCCTCCCAGAATATTTACTTAATCTCTGGAAACATCACTAACAACAAAATGCTTCCCATACCCTCATGTATCATAAAACCATTATTTCAAAAATGAGACATACATCTGCTAATTGATAGCATAGCTGGATGTAACTGATATGTGTTAGTCAGCTGCTAAATGTTCAGCTCATTGTAGGAAAAAATGACCATGCTTCCTCCGTGCTATGCAACAGATTATTAACCCATGTTCTCCTCCTTCCATTTGCAGGGCTTAGAAACAGGTGCATGTTGAAGCATTCATAAATGTGGTCATTCAAGTACAGTGCAGAGTATAAGTCTGTGCAGAGTTATACACAATCAAATTTCCACAGGACATTTCTATGAACAATTGCACAAACTGGCATATAACAATTTTAGGTATGTGTTGCTAGTTCCTTAGTCAACAAAAATATCAAATTGAAAAGAAAACCACCTGGTATGCAATTGTTTTCAACAATGTACACAGATACTTAATATGCAATAGGCTAAGATTTGGATTTAGTATGCAGTAGGCTAAGATGCAATAGGCTTCACCATCAAATCTTGGAAATTTTAGATTGTCCTCAGTAACTTCACCACTCTGTTAGAGCCCTGCCCACCTTTGCAGAGCTATAGTTCCTTAATTTCCATGGGAAAGGTGAATATTAACCCAGTTGGGCAGCCCAATCCTATCCAGCGCTGGATTAGTGAGGCTGAGCGGCCCACGCTGTATCCAGTGCTGGCTAGGAGTGGGCTGAAGGTCTCCTCGGGGTAAGGGGACTCCGGATAAACCCCCCCCCAGACACTGCAATGGGGCTGCTTGGATCTTCGCCAGCTAAATCGCTGGTGCAGAACCGAGCTGCCCCATGTGGACGGAGAAGACCTGGGAGGGAGCAGAGGATATGGCGTGCACCGGCGCCACTGATCCTGGCCCTTCCCGGGATGGTCTGCTCTGTTGCTGCCCTCCCACAGCCCCTGCACCGCTTGAAGCAGAATCTACCTGCTCCGATGCACGGTCTGCAGGATCCAGTGCTGGTGGGATGGCGCAGGCCTTCCTGCTGGTGCACCTTGCTTGCAGGGTGTCGCCAACACACGTTACGGCATGTTTGTGACACCCTACGTTACGCAGCAGCTGCTGTGCCAGCATTAGCAAACAATAGGATTGTGCCATAAGTCTGTGGTGTGGACATTTCAGGTACAATGTGTTATGTCACATTTTCAGGGATGAACACATTCAGTGGTGCAAATTAACCGAACGGCCAGCTATTCAGCGCAAGTCTGTAATTCAGTAAGAATACATTTATTTTCAAAACATTAACTTTCCCTTGGTTACTTGAACACTTCAGTGGAAAGGTGTCCTATTTGACCTAAGATATTGCTGCAATCATGCATAGATGAATCCAGATATACTGAAATTTCTGGTGTCCCTGGATACTACTGTCACACCTACATTAGGATCTACCTAAATTTCTTATGCTTCCCAGCAGCTACTACTGCTACTGCTCTTGACTGCTGCTGCTACACCTTTATTTCCTAGGGTCGACGAATATTTATTTATTTATTTATTTATCATATTTTTATACCACCTTTCCTCCAAGGAGCTCAGAGTGGTGTACATATTTCCTCCCCCCCTTTTGTCCTCACAACAACCCTGTGAGGTAGGTGGGGCTGAGAGATAGTGACTGGCCCAAGGTCACCCAGGAAGCTTCGTGGCTGAGCGGGGATTTGAACCTGGATCTTCCAGGTCTACGTCCAACTCCCAAACCACTACACCATCCTGGCTAGAGGTCCCTAGAGGTCCCTAGTTCCTCTGGAGCCCATCCCATCATTGCCCAGAGCTTTGGTACGTTTGGAAAGGGAGAAGGGGTTGGAAAAGGGCTCTAGAGTGCCAAAATGGATTCATTTTGGGTAGGTCTGAACAGAAGCGTCGCTCCGGTAGGGGCGGGGCTGTAAGTATCGCTGCGGTCATAGTCTCTTTACCGAGCGAGGAGGAGGCAGCCCCGCCCCCTCACTGTCCGAGCCAGTCCCCTACGGAGAAACCGGCAGGCAAGAGACCCTGCCTGCTGCTTTCTCCGTAGGGGACTGGCTCGGACAGTGAGAGGGCGGGGCTGCCTCCTCCTCGCTCGGTAAAGAGACTATGACCGCAGCGATACTTACAGCCCCGCCCCTACCTGAGCGACGCCTCTGGGTCTGAACTCTGAAGGCAAACTCATAAAAATGTGGTCTCTGGCAATCTCTGTTTTGGGTTTGGAATCCAACCCTAATTCTAGCTACAATTAGAAATATGTACACATTACAGATCCACCATTTTGCCCAGCATGATTGACCGCCCTTGCTTAGAATACAGAACAAGTTATATTACATAGGACAATGGATGTTGGAATTATACTAAAAGACTGGGAGCTGGAGCTATGGTAAAAAGCTTCAAGAAATGCCAGTGTATGTCACGCAATGAGGCCAGCTTCAATAAAAGGGAACTGTAGCTCTTGTAGGTGTGAATAATAATGCTGTGCAAATCAGCTTTTATCCAAGAATGTAACAGAGTGGTGTTCGAAGAGCTCTCCTTGGCTGTATCCCACCCGCAAGTGCCGTTAATTTTTCAGTTTCATGACAGCCACAATAATCTAGTGGGCTGGAGAGCAAGGATTTAAATGATATATCATGCAAAGAATTAACTATTATTTAAAGGGGATACCATTAGCGCCAAACTCACTTATGCACTATACATTACAGCCTTACCCTCACAGCTACATTAGCTTAAAACTGAAATGTAATTTTCTTGGTCAATGAAAATGAATTGAGTCATTTCCCATTTCTCAGAATGCCATGATCTGGGCGCTTAGAAAACTTAAATTGACCTCCTAATGCCCCTTCAATGCCTTTTTGAAAATTTGAGGCATGAACTTGTAGAAAGGATGACAGCTGTGAAACGGATTTTCTTTCATTTGTCATCTCCGATGTGTCTATTTCCACTTATTTCAAGAGGGAATGTTGAAGTTGAGATGGTCCAGTGTTTTTGCTTCTTTGTGCGTTTTAAACAGCACTGGGTAGCCATAACTGGCAGTAGGGGGCAGTGCAGAGCCATGAAGCATAGTGCCAGGAGGATCTATAGCCATGAAAACAGTTGAGCACAATTAAATAATTTGCAGAGTAGTGCCCCGTCCAAGCAGTGTTCAGTAAACACATTCTCCTGCCCAGTTCCCTCCAAATCCTTTCACTGCTGACACTTCAGGGTCCACCCTTCTCCTTATTTCCTTTTCTCTGTTCTGAGCACCATCGCTGCTAGTGACACTATCACAGTTTTCTGTTTCATCTTCTTTCCTCTTCAAGTACAGATCTTTAAAGACCATTAGTTGCTTTTTGTGTAGGCCATAGAAAATTGAGTGATGATAACCAAGGACAATAGCAACTTAAGGATTGTCTATCCTCATAAACTAACACTTTTCTTTTTGCTTTGGATGGCAAGAGCACATAATGGAAAGTTATATCCAGTATCGTGAGGAGAAATATGAGGAGGCTTGTGATAAATGAAAAGGTCTGTTTTCATTGGTGAGGAGAATTGTGGCCAAATATGATCAAAGGCGGCTGAAATCCACAAACCACATACTTTGGAACAAGCCTTGAAATGTTCTCCTAGACATCAATGTGATTTCTCTGAGATTATTCTGGCTGTTAGCACACCCATTTAAGGGGGAAATTACAGAAAAACAACCCTGTTGGTATGGTGTAGTTAAAACAAGGAGTCCTACAGAACCTTAACAACTAACAAATGAGTTGTGTCACAAGCTTTCATGAGGAAATGATTGCTACATAGGCTGCATCATTTAAGGGTTGAGTTTGTTTTCTTAGATCTAGAAGAACAGCTGGAATTCTGGTGGGGAAGGAACTGTTCTGTCTTCTCCTGCAGTAGAGCATAGTCAGGTGTGTAGTGCTACCGACCACATAAGGGGGAAAGGGGCTAGCCATTAGCCCTGCCATGACCCTAAACCGTGCCAAATGATTGGCCAGTTCCCAGCTAATAAATAGAGACCTCTGCTGCTCAGAATGAGTTTTACATTCCAGAATTAATTAATTCCCCACTTTTTAATTTCCGGATGAGAAATTCAGTTTGTGGATCACAGCCAATGTCTGTAATCTATTTTCAGACATGGGTACCATTCTACGTTACTGCCAAATCCAGCAGTTAGCCTGTTAATTCAACACATAATCGTGTAGCGGGCATTTGAATGTAAAAAATTACCATTTCACCATGAAAGATTTGAATAGTGATGGCCAGCTCCCTCTGGTTTACATATAATGAACACAGTTTCACCTAGATTTCTCAGTGTTCTCAGAAGTAATCCTCAGTCTTCTGAAAAGTTCTCTGAAGAGGCTGAAAAAGGCAAAGTTGGGGGAAGCTTATTCTAAGCCTTCCTTGTTTGTCCCTTCCCAAGCAAATTTACCATTGTGAGGTAGGAGGACCAGTAGCAGGGAAGACTGGTAAGTGACAGGAAAGTCTTAAGGCCGTGACAGACTGCACGCCGAGGCGAGCGAGCGAGCGAGGCTGGCCGCTCTCCGTGCTCTGAACTTGTCTGTAGGAGTGTCTTCCTGCAAATAGTCCCTCCTTTTGTCCCACCTTCTTGGATTAAAACTCCACGGTGATTGGCTAACACTAAAGTTAACTTCTGATTGGCAGATAGCCACTCTTCTCCCCCTCTCATCTGATTGGTGGCTGCAGTAGCTCTGCGAAGCAGCCTCCTCAAACATGGGCCAGGAACATTTTTGACCGTGCTGGCAATCGGGAGATCGCATCTCATCCGCTCGCTTCCGCTATGGTAACCAGACACCTCAGCACAGCTCGACAAAGCTCCTCGGGCGTCCGGGACACGCCGAAATTCGTGCTGTCTGCAGCGGCCCTTATAAGACCTGGGATGCTCCTGAATATATACAAGATCGTCTATTGCTGCAGGACTATATGGGAATGTTAGCATCCAATGTTTCCAGATTCAGTGAATTGGGCCAGAGACCTCAGTGCCAACCTTTCTAGGAATCAGTTTCTAGGAATCAGCATGAGTCTCCAGGAGAGAACTGAAAGCAATCCTGAAAATTTTAACAGAACTTCTTGGCTTATGGCATAATCCTAAGCATCCCTTAGGCTGGCACAGCAATTGCTGCACTGGCCTAGGGTGTTGCGAAACTGCCGTAAATTACTTTGTGGCACCCGGAGAGTAGGCAGCTCCGGTGGGGAGGCCTGTGCCGCCCCGCTGGAACTGAATCAAGGATGACGTGCACCTGAGCAGGTCAGTACCATGGGGGGAGGACAGGGAGGGGGCGTAACGAGGTGGGGTGGGCAGATTGGGCTCAGGAGAGAGGTGGGATCGGTGGCGCTGGTGCACGCCATATCCTATCCCCCTTCCTGGGCCTAGGCCTTCCGGACTTGCACCAGCAAACAAGTTGGTGTGGATCTGAGAAGGCCCATTGGGGAGGTCTCTTACTAATAAGTAAGTAAAGAGATGTCATTGCATTGCATTAATTCTAGTGCTGTAGGCAAACTAATTTCAAATGCCATCATCAGTTCATAGATTTCTGCTTCATTCTTAAGGATGTTTTCCCCAGCTACAGTTTCATACAGTTTTACTCCTGTAAATGTTACTCACTTAATCCACAATTAATTAAGCCACAATATTCGAGGCAGCAAAGTTCTATGAGAAATGTAAGAAAAGACTCAGAGTGAGTTTCGGTACTTAGAATTATTCAATGTCCTTCCATTTCCCCACAATCTTCATTCTGAAAATGATTCATACAAATGCTTAGCTTCCAAATGTAATAAAGATAAATTATCATACACAGCTATGAGGATGAACAAAGATAATTGCCCCAGATAGTTCACAAACCTCTGCTCTTTCAGTTATCATGTGATAGGACAGTGGTTCTCAAAGTGGTGGGTCACAACCCACCATTGGAACCAAAAGCTGCCCCTGCCCCTTTAAGGGGCGGGGACAGCATGGAGGCGAAGATGGAATCTGGGAGCTTCTGTATGCACAGCAGGTGCTTTACCATAGAGCTATGAACCCCTCCCACTCATCCTCAATTTTGATGATTCTGGATTCTGTTGATGGTAGAACAGATATAGTAAGGACAAATCTAGATGATGTGCAATTATTTCAAGATGATGTTGAGACTTTTAATATCTATTAGAATCACCAAAATTTAGGGTGAAATGTAAATACAAATATTTATATACCACTTTTCAACATAAAAGGTTCACAAATACAATTCGAAACTAGTGGAGGATGGAAAATCCCCTTGTTTTATGTAACCATTCAAAGTATTTCACATACATTATCTTAGTAATTCTTACAACAACCTTGTAAGTTATGTCAGTTTCGTCCCCATATTGCAGATATGCATACTGAGGCTGATAGAGACTGAAGTGAATTAGGGACTTCCTGGCTCACCACACATAACCTTACAGCCCAATCCAACGTCACTTCCCCAATGCCGATGCAGCTGCGCCAGTGGGGCGCACCCTGCATCCCACTGGGGGGTGTTGAGTCCAGCAGGTCACCTTGAGGGGAGACCCCTGTCCCATGGCAAACCTGCCCCATGGTCTCCTTGAGCTTGAGGGGAGACATTTTTTCCCCTGCCCCATGGCAAACCTCCATTGCCCTCATGGGTCTACTCAGACCTGCACCAGCGATTTTGCTAGTGCAAGTGCAAGTGGACATGTGTAGGTGGATTGAGGCTAGGAAAGCGGATAGAATAATGGTGGAGCCGCTGCCGTTGGTCACCGCCCCTTCCCACCCTCGCCAGACACCCATCCCCACACCGGCCCCTGCCCTGTTCCACCCACGCCCCATGCCAACTTAAAGGCACCAGGGCTCCTTCAGTGGCTGCTGTCGCCTGGCCACTGCCGCGCATCATTTGTGGCAGTGGCCAGACTGCACTCTATGGCATGTCAGGTTTTGTGACGGCCATAAAGCATGTTGCATTTCCAGAACGTTATGGCGCTGCAGTAGCGGGATAAGATTGGTCTGTTAGTCAGTGTATTGAACCTAGCTTTCATAGTAGAAACATCCATTGTGGGAGCTGAAGCTATTGCTGCTCCACAGCGGAGGATCATCTTTGGGCTGGCTATGAACAGCATAGAATCAATACACTTGATGTCTGGCTTATGGGTGACCAGTGCTTGTCTTCTTATAAGATCTGCATGCTGGCCATTTGCAAAGTCATTATATTCTCCAGAAGAAGCTGATGCCTTGAAGTGCCTTTTGCTTGAGTTTTGGAAAGCTAAACAGAAAGTGTTTTTAATAAAAATCCCATTAATTTTCTGTACGCATGTTCCCTTTCTCTGTTTTATTGTGTGTTCTTTCTCTCACACACGTTTAAAGCTACTATTTGTGATACCCCTGGCTAAGGGAGAGCAACAGGTGACATTTTCTGAAATGACATCAGGGCTTATCTGTAAAACAACACAGCACAGAGTTCTACCTGATGGCAGTACCATACTTCCCTCTGTGAATAGCCTTCAGGCATGGAGAACGTAATCAACAGAAAGGTTTTTAACACATTTTTTCTTCTCCTGCAGTACTCCACATTTTCTTTTTCAAAATCTGGTTCCAGCCTCGTGTGAGAAGCTGGAAAAAACAAATGTCAAATGTTTGTGTTAATGCGTAGACTCAATTATATCAAAATGAGTAATTTTTCCCCTGAAATGCCAGCTTCTTGTGCTGTTGTGTCTTCTGTCCAGCTTCCTCCTTTATCTGAAGCAATCCTTGTTAAGTTATTTTCTAACAAATCTAGAAATATATTGATTCACTGGGCATAATCCACAGGTAAACTCATTGCATGCAGGGCCGTTTTAACCCATGAGCATGCTGGGCAGTTGTCCGGGAGCCCACGAGCATAGGGGCCCCCCATAATTTTCGGCGTGTCCGAGATCGCACCTTTGCCGCCACCGCCGCAGGAAAAAAAGTGCGCTGTTAAAAAAGAGATCTACAAAGAAATGTACTTATATACAAGTAACGTTTTTTATGTATTTCTTTACTTACGAAAAAACTCAATCCATTTCTCATATTGAGGCAGCCCTAATGAATAGCCTCAAGACTTGAGGGGCCTAGTTATGTGACCCAAACTTCACCTGTCCCCACTCCCTTTCATTGATGGACTTGGAAAAAAAATGCACCAGAAAAAGGTCACTCAAACATTTATGTCCCTATATTTACACAAGCTTGCAAACTGCAGGAGCTCAGCTGTTTGCAGGGCAATCTGATTTTTGCAGCTATCTGGTTTTTGAATAGCCTCAGGGCTTGAGGCAATTACTTATCTGATCTTTCCATCACCCGGGACCCACCAGAAATCAGGTCACGACCCATCAAGTGGGTCCCGACCTACAGTTTGGGAAATGCTGAACTAAGGATATAAGTAGCCAAACGCTGGGTGGACTGGGGCCTTTTAGCAATTTGTTTTGAGCACAATATGTTTTTCTTCATCTTTTGTGGCTCACCATCTGTATATTCCCCTTTGAGGCTGTCCTTCTTTCTGAACTATTTTCAGGCCAGACACAAAACCCTCAGTAGCTGTGCAGTCATCAAGATCCCTAAAATATAGCATCTGGCTTCTGTAGAGAAACATATGTCAAGGAATTCCAAGAGGTGCAATCCAAGAGGTTTCTGGGCTGTAGATCTCAGATTTTTCAAATCTTTTTGGATGTCTCTAAAAATATTACCACACCTTTGTTGGGGATGCTTGTGCAGATATGAAAGGCTTGGAGAGTGGAGAAGGCAATGATCTCCAACATGGTCCACCCCACCCTGCTCATACGGCTCGGGGGGAACTGCATGTATTGAAGGGGGCCTCTCTGGCCTGCTACCCATAGGCTACTTTTGTTCCGACTGAGCATCATTTGTGCTCAGGGCCCTAGGAAAGAGCAGTGCTGCTTGATCCTTCTGTGTGAGGTTGACTTGTGTGTGGACCTCTGATTGTAGAAAATAGCTGGGAATGTTGCCTTGCACATATCCAACTGAATGTTGGTGGAGTGTGGAGGAAGGGATTCAGTGCGCCCTGTGTGCATATCTAGAGAGGTACATCATGTTACCAGTCCGTTTCTGATTTATCTTTCCTGCACATTTTACACAGTTATTACATTTCTATATGATTTGTTTTCCCCACAAGTGTTACTTGATAGGAATTTCTCTGTGGAGGATAGTTGTGGTACTGGAAGGAGCCTGACACCCTCCTTACGCCTATATTACAGTGCGCCAAGTAAATTTATGGCATTCGGTAAACAATTACAAATTTTGATATGACCACGTTAACAGATAGATACAGTAATGGCCACTGCAAATGCTGAGAAATTGAATGGGGAAGGTAATTAATAATACAAGAACTATGCCTTTTTGCGCTGTTGAAGACAGCAGTCAGAAAAGAAAAATCCCTCAAGTGTTTAATGTGAAAGCAGCCTAAAACATATATTAAAAATGTCTCTGTCAATGTTAATTTTACACAGCATGAACTTTCCAATAGGAAGCTGTTGAACTCCTGGGTATTCTGTTGCTTGTGAGGGTGAATCCACATATTGAATTCCGTTGACTTTATGACTTAAAAATGACTTATTTTAACAAAACATTTCTTGAAAATGGCAGACTTGCAAAATCTCAGATCTATAAAGGAACACTGATGTAGCACTCATTTTATACCATCTTTTTTAGAGGGTATAAAGGATTGTGTTTCAAAGAGACACATGATGACATCTGTTTGCTGTTTTGAAAAGCATGATCTCTGACAATCAGTTTGTTTCTGTAGAGGAGGTGGTGGAAAAATGATTTGTCCTTTCTTAGATACAGGCTACAATGATGGGCAGCCCGATCCAGTGTAAACACAGAGCAGCAGAGTGCACACTCCTCCGTTCTATGCCATCGCAAATGCACTGTAAAGCGTGCAATGACTTTAGAGTAAGGGCCACCGGCGCGAAGGCAGGCAGCCCTTACTCCCCTGGCGGACTCTCCCTGCGCTGGCCGGAGAGGATAAGCCCTACACCGGCCAGTGCAGGGGTAGGGGGAGGGCAGACCAGACTGCGAGGAAGGGGGCTGATTGGTTGGTCCAGGAGAGGGGCGGGGCCCGTTCCCAGTCCTGGCCAGCCTTACTTCCCCGGCTCAGATGTATGCCAGCTTCACAGCTAGCGTACATCCGAAGAGGCCCATGGGGCCCA
This sequence comes from Plestiodon gilberti rubricaudatus, assembly GCA_026170595.1. Taxonomy (NCBI): domain Eukaryota; kingdom Metazoa; phylum Chordata; class Lepidosauria; order Squamata; family Scincidae; genus Plestiodon; species Plestiodon gilberti. Next base: position 136,824,001 of record JANXHW010000004.1, on the reverse strand, counting down.
GCCGGCTTGCACCTGGGGAAGGGGACGAACATCCCCTTCTCCCAAGGTGCTCCCGGATTCAGCAGCCAGCCCTTTAGGCCGGCAGCCACATGTTACACACAGGATTGCGCTGCAAATCCATTCTCTGATTGGAATCAGCATGAAATGAGAGCTGAACATAAGAACGTAAGAAGAGCCCTGCTGGATCAGGCCAAAGACCCATCTAGTCCAGCTTCCTGTATCACAGTGGCCCCACCAGATGCCTCAGGGAGCACACAGCCAACAAGATAACCTGTTTCCTGCTGCCACACCCCTGCACCTGGCACAGAGAAAACCCACTTCTAAAAAACCAGGAGGTTGCTTATGGCTTGTAACCTGTAATGGTCTTTTCCTCCGTGAATCTGTCCAAACCCCTTTTAAAGGCATTTAGGCCAGGTGCCATACCACATCCTGTGGCAGGGAGTTCCACAGATGAATTACACGCTGGGTAAAAGAAATATTTTCTTTTGTCCGTTCTAACTCTCCCTCCACTCAATTTTAGTGCATGTCCCCTGGTTCTGGTGTTGTGCGAGAGGGAGAAGAATTTCCCTCTATCCACTCTCTCCATCCCATGCATAATTTTATACGTCTCAATCATGTCCCCCCTCAGTCGCCTTTTTTCTGGACTGAAAAGCCCCTAACGCTGTAGCCTTTCCTCATAAGGGAGGTGCTCCAGCCCATGAATCATTGTGTGAGTGTCATCAAGTTGGCCACTGTTTTTTTGTTGGTTACTACTGATTTGTGGATGACCTGTACTGTTTATACAGTACAGTATATTAAAATAAATAAAGTTAATGGGGGTAACACCATGAGTTTCTGCACCGGGTGACACCAACCTTACCACTAACACCACTGGGGTGACGCGATGCGCTCTTACACCGGGTGACGAAAACCCAAATGACGCCTCTGATGCGAACCCAGAGCATGCAGGACAAACCAGACTGTTGAATGCATTAGCAGCCAGCATTTGACAGTATCTGACAGTTGACCTGCAATAACGTTTAGCAAATTCTCTGCTAACTTAATTCAGTCTGGAATTTGCTGTCTGCCTTAAATAGGCAAACAGCAACAAATGCTAGGAGCCAGGATGGTGTAGTAGTTTGGGAGCCGGACTTAGACCTGGAAGATCCAGGTTCAAATCTCCGCTCAGCCACGAAGCTTCCTGGGTGACCTTGGGCCAGTCACTATCTCTCAGCCCCACCTACCTCACAGGGTTATTGTGAGGACAAAAAGGAGGGGAGGAAATATGTACACCACTCTGAGCTCCTTGGAGGAAAGGTGGTATAAAAATATGAAAAATAAATAAAAATAAATATACCTTCCCCAACATCATAATTTTGAAATGCTAAGTTCACCCACTTCTAAAATTCAGTTCGGGTATGTTAACGTCAACATCTAAAATGAAAAATATGAAAAATATGCTGTTTATTTATTGTGTTTTTAAATTCTGCTGTGGCTTTTCCAGAGATACATGCTTCCAGTTGACTGTCACTTACCTTAAGAAACTGGGTCGAATAATTTAGTAGGTTAACAGTCCATGATTATGTTGTTGTAAAAACTAACATAAAGCATGTTTTGATTCCTTGAAAGAGTCTTCGTAGTGTAGCTTCGTGTTCCTACTCATTTTTAGAATTTCATGTCTTTCTCATCAGAGTTCTAACTACGGAGCTCTTGCATAAGATTCAGATGTAGTAAACAATTACATTATATAAACTAACCATCTGAGCAGAAATGATAATTAAAGTAATGCATCAGCGTGCTTCATTGATTTATGCATTTGAGTAATGATTTTTGTTCAGAATAGCAGAAGCAAGAATGCATTCCCTGATCTCTTTTTAAGATGTTACATGCAAACATATGACTTTTCCCAGTACAAGAAGAGTGGGGTTTCTGAGCATTCTAAAGGAAATCATGAAGGGGTACTACTGATATTAATCCAGTTCAAGGCATATTTTGCCCCCCCCCCCCACATCACAACTTCATCCTGGATGCTTCTCTGCTAATCGCTGCTATTATTCAGGGAGAGGGAAAAGGGGAGAGTCAGCTCAGACAGAACATTGGGGTTTGCACAATGAAAACTGCACTGAAAGCATGTAGGAGTTCAGTCTGAAACAATGGAGAGCAAGCAAAATCAATGTAAAACCACAGGGATTAAGGCTAAATGAGGCCCACATCTAGCCGAGCCCAAAGGCCTCAGCAAAATGAGAATCCCACACTCACCATTTCATGATTGTTTGTATTCTGGTAGCATCTACAGGCTCCTGCTGATCTCAGCCCCTCTATTGTACTAAACATTATAATATCTATTGAAGGAGATGGTCTCTCTTTCCCTCCAAAGAACTGAAACTCTTGGCAGACAGAATGGGACAGAGCAAGGGAATATTACTATGCACATTTTATGAATGAACAACAAAAAGCGAATGTTATGTTTCTGAAAAGCGATTGCCAGCTTGCTCCTCAGGTCATTGCCGTGTTGAATAAGGGATCCTGGCAAGGTGACACTTTTAGAAGGACACCATCTCAGACCTTGGTTGGATCTCTGGTAGAAGATAGAGACCCCATAGACTTCGGGCCAAACTGCATAGTATTGTGTAGTATGTGGAGTCCCATCACTTTCGTTTTCTTCTTTTTTATGAAAACCAAATGCTTGAGACTTCAGTTAGGAGTGGAAAAAGATAGGTCATGAGAAGCTGCTTAACCCTTGGCTATTTTTCTGTTCAACCCCTGACCCCAGCTGTTTCTGTCCTTGCAAGAAGAAAAACAACACAACAGACCCACATATGTTTTCACCCAGAGCGAGAAAAACAGTCTTGAGTGGAAAAATAGCCAACACAGGAAGAGTGAAGCAGCACTTCCTCATCTGCCCATTGCCCAGTCCGCAGCCTCCAGCAGCTGCTTTTCATAAAAAACAACTCAGCAGAAAGTTGCACAGAACAGTGCACATAGTTTGGCCCTTCCCTCTCCATTGTCCCTCACTGCCAGCAATGCCCTTGATTTGTCCCCGTTTGAAGCTGTCAGGCTGCCTCTCATTACTCTTTCAAAACCCTTGATTCTTATCATGGACTCTTTTCTTCCAGCATTCCCTTCAACTGGTTCTAATGAGGCCATATTGGTGCCTGCCAAGCTAACAATAATACGCTCTGTGCTTAGCTGTCTTTCCTACAGAAGGCCTTCCTATTGTGATCATCTGTTTGTGGTAAATAACACCTTCCTTGGACCGGCAGTGAGGGAAACAGCCATATCATGCATCTGTTTCTAGGTGCCAGCATGCAACTACAAATACTCAAACATTTGCAGTACTGTACCGAAAGCAGCATCCTAAAGGTCACCAGTGTGGCTCAGTGCATCAGTGCAACCATGCACCATGTCTTTCTGCAAGAGACTGTCTCAACTGCCAAATAAACGATTGCTGCTTTGGCTGTGCTAGAACACCATCTGATAAAGACTATGCCTATGGAACTCTTATTGGAAGTTACTTCTTCTTCTAGCTGTCTCTGGCTACTAGAGAGTGTCTTCTGTTCTCGTCTACCTCTGCTGCTCGACGCCTCTGCTTCCTGTCTCTATTCCTTGGTTTGTGTGGAGGCCTCAGACACTCAGCAGCATCACAGTACTCCACAGTCCTCTTCAGAATATCTCTAGCATTATAGCATTATAGAATGACCACAATTTCAGCATGAAAGCACAGAAGCTGTGCTTTGCTATAGTAGTGCCACGTTATGGTCATAGCTGTGGTCCAGGGAATTGAGTGGAGCAACCACTTTCCTTGCAGGCTGCATAAGAATGTGATGAGGAAGATTGCTCTTCATCCAGACAGGGTGGGCCAGAGCCTCCCACCCCTTACACTTGAGGCCAAGCAAAGCAAGACTTTACAGATAAAGGGTAGTAATCTACCCTTTATAAAGGGTACTAAAAGAGTGTTTCCAGGAGATGCTCTAGTAGGCCACCACTCTTTCTCCTCACACATTTTGTCTTCCTCTCTCTTCCCCCCTACTTTAAAAAAATAGCTGTCACAGGAAGAGGAGGTGGCAGTAGTGGGTTGGGCAGGCCCGATAGAGTGAGATAGTTGATGGATGTGGCAGGGTTCACAGGCCTCAGTCCTGGTGGCAGGGATCCTTGGGGAGATTACTGCACTGGTCCCCTCATGACACTCCTGCTGCCTACCCCTAAAGCAGTGTTTCACAAACTTTTTCAACTTGTGGCTCCCTTGACCTTTGGCTGCGGCTCCCCCTTACATTATGTTGATGCCTGCCAATTGGCATTGCACTGTTTCCCAAGAGGATTTCGTGGCATTCCACGGCTCCCCTGGGAGCCACACCTCCCAGTTTGGGAACCACTGCCCGAAAGGCACATTGGTCACTACCACTGATATGTAGAGCTCAAGGTCTTGTCTAGCTAGGTAGACCCTCTGATGTGCATGGATCCATGGCCACTGGGGACATATTGACACCACCCAAGACTAGCAGGCTGCCCCTGCATCCAGAGACTCCAAGAACTTGTGAAGATGTACATGCAGAACTAAAGATAAGAAGCTGCCTTATATTGAATCAGACTATTGATCTGTCTAGCTCAGTGTTGTTGCCACTGACTGGCAGTGGCTCTCCAGGAATTTTACTCTGCCCTACCTGGCAATACCAGGGATTGAACCTGGGGCACCCTGCATACAATAGAGATGCTCTCCCATTGAGCTAAGGCCCCTCTCTACAAGCAGAGGCTTTTTTATTGTACTTAGGGCATTCTGCAGCAGGAAAATGTCAATTTAACAGAGAATATGTATCAATGACTACAATATTAAGGGCTAAAATGGGAATTAAATAATGTTTTGTCCTAGGTTACCCAGGAAAGCTACTTTCCATTTCACGTTAGAAAGCAACAAGTTTATCTAGTGTCATCACTTGTGAGCACAGGTATTGTGTTTGTGGAAATATCAAGGAAATCTGAAGCATTCTGAAACTCTATCCAATACTTTAATTGTGAGAGAGTGCATAGCCTCTGAAAAAATCAAAGTACCCTTATCGGGAAGGGGGAAAAGCCTTTCCCCTTCTCTGCCCTGTCTGTGACACCTCCAGGGAGACATCAGGCCTTCAACACTTTCCGGAATGTCAAACAACCTCCTCCACAAATTTAGCTTTAATGCCTAAACCCATAGCTGATGTTAATAGAAAGGTGTCAACAATTTAATGGCATAGACAAATGCAAAACACAATCCTGAAAACAGTTCAAGGAGGTGTGTGCTCAGATAATTAGCTGTTGCAGAGCAAATGGCATGGGCCAGGAGGTATTTTTCTCCATTTGCCACAAACCACCCAGTTTTTGTTGTTCTCCGTCATTGCCTTGTCAATTTAATACCTGTCATTTTTATCAAGCAAACATCCTTTGTTTGTTTTCAGTTCTGTTTGGTAGAATAGTTCTTAAAAAAATGGTGTAGAGGCAGGACTAGGGTAGAGAATTTATTCCACAATAGAACGCAACATGGAATCACAGCTGCTGCAGCTGCAGGCTTTGCACATCCTATCCTGTTTGTTTTCTTGTATTTTCTTGCAAAATACACTTCAGCGTTCCATGTGGTGATGGGAAGAATCATAACCTCCTGAAACATGCTCCATCTGTCATTCTGTTTAATGACTGCAGCAGTTGATTTAAAAAAAAGAAAAAAAGGAGACTGGGCTTGAACTTTCTGGAAGCTACACCCACAACCCAAAATGTTGAATTAGATAGGCTGGTTAATGTTACTCAGTAGTAAAGGCAAAATACACTGAGAATGCTCAGAAATACCTTTTTGCTGTTGAATTACTTATACAATGCTCCCATCCAGAGGCATTGCTAGGGGGACGGGGGGCAGTCCACCCCCAGGCAACACATGGGGGGGTGTCAAAACAGGCAGCGGCAACAACTGCTCCGTTTTGGCGGCGAGCGCAGCAGCGATGGGTTTGGCCCACCCTCCTGCCCTGCGTCTTCATCAGGATGTGCGGCGGCAGTGATGTCACTTCCGGTAGCGACATCACAGGGGCCGCATAGCAACGCCACTGCTCCCATCCCTGTGTCCAGTGATGCAGTGCTGAAGCATTGCAATACAGATAAACATATACAAAACAAATATGGTGGTCACTGGTATGGACATTGTGCTGCTAAGTGGAGACCACTCAATTTTCCTTGGCCATGGGCCCCCACAGAGCTGGCACTCGTGTTCAGCTATAGTCAGCTTGTATCCTTAGACCCACACAAAGGTTATATTGCAGTGGGAAAAAGCAATTTCCAGTGAAGAAGCCCCAGCAACTGCATTGCCTTGAAACTTATTCTTCCAAGCTGTTTTGCTTACCAAGACAGGTATGGAGACGGACATCAGGGAGTGATTTGAGGGGATACATTTCCAATGAAAAATGGTGGACAGAGAAAAGGGTGAACACTCCCGCCCCTCTTACAATTTTTCAACTACAAATTGCCCACTCCCAAGGGCAACTGTAAGAGATACACATCCATCAGGCTAAAGTTACAAGCTGCTGGAGGGTAATGTTTAGCTTGATCCTTCGTTTTTATGACTTTTTCCGTGAGATATCAGTCCTATATTTGCTGGAAGACACGTTTACATATATAGCAAGCATATGTGTTGGTGTTAGTGTGAAGGATACTGTACAGGGCTTCACAGGCCTTACAATTCTGAAGCACATACTATTCCTCAGACCCTGATCTGGTATTATAACAAAGACTTCTGCCTCTAAGGACCAAAGGGGATGTTAGGTTAAATAAATACTGTGAATGCATGCTTTGCAAGCATGTTAGGGGTTTGGTTTTTTAAAAATGTTAAATAGCAGCCAGGTCAGCCTCTCTGTAGTTTGGGACTGCAGAGGCAGGGGGAAGGGGCTTTAACATTAGCTTCTCTGGGGCCTGATTCAAATTGGGACCTCCTGCAGCTGCTATTTTCCAGGGAAAAAAGCTCCTGTTGGCACCAGTGGACACTATTTTCCTTGGACAATTGTAGCTGTGGAAGTTCCAATCCAGTTGTGTTTTTTAAGTACAGTTGAATGAAAAAGCTATTTCGGCAAGTGTGGCTTGTGCAGAGCTGAGGGCATAACCGTTAGTTGTCTCATACAGCTCAGTCCGATGCATATTGACTCAGAAGTAAGTCCCCTTGTGTTCAATGGGCTTGCTCCCGAGTAACTGCGATAGGACTGCAGCCCTGATTCCATCATGGCATGATGCTGGTGTTGCTCATGAAGCGTGGATCACCAGTGAAACAAAGTGGGGGGGGAAGCAACAGAGTGGTTGTCCCAGGTGTCTTGACATCTGAAGAGCTACTGATAGTTGCTTCTTACGCTACTCTGTGAGCGTCTTGTACTTCCTGCCAGTATACCAAGCTTCCCTGACACAGGGGTTCTGTGTGATTGATTTCAGTATGGAAGGGAATCACCACTGGAAAAGTGGAGTGGATATTTTCCACATAATTGCCCTGATCCATGAAATGAGCCCCTTATACATGTTACACAACTTGTGTAGCACCTGCCACCTAGAAGATATGTTTATTGGGAGTTCAGGGAATCTACAGAAGTATGTAGGAAAGGATGTACCCTCTTCTCCTCCTATGATTAGGCTGATAGGGTGCCATACCGAACCATTGGAATTTGGGCAGGTGCAGCTCATCATAAAAGGGTACAAAAAGCTACACCTGCCCAAATTCCCTCTTCTTACAATGGTTAAAGGTATAGGCACCCTGTTCCTTTTTCGATATGGTTAGCCTACCTATGATGGGCAGTCACCTAACCAGTAGCACAGCTGGACTCGCGCCAGTGGGGCGGTGGGCAGGGCAACGCATCAGTGAGGTGGTGGGCAGGGCGATTCCTGCCCATCCCACCACCGGAATGGCGCTGTTCCGTTTGGCTCTGGATCAGGGCCATTTTTACGCTACGGCACCTGACATCATAATTATGATCATTTAATTCATGTAAAACCACATGTTTGCAACCAAAGAGTGCTAGTAACTGTAAAAGAAATAATTAAGTGAAGTAGAAACAAATCTCTTATAAGGCTTCACAAGAGGCACCCATAATTGTTAGCACAAGGCCCAAACAGCCAGTGTAATGTAAGAAATATCCCTTAATTCAGCCTAGTAAGGAAGGAAAAAACTGCGTTCCATAGTGGGATCAGTAGAGCCTGTATTTGCCAGTTTCTCACCGAAGAAACAGTAAGAGCATGTCGGCTCAAATCCAGCAAAGCACTTTAAACGGATGCTTAATTTAAAACATGTGACCACTCCCATTGATTTCATGGAGACTACTGACCCATCTCAAGGCAGGTACGTGCTTAAGTGCCTTCTTGGAGCACAGGGGCCTGATTTTATACCAATGACATCAAGGGATCTCAGTGAAACCTAATCCTGTGAGGTGCTGGGTGCATCCCATGTCTGCTGTGTCTGTGCTAGTGAGGAGTACTCACAAATCAGTGCCTTAAAACTTCTTACTGCATTCTTGTCCTTTCATTTTTTGGAAAGCAACATGCCTTTTCTCGTTGGAGATATGGGCCTGTTAAGTATATGACATACTTCTTTTCATAATGTTTATCTTCCATCCGAATTACAGGAGGCAGTATTTTTATTTCCCTATTCATTAATAAATCCCAATTTTCACGGCTTTTATCTTGCCTGGCTATTTCAAATCATATCACGTTGTTGAAACCCTGCATGCAATTTGGCAGTACAGTTTCAAATGTTTTCACAGAGAAAAGATTGTTTTAATCCACAGACTTGTTTTGATTTATGAAGTGGCACAGAAAGAAAATTACTCAGTGATTCAGATGCACATTTGTTCAAGATCAAAATGATGAGTCTCAATTGTCCTTAAAGAAGCTTAGATCCTTAAGAAATTAAGAAAAAGAAATCCAAAGTATCATTAAATATACTCTTCTTTCTACGCAATTTATGTTCATGTTGCATTATGGTAAATTGCATTTATCAGTCACATTTGTTATAAAATCAATGACATTCTTTTCATTGTATTTTTATTTTAAAACATTTGAACCCCGCCTTTCTTCACTATAAGGCCACCCAAGATGACTTACAAAATAGAAAACAACAATAAAAGCAAACCAAACAAGAAACAATGTCTCTAATAAAATGCAGTAAAAAATTAAACCATACTCCACAATCGACAACTCCCAAACCAAAGTATCACACAACCACCATCAACCGCAGCCAGAAAGTAACCCTCCAAAAACAGAACAAAAAAGCCAGCTTTTTTACTCCTGTAACATGAAGAAAATGTGTGAAAAGCAAAGAATGTGTAGAAAGCAAAGCCTTCTTTGTACCTTTAACAATCAATGGATACACAAGCAGCACTCCAAGGCATTGTACGGAATGGGATTTTGGTGGGCACCTTCCATGTCTCTGCCTAGCCTACCCTCTTTCCATGATGCAACTTACAGCCCAATCCTATCCTTCCCCAGCGTAGGCTGTGCAGAGTGGGCCATGTGGCCCATGCCATATCCTATCCAGGGAAGGAGGCAGCTGGGGTAAGCGGGCATTTGCCCACTTACCCTGGGTAACCCCCCAGCCACAATGGAGCTACTCAGTTCTCCACCAGCTCTTCAGCTGGCGAAGAGGATGCTGGTCGCACCCCCTCCTAGGCCCGATCCACCCACCTCGCCTCCCCCACCCCATTATGCCCTCCCCCCTCCCCCCATGGCTCTGGGTGGTGGGTCCAGGGTTGATCAGCGCCACCTACTCACTGTGTCGCAACATGCTTTACGGTGTGTTTACAACATTCATCACCAGCACTGAGGCTGCAGCACCAGCAAAAGGTAAGCCTAGGATTGTGCTGTTAGTGCTTCCATATACCTCCATAGTACCAGGTATCATCTTTCATCAGTGTTTAGCAAATATTTAATTAATTTATTTATTGATTAATTAATTAAATTATTTTTATACTGCTTTTCTAAAATTCAAAGCAGTATGCAATAAACATATAGCAAAACAACTACTGTAAAACATAATTAAAAATCCATTAAAACCATCCACAATTAAAATTGGATATTAAAATATAATTACAATTAAAAGAGTACAGAGCAGATTAAAATTGAAAAACAAACATGTCGCAGCAGCAAAAGTAAAAAGGGTCCCAAGGTAGCTCCTAGGTAGTTCCTCCATCCTCAAATGCCAGACGGAACAAATGCCAGACGGAACAAATGCCAGACGGAACATAATCATTTTAGTGATTAACCCCACCAAAAACCCATGTAGTGAGGGGTCTGTCTTCAATTCCTCCGGCAACCGATTCCAGAGGCATGGTGCCACAATGGAGAAGGCCCTACACCTTACCGCCATCCCTCTGGCTTCAGATGGCAGTGATATCCTAAGAAGGGCCTTCCCAGATGATCTTAGGGGACAAACCAGCTTCTTCATTGTAGCCTTCTTCAGATGTTCAGAAGTAACCACATGCTTGCAACCGAAGAGTTGCAAAGAGCCTGAAGCTGAATAGAGGAGAATAGGAGTGCGCCCGCTGGCTCCCTGTGCCCCTGCACTCTGTAGCCACGCCCTGCTCTCTTCACATTCAACACTTGTCTGTAGAAGCAAACATTCAACCAGAGGCGTCGCTCCGGTAGGGGCGGGGCTGTAAGTATCGCTGCGGTCATAGTCTCTTTACCGAGCGAGGAGGAGGCAGCCCCGCCCCCTCACTGTCCGAGCCAGTCCCCTACGGAGAAAGCAGCAGGCGGGGCTGCCTCCTCCTCGCTCGGTAAAGAGACTATGACCGCAGCGATACTTACAGCCCCGCCCCTACCGGAGCGACGCTTCTGCATTCAACAGAGAACAGCCAGGAGACCTCAAATGTAGAGAGAAAATCTCCCCAGGTTCAGCGCTTCCCTCTGCAGACAAGCCCTGAACAAGGAGATAGCAAGGGTATGGCCAAAGAGTGCATCAGTGCTGGGCGCATGGCCAGCCAATGTGCTCCCATTCCTCCTCTCTCTGGGTACAGGCTGAATGTTTGAGCACAGCTTCTAATTTGTTTCAAAATAGTTCCCAATATATCAGCAGAATTTGTCTTGAGTATATAGTCCCTGAACTACAAGTACTCTGGAATAATCTTGGGATGGTGGTGAGTGGAGAAGTTTATATCACTCAGTGGTGTTCTGGGTGAAAGAATGTAGAATAAATAAAACTACAGCCAAATTTTGTCCCATCATTTACTGATTAAAATCTCTATTTCACCCTTCATGGTGTTTTCTCCAGATGACTTATGCACAAGCAAGTCCTAAATAGATTTCTTGGAAGTCAGCCATATTGATCAAAAGAACTTTGGGCTGGTTCATGCATATATATGCTTATCACTTGATAATTGCAACATCAAGTGGTGAGATGGTATAAATGACACATCACACACAAACATGTAATATCACTTAAACATAATGTTTTCAGGGTCAAAACTCCACATGACATTAAATGTGGTGTTACATTTCCGTGTGTGTGTGTGTGTGTGTGTGTGTGTGTGTGTGTGTGTGTGTGTTTAATAGTAGCTGTAAAAGATCGCAATATGGACCAGGACCATAGCATGATTTGGCTGTAAGGCTGCAATCCTATACACACTTTCCTGGGAGTAAGCCCCAGTGTACACAATTCTTCTTCTTACTTCTGAGTAGACAAGCATACAAGTTTGTTTCGTTGTTTTCTATTTGAAATCCAGGAATTGATATTTATTTATACAAGCAACCCTCTTGCATTCCTGTGCTAATTCATGGTTTTTGTTCCAAATTAATCCCTAGAGCAAATCCCTAGAGCATTTTTAAGGCAATGATCAGAACCGTGCTTTTGTCATTATTTAGTTATAATGATGAGGTGAGGGTAAGGAACCAAGGAATGTTAAATAAGTTATAGCTAATCTATGTAAGAGACATGAACAAATCCCCACCCCCACCCCACCCCCCGGTTTGTTTAAATTCCATATTTGAAGGACTAAGGCTAGAGATTGTAATCAGACTACAAGAGAAATGTGGATTGATAGAATCAGTCATATTTAATCAGGACTATAAGATCAGATGTTGTATCAAAACATTTGTTTGGGAAGCCAAACACTCTTGGTGATCTAATGTTGTTATTTTTTGGCACTTGATATTACAAATGTGTCTTTGACAAGGAGCTTTAGCTTTCACAGACAATACAGTGACCAAAATTTAATATGAAATTATCTCAGCCACTAACTCAAATGGGTTAACAGTTCTGGTTAGGAATATTTTGCAAAGTGCGTTGTCTATAAAACACTAAATGATAGAATTTATGACTGAATAATTAAGGAAAAATGAATAAATAACAAAAATGTTAATGCGAAACTGCGCCATATGTAAGCACTGTAACATTTTCTTTTTTCATAAAACTATACTGTGCATTTTTCCAGAATGTCTAAAACTTTTGTAATATAACATGCTGGCATGATTACCATTTTAGTGATTAATAATGATTAACAGAAATGTTGGGCCAAACTAGTTCGCTTGGAGGAGGCCTCGGAAAGGATACTACCTCTCCACAAACTCTGCAATATATTTTTATTGAGGTCAGCGGTAGCTTTTTATTGGTATTCATTTTAATTAGGAGGAGAATTTATAGTCCTGTAATTAATCCTCTGTACTAATTGATATGCATATATTTCTAATTACAATGGGCATGATTCAGCCAAAGCTAATCACTTCTAAGTCCCATTGATTGAAAGAAGAAACGTTTAGGCATACACTTAACTCTCCCCCTGAAATCAGTGAGAAGGCTGCTTTGTGTATTTTCACTACAAGTGGGCTACACCTAACCGTATGTGGAGAGATGCTGGTGTCTTCTTGCCATAAAAGGTAATAAAGCCAAGCTGATTTAGATATTGAGCAGGGAACATGAGACAACTGTTCTAACCGTTCCTTTGAAAGCACCTTCCATATCAAAATCTACTTGCATGTACAAAGTCAGCACATCACAGCAAAGGCTTGGTTACAAGACTTCTTCCTGACATACTCGCTTTACAGATGTGGGGAGAGCTTAATGTGGGTGTAAGTACAAACAAGTGGCACCTTATGTGCCTGTTTGATGTGCCGACATCCCATGAGGCCCCTATCGCATTTGCTGTTCAGTATCTAAATTGGTTCGAAGGCTATAGTTGCACCAGTGCATTTCCTTGCTTCATGCTATAAAACAGGGGTGACAAAACTCATTTCATACAGCAGGCCGAATGGCATTCATAGCGCCTGCTGAGAGCTGGAAGTGACATCAATAAGTAGGAAGTGACATCATTAAGCAGATGATAGCCAGAAATAAACTCTTTGTTCTCACATAGGAACTCATTAGCTGCAGTTAGCAGAAGAGAAAATATGCAAATCTTGATCATATTTTCAAGATATGAGAGAGCCCAATTATCAAGATGGAGAGCCCAATTACCATGCAGGCCACCCATTCAGCAGTACTGCTTCTGCCGATTCAAAGGGCACCGCTGCCCCGCCCTCCTTACTACCCCATCTTCTCCCTGTTCCACCCTTCCCCCAGCACACTCCTCCCCCCCCGCGCAGGCTTACCTACTCTAGCAGGTGCTTGTGGATCCGCCGGTGTGAGCGGAAAGGCTCCGGCCTTCCTGCTGGCACTCCGGCAACTAGTGCTGCCAGAGCATGCTTTACGGCTGCTTTGCAGCAGCCAGTGCCAGTAAAACATGATTTCTGCCAGCGGGGCTGCCCAATAGAATTGGGTTGCCCTTCATATGTTCAGATTCATTTGCGGAGATGGACTAGTGATCTCAAACATCACCCCAAAGCTAAATTGGGAACTTCACATCTGAGTTGGGAACTAGGGAGATCACTAGGTAAGTAAACATCTGGCATTGCTGTCATGCTGGTCCACACATTGTCCCTTAAAAAACTGAGATGCTGAGTAAGAGTTTTGGTATATCTGACTATGGTAATAGGCGGTGGAATGCTGGCTTTCAGATTACAGTGGATACCCCTTTGGTGTTTCTTATTTGTACGCAAATGTGAATTTCAGACCCATTAAAAACTCTTGACAAGGTTATAGGTTTGACAGAATAAAACAGTGCTGTGTTCAGCCAGACCCTTTGAAGGAGACATTTCAGCTCCCAACATTGCCATTGGTAGGGAAGATATGTAATTGCTGTGGAGACTTTCTTGCTCCTAGCATCTAACAGAAAAGGGTTATACTTCAGGATAAAAGCCCCTAAGGGCAAGATAGAATAATCTGAAGAAATAGCTTTATTGCAACGAAGAGCAAAAGTCACTGGAATTTAAGTTGACAATGTCAGCACTCCCGTGATAGGAAGAACTAATGTCAAAGACTTTCTTTTTATTGTTCTCTTTCTAACAGAATTAATGTACAGTTCTTTCACAATACATAAGCAGTAATGAGTAATGCTCAATCACATTCGGACACATGCACGATCACACACAAACATACATGTGTGTGCAACTAGTGCAGAAAGATAGTAAATTAAATGACCCATTCTGCAAAGCAGGAATGGGAATTACTTCTTTTCAAACGTACATAGTTGTTGCTATTTATTATGAAACAGTAACCTTCGGCCTTACCAAAAAAAAACAACCCAAAAAACTCCGGAAAGAATTCTGGGGAAAATGCCAGAGATGTTGAGCAACATTAGTATTTGTTGCAGTATCAACTTTCAGACCATAACTTACTTATTGATGGATTGATGGTAATTGGATTTTTGCTTTCAACTCATTCAGCAAATACTAGGTTATAATACCCTTTAAAAGGAAGTAGCCATGTAACCAAGGAAGCCTGTGGGTGTTGCATTGGTGTTACCCTTAAATACACAGGTCATCTACACTAGGAGTGGAAATGTTTTTCTCTTCTCTTTTAAAATGGTACTATTCTGTCAGTGGAAATTAATCTTTATACTTTTTATTTGATGATTTGGATTTAATTAAATGCCCTTTTGTTGAGAAGGTGTGGAAAGGTTGACATACCGGAACATCTTACACAGAGAAGTGCATGAGAAAACAGTTGAGAAAAGAGCACTTCTCTTAATACACAGTACAATCCTTTAGATATTTACAAGTCCTATTGAATTCAGTGGGGCATATTCCCAATCAAGGGTGCATAAAGGTGCATATTTATTCTATTAAGGGTGCAACTTTAATAGAATAAATGCAACAAAGTCTGGTAGCTTTTGCATAAATAGACAGCCCTTCTACACAGAACTGTGTCCATGTGCACAAATTGTAGTATGGTTTAACATGACATTTATGCAAATGAATAACTGAACTGTACAAAAGTCCTTGTAAAAGAGTATGACAACTCTTTCATTTGTAGAACCAGAGTCTGCATTATGGACACATTATTACCAGGCAGTACTCTTGTACAAGTCCATTTAAATGAACATATGCTATGCAAGAGCAGACATCCCAGAAAATGTACTTTGGCTGCTCATGGAATTCACATTTATGTTTTACATTTCTCTACCACTTTCTTGGGATTCTAACTTTCTCTTTCTCCATCCCCCTCTCCAAACTTGGTGCATTGTTGGTGTTCTTGTAATGTAACACTCATTTACCTTTGTAATGAATAATAATGCCTTACCATTAAAAAAAAACAATTGGGAAAAGAGACTATTGGCCCAGTCCTTGTGCCGGTGGAGCAAACCATTGCAAAAGTACCATACTTTGCGACGGCGCAAAGGCCACACGTGCCAGCGGAAAGCTGGAGCCTTCCCACACGTGCCGACACAAAGGAGGGCATCTGCAGGAGTAGGTAAGGTCTGCGCTATCCAACACATGGATGAGGGGAGGGCAGGGAAGACGTGGAACAGGGCGGGGGGACAGGTGCGGGGGGCAGATCAGGCCTGGGAGGGGGTTGGGAATGGCAATGCTGGAACATGCTGTATCTTATCTCCCTTCCTGGACCTGACCCACCAACACGGATCACTGGCACGGGTCCGAATTGACTCGTTACACAGACTGGAGCCTACCCCAGGGCAGTGGCGTCACTGTGACGCGCGTCACCCCAGAGCGGGGGACGCGCGTCACCCCCCCGACTCACCCTCCCTACAGAAACTTACCTTTTCCGGCGCTCGTCACCCTCCGGGAGCCGGCCGGGAAGCGCTCCAGGGCCTTCTGAAAAAAAGAGGCCCTGGAGCGCTTGCGTTAAAACGCGAAATTTGAAGATTTTCGCGCATCTTCAAAGTTCACGTTTTAACGCAAGCGCTCCAGGGCCTTCTGAAAAGAAGAGGCCCAATGCGCTTGCGTTAAAACGCGAACTTTGAAGATTTTCGCACATGCACAGACCCTCCTGAGGGCAAGAGGGCAGGCCCTTGCCCTCAGAAAAGGGTTTGCGCATGCGCGAAAATCTTCAAAGTTCGCGTTTTAACGCAAGCGCTCCAGGGCCTCTTCTTTTCAGAAGGCCCTGGAGCGCCGGCCGGGCCGGACGCTCCCTGGTCTCGGAGCATCCGGCCTCCGGAGGGTGACGCGCGCCGTCGCGGAAGTGACGCGCGTCACCCCTTGGCGCGCGTCACCCCCCGGCAGCCCACCCCGCCCGCCACGCTACAGTGACGCCAGTGCCCCAGGGCAAGGGGACAAATGTCCCCTTACCCGAAAAAGACCTCCAGCAGCAAAAAAAATCCCCTGTGGGATGCAGTGGAAGCTGTGGAAGCCACAGACGCCTTGCCAGCACTGCTGCACGGGGATTTAGGTACGGTTTTGCTGTGAGAAAATAGAAATAAAGGTAGGCAGGTCTATAAGGCATGGTTTCCTTTTTATTCAGAAGCTCTGTTTAGAAGATTGAACAATGGCTAAGGTTCTCAACTAAGGTTAGTGCAAGCCATGGTTTATCATGGTGTCTGAATTAAACAGAGGATTTCTCTACTACAGAATTTCACTTTTTCATGAATATTCAGCAGAATGTATGCATCCACGTAGCACCCAATGCTCATAAGAACATAAGAAGAGCCCTGCTGGATCAGGCCAAAGGCCCATCTAGTCCAGCTTCCTGTATGTCACAGTGGCCCCACCAGATGCCTCAGGGAGCACACAAGATAACAAGATACCTGTATCCTGTTGCTACTCCCTTGCATCTGGCATTAAGAGATAGCCTATTACTAAAACCAGGAGGTTACTTATCCCCATCATGGCTTGTAAGCTATGATGGTCTTTTCCTCCATAAATCTGTCCAATCCCCCTTTAAAGGCATCTAGGCCAGGTGCCATCACCACATCCTGTGGCAAGGAGTTTCACAAACTAATTACACGCTGGGTAAAGAAATATTTTATTTTGTCTGTTTTAATACTCCACACTGCAGCAGATCTTAGGCGGGATTAGGCTGCCTGTCTCTCTCCCTAATAATATGAAGATTTACAGTATTTAGTTTTACGGAAATATTTGTATTTCACACTTTCCCTTCCCATTAGGGAGGCACTCAAGGTGACTTACAATAAAAAGAAATGCATTAAAAAGAAGCTAAAATCAACAAATTCCAAGACAAAGAACAACAGCAGCAGCAGAATCAGCACAGACTATACCCCAATGAAACAATAACACATCAGCAATCACAAGCAGAAAGCTAAAATGGTGCAGACAAGTTTTTGGTGGCGCCAGAACTGAAAGACATCACCAAAGGAATGCCACAGCTTGGAGGTCTACCTTAATGGGTTATTTTATGGAACACTAAAATGTACATTAGGATACTGAGCACTTGGGAAAATGTGCAAATAAATATAAACTATTGTGACTACATAATAACCCCTTTCAGATGAAGACGACGAGCTACGTGGGGGCCAAATCATGCCTCTTCTGAAGTTTTATGGCTTTACCACACATCCAAATTGCAACCAAACATATGTGGACAACATCACTACTCAGCTCACTTTGAGAAGCTTTGTAGTAGCATAGTGAAGCCGTCACATCATATCCTATTCACTAGAAGTCGAACAGCACCCACATTCTCATCACTTCAAAATAGTTCTGAGAACTGACCTTTCATAGATCCGGTATTTCGAATCTAGTCTGTAGACTAAAATAGCCATGTGGTTAGAAATGCATTCAATAAAACAATGTAATGTTGAGCTGTGCGTTAAGTTATGTGCAGACTGTATAATCTCATAGGCGAAATTCTATTACAGAATTACAGACTTGTTCTTTCCCCATTAGCATTATATACCTTTCAGTTCAATGGCACCGGTGACTGAATAGCAAGCAGCTTGTTCTGATTTCCAGAGCCTGGAGAACGGCCTTCACGATGGAGATGATGTCATTGGTTAACCAGCTTCCGCTGCACCCCACACTCTCCACGGCAGTTCCTCTCTGTATTAGTTCTACCTTAACCTGCCAAGAAAAGAAAACATATAGCTTCCTTTATTCTGCAGTGAAACAAAGTGGTTTGGACACAATTTGGAGGAGAACTGCCAGAAACAACAAAATAGGCTTTAACTTAATAACGTTTCCATATATTTAGGTGCTCTTCAAGAATATATGACTCTAATTGATTTTTACCATTATTATTTTTTATGGAACACAACTGGTGTAGTGGAAATTATCCCCTGGCATAGTACCAGGATTTGAAGGGGGGGGCAATATAAAACTTTATGGAAGCTGATACTATTAAATCATACAAGGTTAGTTTTTTGGAGTTCCTTTTGGTGCCTTTCTCCCTGATGATTGCTATTAAAAGAAAAATAACCTTATTTTTTTATAAAGCTAATGTGTTAGTCTATTTTATTGGTGACAGTGATCCTAATAGTAAAATCATTCATAAAAGCATATTGTGCAGTGAAATCGCTGAAGTTAGTGCAATCATTTTCACATAAAAATGTTACTGCGTTTGCAACTTGCCTTTTATGACTGAACATGGATATATTTTAAAGCAACCTGTTTGTTGAAGCCTTGAAATAATGATAATATACAGGGTTTTTTTCCCCCTTGAAAAAGAAAAGGTAGAGATACCTTGTTTACAGCCAAAGCTATTTAAAATTGATCTTTTCAGCAATGCTTCTAGACAAAAGCCTTTGGAAGATTTTAAACGACACTAGCCATTTTATGGAACCCTCTGTAGGTTTAGCAATACGATTGTGTTTTATTAACTATGAAGGATCTCTCTCTCTCTCTCTCTCTCTCTCTCTCTCTCTCTCTCTCAGCACGACCTTTTAAATTGTGTTTTCTTTTTCTTTTTTTAATGTAATATCGGTTTCTCTTGCCACCAAATTGACTGCCACAACACTCTTAGTATTATATCTACTGAGCTAGTCCTAGCAGTGGGGTGGGATGCAAGACAAGCTGACTTCACTACAGTACAATAAAATGGTAAGCTATTCCAGTAACTTTTGTGCAATCTGTGCTTGCTCATCCTTAAGAGATCACATTTTGCAGATAGATACTTTTTTCAGTGCTTCCCGGACCTATTTGGAACATATGTGGTGAATTTTGAAATCACAGGCACAATCCCCAGACTAAATAAACTCCTAGTGCAGCTGTTCTCAAAGTCGGGAAGAACCGTGAGTCCATGTGACGGCAGCAGCGCTCCTGGGATCGCACCACTGCCAGGGGAAAAGGGTTATTTTTAACTTACTGAGGGTCGTGCTGTCCCTCCAGAGGGTGCAGGGAGGCCCGCAGCCCCCACTGCAGACCTCCCCGTGCTTCAGATCAGCTCTCCACGGTGATTGCAACCCATGTTCAGTTTTGGAAAAACGGAAGTGGGTTGAAGAGAGGGCCGCAGGCCTCCCCACACCCTCTGGAGGGCCGGAGCTACCCTTCAGTAAGTTAAAAATATTTTTTTATTTTCTGAAGTACCCCCTGCTAATTAACTGCTAATTAATTGGATTAATCAATTAATCAATTAGGTAATTAATCATTAAGTAAAAAGTACTAACACAATTTTAAATGTGAAAAAATGTCTTATTTAACTCTGTGTGTGTGTGTGTGTGTGTGTGTGTGTGTGTGTGTGTGTGTGAGAGAGAGAGAGAGAGAGAGAGAGAGAGAGAGAGAGAGAGAGAGATATGCAAGGATCTCTTTTTTTTCTCAAGTCACACTTCCCAAAATCAGCTCCTCCCTCCCCCACCCCACCAAAGTACATTTTCCAAAGTACAAAAATAAGCTTGCAATCATAAGTGACAAAGAGTTAATTTCGGGTAAAATCAATGAAAATGGGGTATGCCGATAGCATAAATACGAGATGTGATAGAGCAAATCTGAGATCAGATTTGGAATTTGGTGGCAGCAACATCACTTCTGGTGGTGACATCACGGGGGTGGCATTTTCTATGCTGCCCCCCCCACGCAGGGTGCTGCTATGCCACTGAACTGAACCTCTGAAGGTGGCAGCACCCAGAGCAGGGTCCCCTGGGACAGGCAGATTCACATGGGGAGAGGTGGTCCCTCAAGTATCCAGGTACCAAACTATCTAAGGCTTTATAGATAATCACCAGCATTTTGAATTGTGCCCAGAAACATAAAGGCAGCCAGTGCAGATGGATTTATAAAGGTAAAGGTATCCCCGACAATTAAAGGCTGATTCACACTAGCCCTTTCCGTGCGAGTTTTGGCTTAACGTTTGGTCTTTTCGTGCGTTTTTCATGCTTGCGTCTGACGCAGCATGAGCTTACGACGCAGCCAGGAGAGACGGTTTCGGTTTATCTTTTTGATGCGCTCGCGTTTAAGCTAGTGTTTATGCTCGCGGTGCTAGGCAGCCCACCAATCAGAGAAGCGCATTTCTCTTCACCAAATCACAGCTGCGCTTTCTTCAAGAAGGCGGGCAAACGTTCAGAGGACTGCTAGACGCACATACAGACGCTACAGCAGGGCATGCGTGCCGGAAAAGGCTAGTGTGAATCAGCCTTAAGTCCAGTCGTGTCCGACTCTAGGGTGTGGTGCTCATCTCCATTTCAAGGTCGAAGAGCCAGCGTTGTCCGAAGACGCCTCCGTGGTCATGTGGCCAGCATGACACTCCTTGCCGCAGCGCGTAGCATGCGGCTGGAACACGGAGCGCTGTTTACCTTCCCGCAAGCGGTACCTATTTATCTACTCGCATTGACATGCTTTGGAACTGCTAGGTTGGCAGGAGCTGGCCAAGCTACATAATACATAACCCTTAACCACTGTAAGGAGCCTAGTAGCTGCATTTTATACTAATTGAAGATTCTGAGCAGTCTTCAGCAGCAGTCCCACATAGAATGCATTACAGTAGGTCTAATCAATATATTACGTGTGTGTGGGTAACTATGATGAGGTCTGCCCAATTCAGGAATGGACATAGCTGGTAAACCAGTTACAACAGGTTAAAGGTGCTCCTGGCTACAGTAGATAGCTGGCAGCAATCTGGGGTCAAGACCCAATCAGGAACACCGCCAAACTGCAGATCTGCTCCTTCAAGGGAGTACTTCCCATTGAGATGACTACCCAAGTCTTTGATCTTCAATCAATTTAAGTTTGTTCACCCTTGTCCAGTCCATTATGGACTCCAGACACTAGTTCAGGATGTACATGGTTGGCTCCCTTGAATGAAAGTGGACGTGAGAGATAGAGTTGGGTGTCATCTGCATACTGATGACACCCATCTCTAAATCCTTGGATGACCTGCCGTGACCCAAGGTGAAGCAGGCCACTTCAGGCAGCAGATTGTGGACCAGTTCTCACCTGGCACACAAACCCCATGGATAGTCTGCAGAGGAAGGAAGGTGAGATGGCATCACACTGCTTCTACTCTTCCTTTCCTAATAGAAAAGGAAAGGGGGCACAATTTGAAATAAAGGAAGGAATTGGGGACATTCTTTTTAATAGAGAAGAAGATAAAGGGGAAGGGGCAATATTTTGTGCTCTGTCCATGTCCACAAGCTGAACAAGCAGAAAAGAATCTATCACCACAGGACAAGCAATCACAGTGGTATCAGCAATAGGACTACTCAAATTGGTGTCCATGTCTTGATGGATGTGAGCAATATTATCTGCAAAATGTCTCACAAACAGGTCAAAGCAGACCACGATGAGTCCAACTCATCCCCCTGGAGGGTCAGATGTAATAAGCCCCTGACCACCTGGAAAAATTTTGCAGGTGCAATATTGGCAGCAAAATAAGACTTCTTCACTGCCATCACTGCCATGAAACAACTCTTAAACTCTAGTCCATGTTCAGTCAGATTCATTGACAGGTTTGTTTGTTTGTTGCCATTGTCATTCGAGCTGTCTCCTGAAGAACCAGAGAGCTACTTTTGACTCTGTGGAAAGGAAGAGGGCATTCAGGGGTGACCGTGTTGATGGCTCTGTTCATTTCCCCATTCTGGAAGTCAACTACAGCCGTGACAGAATCACCAGCAGAAATGGCAAATCTATGTTAATTGGAAGTGGAACAACAAATGCAGTCAATTCAGGTCCCAGGTGTTCCAGCTCTCCTCTCACTCATCTCAACCTTCTATAATAAATTGGCATTTGTATAACTAATAAATACATAAAATAATATTTGCCAGAGCCTACTTCATTAGGTTACAGTATGGTAACAGTGAACACCACCTCAGTAATGTCTTTTCATTAGTCTTGATTTACGGTGCAATCCTGCCTATATATAGGCTGGCGGAATCCTCACTCTGCTGGCCTAAGGAGTTGCAAAAGTGCCATAAGGCACTTTTGTGGTTCCTCTGGAGTAAGCAGTGTCGGCGTGGAGGCCAGAGCAGCTCACTCTGATACCTACCTGGACCTGTGTTGGTCGACGCACATGAGTGCTGCGCAGGTTGGCACAGGAGCGTGGGGTGGGCGGGCCAGGGTGGTGAGGGAGGGGGTCATTGGCCGGCCCAGCCTGGGAGGGGGCAGCGATATCGGCACCTCTCACCTCCCTTCCCCACGATTCATTCCACCACAATGGAGCATAGAACAGACGACAGCTGCCAGTCAATCACAGCGCATCCACCCCAGCATATAAGCCCATCAGGGAAAGCCCCAGTCAAATCACAGGGTGTGTGGAACGGGGCTATACCTCTCTGGTCTCTCAAAGGGGAACTTTTGTATCAGGAACCATGGTGACAGGACACTTGGCACACAACAGGAGCACTTTGCACAAGCAACCTCACATCCCTTCCAACATGTATAGCATGAAATTGTATCCCTTTCTCCTGAGGTGAGCCTGGGCCATGCTGGCGTGGCCCGCATTCCGACTAGGATGCAGCGGCCGGCCCTTTAGGCCGGCTGCCGCATCTTCGGTAGGATCAGGCTGCCCGTCTTCTAACAGCCCAATCCTATGTAACTTCCACACAGCAATGCAACAGCTCCAACACAGCTTCCACTGTATCCCACGGGAGAGTTTTAGCATGTTGAGACCTGCTTGGGGCAAGGAAAATTTGTTCCCTTGCTCTGGGGTAAGCCCCAGCCGCCATGGGTCAACTCGGACCTGTGCCAGCTCTATGTTCCCTTTGTGTAGAAGGGAACAAAAGACAATGAAAGGAACTAGGAGGCAAGTTTTAACTGGAAAACACTGGAAATGGAAAACGTTGGTACTGTTTTATTTTGTTTTTGTTTTTAATGCCCCAGGAAGTTGACTACAGGGATTTACGAGTTTTAAGTGTTGCTAATTTTCATTTCAGCTAGAAAGAACTAGTATAAAAAAATATTGGTAAGATGATATCCTTTACTGAATGAAGAAATTGGTAGGATCACAAGATATTACTATATACAGAATAAGAAAACTTCCATTCCATCTAATAAGATTTTTCTTACAGTGCTTCTTCAAGTTTAATAATACCATAGTGGCAGCAATCCACTGTGCACTTACACTGAAAGTTAGTGTTCTGAGGGTATCAGCTGCTGTTGGAAAAATAATCACAATCACAGCCAGAATTAACGATGCTCTTACATGAATATTCATGGGACTGATCCCAAAGGTGGTTGCAGGGTGGGTTGAGGGATGTGACTACATAAAGTCCCATTTATTACACACACAAAACGTGGGGGGAAGTGTATGTTGACTCCAGAAAGTCAGTATGATCAAGTAGCTTGTACAAATTAAAACTTGCACATACAGAATACTATCTGAAAGGTAAGATTGTAGAAAATCACTGATGTTGCTGATGCTTAATGTATTTTTCCTGAGGGATATCCCTATTTGTAATATAGGAATTATTCATATTATTCATATATGGAGATGGAGATGCTGATGAGAAGATGCTGGTACTCATTAATACCATGTATGTGTTATCTGTATGAGACTCCTGGTCTTCCCCCAGCCCTCCCATGTCAAGGGCTCATGGCTGATTATAATAAATCCAACATATACATACATCCCTTTTCATATATATCCCTTTTCATTCCATCCTGACAACAATTCCGCTAGACTGAGAGATCATGGTATCTTGCCCAAAGCTAATTGCTGAGCCCCATGATGGATAAGAAACACTTGCTTGTTTGCAAAAAGATGTACATTTCATTGAGATGGGGCTGGTCCAACTTCATTTTGCTTCAACAATTAAAATAGTCTTGCTGTTTGCATCATTTTCATTCAGGTGACATAGGACAGTTTGAGTGGTCAAAAATAGCTTATATCAGTGCATTACAGCCCAATCCTGTGTAGTCTGTGGCGGCTGGCCTAAAGGGCAGACCGCTGCATCCTATCGAGTTCCCCGGTTGCCCTGAGGCAGCCTGGGAACAACTCGGGAGAAGGGGATGTTCATCCCCTTCCCCCCATGTAAGCGGCGGGAGGCCCTATGAGCCTCCTCAAATGTACGTGAGCTCCAGAGCTTGTGTACATTCGTGCCACCTGTGTCAGCGTATCTGGGAGCTCTGGATACCGGGGATCTCGGCCCCCGGTATCCCTGCCCCCTCCAAGCCCCAGGTGGCCTATGGTCTCCCTCCCTCACCTCCTGGTCCACCCTCCCCCCGCCCCTGCCCTGACCGGCGCACTGCCCCGGAGCAGCAGTTACACAGAATCGCGCGGTAAGTCTAATATTGTCCAACCATCATTCTTGCCACTGCTCTCAGATTGCATCATTAATGGAATATTTAAAAAAAATTATATACCATGTTTCCACCATTCATGTCCCTTAAAATCTTATTTATTTATTATATGGTATAATCAACGTGCATGGCACTTTACAATAGAGGAGATGACAGATCCCTGCCCTGAGGGATTCACAAACTTACAATCATAATTTAAAACAGATACCAATATCAAACAATAAAGCAAATACCCAAAAATAAAGCAAATCCTACACATAAAATAATACAGCCTAAACAACGTATTAATAGGTGGATAGCAGGTAAAACCTAGTAGGGATTGGGACAGATACAGTATCAGGGAAAGGTATGCACATCTGACATTCCCCCCTCCCCCCGGTTACATTAAAAAGTAGGCTGTCACATACACAAGGGCATTGGCTTCATGGACTATTCAGAAATGTTTGCCCCTAGTGTAATCAGAGGACAGTTGCAAATGGCTGATTGGTCAGTTGAACAGTATCTCAACCAGAAATCTTGTTACCGATGTAGCTGGTGTGTGTTTCCTGTATATGCTATAGGGGCTACCTATTGATTTCAGTGAAAATATCCCAGTATGTAGTGATGGTGTTGCCCAATGTGGTTTGTCTAGGTGCAGACATGAACATTTCTTCGAGCTTGTTAAAAATAGTTAGCCCCAAAATATGAATTAAGATTTAAGACATAGTTCCTGTGTAAACTGCACAAAGAAGTAAAATTAAAGCAGTCTGCATGCAGTTAAGATCTCCTTGTTGCTCAGACAGCAAACCTCAACCAGGAGTATGCAGGCAACTCTCAATTAACGCAGTCTTAATTTGCCCATTTTTGAAATAGCACGATTTGCAAATTAATTCCAGAAGTCTAATTTATTCTGGCAATTTTCAAAATAATGTGGTCAGTTAGCTGCTAATTAGTTGCTAATAATGAGCAACCCATTAGACACTGGCAACTTTCTTGGGGGGGGGGGTCTCCTATATCAGTTACCTATATCAGTTACCTATATCAGTTGCACCTATATCAGTTACATTTGTTCCTATGGGAAAAGTATTTTTAATTAACACATTTTTAATATACACACAGATTTCCAGGAATGCAGCCCCCATGTAAATCAAGATATGCCTGTATGAACTTGACCAACACTGGACGCATGGTGCAATAAAGTTTTATTTGATTAGTACAGCTGGTCTTTCTCCTTTGGACAAAACTGGCTGATAGTACACAGGCCAAATTGGTACCTGTCATCCTTCAGATTAGCTCAAGAGCCACAACAGACTTAATTCCTGATAACAAGTTAAAATTAAAATATCTCAAGGACTCATAGTTTTGACATCTGTGATCATAGCTGTGTCATAATTATTTTTTTCCTAGTATTTTCTAAGAGCATTTCCATATTGCTCTCCACCATTATTACTTTGGTACTTGTGACCTAAACAAGGGAAACAAAGAAATGGAAGCTACCAAATGCAGATCATGTGTATGTGTGTTTTGTTACAGTACAACTCCTGCTGCAAAGTCTACATAATCCATAGATGCTTGCACAGCTGGGGGATGGGGGTGTAGTGGTATGGACTGTAGGGTATGGGTACATATAGGATTCACATAATGTCCTCCCTCTTCTGTCTTCTTCATAGGTATGCATAACAAGGTAGCAAACTCCCTTTCTTCCATCAACTTTAACAAACATATATCTTGTGTGTGTGTGCACGCACACACACACACACACACACACACACACACACACACACACACAAAACCCTGTTCATTTATACATGGTATAGGGAAATCAATCCTCAGACATCAAGTCATGCTTCATCACTGCTTTAATATTTTCCATTGTGCATTGCCCTAGAGCTCTTCAGTTTCTCGGTCTCATAGAAATAAACAGATGTGTTGGATAAAACCTTTGGCAGCATTTGGGAGTCTAGTATTAAATAAGACTCGCAAATATTAGTGATGAGCAAGGCAATTCTCATAAATCAGTCCAAGACCTTTCTTAGAACTCAGGCTGAATTGTTTAGAGAATATTTTTATAGACTTTGGCACCTGCACATTCCATGGAGGCCCAGAAACAGAAGTGTAAAGATGTTGTAAAACTAGCGTTTCCCTATTCTGTAGCCTCATGGATTCAAACCTTACCAGAGGGTACTGAGAAGTCCATGAAACTGTGTTTTCATGGGATTTCTAATGGTGTAGAGACCCTTGGGGGTATGCATTTTTTTCAAACAAAGCCAGGATAATGGCTAAATGTTGATTTCCTTGAAAAGGAACCTTTTGATGTTTTGAGCATTTTTCATTACATGTGCCCTCAGCATACTCCTTGAACAGGAGGCTTCTTCTTCTTTTAAATTTTAAAGCAATATCCACTAACAATTGTAATTCATTAAAAAGGAGGAAATGACCATTCTCTCCTGCAAAGAGGTAGGAGTTATGGCCTCCACTGGTCGATCCATCCTGAGCCCATAAATCCTCAGTTTAAAATGGGGGGGGGGGAGATGGATAAATTGCACTAAAGTCACTCAGCAACATCTGCAATATGAAAGCCTGCCTCTGGGAGTTAAATACAATCTAAGCCTGTCAGTCTAGGCAAATTCAGTGAAATCTTAAGGAATGAGGGAGGACTGAATGGATGAGAATAGACCAATAAAGTCTCCCTTTATGGCTCCCTTACATTAATCTCGTCCTTTTGAACCCCGTTTTTTTGACCGGTTTTGTTATAGGATGACTTTTTGTGAGCTTTTTCGTCCTACCCAAGTGAGGTTTCCCACATGAAGCTCTTTCAAGATGGCTGTAATCGTTTCTAATGTGCCTTGATTAATTCTGACCAGTCTAGTGTTCTCTAGTTAGATATGGGGGAATAGCTATTACTTGTTCACAGTGAATAAAATCACAAGAGCCACAGCCATCGCTCCTAATATTAGTGGGTTGCTTAGGAGAGACTTGCCTACCGGCATGTCCAATTGAGTATCTATCAAAGGTGGTTTTCCTCCTTCACATTTATCACCTCACTAAACAACCAGCAGCCATGAGGAAAGCCAAAATGAGCACATTAGGGACTGTGGAAAGAAGTCATGATTCAAACACATGGCAACTCAGTTTTGTGGAAAAAGCTCTCATGGCTGGAGGCGGCCCACTGTTCCACATCATTATCTTACAGTTCTTAAGAGGGAGGAAAGGAAGGGAAAATAGTACAAGTGGATAACAGCTGTTTTTATTCTGCTCCTCTGAGATTCGTTGAAAACCTGATCTCATTGCTTTCATGTTAAGGCAAACCACCCCATCTCAAACCTACAAGGGATGTTTCTCATGATGTCAGTAATAAAAGCATATTTAAAGCAATGTGTATATCTTGAGAAGGCATTCACCATAGAAGCCAAAGAAACATAGTCTGGTACCAATCTTGCTGTGCGTCCAAAAACTCTTGACAATATGCAGATAGGAGGTGTCGTATGGACACTGGCAAGGAGGGGAGGCAGAACTGGGTAGCTATCTCATTTTTCACATGTTCTTAAGAGACCATACAGTTGCCAATGCATTCTTAGACAAGGAGGGGCTGCAACAGGGAGGCTTACAAATCTAGACATTGTCTGATTCTCCCTTTCATTCTCTGCTTTAATTTTAGTCTGGTGTCAGCACATTCCATTCTTGTTTCTCTGTGACAGCGTGGTAGGCCCAAGACATAAACAAACACTCAAACAATGTTGATGACTCATTCCCCTCCCTCTCCCGTTATCATGAGTTCACATCTCACTGAAAAGAAATATGAACCTGGCAGGTTTGTAATTGGCTGTGATCTTTATCTGGTGCATTACGTCTTCCTTGTTTCTGCCAGAAATGTTTGTAAGAATTCTGCAGAAAACATACAGGCTGCAATTTCTAACAGTGCAATCCTAGGCATGTCTACTCCAAAGTAAGTCTCATTGAGTTCAAGGGAACCTTCTCCCACATAAGCATGTATAGGATTGGAACGGAAAGGCCTCATTGAATAAAACCTGTAAGCCAATTGGCTATTCCTCATATATCTGGTCAGGTATCAAAATGCTCAGCAAAATAAAATGAGTTAAGTGATCAAGACAGCATATTTATAATGAGTAAGTCTTTGGAGCAATCTGTCCTTTTCTTGTTATTAAGATGTGTTGTTGTTGTTGTTGTTGTTGTTGTTGTTGTTATTGAAAAGTACTGTATTATGAAATTCATGATGATGATGATGATCAGAAAAATCTCCAACTTTTTGTTCAAAGAACTTCTCTTTATGTTTTTTATTGATTATTTCTTGTTACTAGGATAAAAATGTTATACAGTGCAGTAACGCAAAGAGAGAACTGAAAACAGTTTTTATAAGGTTTCTAGTTATTATTGTTAATGCATTAGAGTATATCTCATATCAAAGAGAAAATTCAACTCATCAAATCAAAATCAGCCCTGAAAACCTCTGTATGTAAGGAAAGCAGGGAGAGGGCTCCAGACTTCAAAATTAATTCAGATGCAATGGTTACAGTGTTGGCTGTGGGCCAGGAAGATCCACGTTCAAATTGTCACTTACACATGAAGCATACTGAGTGATCTTGGGCCAATCATTCTCACTATCTCACAGAGTTGTTGTTAAGATGAAAGGAGGGGAAGGAGCCATGAGCTTCCTGGTGAAAGGGTGGTATACAAATTCCGGTGGAAGGGTGGTATACAGGTTCTGATGCCAACATCGGAAGCTTTTTAAATGTATTTAGTTATTACATTGAAAAAGCTTCTGATGTTGGCATCGAACCTGTGTCACCCAGGTGCCTTACTGCTATTGCTACTAAATGCTATTTAGGTTATGTATGTGAAGGGAGCACATTGTGATATGATGGGAATGCGAATGAAGAATGGTGCCTTGGCCTGCATGGTATGTCGTTTGTGCATTGTGGAAACAGACGCTTAGCCAAATAGCTGAGAGGTGGAGAGCTTACTAACTGGTTGCCTTGTAATTTCCCTAACCATTATTCAGCCATTATTCTATTGGTGGCTGCTGTAGTGAGAGGTGGTCCTGTAACATTCCACCTCCTAGCCATGTTGAATATTCAAGCATGCTCACGCTAGGGTATGCGCACACCAGAGGTTCACCATGACCGAGGGAGAGAAGTGTCATAGCAACTTACACATAGGATTTTAATGACAATTATTTATTTGTTCTACAAGACCACCTTATCAGACTATTCTATCTCCCACTACAGTCTCTGGGGAGATTTTACTGGAGTAGTAGTGAGGTGTTTCCAGGTTTACACTGACAGTAAAATTGGGCCCAAGAGTATTCGTACAATGGAATAACACATGACAACAACTAGGAACGCTTCAAAGCCAAAACAAGTATGACAAGTGAGATGGCTTTGCTAATCTATCCCAAGCCATATTATTGCTGCTCATATCTCAGCTTAGCTGTGATGAATGGCTGAGGAAGGACGTGCCTCAATAAAGCTTTGCTTTGGTCTCCAAACAGAGTCAAAATGAATTGGGCAGAAACACACTTTGAAACCACGTCCTTTTGCCCCCTCCTTTTTTCTCCTGAGTACAATAATGATTACAAGATGTGGGAAGCATATCTGAGCAGCAAGTAGACAACTATGGGAACACACTCTGAGGAAATATAACAGCCAACAGGTGCTTAACATTAGAAAGTGCTATCAGTAACGAGGGCCTGAATTACCACACACAGACAAAACTTACATGTAACCTTTTTATTCCAAATTTGAAGCATTGAACTAACAATGCGTGGTTTTAAGGAGTGGGGTTTTTTTTAGCAAACTTTTCAGCTTGCTATTGTCACTTCCCAGGAGAAGGTCTCTCAGTCAAGTATTATTTTCATGCTGTGATACTCGTTTCTTTAATAACACTTTTTAATCCTTTCAATATCCAAAGAAGATTATGTCCGTTTTATAAGGAGGGATGTAGAAGAGGCAAAGCTGACTCTTGTAGTGACAAAGCATGACCGTGGCAAAACTGAGCACAGAATCGGGTCCCCATTCTCTTAGGCTGCAATCCTATATCCACTTACTTGGGAGTAAGTCCCAATGGCTATTGTGGGACTTACTTCTAACAAAACCTTATAGCCTGAGTAAACTGTCTATGCAATCCATCCCATATTTGTTTACTCAGAAGTCAGTCTATATTTCACTTCATGGAGTCCACAACTCTTTGCTTAGAACAGGGGTGGTTAAACTTGCTTAATGTAAGACCCACATATGATAAACTTACAGATATTTGAGAGCCGCAATATTTTAGAAGCATTTAAATTCTTATATATATTTACTCACCACGAACATTAAACTTATGTTTTAATCCAGTGGACTCTAAGTTTATACCTGGCAAATGGTTATAAAGCTTGCAAAATTCTTATTTACCTTTTATATTAAATTGTGATGTAAAAAGGAGCTCAGCCAACATCTTTTCGAAAGCTGCACATTATATGTTAAAGAGCCACATGTGGCTGCAAAGAGCCGCAGTTTGGCCACCCCTGGCATAGAACATGAGCTTTGTGATCTGGTGGAGAACAGCTCCCATAAAGCTTTTACCATAAGCTTTTACCATAGAAGCTCCTCTCTCCTTGGAAAAACAGAAGTTTAAGTTACAGTATTTAGAAGCAAAGATGTTAAAAGTGCATATACAAATGAAGAAAAACATGTCCATCATTAGTCCAAGATTTGTCATTACTGCCTACAAAAAGATTACAGGCTTGAATACATATACAATCTTTCACATTTTCCAAGGACATTCAAAAATAGCTAGAAGCCAGAACAGGCTTTGGCGAAGATATAGCGGCAGCATATCAAAGTCAGCAGTAACTTTCAGTAATGTGTTCCAGGGTTACCTAATGCAAATCAGAGTATCCAAGTATGTGATATGTCAAGCCACAAGGTATGTTATAGACAGGCTTACCATATCGCCGACCGGGACGTTCCTTTTTGCCCTTAAGGGGGGCGGGGGGAGGGGCGATAGAAGCCGGAGCAACGCCCGGTCAGCGATATGGTAAGCCTGGTTATCGATCATACATCCCCTTCAGCCTAAATAAGATAGATCAACAGATAATGGACCTATTAATCAAAGACAAATATCTCATCATGTCTTTTTTTTCCCCTCTCTATCTCACATCTCCTCAGATTTGCCATTGTTTAATTCCATACATCAGATAAACATTTTCAGCATATGACAACCTTGGCTCTGCATTTCCAGTCTAACAGCACAATCCTATCCATGTCTACTCAAAAGTAAGTTCCATTGTGTTAAATGGGGTTATTCCCAGGTAAGTGTCCATAGGATTGCAGCTTAAATTAGGTTGCAATCCTACACATGCTTACCTGGGAGTGGGGCCTATCGAATACATTGGGAATTACTTCTGAGTAGACATGTGTAGGATTGAGCTGTTAGACAGCTAATTTCATTTTCAATGAACACATTTATAAAATACCCTTTATGGGCACAATAGTCTATTTTTTTCCTTCCCGTTATTCACTAACATTTTTCTCCTTGGTATAACAAACAAACAAGCAAACAAACAAAGGGAAAACCATTTTATAAACATTCATATTGGTCCCCCACTCATTTAGTAGTTAGCAATCTGCTCTAAGCATCCTGTGTGCACTCGGATAATAGAGATAAGAAGAAAGGAACTGCTGCTAGAAAGATTTTATGCTAATTAAATATATAAACTAAAGTGTCAGCACAGGTAATCAGACCTGAGTATGTGCATGTAGCCATGAAATCTAGGAATAAGGACTCATTAGGTGTTTATTGGTACATGTTGAACTGTCAAGCTTTCTTTTACAGATTGGTGTGTGTGTGTGTGTGTGTGTGTGTGTGTGTGTGTTCTTGCCTGCGCACCCATTTTAATAGAAACATTTCCTGCCTTATCTTTTATCTCAAGCCTTCTGTTCATTGTTATCTCTTCTTTTTCTAAGTAGCCGTCATTCAGAAATTGTCAAGTTGCTGATAAAAGCATTTGTGACACTGTTAAGACCATTTTATTTCTTTTTGTAAAAAAAAAGACAATTGTAAATAATAGGGGCATCCAGAGTAATGCTTGCACAACAAGCGTTTCTGCAAGGCCTCTTCCCCACCTTCTCCTCCCTACTGAATGCCTTGAGCCCCTCCACCAAGCACATGATAACTGTTGGCAATGGGTGTGGGGGTCTTGAAGTGGAGAGGGGAAATGTCTGGAAACAACAAAAACACAAAGGGAGCTGCACCTCCATAGGAGGAGCTAGGGTCGGGTGCACCCTGTGCCCATTAAATTTTTGCACCCCCCTTGAGTCCCAACAAACTAATTATGTATAATATTAACTATGATAATAATTAATTAATAATAATTAATTATTATTAATTAATAAAAATAAAAATAATAACAATAATAACAATAATAATAATCCCAAAACATTCACCTCCACTTACCGTTTTGATGGCTTCTGCTTGGTTTCCCTGCTGCTGTAGCCCCCTCGCGTTGCATTCCACACCACTGCCATTGGTCTTCCACCTCTCTGAAGCAGGATTTGTGGACAGCTTCAGGAGATAAAAGGGAAGAGAAGATGCCTGCTCATTGGGAAGATGCTTGCTCATTGTGCAAAGTCAAAGACTACTCTGGGTGGCTCCTCTTGATGGGAAGGGTGGGGTGGTCCCTTGTGACGCCGTACCTGGCTTCCGAGGACATGACAACAAGATTCCTACACTGTACAGAAGGTATTCCGCATAGAAAATGGCAAGTAATCCGTGATGAAGTAATCCATCATGTTTAAGGAATTTATGTATGCACAATGCGCTGTGTGTACACACAAATGGAAGACCAGAATTAACTCTGGCTTCCTAGCTCTGGATGTGCATCCAACACAATATGTGTATGTATGTACAGTTGCCAGCAGTGATGAGCTACATGTGGATTGCTCACTAGTTTCTCTACAGTCTGTAAGTGCATGCATTCATTGCTGGCACTGGGTTCCTCAGGGCAGAACTAAGTGCTAAGTGGCCACCTCTTAAAGTGGCACCTTGAGCAGGTGGAGAGCAACTGTCCACCCCAGCATGGCGTCTTTTCCAGTGGCTGTTTCCTGGAGTTTCTTTTGCATCTTTTGTTAGACTGCGAGCCCTTTGGGGACAAGGATCCAGTTGTTTGTTTATTTATTTAACTTTGCAAACTGCTTTGTGAACTTTTTTTTTTTTTTGCAGACACCCCATCATAAATAAAATGTGACTTTCAATAATATGCATAAGGAACATTCGCAGACAAGATTCTTTTTTTTCCTGAACTTACCTCTTATCCATAAACCAATGATTATTTCAAGTGTTCAGAATCTGGGATTGGCAATTTTGTCTCTCACTGTCTGCCTAGCATGCATAGTGGGATACCTCAGTTAAATATAAGAGTCTCTTGTAGTTAATGAACAACCCATTCTCTCTGATGTCAGGCATTGATCCCAGGCAATAGCCTGAGATGCCCAGAGTCAGTACTGCCAGTAGGGTTAGGCTTGTTTCCTCCATGTACTATCCAACAGTAAGAATCAGAGGAGGAGCCAGACCATTTTTGATCCGGGGCCCAAACCCTTGACGCCCCCCCCATAAAAATGCGCGGCCGTAATCCTTTATGCCCCACAGCGCAGCCGCGCAGCAAATTTTTGGGATTTTTTGATTTCAGTTTGGAAGCCTCCTTGTCCACTTTGTACCTCCTGTCTCCATTTCCAGCAGCACACATGATGAGGCATTCATAATGATGTGAATTTTGCTCTGCAGAATAAACTTGAAAGTGTATTGCCCCTTAATGCCCTCTGGGGGGGGGGGGTGAATCAGGACTCCTGGGCTGCTA
Source organism: Plestiodon gilberti rubricaudatus (assembly GCA_026170595.1). Classification (NCBI taxonomy): domain Eukaryota; kingdom Metazoa; phylum Chordata; class Lepidosauria; order Squamata; family Scincidae; genus Plestiodon; species Plestiodon gilberti. The sequence goes on along the minus strand of JANXHW010000004.1, from coordinate 136,789,260 downwards.
GGCAAGGCTGCAATGCAAGGGGGGGGGGAACTACAAAGCCCCGTTACTTCTAAAAAAAACCTTTAAAAAACCCGGAAAAAATGGGAAAAAACAAAAGAAAAAACCAAAACCTAGGATGTCTCCCGCCCCTCCAGAGGCCCTCTACGCCCCCCCAGGAGCCTCTCTGCCCTTACGCCCACTGCCCCAGGGCCCCATATCAGCCTACGCCCCTGGTAAGAATGCAGAAATTTCTTCTTCCTTTTTTTAAAAAGAGGAAATTAGGAGACTCTGTTCCAGGGGTCTAATCCAATCTGCCTTCTGCCTAGAGAAGAGGATTAGCTTCCTTCTTTTGGTTTATCCCATTCTTGCCTTGCATGTTGCCAACAGGGTGTGTGCACATCCGTCTTTATTGCACAACAGAAATGAACTGTTTCCATTGACAAAGAACTCTTGACTTTCTGGGTGGTAAAGACACCATGCCCTATTATGCGCCATTTATTCTTGGATTTTTTAAAGAACATTATTCTGCTAACCATTGCCCAGTATACTATAAAAGAAAACATTGGCAGACAGTCTGCACTAGGAGCTCTGCCATTGCTGGAACTGCTGGAGAGGCAGTATGTTAATGCAGAGGAAGGAGACTTTCACATGCCCGTGAAAGAGAGTAAGGCATTAATGAATACTCAGTGCTTCACAACCATGGCCAAGGAATCGCAATTGCAGGCTGACTTTGAACTCTGTTTCCATGTCTCCACTGTAAACAGTTTTTAGCTACATGAGCTAGCCAGGCAATCATGGTACAATTAAAAGATCCCCAAAGCCAGGTTTTTTTTTATTAATACACTACTACACTTTCAATGCATGTGGAATTGATTCTAAATCCTACTGCAGTATTAAGGGACCTGTGCCCCCCACATGTTTTTTGACTCTGTGGGATACAAAGCAGAGCGAGACGATGTGACAGACAGTACTCACCTTCCCCACTCTTGAGCACTGAATTGGTTTTGCCTACTATTACCTGGGCAAATGTGGTGGGTGGTGCTATGTATGTTCCTCTCCTTGCCCCCAGCCTCCATTGTACACTGCAGCCATTGCTGCAGCCTGAACTCTGATCAATGAGGATATGCGTGGCTTCATAGCCACTGTGCAATAAGCTTCCTGTTTAATGAAGTTAAAACCGCCCCAATTTCTTTCGTGGTGTTGGTTGGTTTCATAATGACAAATCACTAAATCATTCCACTGTGATATGTTAATTTAGAGGAACATTAATTTCTATATCATGTAATATCACTCAGAGGGTATATAACATAAAATCGGCAGCGTGCCTACACTCCTCTGCTGCTAACACTGATTTACAAGAGCCAGATCCTGCTTGTCTGCCTTCAGTGAAATTTATTTTTGAAGTTGAGACATGCCAAAAGAAGATTTGGCTGGACCCCAGCACAATATTTGTCATACCCCAGAGGCATCTCTATGGTGGGGATGGTACCGTAAGTTGCACCCCGTCCTAGTCCCATTTACAAGCCAGCAGGAGGCGGCCCCGCCCCCTCGCCGTCGGAGACATTCCGTGCAGCGAAGGCAATGGGCAGGAGACTCCCTGCAATGGGTAGGACACACTCCCCACAGCCCTCCTGGGAGCCCCCCACCCCATCGCTTCCTCCGCTACTGCACATCTGGCAAATAAGACCTTGCATCATTATAAACAGGCATGACTGGGAAGCTGTACCGCAGGGACCTGTCAGAGGGAGCATTGCATGGGCCAGCATCACTAGGCTGGCATGTGACATAGGATGCCTACAGCAGTGGCACACACAGCTAGCCACACACACACACACACACACACACACACACACACACACACACACACACACACACCCATGCCCTTTGCTGCACCTGTCAATATGCTGCCCCCACGTCCCCTTACCACTGCACACCATATACCATGACAGGGGCTCAATCACTGAGGAGCACCCCCCCCCCCCGAGCTCAAGAAGTCATGGAGTGAGGATGCTGCAGATTCTTTCTAAGAAAGTCTGGGAACTGTAGTCCTGTCTGCAACCTAGAACTCTATACAGTAACATACACATGTTGGCACAACCCTTCCCAGTAACACCCCCAGAATGTTACTGCTCAGAAATTTTGTTGTTTATTCATTCAGTCACTTCTGACTCTTCGTGACTTCATGAATCAGCCCACGCCAAAGCTTCCTGTTGGCCGTATGCTCAAAAATACCACTTTTCCTGGGAGTCAGGGACTATACTGCTTCAGAAACCAATGGCAAAAGAATATTGCATGTGGAATGTTAGCCTCTCAGGAAAATGTTTTTTTTACCTAGCCTTCTCCCTGACGTACTGATATCTAGATTCAGGGAGCATTTTTTTTGGGGGGGGGAGAGATGACAGAAAAGTCAAACATGATTTCTCAACTGTTTTTCAAAGTGGTACATTCTCAAGAGGACTTTACCACATGATATTTCTGAATGTGAAGTTCAGCTCTCAGTTACCCCTTAATGTATTCTAAATATCATTTTATACTTCCTGTCAAGGTGATTAAAAATTGGAAAGAATATCATCTCTTCTGGATGTTCTTTCAGTGCATATTTATGTGCAGAGTGATTAATCCAATCTGTACTAGTTAATGAGACTATATAATGAGGGGAGGCAAGGGGGTAGTTAATTTGAAAGAATAGGGTTTGATCTCGCATAGGCCCCTAAACCAGAGTTCTCTGTGCAGTCACAAAATTACATTTCCAAGTTCCCTTACGGAAGGAAAGCCAGTACTGTACACTTAAACCAGTTTCAAGCTAGTTTCAATTGGTAGTATAGATGCAGCCACAGTACTGGTAACTGTTTTTGGTATTCAGGACATCGTCTTCCTGCTGTCTATTCACATAGCCTTTTGCCACATCTTCTGGCACTAAGCGTGTGAAAGAACAGCTGGCTATGCAAGTCCCTTGTTTGCTACAATAAGGGAAGATTTCAAGATTCGTGGGATGATGGATACAATATTTTTCATTCCTTTGTACAGGGGAGGGGGAAAAAAAAACCACCATCTGAAATTCCTGTCAATGAGGGAGCACAGCAAACCAAATTATCCTGGCTGCTTCAGGAAATGCATGGAAGCCTGGAGCTCTGCCACCTTTTCATTTATGCATGCAAATTAGGAATTATGCAGAAGAGCTATTTGATTCTTGTTTTATTTTTGCTTAATCAGTTGTCTGCATGTTTGTACAGTTCAGTCACTGTCACTTGTGATTGTTTTTGCCATGACATGGCAGAGTTTATCAAGAGGCAGGGCGAGGAAAGAAAGCAATCTCGATTTGAGAGGCTACAGGGTGAGACATACAGCAATGCCCTCTGGGGCAGGAGGGGTAAAGAACACTTTTGCAAGTGTTTCTGAGACCGACTGGGAAAGTGCTCTGTTTTTAAGCCTCTTTTTTAATATAGTTACAATAGGTTCATCCAAAATTTGCATTAGCGGATAGTGCCAAGATTCTGATATTATAAGGTTACTTTGGAGTCACTCCATTAGGTTCAGCATATTTATTACTAAACTAATAAAATCCTGATCATTATGGTGTGTGTGTCGGGGAGGGGGTCTATTATGAAAACATATTAAAACTACAGTTTCTGTCTTTGTGCACAGAGAATACAAATGCATTTCACTGAACTGCAAAACCCTCGTCAGGGAAGGTCCAACAGTGTCAGGGGGTTGTAGTTAGTACGGCACTGATCAGGTACAAAAAGTTACTATTTCCCATACATGTATCAATGGGCAACAAGAATATATACGCATGCACATGTATACATACACAAATATATGTATGCATGCAGGGCGGGCCGTTCTTCATTGAGCTGATTGCTTGCTAATTGTCAGAAATGGGCAGGTGCCTTGGTTTACTTGCTCTGTGTGGCCAGCAGAGGGCAGTCAGCTGCTAGATACCTCACAAGATGAGGTATCTGGAACTTGCCCCAGTCACCTTAATTGCCTGAGTCACCTGTGATTGCCAAATTACATCTACACACGGCTTTATCTGGCATATTTGTTTTTGTTTTTAAATTTAAATAGCACCCAGATAGTGCATAGGGCTGGCCCAAGACCTCTTGGTGCCTGAAACAGCATGCCAAATGCTGCCCCCTAACCTGGTGATGTGCCAGTCCCTGTTTCTCCAATAATATAGTCCACTGCTCTGCTCTCCCCATTTGTTTTGTTCCCCTCTTCCTTTTGTAATCTAGAGAGTGGGAGAAATAAGATCAGTGGAGGCGAGCAGGTGGACAGAAGTTGGTGCCCCCTGATTGTTTGCTGCCTGAGGCAACCACTTCAGTTGGCCTCATGGATGGGCCGGTCCTGATGGTGGGTCAGAATCAAGGCCTCATCATGCAGGGAGAGGTTACTTAGTCTTTTCCCCACTGCACCACCTTCCCAACAAAAATTGCACTCCCTAAGCTGCTCTTAGTCCTGGAGATGGGTAGTTAAACCTTTCCTGCACATCCAAAGTTCCAACAAATCAGTCTCGTGGAGCCTTTATCCCCATCCTGAGGATATCAGTAGCTTTGGAGGAATGACTTCTGTTGTTTTTGTGGCATGGTGGTAAAACTCTCCCCATGTGTCGTGGTCCTGATCCCCCCCCCTGCAACTGCAGCTGTTATTTAACATTTTAAAAAAAACACCAAACATGCAGGACAAACTAGATGTTTAAAGTCATGTGTTGTTCACCCCTGATTAGTTAGCTTTGTGCTGAGCAAAAAATATGAAGATTGTAAGTTTCAGATGGTGCAGAAAGGTTGTCTGCCTCCTAACAAGGGTGTTAAAACAATTAGCCCAATGTTCTGCCATTACTCCCAATGCAGAGTGGTTTTGATCATAAAAAGTCCGGGTGCCAAATGTAGATAAGAAATGACTTCCTTATTTTCCATCACGATCTCCGAGATCAGCCAAGGGTGGTCTCTTAATGGTATTACCTTTGCACTCGGTTCAGATAGTAAAAACACACAGAGAAGTGTTCTCCATGGCTCGGCTGCCAACCCCCAGGTGCCGAAATCCTTTCTCTTGGACAACCACCAAAGGTGAACCATTCCGAGCATTGTTCACGAGAAGTCCTCTTTACATTGAGGGTGAGGGTTGAGGGTTAAAAGAGTCTTTTAATGCTGCTTTAACCTGATTGCATTTTATTCTGCTTTAATGGAATTTTTATGGTTTGGGGAAGGTATAAGCCACAAATAAATAAATGCCATTCTTTGTCAAGGTTGAGGCAATTGTACAGGGAAGACTTTGGGACGTAGAACAAACAGCATGTTCATTGCAGTCCGTCCGATTCAGAGTCCATCTCTGAATCAGAAGAGCGCTGAGGTCAGGTGAATGCAATCCTTTGTAAACAAGCCTGCCTCTCTTCTCTGCCAGTGGCCAAGACAAACACTGTCACCCTGTGGTGTGCAAACCAAATTCTTTGGGGAACTTAAGTCATGCTAGTCGCCACCTTCAGCCCTTCAGATAGCTTCCAACTGACTGACTGCTTCTGTCCCTATGAGCTGCATGTAGTGTAATTGGCACTTCTATATGGCTGCTGTATTTTCCTTGCTGAATTTAACTCCCTGATACTAGTGGGAAAGATCTTTATATAGATCCTGCTAAGTGATTTGGATCCTCCGAGATGAAAGGAGTTCTAGTAAGTGAAGAATTATAATTGATGTTCATACTTGGCATCAAAAAGGGTTTCTATTATTATCAGTCTGAGGTTCATGCTTGATGAGGAGATTTTAGGTATAGATATAAATATGCGCACATCCTCCTGTGGATCAGAAAACCAAACTGGCAGTCTCTTCCTTGTTATTCTATTGCCACTGTCCAGTGATCCATTTACTGCATCACAATATCTCCAAGGCAACATCATACCAGCCAAGAATGGAAGATTATGTTGCTGACCTCCTCCGCAAGTAGCATCCCTCAGTGCTAGATGATAAAATACTGCTGCTCCGGTTCAGGCTTCTATGATCATAGAAGTTGCATACATACAACTGGAAGCTCCAAGTTCAAATCCCCGCTCAGCCACAAAGCTTCCTGGGTGACCTTGGGCCAGTCACTATCTCTCAGCCCCACCTACCTCACAGGGTTGTTGTGAGGACAAAAAGGAGGGAAGGAAATATGTACACCACTCTGAGCTCCTTGGAGGAAGAGCGGTATAAAAATGTGAAAAATAAATAAATAAATAAATAAATAAATAAATAATACATGAAGAAGGGGCAGACTGTCAGTAGACCTTTCTCCACAGTACCATTTTTGAATTAAAGTTAACAGACAATTCGTGTTACTTCTCTTTATTATATATCAGAAATTTGAATGGTAGAGAATGTAACAGACCACACCAGCTGTGTTATGCATGTATGCATAAATAAATATAAGAGAGAGAGAGAGAGAGAGAGAGAGAGAGAGAGAGAGAGAGAGAGAGAGAGAGAGAGAGAGAGAGAGAGAGAGAGCGAGGAGATTGTTTGCTGTTATTGCTTAACCCTGCATTTGTTCCGTCCAGTTAACAGACAGGCCATGTCTTCAACATGAAGGACCAAGTTGAGTGAACTGAGTGAGGACCAAGTTGAATTGAAAAATGTGCAAATTTAGGATTCCTTTTTGAAAAATGTGCAAATGCAGGATCTCCTTTGCTTCCAGTGAAAAGCCCATGTCCACTCGTCACAAATTAAGTAATCCTGCATTTGCGCATTTTTCAATTAATGTCTCATTCAACTTGGTCCCTCCTGTTGAAGACGTGGCCTGTCTGTTAACTGGGCAGAACAAATGCATGGCTAGGCTCCATGGGTGCAGACCGCATTACCAAACATTCACTGAACTAGTGGTGTGATACCACAAAATATTTGTTCACAACTAGGGGACCAATAAGAAACAGGCAATAGGGGACATAACAAGAAATATGATTGTTATTTACCTAAGCAGACTGTACAAACACTTTGATGATAGAGTAATTAAGGAGATTCTTGGTATGAAATTCAACCTTCATTACACCATACTGGGTTGTACATGACAACAGAGATCTGAGACTTGAAACTCCCAAGCTGAATTGGTCTTCTGAGAGAAGGCTGTGCAGAAACGTAACATCTTGGGGTTTTCCAGCAGTGCAGGAGTGAGGGTCCGCCGGCCTGCTACAGCTACACTGTTACCCTCAGTAAAAGTAACTTTAGTTACTAATTAGTGCTTTAACAAACAACACTCTCTGCAGTTTTCCCTGATATTCACTGCATGATTACAATGTACATTGAAAGAAGACACTCTGAGATCCACTATGCATATCTAAATACGCAGGCAACATGTTATGACAACCAACAGATTTTTTGGCATCGTAGAGGAGAAGAAAACGTATTGTCCTGTGTATATCATTGACGCAACCCAGTGTGAATATTGTTATCAGTTCTAGACACCCGATTGCCAGAAATGTATTGGCACATTGCAGGGAGTTCAAAGAAGAACAAGATCAATTATTAGGGACCTGGAGACTGCCTGTCTAGGTGATAAGCCCAAACATGAGAGTACTTGTCAGATATCCAAAGAAGGTGAACATGGCAGGATTAACAAAGGATCGGGATAGGAATATAACAGTATTAGTGGGTTGAAATTTGAGAAATTTACTTTTTAAAACTGTATGGAAGTAAATAAATGAAAGAGAATTACATTTGCTAGCATCAAGAACTCTAACAAAAGTATAGTACAAATATGACAGGTCATTGAGTCCAATCCCCAATCATAAAAGCAGAGCATCTTATACCTAAAGTATCCCCAAGAGATGCCTGTCACTCTCTTTTGGGGCATCTCAAAGGAAAGGCATTCTACTATGCTCTAGGCAGTTTATAGCGGTAAGATCATTGCTGTAATGGAATAGAGTTTTTGTCTTGCTTTGTTTCTTGTCCTGTCTTGTTGACTCTGACATAATTGAAAAATATTTGAAAACAGCATGAGAGATGTGTTGAGCTTTCTCCTTCTTCGTCACATTCCAGCTCAAGCATGCTATTAAGGAACAATACAGTGTCCATAAGGCCAGAGGTGTCACATATATGACTGAAGGCTGTTTCAGGCCCTCTAGGGAACCCACTATGTGACTGCTGGTACGTTTAAAGCTCTGCATACAGATATTGTTTATGCACTTATTCATGAAATACGTATATGAGAACCAGAAAACATTTTTAAATACTTAGGATTGGGCCCTTACAGTTTGCAAAACATTTTAAATATATGGCCGCTTTGCATGGTTTTCGAAACCAAGCATGCCTAACACTTAAAAGGTAAAGGTTCCCCTCGCTCGAAAGCTAGTCATTACCAACTCTAGGGGCGGTGCTCATCTCCATTTGAAAACCAAAGAGCGCTGAAATGGAAGCATCTTCAGCGCTGTCTGAAGATGCTTCTGTAGTCATGTGGCTGGCATGACTCAATGCCGAGGCGCACAGAATGCTGTCACCTTCCCGCCAAAGCAGCACCTATTAATCTGCTTGCAATTTCTTGCTTTCAAACTGGTAGGTTGGCAGGAGCTGGGGCCGAAGATGGTAGCTCACACCATCACATGGCACTCAGGTCTCGAACTGCTGTCCTGCCTACCTTCTGGTCTGCAGTTCAGTGTCTTAACCACTAAGCGGTGCCATTGTGGTTCCGCCTGATACTTAACATGATATGAAACCTGGTCAGTTACTCCTTGTTCCTATGTAACAGATGTGTGAATAGCCATATTGGTATTTGCAATCTTGTTTTGAAAATGCATCAAGATAAACACTCCAGGGATGGATTTTCACTGCAAAATAATACTAAATGGCAGAGCAGTGCAGGTGAAGAAAATAGCCTTTCAAATATTACTTGTTTTAACTATCCTATCTGAAATCAGATGCAGTTGCTTTGAGGAATGAATGCAGCCCTTGGATTGCTAGGCGGCCATCTCAGCCATGTATATTTAAAAACTGATCACATGTCAAAATCTACAATAACCATTTCTAATCTTTCCCATGTTAAAAGTGTCTAATTGAGATAAGTGTTGCATTCAGATGGAAAGATTACATAAAGATTACATTCAGATTGAAAGATTCAGATGGAAAGATTACAGGTGGAAAGAACTGGGCATATGGCTGGGTGGCAAATTTGGCACTCCAACCCATTTTATTTTGACAGCCCTGTTTTAAGACATAGGGGGCCAGTTTGGATAATACTGTAGTTTTTCCTTCTGACTTACCACCCACACCTAGTTAGATTTAGCAGTGCATACAGGGGGCAGTTCAGAGGAACTGCCACTCCCCCATGTGATTGAGAATACACAGGAAAGCAAAAGAAGATGTGAGGACATGTGTGCATGTATGCCATTAGCATGCATATCTTTTAACACACAGGTCCAGTCAGATGAAAGAAAGAGTTGTCCAAGCCAACCCATGCACAAGGTGACACTCGTTAACTACCAGTTATTAATCCAGAATACATACCAATCACTGGTTCTGTATTCTTAATCACTTTTCACTTAATCATGAATCAATCAGTTTTATGGCACATGCTTCATCTACCATCTAGTCAACCACAAGCTAGTCTTCGTAGACCTTAATGGAGCTGAGCTTATTTATTTTAAAATATGCAGCCATGAGTGGTCATGTGGATTGTATCCTTTGGTGGCGAAATCCATGCCGCATTGGCTAAGAGCAACTTGCACATCCATAACTCTGTGTTTGATTTCATCTCCCTCCTTTTGATTGTTCCTTCTCCATGGCATGCATGTTTCATCATTCCCTGGGTGAGCTCTCCCACCCACACACAGAAACTAACCTAAACAATGAGAAGAACAATAGGCCTGGGCATTGCATGATGAAAGGGAGGGAAGTACTAGTCAATATCATTGCAACAACAACCGCTTCCTATCTCTGGCCTACCATCTTTAGGTAAGTGTGTTTTAATTTCCACTGATGGCTCAACATACAATCAAAGATGATAAAACAGGAGTCATGAAGTCTTTTTAATTTTTTGTAAGGTCAATGAACTATGGCTGCATACAGACACTGTCTTCCAACATGTCTAACTATGTTGAAAGACATGAAGACAGTAATAACTTTTTTTTGTTTTTGTGATATCTACCCACATTGATTTTTTTAAAACTTTCAGAAGCACAATCTGAAGTATGTTTTGTGAACCCTTTCTAGAAATATTGGAAATGGTACATTAGAAGCAATCTAGAGGGCCATCAGGATTACTTCCAGGGGGATTGGATGGGCAGCAGTGACGTCGCTATGTGCCCCCCTGTAATATCACCACCAGAAGTGACGTCGCCACCACCGCCCTGCAAGCAGCTTCCCAGGCACAGGGCAGGTGGGAGGACCCAACTTTGCTCCGCCACCCATCCACTTTTCATGGCACAGCTACCTGCTCATTTTTCATGGCGCCGCTACCAATCCCCTGCCGCTTTGACACCCCCTGTGTGTTGCCCAGGGGCGATGGGCCCCCCGCCCCACCTACCAACGCCTATGGGCAGTCTAGTCAGGTGGGCTCTCTAATGGGTGGAAGTGCAGAGTCAGTGGACCCCATTCAAGGCCTGATGGCTCTGTTCCTACATCATGTCTTATTTGACTGCTAGGGTTGTACAGTACTACTGTCTGAACCATTGATAGCTATACCAGGAGTGGCCAAACCTGCTTCATGTAAGAACCTGCTTCATGTAATATAACCTGCTTTATATTAAATTGTGATGCAAAAAGGAGCTCAATTTCTGAGAGCCACACATTATACGTCAAAGAACCGCATGTGGCTCAGGAGCCGCAGTTTGGCCACCCCTGAGCTATACTATCCAACAGTGCTCATTCACACACACACGTGTGTTCCTACATGTGTCATGCACACACACACACACACACACACACACACACGCACACACACTAACTGAAATTGAACCAAATTGGGGAAATTAGCAATACTTTTGAGGAAATTAACAATACCTCTGGAGTGAGAAGTCAAATTCAGCAGTGTCTGACAGTTTGGGATCATTGACATGGGTGATCGGTGCAAACAACCTCAAAGTGCCTCAAAATTAGACTACCTCAAGGCACAGCATGGGCATTTCTAGAGGGTTTAGAAGTGACAAAAACACTCAGTGTGGACACCTCCAAGGAATGGAGAAGTGACAAAGTTCTGCTTCCAGACCAGGGTCAGTTATAGGACTTTGCATAAAGGAAACAAAAGCATTACTCCTGGGTAAACAAAGGAGTTTGGAGCTTCTCTTGGGTTATGCAGCAGCAGCAGCATAAGTTTCCTGTCCTTCCTGGTGCACACAAAGGGCTTGATTGCTCCCCAATTGGAGAAGTCGCACCCAGGCTCCGCTCATTGATGGGAGAAACTTTTTGGCATAATTCTGAGAAAGATTGTCCGATGGCCTGGCCACTAGGCAATTTAAAACAAAATTTATTATGCTGTAGAACTTTGTGCTTGCAACAAAGATCTATAAAGATGGAGCACCCAAATCTGCAAAATGCTAGGGGGTGCATACAGATGCCCCCTAAGTGCCACAGCCTTCCTTAATGGTCCTTAATTAACCTGACCTCTCCTGAAAGTTCAGGATGACATGGCCCCCTTGCAGAACAAAGTCCTGCTTGGCTCTCAGAAATGCCAGCCAGAAACCAAGATGGAGTTAGGTTAGGCTGCACACGTCTTGAGAACAAGAGGATGTTTATAACAATTCAGACTGAAACAAATGCTCTCAGTGATAAAATCGCTCCAGTTGTACTGTACTTAGGCAAACAAAACTAGCCAGATCCAGATAGGAAGCCTTTTTCACAATATTTTTATGGAAACGTTGCAACTGAAATTCTTAAAGACTGAGCAAACGCACTACATTGGCCAAATATATGGACAATCTCTCATTATAACTTCTGAGGGCTTGATAATGTCACCAGGTTAGGTAATCATGGACTCAGTCAAAGGAAAGTAAAACAGAAGACCCCAAGAGAAAGTTCTGACTTAATCTTTTATTTCTCACTAGCACTAGATAGTAACTTTGGGCAGTTCAAGAATACTGGTTTCAAACTAATGTTTCTGCTTTTTAATATCACGTTTAATCACTTAGATACATTGTACTGGAAACCCAGTTGAACGTCTTCTGCTCTTTTTATGAATAAGACATTATAACACAAAAATACCTTTGATCTCTGCAGGGATTAGCCATAATCATAACAAGGCACCAGTTGTTCCGTGGCCCTGTAATTGTTATGAAAGTTCATATAAGCTGCTTCTTTTCTTGCAAATCCTAATTTACAGATGTTGGTAGAAGCCGTGGTAGATGCACCCTTGCTTTAATCTACTTTCTGCCAGATCTCTGCTAGCACAAAATGAAAACAGAAGATTATTGCAGTCAGGAAGGCTTGGTGGAGAAAACAGCAACTAATCATAGCATTTCCGTTACTTGTCCTAGAAACATACTGGCTATCTACTTAGACTTTTTTTTTTTTTTTTTTTATTTACCAACAATAAGCACAAGACAATACAATAATAAAAATACTAACTAACTAACTACCTAACTACCTAACTAACTAACTACCTACCTAACAACAAAAATGATACAACAGGGAATGACAAACTGGGGGATATCAACATGACACATTAGGAACACTAACAAGCCGGACATCAATATATCATAGAATGACTCTTTCAACTATTCAATTATACTAACTAAAGTTACCGTCATATTTACTCAATTTCCACCTCCTGCACATCAATACATATAATGATAATATTCTTTTTTATAATTACCTTTCCATCTAATCAAAATAAAATAATTACTACCACTCTGTTCTCTTACTAACTTAAGTTAGCACCATATTTACTCAATTTCCACCTCCTGGACATCAATACATAAAATAATTACTACCAATCTGTTCTCTTCTTTACATTTCCATCTCCTAAACCTTAAATTTAAACATCCAAATCCCTCAAATATAAATCTTAATCATTAACTCTTCAATATCTAGTATAATCTCAATTTCAATCTCAACTTTTCACTGCTGAGCATATATCAATAAGCGTATATACAACAATATGTTTATCTCTTTAAAACATTACTGATATCATCATATTGAATAAAAACAAATCTTATAAAAACAACAGCGTGCCATATAATATCTCTTCCAAAATCAGAGGAAGCCTCCTCCAAAACATATTAACTTTCCAACAAATATTTTACACTTTCATCAGCATCTTACTTAACTTCTTTGATGTTAACCACCCTCGATAAAATATTTTATATAAAATCCTTTATATAGAAGTTTAACCATTTTATAACCTAAGTTCCAAATCTAATCTTACTCTTATAGATAAATCTCTCATCCTAAATTTATAACCCCAATATCATAATATCTTAACTGTTTCAAAATCCAATAAAAAAAATTATAAACTTCATACATATTTATCATACAATCAATTCTTTATATTGTCTATTATGAAAATCTATTATCCACTGTGGTCTGTTCGTTACTTCTAATGTTTTTACCCAGCCAGTTATTTTATCACAAAACTTTATATCTAACCTGTTCCCTTCCTAATTTCTAACACCTCTGCCTCCAGAATCTGCAAATCTTTTATCAACCACGCCATAAAAGTCCAATAGAAATCTTCTCGGTCCTTTGCAAAAAAATTCTGTATTCTAAACATGAAACTTGCTCTCTCCATCTGCAATTTAAAGGTTGCAGCCTCCTGTTGTTCAGACCACTTGTCTAATTCTTCCATAACCTGGATTGCTGTAAGTTCTTCTGTTTGCCGTTTAAAGGTTGGAGCCTCCAGTTGTTCAGAGATCTTATATACTTCTTCCATGATCTGAATTTCTACAATCTCCTCTGTAATTACTGCAGCCCGTGTCTTCAAAAGTCTTGCATCCTGCATCTGCTTCAATTGCATCAATATCTGTTGTCTTTCTCCAGAGGCTTTATTTTGATTTAACAAAAGTATATTTAGAGTCTCTTTTAATTGATTAATGCTGGCCCACATATCTTGCAAAAATTCCATCATCTCCTGCTGCAACGAAAAGCAACTGTCCTGCTTGCAACTTCCAACTTTTCCACTTAAGACACACGAAGCATCACAGTTCACAATCCAGATTAAAACTAATAATAGATTCAAAGCCAAATTCCACTGAGTACATAGTCCCAGACCACATCTTGGCACATTCAGGGTTAACTTCCCAGACTGAATCAAAGGAATGCAGCTCCTTCTGTAATTCAATATGTCTCAGTTTAACAAGCACAGCTCAGGCAAAGAAGAGGGAAGCAGAGTCCATGTAAGGGGGGGGAGATCCACCCCTATCCCCTTAGCTTCTTTTAGATGCCTATAAATTTCAGCCTTCCTGTCTTCCCACTCACCGCTCCTCTTCCAGATCAGCAGAGAAACTCTTACTCCAGTCCAAGGTTGGTACGTTGAAGGAGTCTACTTTAAAATAAATCTTTTCCTCTTGTCCGGGTGAGCGGCAACGCGAGCCTTCACAGTCACCAAAATGGTGTCTGCGACAAAGCAGGGACAGAAAAGGGAATACCAAGCAGAAACTGGCTCAATGCCTTGACCAGTTTCCCTCAGTTTGCTCCCCAATCTCTCATCTACATCTCTCCTGATGCAGATGGCCCCGATCCAGCCTGGATCAAGGGAATTCCACTGCTTTGCGGCGCGGCTCCAGAGAGCTCTCTGGAATCACGTCTTCGGTCCGTCGTCCCAGCCCCGCCCACCCGCTATCTACTTAGACTTGATGAAGAGTAATTGCCAACCTTTTGGGAAGGTTGATATATGACACAATGATGGGTTTTAGGCTGTCCCCCCTCTCTTTGATCTGAAGGCAAAAGAGACCCTTACTCAAACTTCAAATGTGAGTATGAGACAAAGGGAAACGGCTCCTAAATGACCTAGACCAGGGGTTCTCAACCCTTCGGCCACCTCCATGGCTGCTGCTGCGCCGAGTACCACCGGAAGTCAGTGGCTATGATGTCATAACCACTTACTTCCAGGTTTTTGGCCACATCAGAGGTCTGAAAGCAGAGGTAATGGGACAAGGGTAAGAGGGCCTTTTCCAACCCTGGAAACCCGCACGCTTGAGCTCTGCTGGCTCAGCAGAGCTCGTGCCACTGTTTCCAGGGCTCTGGTGCAACATGGTGCAGCCGCTATCTTGGCGGCCAGGGGCCCACGTACCTCCTCCTGGAGGTCCGTGTACCACCGGTTGAGAACCCCTGACCCAGACCTTGGTAGCACACTTGATCCCACTCAGCATGATTTCCCCCTATGTTCTGGCTAGTTCTGAGAACCCTGGATAATGACATAAAAGGAATTATTTTAATCCAAAGTTTGAAAAGGACATTGACTTTCCAGTCAATGGGTTGCATCAAAACTATAATTATGCATTCTAATTGGGAAGACCTCATTGACAGTAAGTGTAATGTTTCTCTTCATCTCCTTGAGGTTCAGTGCTTAAGTGAAGACCAGATGGGTGCTGTGGCAAAGGCAATAAAAGAAGTTATCTCTTCTGCCTTTGGTTGCAAGTTCCGTATTATTGCATCCCTAATAGCAGTCACTTCTGCTTGAACTCTGGGTTGCAAAAGACAAACTGCGTTAAATGCTAAATCATTAAATATCAGCTGAGTAAAAGCACTGTGGTGGGTTGCCCTGCTTATCTATATCCATCTTCTGTCTTCTTCTGCCATACAAAGAGTTTACAGTGATGCAGTAAAACACAGATGGGAAAACACCAAAGCTTATAGCCATACCAATATCTGAACTAATAGAGTTCTTCTTTTCATCATCAGTATGTGAATAATCAACAATGATCCAACTTGAAAAGAAGCAGTTTATTTTACCTCCTTGATGTGATCCTTCTTGTGCCTGGCTCTGTTGTAATGATTATGGCATAACGTAAGAACCAACTTGTCGTAGGAGTTGTGCAGTCTGGGACAGACCTAGGGAAGCAGCTATTTTTTTAATACTGTATAATGTAAGCGTAAATTAATAGTGTGTTTCAGATTCCAGTATCCTGTACGCATGATTGTATACACTTCAGAGAAGCAAGTGTTACACACCATGCCTTTTTATTCTATTTAAGAACTGGAGAGAGTTAAGTTTAGTATCATTGTGAAGCATGCATTTTTCTAATATCTTTTGGTTATTGATTGTAAGACTACCATCTTAAACACTCTTACGAGGGAGTAAGCTCCACTAAAATCAATGGGACTTACTTCTGAGTAAACCTGCTGAGGATTTGCTGTAAACTATGTATTGGAGTTGTGTACTATAATAAAACTAATATAAAGTGTATGCAAGGATCTATGTGCAGGTCACACTAGGGAAAGGATAACAACCTGTATGAGACAATAGGATGTGGAAGGAGTAGAAATGTGAGTGTATTTCCTGGGCTTTTGAAATTTCAAAATTTAGACTGCATGTTATTTCCAAAACAACAAAATAAAGCAACCAATTACTGTTTAAATACACACAAACACCCCCCCCCCAAAGATCATATGTGAAATAGGCCATCTCAGATGTTTTACATTACAACAATACCTACCAATTATTTAGTGCTTTTGGAGTGTTCAGCATTCTTCATGTGCCTCATGTCACTAATCCGTGCAACAGCCCAGTAAAGTAGGTCACATATTTCAGAGGAGAGGGAAACTGAGGCTGAGAAGTTGAGGCTTGCATCAGAGTACTTAAATGAGTTCCTGGCAGATGCAAGATTTAAATGAAAGACGTCCTGGTTCTAGAGTTGCCAACTCTGTCTGAAGCTTTTTCTGGAGAGTTTTCTTTCATCATGACAAATTCCTGAAGCCTGTTCAAATCTCTGTAGCCACCTGGCGATTGATACTGATTCTGGGAGGCTCCAGGCCTGACCTGGAGTTTTAGCAGCCCTACCTGGTTCGCGGCAGGGGCGTCGCGACGACGCGCGACACCCCTGAGCGGGGACGCGCGTCACCCTTAAGGGGGAGGCTCCGCCCCCGCGCGTGACGTCACGCGCAGGAGCGGAGCGCCCTCCCCGCTCCGTTTTTGGCTCATTTTAGAGCCAAACGGACCCAGGGGAGGGAGGGCGGGCCCACCTCCACCACAAAAATGTAAGTGAGGGGCGTCGGGCGTCACCCCCATACGCGCGACGCCCCCCGGCGGCCCGCCCCCCCCGCTTCCCCCTGTCGACGCTAGTGGTTCGCGGTGCAGTTTCATAGCAATCCTGCTATATATGAAAGCTGTCATATGAAAACAAACTTCACATTGCTATACGTTTGAACACCTTCACTTGGAAAGTTGTTTCCAAAACAAATTAGTCATCTGATCAAAGTGGAGAGTAGACTCTTTGGTCCGAGGTTCCCATGACCTTAAGCAAAGGCTACTTGTAAATGGCTGCAACCCTATGAAGGAAGGAGTTTATTTGAATTTTGTTATGGGAAAGGATTTATTAAACAATTAGTTGACTTTAATCATCTGTGCTACACTCACAAAAGAATTGTGCAAATAAACAAATTATATCATTTTGTCTTACCACATTTCCCAAGCTCCAAGTAGTACCAGCTTTGCTTCTGCAAGTGATACTTTTAGATCAAGTTCTTCAGGAAAGAACAGGAAGCAAATACCACATAGCAACAAGCTTCTAAAAGCAGTACTTTGAGATCCAGTTCTTCTGGAAAGGCCAGGAAGGAAACACAGACACCACCCACTGGTCAGAAACCAAATACCTGTTCTACATTTGTCTGAGCAATGTTTCTGAATTCCCAAGTTTGCTTACTTGAAAAGACCAATCCCACATTCAAGCTTTACTTACCGGTACTTTAAAAAAAAAACTCAAGGGAGATGCAGTACCAGCAACAGCCAATAGAAGGGACTCTGTGCAAGGATGAACAGGGCCATTTGCTGTCTCTCTTCTCAATGTAGGAGAACCACCACTTTAAAGGGTTCCTTCCTCACCCCGCCCCTTAGGAGGGGTATGGGCGCTTGATTATATTCTCAAACTGTGGTCCTAACTCTCTGTGGGATGCTACCACAACACTAGTTTAAGAACAAAGCCAGCAAGGCAAAAAGCATCTCTTGTAAATAGTTTTTGTTTCAGAGGATCACCCTGCTGACTCCCATAAGTGAGAACTAATATCTTCTACAATAGTGAAAACAGTGAATTACAGGCAGCGCAATTCTGACTATCTTCGGGCCAGTGGAGTGAGCAATCTACCAGCACAGGGTGTTGCAAACGTGCTGTAATGCACATTTGCGACACCCATGGACTAAGCGGCACCGGCGCCGCTCACTCCGCTACCAGAAGAAGGTTGCGCCGCCGGACACAGGGAAGTCCTGTGCCGGGCAGCGGGAGGGCGTGGGGAGGGAGGGCCAGGGTGGCAGTGGAAGGGGTGATTGGACCACCAGGCCCAGGAGAGGGGTAGGGATATCGGCGGCACACTTCGCCAATATCCAAAGCTCCTCCCTGGGCCAGGTCGGCCTTACACGGCCTCCCTGGATTTGCGCCAGCCATTTTGCCGGCACACCTCCGAGGAGGCCCATTGGGGCTGCTGAGGCTGACACCGGAGAAAAGGGATGAATGTCCCTTTCCTTCGAGGTGTGCCCCAGCTCCACTGGTGCAGGCCTGATCCTGCTTGGGATCCACCCTAGCACGCTTTGTGTGCTGCGGCAGATGTTATGCAGGATTGGGCTGCCCGTAATGTAAATATGCAGTAAATACAGTAATACTCCTGAATGTTCACCCATCACAGTGATATATGGCTGTGAAACCATGGGTCAGAATAAAGCGAAGCTTTAAAATTGTGCCATTTTCTTTTTCAGCACACAGCATTGGCTCGAACAGCATCCAGAATCCAATACGAATTAATTTTAAAACTTAATTTAAAATAAAACCACTAAGCAGCTTTCAGTGCTTGAAAGGCCCCAAGAAACCATGTATTGTTTTGGCTGTTTTAACTTTTCTTTTTAAAGAAATTGATGAGTGCAATTGCCTCCCCAAGCTCTCTAGTTCCTAGCAGTTTCCTGTATCTGGAGAGAAATTGCAGTTCTTTGTGAGTTAAATCAATCTTTAAAGAGCCTTTTAAGACTAAAATAGGAGTTTACCACTGTTTTTCATCTCTATGAAAAAGGGATCCATCTCCCAATTTGTCAGCCTATCCGTTTTTCCAGGCACCTCTCTCCATAACTGTTAAAAGTTTTAAAGGACAATAAATTTGGGCATTTTACACAGTGCTTTTCATAAGGGCAGTTCAATTTATCTCTATTCCTGGGAAAGATGAATGTTGTCACTCTGCATTGCAAAGCCATGCATTATGGGGATGAAGGCTACTGCATGAGAGCATTTATGGACGGCACAAGCTCAGATGTCACTAGAGCATCCAAATATGGATGAGGCATCACCCAGCAACTGCCATCTGTTGAGTGTTTCATGACAGCTGTATCTCTTGACCAGAACTGGTGCAGATAATCAGGAGATGCAGTGCGTAACAGACCCACCCCCACTCAGAGGAAAATTCTATGCTCACCGAGGCTGTGACTCCGGCTTTAATGGCACTGTAATGATTTTCTAACAGACACGGTGGTATGCAGCTTTGATTTAGAGCAAACAATAAACTACAGCACAGTTTAAAAGCAGCAGCTAGAAATTCCTAATGCAAGGGAAGGTTAGTCTGGGATGAGTGCTTACAGCTGCTTATATGCCTTGTCCTGAGAGAGAGAGAGAGAGATCCTTACTAAATGAAAGTTATTTTGTTATTTCCCGATAATATCATGCGTACATATATACGCACAGGATAATACTGGGATATTTTATATGGTGTTGTCTGTGTGTGGCAGGGAGTGTTTATCTGTCTGATTTTTCTGCACCCAGCCAACATTGTGATTAATATTCACGCCAGTTCTGCTTGAAATCCACACAGCACAGGGACAAAAACTGTCCCAATGTTTTCTGTTTCTCGCATATCCTTTGGTAGAAGACCTCACTCTCCCTGTGTCTCCCCACCCCCTCACGCCCCCTTCCTAAATCTACAAAGCTGCCATCTGGCTCTGCTGCTTGTGATGCAGCTTCTCATAAGCTGGAGGTCTCCCAAAAGAGAGGCAGCGTAGTAAGGTCACAAAATGAGAGGCATAGGTGGTGGACGTGAGGGAGAGGTCAAAGTCAAATCTGCTTTGAAGTATTGTAAAATAGTTCACGCCCTGCCCACCCACCCCTCCTCTCTCTCTCTCTCTCGCTCTCGCTCTCGCTCTCTCATAATCACCGTTCTGCCTTTGCACACATATACATCCTAGCTCACATGGTTGTGCTCAAAAACCCCAAAACAAAAACAAGATGATTTCAAAAAACGACAACCACCACCCTGGCAAAGCAACTGCAAGGATTGAGGAGCAGGGGACAGATAAATTGACATCTTTTCTTTTCTAGGTCTGAAGCCATCTATGGTGTGGCTAAGCATTGTTGAGTCTTCAATAATACCAATACAATACAATATATACCAGGGGTGGCCAAACTGTTGCTCCTGAGCCACATGTGGCTCTTTGACGTATAACGTGCGGCTCTCGGAAATATGTTGGCTGAGCTCCTTTTTGCATTACAATTAATATATAAAAAGTGAATAAGAAATTTTCAAGCTTTATAATTATTGATCAGGTATAAACTGAGAGTTCACTGGATGAAAACATAAGTTTAATGTTCATGGTGAGTAAATATATTTAAGAATTTAAATGCTTCTTAAATATTGCGGCTCTCAAACATCTGAAGTTTATTGTATGTGGCTCTTACATTAATCAAGTTTGGCCACCCCTGATATATACAATACATCTAAGGCTAGGTTTACCATATCCAAAGGGGGACAGGGAGGTGCCTATGTGCAGGCCTTAGATCAGAGCCAGTCCTACTGTAAGGCAGGCTGTGGGGCCTGCCTCCAACAGCATTTCTGTGGTGCCGCTAAAATGCATCACTTGTAATTATTTAGTTTTTCATTTATATTTTTACCACCACGGGGCAGGGGGAAAGGGTGGCAACTCTATGTTTCTATCTGTTTTTCATCTTGTTTTGTTATTATGGCCACCAAAAGAAATGGACTTCGCTCTGCCTCAGCCAGTTTTATACAGATGAAATGAAAAAAAAAATCAAAATGGCACATCTTAACTGCCTTTAAAAAAAAGAAAAGAAATCCAGAGATGGAGGTTTGGAGGCAGCAAAATGGAGTTCCTTTGTGTTTTCGTCTTAAATTACACTACATTTTGCTTCATGGTAAGGCCCAAACGGTTCAAAAAACAAGATTACCTATATCCTGCCATAACATATACTTTACAGTGCTAAATTTCTAAAATGAGATCCACTATGGCAGTTGAAACCTGGCTGGCAGACACGTTCAGTACCTCTTGCGAATGACATTTAAATGTTTTTCTTCAGATCCTTTGTGAGTCACCTTGAGCTTCCCATTGAATACAAAGGCAAGTTATAAATTCTAAACGTAAAAATGAATCAACAATCAAAATAAAGAAATAAAAGAAATAAACATCAAAGTAAACATAGAAGCCCTCGTTTCAGATTGAAAAGGAGGATGGGAGGGAATTGTTGCTGCTCAGTAGTGAAAGTAAAAGCATCATGTATATACCACGGCCAGTGGACACTTCAGTTTATTATGCATTCCAGTGCTGAGTCTGATTACTAAAAGAGGAGATGAATGCACTGCAGCTAACTTCGTTTTAGACTGGTGCAAACATGAGTCACGTTGCTTATACCACATTTGCATTTCCATGCATAGTCCTTCTCTCCTCCAGTTTTAAATGTGCATTTCTTCCCTACCCTACACCATGTTTTTGTACACTGAGTAGTCCACTACCAGGATATCCAGGCACTACTAGCATGCCAAGGGGTGGGGGTGGGGGGCGGTCCACCCCGGGTGCCAGTGTTGCATGCCTGTTGCGTCGCATGTCACTGGCTGGCATGAAAATCATAGCCATTGTTGCTTTGAGGTGCTGGCAATAGGGAATGGGGGGTTGCCCGTGTCACTTGCCTGTAAACGGATCCTCCTAGAAGCCCATCTGGCTCCACTCCTTCCGGCCACAACATGCTCAGGAGCAGAGGCATTCCAGCTGGTTATGGGTATTCAAATGCTGGGTAGACTTGGTCTCTTCCAGGGTATCTCATAGTAGAGGCCAACCCACTGCTTCAAATACTGGGTAGACCTGGCCTCCTCAGAGGGAATCTTGGGTGGAGACCAGGTCTACCTGCCACTTCGAATGCCAGGTAGACCTGGTCTCCACTGGGGATCTCGAAACAGAGGCCAGATCTACCCATGGCTTCCTGCAGCCAAGGACGAGGCGGTACCAGTGGCGTTAGGTAGGCCACTGCCAGGCGCTGTGTTCTTGTCCATCACTCCCAGAATTGAGCTTGGAAAAAAAAAAGATCTTGTAGTAGTTGCCTTGCTTTGAACATTGATACAACAGCAGGATGGCATTAACTAAACAAAGGAGGGCACAAGTGACCATCAACTCTGGCACAAAGTAGTGGTTTTCACTGACACTAAAGCTGCAATCCTAAATACACTTAAGGAGTATGCTTCATTAAATGTACTTCAGTAGGACATACTTCTGAGTAAATGTTGGTAAGCTTGCACAGTCAATAGCTATTCAGACTCTTAGAGGTAGTATAACAGTACCTTACTGCTATAGTATAGCCATAATTGCCCACAATATGTTCATTAATTTGTTGCATCCCACCAAAGGGATCAAAATGCATTAATTTGTTGCATCTTACCACAAACTGATTTTATGGGTTTTCAAGGGCTCCAATTCATGGAGATCCCAGAGTAACAGCCCAATCCTACCTAACTCCCTGTGCAGCGATGTAGTGGTGCCAATGTGGCATCCGCTGTATCCTGTGGGGGAGTTTTGGGCTCTGGAGGCTGCCTCGGGGGAACAGAACAGTTGTCCTCTTCCTCTGGGGTAAGTCCCTGCCAGCCTGGTAGGTCAACTCGGACCTGTGCCAGTGATATTGCTGGCACATGTACACATGGACCCACTAAGGCAGATTGGGCCCAGGATGGGGGTTATGATTAAGTTGCCACGGGCCAATCCGCCCTCCTCCCCTGCCCCCCCTTAGCTACGCCACTGGCAGGGAGAAATGGTTAACACCCTGAGTTCCTGCTGGCTCTTCTGCTGGCATGATTCAACTCAGTTCAAGCTTTCTGCAGCTAACTTTTATGTGTGTGTGTGTGTATTTTTAAAGAGTGAATTAGTCACAGATCTTCAGCATCACATAGTTTGAACCTTAGAGAGCAAACTTAAAACTCTAGCACTGAATGGTAAAGTTCTGCCCTCTGTTTCTCCTCTCTAGTTTTTGCGTGTTGTACAAAGCTCTTTTTTATGCACCATGCGTTTGTGAAGCTAGCCTCTTGATTTGTTTAAATAAAACGGTGTGCTTAAAAAGCAGGTAGGGGAAGCTGGCCCCTTTCAGTGCTTTTTGTGGAATCAACTGGCTGAGATCCTGTATCAGGGTCCCACTTCCTCACAATCAAGGGCCTCTTTCCAAATGTGCTTAAATATTACCGGTCCATTTTTAAATGTTGAAAGTTAAGTTGGATGGCCTTTTTGCTAGGATACAAATGTGTGCAAGGTAGACGGATGGGACAGCTCAAGCGTGAGAGCCAAAATGAAGGGGTGACAAATCAGAAAGGCTTGTTGGGAACAATTGTTCCAAATAAACCAGCAGGTGTTGCGACACACTGATACCGAATTGCTAGTGAGAAACATCCGCGTAGCAGAACTTATTTATCGTGGGCTGAGGTTTTATAGACAGAGCCTGCTATGTGAGTGGCTCACGCTGTTCTAGATGCAGGCTGTGGAACTGGAAATGGCTTCATGAATTACAGCTCAATGGGCATATGGGAAGTCATCTGCTTCTGGTAGCAAGCACAGATAGCAAGCACAGAAATGATCTTCCTGTGTCTTACAGAGGGTAGTAATAACAAAGATGTGTGCCTTGCCCATTCATACTCCAAAAGACATCTCTGTAGGCTGGGGAAGTGCTTATTTCTAGCCCACTCTCCTCATTTATCAGATGCTTCTGTAAGGAGTTCTAGTCTGCACACTTCATTCACGTTAGAACATAAACTTTATTCAAAAAAAGTTACTTTTTAAAAGCAAGCTAAAACAAACATATACCATTAAATACACATTCTCTCTCTCTCTCTCTCTCTCTCTCTCTCTCACTCACTCACTCACTCACTCACTCACTCACACATATACCCCAGAGATAGAAAAGTAAGAAATACAAAAATAATGACAGCATCATGAGAGAGTATTATTTGCATTAAATATGATCAAACAATGGCTGCAGGTTGGGGAACAAAAGAGAAGTAGGAAGATAACAGTGACTATACCAAATTAGATATAATTGTCCCTAGCCCAGAGGAGTCCTATGGGAAGTGGTGATTTCCTTCTTCATCCTTCAGTGGCTAAGTGCAGGCAATCCTTCATAGTTTATTTGAGCCCTTGGCATAGCTGTAGAGTTAAAACTTCCCTATGCTGCCTGGAAATACCAGTTTGCCATAATGATTGTGATCCTGTGTTAATATTATGCTTCTTGGCTGTTTCATATATCTTCCCAGGGGTTACATTTCAACCAAGGGAAGTTCTAGTGATTCATCATGGTCCAATCTTATCCTGATGGTATGCCATATCCGGAACCCCTGTCTCAGACCTGACATGTCCTGACATGCCCTGGCAAGCAGAGCTACATCAGCTACAGAGCTGGAATAGATCTGAGGAGTCCCATTAGGGACTATGCAGTGGCTGGGAAAGTAAGTAAAGTTTATCTTTTCTTACCTTTCCTGGTTGGCCTGGTCCCTGATCGGCATGCACCAGCATCATATGTGCCTGCATCATATGTGCCAGCAGGGAATACGATTGGGCCTTAAGCCTGCTTCTGAGCTGGACTCTAGATGTGTGGAGGCTGCAGTGTTCTATTAGCAAAGAAAGTGCATTCTGCTCATGCTCAGAGATACTCTCGCCTTAATTATTTCATGCATTCCAGCATTAAGCTCTGGATTATTAAGTGGGTTCTTGGACAGCACTGGTGAGGTCTGGCTCCTGTGCCATCCATTGTTCCATAGTAGTAACTCTATTTCTTTATTATAAACTGAAATCTGTAACTGTTTTGAAACTGGAGCCCAAACCTCCCCATGTTCCCATTTGATTTTGTTTATGCTGGGAATCCACTGTGTTGGGTTACACTGTGTCATAAATTCCCGCCACCCCCCAATGCTTAGGTTACAGCACTATAACATTTAAAATACCAGCTCTGCTTTTAGCTCAGTGGGAGGCTATAGTTTGCTGCTACATTAGATTTTACTAAATTGGATGGCATTTAGATCTCTTTTATTTTACAAGTTTATTCTAAAAGAAGCTAGTGAAACAAGCAATAAGCTTACCCTCCCCTTGAAAGTCACTTTTATGTTGTAAAAGTTTTGGTTTTTATATGGCAAAGTGGTTGTGAAATAGACTCTTGATTTCTTAAATAGAACAGCATGTTAAGAGGGCCAGGTAAGGGGAGCAGGCCCCTCTCAAGGCTTTTTATAGACTGCACAGGCATCAAATGGGAAGCAACTGCCTCCTCCGAACACAGATTGTTGTAAAAGCATGTTGAAAGTGCTTCATTTCAAGAACAAATATGTAACTTGTGAAAAAAAGAAGTTTAATTGGTTATCAGACAAAAATACAAGAATGGCTCACAGTCAATTGAAACGCGGGGAATTCCTTTGCAGCGACTTGGATCGAACTGGGGAAAAAAAATTAGCCATGAACTTCAGTGCCATACAGCGAAACACAATAGGACAGAGCCTATAATTTGACATCTGGGTTCCAGGAAGGCCCCCAGTGTTCTGTGTACTATTCAAATTCAAAATCAATGAGAAATGGCGGGGAAGGGGGGGGGACTGAGAGAGAGCGAAACTATGCAGCAATTGGAAGCATTGTCTGCTTTATGCTTAAGGCTGATTAAAAATGCAAACTCCACTATGCGGTGTAAACTCTAGGGCAAACTAGAGAACAGTAGAAGAGGCCACAAGGTTTAGGGTTGGGTTTTTTTTTTAATTCTTTCACTTTTAAATCGCTTGGAGTAAATCCAGGGCCAGGTGGGGGGCAGGGAGTGCTGGGATTGTTGGGTGCTCGGATCTGTGATTGTCTGCTTTTTTTCTTTTCCAAGATAAGGGCATGCTAAGTCGACTGAGATACTATTACTCCATGGTTCCATGCTAATAAGGCATCCTTCCCACAGTGTGTGACAGAAAAGATGAATACCATGCAGCACTAATGGTTAATTTGTAGTGGCATGTGTGTTCCTTGAATGTTTGTGAAGTCTCCCGATTCACCCATATACAATTGAGCTTCTTGCTAACTCCCTTTCCCTCTGTCTCCTTTTTTCTTGTCTTTTCTTTTTTTTTAATAAAGAAAAAGGCATGGTGATATATGTAATGAGATGAAGCAGCGCTGACAGAGCACTTCTAAATGTGATATTGTCCATCAGCAGCCTATTTTCTTATTATAATAATTAATAATCCATTTGCAGCCTGAACTTATTTATTAGGAAAAAATCACTTGAAACATTGACCGTAATGATGACTATTATCCTTATTATTATTTTTATTCTTTTACATGTTAATGATGGTCCAAACCTGTCAGATAGCATCCAGCCCTGGTGATGTTAATCTATGAAGCATGGATTTGAAAGTCCTCTGGGAAGCATATATTTAGGCTTACTGCTGAGCGAACATGACTGTTAGGATTACGGAGGCCCTACAGAGTGAAGAAAAGCATAACGCTCCTTCTGACTAGAGAGTAAACAATGGGGCGATTGTCTGCTGACGCTTTGGGACTAAAGAGCCCTACTGCTGAGGAACTCTAGGTATAAAGCCGCTATCAGGAAGGAGGCTTAATGTTTTCTTCACGGAGCTAGAAGGCTGTCAAGGATTCAGATGAGCTACCCTAGAGAGCGTACAGGAAGCAAAACAGGATATTCTTGTTTAGAGCCTGCTTTGGGTAATTATACAACACTTGAACTTCTCCAAGTTCTCTGACGTGAGTGACGTGCCTCTCAAAAAGAACAGCAAGGTGTCTTGGTAGTGTGGGAAATGCTGTTAAAGAGCACGCTCCCTCTGACAGAGTCGGCTTGTTTATTTTCATCACTACCCATCAGAGGAATACACAGAAGCTAGCCCTACCCACTTCGGAATGCCATTTCCAGGCATCACAGAATTAGCCTACGTTAGTTAGCTCACTAAATACAAACAGGATTGCCTTGTGTGTCATCTGAGCATTTTCTCTTTGGTAAACACAAAGTGGCTCATTAATTGACTCCCTTCAAGCAATCTTTGTTTCTCTGGAAAAGCTACAGCAGCCCTATCAGTGTCTTGGTGTCTTGAACCTTGGGAGGAAAGCTCATGGAACCGAATCTGCCTCTTAAATCCGGAATAATGTGATCTGGAGCAACATAGTATTGACACCGTTTCCCACTCTGTGTGAACACAGTTCAAGACTGCATGAGTCTCATCAGGGAATTCAGAATTTTCTGGTTTATCTTGTCTTTCTTTCAAGATCATAGGTAGATCAGATTTTGCTTACAGTACCTTTCTTAATGCCCGAAGAATACATATGACGTAAGAGTTCCACAATCTCCTAACATGTTTGTCTCTAATCAAAGGTAGACACAGCCAGAGCAAGTAGTCACTTGTTACATTGATTGTGGGAGGGAGTGGTATGCAGGAGGTCAGCTTATGCCTCCATTATAGTCATGAATCACAAAAATAACAGGTGGCAAGGCTGAGGAAAGAATCTGTCTTCCATATCAACAGTCCGTATCTCAAGATGGCTTTGGCATAGAAGAAATCTCTGATTAATAGTACAAGTATTCTTGTTTGCAACTTACATAAAGAAGGAACAGCATTTCTTGTTCTCTGTCAAGTGGTGATGGTACAATAGAACAGGGAAAATGTTTTTTCAACTTCTAAACCATTAATGTTGCGGGTAAAAGTAACACAAACTAGGCTGGGCGTACTGACCCAAGTCCTAAACTCTCGCAAAACTGTCAGCATGACTCTATAGCAGGGGTGGCCAACCTTTCAACCTGAATGCTCCTGGCCCTTTAATGGTTGTATAGGTGAGGGCATTTCAGCAGGTGCAGCTGCTTTAGCAGCACCATCAGCAATTGCAGCTGCCAAGAGTCTGTCTTCTACACACAACTCTTAAGAACACAGTAGTCCTAATGGTGGAAGGTTGGCCACCCCTGCTCTATAGGAACCAAAAGGGGTTGTGTGCATGCACGTGAAGGCACAAAATAGCCAGCTGTTATGAACATTTCCCACTTTTCCTTCATTTCTGCAGAGCAAATGCCAGTGGTGTAGCTAGACTGGAGCGGAGGCAAGTAGTTCTGCAACACTCCGTTACACCGGAGTCAGCGGCCCCTCCCCTTTGCTGTTGGAGCCATTCTGGCAGCAATGGCAAGACACAGGACACTCCCCTGTCGCTGTCGGAATGGCTCCAACAGCAAAGGGGAGGGGCCGCTGACTCTGGTGTAACGGAGTGTTGCAGAACTACTTGCCTCCGCTCCAGTCTAGTTTCACCTCTGGCAAATGCTACCTAACACCCCTACGCGGTGACCCTAATAACACACAGGAACTCCATGTGATAGTCAGGAGAAAGGGTTAGTTTTAGTTAAGGATGGTTTCTCCGACCACCTGCTGTAACTCAAGACAGCCTGACTTGAGTAGTGTTGTGCCTGTCAGAAATAAATAATGGGAAATGGTCTGATTTTCTACAAGTTGCCTTTACTAGAGTCACAGTACTTTAATTCATATGGACTCGACTGTAATTACACCAAATGCTGGGCAAAGACGCATTTGCAAAATAGGGCTTCTCATGTGTAGTAACTGCGACATTTTGCAAAATAAAATATCACCTCCCTGTTCCTTTTGCTCTTGAAACTCTTGGCTGTTCTTGTTTGTTGGCTCTGTTTGCCAAACCTCTCACTCATTAGTCCACTTTCCACCCATAATTTAGCTCTTCTTCTAGCTACCTGAATAGTGCCCTAGATTTGTGGCTTCCTTCCTGTAGGTGTGGTAGATGAAACATTCTCAGAAGAGTTAATCAGTGGTGTTCATAATTATCAAGCTAACAGTCGCTTGTTTCTAATAACTAGGTGAGTATTAGTTATTGCGAGTCCATCTCATGATGCAAAGCCTGTAACTTTATTAATTGGTGGTGGTGTTGCTGTGTATCCTGTCAAAGGTGGAGTGCTTCAGTGTCTCCTCTGAGATTTGTACTGTGATTGTGTAATGAAATTTCATTCTTAGAGGGATGACCAGCTTGAGAACTATGGAAGGCATGGTGTGGTAACTTTCTTTTTTCCTTTTACAGTGGGTGGGTGTTTAATCCAAGCCACGTTTGACATTACGATTGAGCACATTACGATTCAATTTTCTTTGTGCTACGAGAATAAAATAAGATTTGTTGGCTGTTATTTTTAGAACGTTGCGATTCCCTTAGCTTTTTCTTCTTTTGACTTTGAGGAGGCTTGAAAATGCATTGCCTTTTGACCTGGTTTGTACAAAAAAATGTTCCCAAGTTATTTAAGCAGTGGGGTGGGAAGTGAGAAAGTTATTTTGCATCTATTTCACATTTTTCCTAACACTCACTAACTTAAAAATAAAATAAAATACCTGGCCATGGGAACCCTGGTATCAGGAGAATGAATATACAGACTTCTCATGTGCCTTGATGTCATGTGTCAAGTTGTTATGTTATAACTAAGACATCTTCCCTGTACCTCTAAATTCCCCTATGATGTGTGACAAGCCAGCAGTGGCTTTTCTTAAATGGTGCCTGCTTTCTTATCTAGTGCCCCCACCTGCTGCCCAGGAAAGAATATAGGCCATAGGACTGGAATGGAGCAAACTGGGGAAGCTACGAGTAACTTGGCTCCTGATGCATTGGAGATTTAAAAGTACAGGGTCCCAATCCTATCCAAATTTCCAGTGCTGATGCAGCCATACCAATGGGGCATGCGCTGCATCCTCAAGATTTAATATCACGGAGGCCTCCTCAAGGTAAGAGAACATTTGTTCCCTTACCTCGGAGCTGCATCAGTGCTGGAAAGTTGGTTAGGACCGAGCCACAGGTCAGATTACAGGTTGCAACAACCCTAGATCGGAACTCATCAGATTTTTTTGGCCACATTTTTAAGTAGGCAATTTAGATTATGCGAACACTAGACCTGTGCAAAAGCACAGTTTTGCTTCTTGCATACCTGTCATGCAAATATTGGACAGAACACGAAAGAAGAATCTCAACTGTACATTTTTTCCAGTGTAGATTGTACCTTTTCTTTAGAGGTCACTCTCCAGGGTGATTTATTTTAAGGAGATATTTATTTAAACTGTAGACTATCCCTGCCTCTTTTACTGCTATCACAACAACACGGCAATAAACAGGACAGGTTGCACAATACACACACACAATGTCTTGAATGCAAGAATGGTATGCTGTTTAGTAATCCAGCATAAACGTCAACTCAGTAATCAGACTTTCAGTCACATCCCAGTGTTAGGTCTGTGACACATAGTTCAGGTGCTATCATCAGGTCATCCACAATAGGCTCAGCCTACGTTCTCCTGCCTATGAGGCCAGAGTTTTCTCTACTTTAGCTGGAAAGGTGTAGTAAACTTTCTTCTTCGATGACTTCACCCTACTTTCCACTCCCTGCCAAAGGGAAATAGTTGTGCTGGTTTCATGTTAAGCAAACAACAAGAGATTCATAGTTTGGCAGTGAGCAAGCCAAATGAGTAACCCACTTTCTTGGGGTTATTTCACATATTACCAAAGCCAAAGATACCAAATTCAAGTATTCACTTCCAAATATACATGTGCCAACAATCAAAAAGCATATTGTCCCATATACAAAGCATATAACTATTCCTTAAAAAATACTGCATAAAACCTTAGTTCTGACAAGCAGTTGGCAGGTAAATGCTGTTATCAGGAATTCAGAAAGTTACAGCAAACTGTACACTAAGAAAATAATTACTTACTATTACATGAGCTACTAAGGGGGAAGAGGGAATGATCCACCATGGGGTCTGTTTGGCTGCTAGTCATTACTCCTGGCCCCATTAAAGTTCTTTTCTCCTTCAGCCTCAGGGATAAGTCATGACGTGGGAGTTCCAAGATCAGATATCCTGATTTTTGAAACAAAAAACAAAATTTCAAGCAGCCCCTGGGGATTTTGACTGAAGCCGGAGCATTGGGAAATAAGATGATTAGTGCTTCCTCTAACCCCCATACTGTCATCCTAATCCAATTCACCCACTTTAGCCATTAGTGGCTACCTACCTGTCATTTCTTTTTCTTTTTTTCTGCCCAAGTAATAGCAGCTTTAGGAGGTGGAGCAATTTAGATTTCAAAAACAGGGATAGGAAGGCTTAAATACTTCCTCCCCCTGAGGAGCACAGAGCTTCTAGTCATCGAAATTAGAGCCCTTTGTAACTGCTTTACAGCTTCAAGAAGATCCCTCCCGCATCACAGCTTTTTTGGCCTTAGTCTCTACAGCGAGCACATTTGGCATGTGGACCACATTACTTCCCCTGCCCATGTTGTCTGTCCTTGGGCATTCATTCCCTTGACTTCCACTTGCCTGCACAAGGCTTCCTATTCTTCAGCTACAAATCTGGTTAAGTCCTGGTTAAGACCCGAGTCTTTAGGACAAACTGCATGATCTCTTATATCAGCTGTATGTGTGTTCCTTCTGTGTAAAATAGCACATAGGTGTCCAATCCACAAAATATTTAAGCCAAGCCCCCTCGGCTCCCATAGTGGTCCTAATCCCAATCTTGACTCTGCACATATACTATTTTACACAAAAAAATGCAGCTACATAGCACATGCTTAATAATGTCTAGTCTGACCCAGAAAACCACTTTTGCTTTCTGATGAATCACTATACCGTGTTTACCAGCGCTGATTCCTGACCTGTTCCAACTCTGCCTGTAGCAACTCTTTCTTAATAAAGTCTAGACCTCATTTAGGCACAGGTCCCATTAAAGGTCACATTCTTTAGCCATAGGTACATAGGAAGCTGCCTTATGCCAAGCCAGACCCTTGGTCCACCTAACTCAGTATTGTCGGCATTGGCAGGCAGTGGCTTTCCAGGGTTTCAGACAGGGGTTTTCCCAGGCCTGTCTCTAGATGCCAGGACTTTCTGCATGCAAAACATGAGCGTTGGTTCCTCCCTTTACAAGAAGTACTCGTCTTGGCCCAGCTTGTGACAGATGTCTTAATCAATTTATGTGCAGCTGATGTGAAAACAGTATGTAACAGCTGCAAATCAATAGAGAGTCAGCCTACTTTTAAGCCTGCTTATTTCAACTCCAATGTGCCTAACTCAATGCTGGATTTTGCCTATTAACTATGTGTCAGTGTACAGCTAAAGTTAATCCAACTTGTGGGTTTACACTAAACATAGTCACAATGGGGAGTGTAGTAACAACAATGGAGGTGCATCTACATTAGTAGAAAGTCTATACTGTATTTACAATCTGGGAGTCTTATGTAGATACTGAATAAATATATAACTCATACTTCCTATAAAAGTCTTGCTATATTTTCTTTCTGTCTATTTCTCTCTGAATAAAATAGTGAATTAGAGGGAATCTCCAGACAGATCTACAAGATATTTCCAAAGGATAAAACAGCTAAATTACGATCAATTTCTAAGGCAGGCTGAATTACACATTTGGTATTTAAGAGAACGGTTTTCACTTGCTGAGTGTTTTTCTCCAGAATGGGTCCATAACGACAGGGAATTTATTTGCTTTGCACATGCACAAAGTAGAATGACTATTGAAACAATCTATCTTGGATTAGACTACTGCGCTGAATTTTGGATGCAATGGTGAAAGGCAACTTAGCTGGCTACGTGGAGATTCTTAACTTGCATAATGGCTGCAATATAGCTTTGAGAGATAGAGATAGATAAAAAGGAGCCAGCAGAACTGGAACATTGCAACATATGGCTTATCCCAGTAGTTGCAATGGCTGCCTAGGGCCACAACAAGCTCGGGATAATGTGGAGCAGCCTTTAAGCTTTGATCAATGAACATACAAGTCTCAGTACTCTGAATATATACTTGCTCTTTTTTTCCCTGCTGTAGCTCAGCTCGGAACCAATCACTGAACAGCAGTTCCAAGCAATCTTTGTCTCCTATACTGCAAAGGTCTTGGGGCTGGTCACAGGTTTTCCAATGTTGAGGGCTCCTTAATGTCAATGAGATGTGAAGCCAATGTGACTCAACAGCTCACAGGGTCAGTTGGTTGCTTCCCTGCAATAATAATAAAAAAAAACCCTGGTTTCTGGGAAGGAAGACTGTCGTTAAGAGTTTCACAGCAGAATGTAACTAGTCCTGACAGCTGTCAAGTCTTTAGCTCTCTTCAGACCTGATCTAGTGCCCATTGAGCTCAGTGGAAAGACAACCACTGAACAAACCCCTTGTGATTACATTGAACCATGCTCACCTCTCCCAGAGACACACCGCATCATCATAGGAATGCATCTGAATACCCTTCCTTTGAATAGAAGTTTGGTTATACTCCTTTAATTGTGTATCTGCCTCTGTTTGGATTATAGGCTGATTCTTATTCTGTCTGTCTTTCACCCAATGGGAGCGCTCCAATTAGCATGTTTGGGGATGTAACAAAAGATGATGAACAAAGGGGGTGCATACTGTCAGGCAGAGGTGAGCTTGATGCCTGTTCCCTCTTTACCGTGCTTCCATTCTTGAAGAATATATTTTGAACCCAAGATTCGCAACACAGAGCACTCAAATGCTTAGCCTCATTTGTAAGGTTTAATGTTTTGTAGGGAAAGGAATGGGGTTGCCATCGTTTTTACTGGCCTCGCTCCTATACATTTAGCAACAGCCCAATGCACAGAATTTGAATAGGTGACGTTTTTCCTACTGTGGACATAGTATAGTTGGAAGTTTCACTTCCTCTGCTGAATTGTCAGCAGGCAAAAGAACATCAGCAGGAGCAATTTTAAAAGGTGGCAAACCTAGAAAAGGCGTTCTCTTAGATTTTTTTAAGTGGAAGTCATTGTAACTACAGAACTAATCTATATACTGCAGTGCTCCAGGTCTGTTACCTCTAAGGTCTGTTTTCTAAGTTAAGTCATCTGGAAGCCATGGTAAGAAGCTAGACTTGGATATGTGAGTCATAAAGGGAGAATCCTGATATGGCTTGGTAGGGACACACACAGAGCAGTGTTGGCTAAATCAGGACTACCCATCCGTCTGTTGTGGACCATTGTTAGACTGTTGGGTCTTACTTTCCGTTTGTAAAGGGAAAAAGAAAGATTGTGAAAAGTAGCAAACAGAAATATGGCTAGTTCCCCTGCAACAGTACTAATCTGCCCCCCCCTTGAATACATGCAGATAGAATCCACTTTGAATCCACATATTTGGAGCTAATATGAATTTAGCACTCAAAAAGCCCAATCCTATCCCCCCGCTATGCTATAGCATGCAGCTGCGCCAATGGAACAGGCAGTGCATGCTATGGAGGGGGGGGAGACTTGGAGGCTAACGAGAGGTACGGTAAGTAAAACCTATTCCTTGATAGGCCTTCTGGCCACTATTGGTCTCCTTGGACTCATGCCAGGCCTACTATGTAACTGTCTTAAGTCCAAGAAGAGGAAGGTGGCAGGGTGAGGGGTTGAAAAATAACGGATAGGGTCTGGAGTACAGTTTTGTAGCTGAAATCTATCCTCTCCAGCCCCTCTCCACCCCTGCACCCCCTCTCCACCCACGATCTGCCCCCTCCTCCACCTTACCTGCTCCAGTGCTGTCCAGGTGGGCTGTTGGTACATGTGGGGAGCTGCCAGCTGTTGCTGCTGCTGGCTCCCCTGCACACCACAGCAGTGTGCCATTTATGGCAGCACTGCACTGTTTACGAAAACGGAAGGTATCTTCCACTGTTGTTACCAAATTATAGGATTGGGCTGAAAGAAATCTACATTACTCTGTTGTTTGGTAAAGTGACCCTTAAATCAACTGGTCGACCTAAAAACAAAGCAGTGTGAAACACCATCGTTTATTTATTTACATCTCAGAGCATGGTCTGAATGAATGCAAGTATTAAAATATCACTGTTGTTTCTTGGTTTTACTTTGACTGTGGATCAAGGACTGGGGACAGCAATTGGGAGTTTTAGGGTTGCTACTTTATTTTTCTTGACAGAGGCTTTATATGCCTTCAACAGTTGACTCACAGATGAAAATTCAACAGGTGCAACTTTCATCCAGTATCATGGTGTCGTGATAAGAAATGATGCACGTATTGAGTTTCTGCCATGTAGCTGTTAAAGGCACACAGCACATCTGTCAAGAGGAGAAAAAACACATGCAGTCGCCTTCCAATATGTTGAGGTTGAGAAAGGAAAGGCTAACTCTCTCTTTTTAAAAATGTTCAGAATTTGACACATATCCTGATATCCAGAAAGGTGCTACAGCCAAGACAAACATAAAATGAACTTTTGTGCTGCATCTAGTTGTTCCACCCGCCCCAATAAAGACATCAGAGCAAATAGTGCAATGTGCCCTGCAACATCTCCCCTTAAAACTGAAAGGAATCAAGTGATCACATACAGTAAGAAACGGTCCCTTTATATAGGTTCACAGAGGATTCATATATTAGCTAAATGAGCTACATAATTCCTGCCCAGAAGTCTTTAACTGACACAAGATTACATCAGATGTGTGGAATTCTGGCTATTTCCTCTTAGATGTCACAACAGGCATATGAAATGAGACCACTAAATCAGAACTTTACGTGAAATCATTTCTTCGTTTTCATGGTAATATATTAGAAAGTCACGTGTGGAATTTTTCAGTAATGCACACTAAAAGCAATTATTTGTCTGCCTCCTTTTCAACTGCAGTGTTATGGAGCTAAGACCGCCCTGGCAATGTACCACTGAGAATGCTCCGTCTGAGGAAACACAGACATGGACACACGTTCTAAAAGCATGTGGTGGACTGTTACATTGTTAGGATAAACCAGGTCTCACCAGGACAGCTGGTTTATACCTGTTTGCCCCCCTCACACTTTGGTGCTGCTGGTCCTAGTGTCTGGAAAAAAAAGCTATTTTCACCTGCTGTTAAAGGCACAGATTCAGCGGCTGGTTGAAAAATTGGCAACTCCATTTTAAATTGGAACTCCACTTCCCAAAAGAAGAGAGAATACAAGTTAAGAACTAAATATCAAAGAAGAAAGCTTGTCATAGGTTATCTGAACATTGCCTGAAGTTTTACAGAAAGGCAGGGCTGCATATAGAATAGTTCTGAATGTGTGGGGAGATTTGTTGAAGTTACACTGTAATGAAGGTAAGGAACTTTGCATATGCTCAATAGCCACTCTCTTATAACTCTGATGTTGCAGGCTGCAGTTCTGATACTCAAAACTGGTTATGGAGGAACTAAATCCTGTTGAGCCTCTGATCAAAATGAGCTCTGTTCAAACTGCAGGTGCAAATTACAACATTATGGGGTTTCAGACAGTGTTTCACTTCACAGCTCTTTGGAATATATCCTCTCAAGTCCATCGAACCTATGTATTTTCTTCAAAGCCTCTAAAATCCTTTCTTTGAACTTCTTGGTTGGGTTTCTGTGTTCTTTTCTACTGCTGAAGTTGCTAGGTTTCCTAATTACTGTTATATCAGTATGTAGGATCAGTGAACTAAATGCCCTATCAATTACTTCTTCCTATTTACTGTTTAATATAGAGATGGTTGTTCTTAATTTGATGTTGTTCTTTGTTCCAAAAGTCAACTGGAATTTTCTGTTCAGCTCCGGTGGGAAAGAAAAAAGCATGTTGCCTTTTATATAAATGCAGAACATTCCCGGGAGATGAACTCCCCTCGTGATTAACGTATTACATTTCATCATTTTAGGATGAAAGACACCAGCTTTTGCCTTCCTGTTTCTAGACTCGGAAAATGGCTCAAATTATTTAAAGGAAAGACACAGCCTTTTTGTTGCCATGAAGATTAATGCTGCAGAGGTACACATCCACAAAGCATCTCAGTGGGCGGGGAGGAGGAAGGGAGAGGAATGCATCCAGATATACATGGAAGCTTCAACTTGCACCAATTCCGTGTCAGTTTTTCAGGGCAAATAGAAGAGGGAGGCACACAGTCCTGGCAAAAATCTCCCAGTTGCTATTTGTTATAAAAGAGCCTTTCATCCTGGAGCTTCGGGGGGGGGGGGGACTTTTGGCAGGATCCTAGCAGAGGTTAACCCTCCTTTTGCCATTCCCACACCATGCACCACCTTGACCCACACTGTACAGAAAGGTCAGCCACACATTTAAAATCACTTTTAATTTGGCCCTAAGAACACAAAGGTATTATTTGGGGTAAGGCCTATTCCATACAACTATTGGTGGAATTATATACTGGAACTGTTGCAGTCTTTCTGCACAAGTTACGCACAGGGAAGTCACATCTTGCTGTACATTCACGTCATTAACACAACAACCACCCCGAGATTAACAGAATGAGATTGCCAGTGAATGATTCACATGGTTGTTGACATCTGTTCTGTTGTCTCCCAGTGCTTGATGCAGTGTGCCAAATGGCAGGCGCCACATCTGCTATTCCCTGGCTTTGAAAAAGAAGAGGATTACGGGGCAGGAGAGGAAGTGAGGAGAGTAGTGTGGTGGACTAGAACAACAAGATGTTTTAGGCCACCGCTCTCCTCTCCTCCACACTTCCTGTCCCTCCCTTTATTTTGGGGGTGGGAGGAGGAAGAACAGTGGAGGAAGGTGGTAGCCCTCCACCGATCTGCTTCCTCCTGAGTCAGTCTTGTGGATGGGCTGACCTGCCAGCTATAATGCTGCCCGATCTGATCTTGGGTTCAACTGTTGTGTGCAAAGACGTCAGGCGCCCTGCCGGCGCCCGGACGCGTGGGGGCAGGGCCTGTGCGCGTCACGTCGATGCGCCCCCCCCGCCCGTTCTGCTCTCATTTCGGAGCCAAACGGGCTCCAAGGAGGGAGGGAGGGCCGATCTGCCACCTGGACTCGCTTCGGCGAGTTCGCCCACCCTCCCGCCCAAGCGCCTGGAGCTCCTGCTCCACGCGCTCCACCAATGTTCCGCCGCTGGTTTTGTGTGCGTCAATGCCTCTATCTGTAGGGAAAGAGCCATTAACGGTTTCCATGACTATACCACTTAGGATGCTATCCTTTTCTTTCCCTTTCCAGAGGGGCCATCATGCCGCTTACCTAAATAATCCAAAAAGGGCTGCAGACAGCGATTTCTTGAGCAGAATAATGACAGTTTAATCTTTACATATCTGAAAAACGGCTATTTGTAAGCCACAGATGTCCAAGCTTTTGGCAGAAGTAGCTTTCTGTGTGCTGGTGCTACAGACTAAATCGTCTCTCTTTTGAAATGAAGTGCATATTGTAACTGTTCTTTCCTCTTATCTCTTGGCTGTCCCTGCAAAATTATATGCAGAATGTTTATGCATTCTTCAAAGATTGAAAAGAAATTACTGTTAGCTACCTGTTACTCTAGTCTAAGCTACCTGTTAGTTTAACAGTGATCTAAGTCCATCAGGCATCCTGTTTAAATAGGACCTGTTTAAATTAAAGATGTAACTCTGGTTTTGATATCCAACAAAAAAAGGTTCTCCACCCTGAATCCCCTTGTGCCTTGTTTTCTTGACATATCTGCATGGGTGGAAAACATCAT
The DNA here is from genome assembly GCA_026170595.1 of Plestiodon gilberti rubricaudatus. Classification (NCBI taxonomy): domain Eukaryota; kingdom Metazoa; phylum Chordata; class Lepidosauria; order Squamata; family Scincidae; genus Plestiodon; species Plestiodon gilberti. The sequence goes on along the minus strand of JANXHW010000004.1, from coordinate 136,750,515 downwards.
TGCACAATCCAGCAAAGTTAAGCATTTTTAAGTCCCATTGATTTAATGGCACAGTTAAGAATGTGCTTAAGCACCTCCCTTTCAAATCAATGGGACATACAGGTGTTTAACATTGACTGGATCATGCCCTCCAGAAAAAGCTTCTCTTTCTCTTTCCTTTGAAGGGCAAAGAAGAAGTGCATCAGCAGCTTATGTTCACATGTGCAGCTTAAATTGCCAAAATGTTACGGTCTGGTCATTATTTAATGCTTCCCAAAAAGTGGAGGAGAGACATTTGTAATGCAACTAGACCACTCTAGTCAATGCACATTTCACATTTGCAGAACAAATCCGAATGAAGCACACTGGCATCACTGCACTTGCTTTTGTCGGCCGGAATGGCTCCAAAGGCGAGGGGGCGGGGCCGCCTTCTCCCGTCGTGTAACGGAGGGTCAGAGCCCGGCGGAACTTGGAGCTGCGCCCCCCCTGCAGTGATGCTAGTGATGAAGCAGGAGCAACTTTAAGCCTCTCAGTATATTGGGGCGTGCCTGCAGTGCTTATTGCTTGGTGTACTCCATGTGGGGAAGGGAATGGTAAGGAAGAATAAATAGCACTGGACAACACATTTTAACAATGGCCATGCCCCCAAGATTAAATTACAGTGCAATCCTGTGTAGGAAGCACTGGCCGCTCTAAACAGTCAACTGCTGCATCCTAAGCAGGATGCGGTCTGCGCTGGCAGGGGGCACACTTAAAGCGAAAGGGATCTTCATCCCTTTCCCCCGGTGTAAGCCCCAGCAGCCTCAATGGGCCTCCTTGGATGTGCGCCAGCTATTTTGCTGGCGCACATCCAAGAGGCCGGTGTAAGGCCAGCCAGGCCTGGGATGGGGAATAGGATATCGACAGAGCGCACCGCCAATATCCCTGGTCTGGCCGGCCAATCGTCCCCACCTCCTCACCACCCCGACCCACCCACCCCATGCCCTCCTGCTGGATTGGGCTGCCCATCATTACTTATAGGTTTTGAGGTGCTGAACACAGATATGACAAAGAAAATGCAAAATTGGCTACGGTTAGAAAGGTAGTTTCATAGACATGTACTGGTAAATGCCTGATGGCACTTACAACACCTACGTACGCAATGCGGACTGCTTCTCCTAAACTAGAGCCAATCAACAGATTTTATTGTCATTTTTGTTTTCAGCATATCGAAATTAGTTAAGATTAGCTCTTTTCATTTCAGGGCCTAGGATGCGCTGGGGCAGGGGGCGCGCATCACCCTAGTGACGCTCTGAAATCGCGGAGCGGGGGGGACAACCCGGCTCACACACACACCCCGCGTCGCCCTCCGGACGCTCCGAGGCCGGCCTGGGAGCCGGCCTCGGAGCATCCGAACCCGTCAGAGCTCATGAACGCGCATGCGCAGACCGTTTTGAGGGCAAAAAGCCCTCTGTGCATGTGCGAAAATCCGGAAAAATACCCGGATGAACGCACTGCGTGGGCCTTCTTTCAGAAGGCCCTGGAGCGCCGACGGGGTCGGACGCTCCGAGGCTGGCTCTCGGGCTGGCCTCGGAGCGTCCGAAGGGTGACGCGCGTCACGGAGGTGACGCGCGCGGGGGTGCGCGCATCACCCCGTGGCGCGCGTCACCCCCTGGCGGCCCGTGCCACGTTCCAGTGACGCCAGAGGTACTACCCCTCAATCAGCTGTCTTGCTGACCAAAATCAAGCCTGTCTTGTTGTCAGCTTGTGAATCCACATCCAGGCCATTATTGACTCCAGAGGTTTAAGATCTCTGTTGCCTCCATGGAATCAGGTGGAAAAGACAGAAGGCCGGTGACGGGACTCACCCCGTCGCCGCTCATTACCAGGCCCCCTCCCCCACGCACTGGTCAGAGGCTCGACGGGGGAGAGCAGCAATTGGCTGCTGGGCCAGTTGAGGGCGTGGCTCGGCGGGGAGACGGGAGCTCGTTCTCTCCGTCTCCTCAGTCCGAGCCAGTTTTGCGAGGAGAGCGGTTGCTTTGGGCGTTGCTCTTGCCTCGTGGCATGGGCCTAGTTGGGGGGCGAGTTGTTGAGGCTGCTGCAGTGTCGAGTTTCATCGGAGGAGGGCTGGCGACGGAGCGGAGGGCAGGCTCTTTCTGAAGGGCTGCGCTCGCCTTGTTGCTACGCAGCAGGGATCTGCTGCTGTCATCGGGCCTCTGTTCCCCTCCCAACGCCCCACCCGTCCTTGTCAACTCTCATTGTACCTTCCTACTCATTTTTCGTTTTTGATTTGTTAGTGCCTCTTCCCTCTCTGCTGCCTCCATGGAATCAGGTGGAAAAGACAGAATTAGATTCATACAACCTTTTTTTGATTCATACAACCTTTTTTTTTAAGCAACAATGTTTTTATTAAACAGGAATCATTTTTATAAGAAAAGAAACAACATACAGAAATGTAACAATACAAGCATGATAGGAAAGACACAAAACCGGTATGGTAATATAATGGGACTTCATTTAAAACTCAATCATATACAATCATATACAAAAACAATGGGTGCTGCTAATGGTAATAATCTTCATCGCTATATAGTGCTTTAAAGTGTTCCAAGTGTTTCACATAAGTTATGCAACTTAGTAAGGCAACATCATTATCCCATATTGAAGATGGATGGTTGATGCTAAAGAATGGTGATTTGCCTAAGCCATCTAATAAGTTAATGGTAGAAATGCATTTAAAGCAGTTGTTGAAACCAACTGTTTCGTAGCTTAGGGACAAATTATAGGTTACCTTAAATGTGTAATGTGGCCCAGAATGTGTGCTCTGAAGAAGAAGAAGAAGAAGAAGAAGAAGAAGAAGAAGAAGAAGAAGAAGAAGAAGAAGAAGAAGAAGAAGAAGAAGAAGAAGAAGAGCTAGTGGAACCTGAAAGGGAGGAGAACCACAGTGGGGAGGGAGGATTGGGGGGGCTTTAGGATTTGCCTCCACCATGCTCCTGATCTTACCATCTCAGTGTACCATTTTGAAGAGAAAAAGACTTTCCATTGAAAACCAATTGAAGCTTCTTTTCCCTTTAAAATCTAATGTCAAGGGTGTGATTTGGACTGGATCCATAGCTGGGGCAAAGTCCTAAAGTCTGCAACTCCTCCTTCTGTTTTGTTCTGTTTGCAACCCCCCCATGGCTGCTATTTTTAAAATAGGCCATGTTATGTGGTTACATAAGACTTAAGATTTAATGTAACATATAATTTGGGCAGGACGTCTGGCTCAGGACGTAGAACACCTGCATCGCTGGAGCATGGCGGGGAGGGCGGAATGCCGGGGGGTGACGCGCACAGAAGGGTGACACACGCACCCACGCGCGTCACCTCCGCTGTGCGTGTCGCCCTCCGGAGGCTCCGAGGCCGGGAGAAGGCCTCGGAGCGTCCTCCCGGGCCGGCGCTCCAGGGCTTTCTGACGAAGGCGCACTGCGTCAAAACGTAATTTATAACGTTTTTCGCGCATGCGCAGACCGTTCCTGAGGGAAAAGGGCTGCCCTTTTCCCTCAGGAACGGACTGCGCATGCGCGAAAAACGATATAAATTATCTTTTGATGCAGTCCCCAGAGCCAGCTGCAACGGGGGGCAGAGACGGGCGCACCCGGTGCAGCATCCCGTTGGATCGCCCCCAAAAAATTTGCAAAGCGGCCTGGCAGCCGTGCCAAATTTACATATAGGGGCTGTGGGGGGTCATTACGGTGACGTGCGCGCCCCCGCCCTGGGGCCGCGCGTGCCCTAGTGACACCGCTGACGTAGAGCGTTCGTCTCATAAATCTGCCTGAAGATCTAAAGGACAGCAGTTCAAGATGGCCGGAAGTCTGTCGGAGAGCTGCTGGCACGCCGAGCTGATAAGCTGCAGAGCCTCTGTGGGGGAGTGGAGCTGCAGCTGCAACGCTTGAGTAACAATCAAGGTTGCCTGTGTTATCTGAAGCGTGCTGAGGCGAATGCCAGAGAGAGAGAGAGAGAGAGAGAGAGAGAGAGAGAGAGAGAGCTGGACTGTGAAAGCAACATCTTGAATGAAGGGTTCTATGAAAGACTAGAACATTATTATATTGTAAAAACCCTTTGGGGTTTAGAACAGCCTGCCCATGTACACCGCCTTGAATAAAGTCAGAGGAGAAATCCAATGACCAGAAAGGCGGTATATAAATACTGTATATTATTATTATATTATTATAATGTTCTGTCATAGTATGCTTCATGTTCACTCAGCACAGGATAACTTTTGTCGTAGCTACGAAAACTTTAGTGGAACCTAGTTCTTACAACAATATAGCATTTGAATATTTCTCCGCTTTAATGAAGACATTGTCATATGGAAGTAGCAGATGCTACAGAAAACATCAGGAATCATCTCAATGTTTTAAAAAAACTCTCTGAAGTGCAGCTCTGTAACATCCAGAGAAAGCCATCTGAAGACGATAGAGGCAGTTTTTCCAGTGGCTGGCTGTTTCCACCCAGTCAATGTGAGCAAGTTCCAAGAACGTCTTTCCAAAGAAAGGCAGAAGATTGAAAATTGATTATCTGATTAGCCCCCTCCCTCTACTGGGAAGCGTATCAGCAGCTTCCCACCTGCTCCCAGCCATATTACTCCACAGCCGGCCGGCCGGCCTTCTTTTCTCATTTGCAAAATCCTTCTGGCTCTTCTCAGTCTTGACTAATCAAGCAAGAAGCTTTCTTTCTCCCATGCCCTTTCTTCAGTCAGATAAATATAGACTCCATGATTCACTCCCACGAGGGATTTAATTGATTGCCTTGTTTATTTTAAAGTATTTATATGTTGTTCAGTTGTTGTAGCTACTGTTGTTTTAAAATTAGTGTTTCTCTCCCCCCCCCTTCATTTTCTAGAACGTACAACTTTTAGAACATCTGGTGTGAGGAACTATGGAGTCTACGCTAGGGTAAGTGATCCATAACGTTAATATTCTGAAGAAGTGGGAAGGGGGGGCTGTTGAATTCTCACACCTGTTGTTCTTGTTTATCAAATTCAATTCAGGCCATATGTGGAAAAGTGCAGGACAGGGCCTCTAACTCCACTCATTGCCATGGCAATCCCCCCCCCGATCTTCTACTACTTCTTCCCTCTCCCCGCCTGCCTGCTGAGATTTCTTCCACCTGCCACCTGTGATTCCCTCCCTCCCCTGCCATACTGCCCACTTGCCTGCCCCACTCTGATTTCTCTCTCACCAACCCCCACCCCCAGCAATCTCCTATTACTTCTTCCTGCCCACCTATACACTGAGATTTCCTCCACCTACCACCACAATTCCTCCCTCGCATGGTCATTATTTCCTGCCCTGTTGTCTGCCTGCATGATTTTGTCACTGCCATCCCCACTGGGATGGCGGCGGCTGCCACACTGGTAGTGGCACTAGAGGCAGGCGAGTTTACCAACCTGTGTTTTCCTTTTGGACTTTGCTGTGCTGCTTTATGATTTAAAAGAAAGCAGGTACACCTGCACCATTTGCCTCTGAGGCAACCCACTTCACCTTGCCTCATCACAGAACTGGCCCTGGACACACTATTAAACATGTATAGGGAAACTATGATGGCCTTTGGCTTCCTGGTATGTGTCCACTAGGTTTGGGCAAACATGCCATTCCCCTTCATACTTTCTGGTGTTTGCTATTGAAACCACAGGTGTCCACATGGTAAACACAGTTGCCACATGAAACATGGATTGCCCCTTCCTTTCACACATGAACCCTCTAACTTGTATATCTGAACTTGAGCCAATTGCATTGTCAGGACATAAGGGGTGTATGAAACTTGGCTCATCATTCTTCTGGTTCCCCCATGTATATTGTTGTTGTTCAGTCGTTAAGTCGTGTCCGACCCTTCGTGATCCCATGAACCATATCCCGCCAGGCCTTCCTGTCCTCCACTATCTTCCTGAGTTCGCTCATTTCCATGTTAATGATGATAACAAACAAATTCAGTTCATCTGAGGACCAGTTTTGATATACGTTGTACCATTTTCTTTCCAAGTATGGAGGCACACCCTTGGTCACCAATCCCTAACAACATGGCGCTAGAATCATATGTTTTTCTCCTTCAATTTGTAGCTCTTCCTATATCTATGTCTATATCTGTATGTATAAATGAGGTATAAAAAACCCTAAGCAATCTAGTATTCTGGAAGGCTCTTGATCTTTAGGAGGTAGCATAGAATTGTATAAACGTATGTGCATGTATCTGTACATGTGTATTTAGGTATACACTAGAATATATGTGCTTGAATCCCACAAGTATTTATCCTATGCAACTATATATTTTTTCTGTTTAAAATGTATTTTTGTCCAAATTTCAGTAGTGTCAGATAATATGTGTAACAAGCTATTATGGAATATATTTTCCTTTTGAGTACTTTGGCTCTTATGTAACATATCTTTGCATAGCTGTCTGCTATTGCAGATGGTAGGCGTATTATCTAAGAGCTGAGTTGGTAGGGAAACTGACAGCTCAATCCTAATCATGCCACCCGATGGCGGTGCACCTCCCACGCTGGCGCTGATTACCGTAAAGCAGTTGGTGCCAGTCTCAAAAGCCTCCTGACAGTGCGCTGACTTCTCAGCCACGCTGGAGGACCTCTGGTGGGAAGGCGTGGGGAGGGCGGAGAGGGGTGAAGGCCGGGGGAGGGGAAGGATCCATCATGGAAGGATCTCCCAACCCCTTTTCTCTCCTTACACTTGCTAGCGTAGGTCGGAGGAGACCCATTGCGGGCCATGAGGCTTGTGCAGGGGTGAGGGAATTAAACATTCCTTTTCCCTGCAGAAGCCTCCCGGTCCCGTCCCCCCGCATGGTATGCAGTGGCTGCCATTTTGCCACCGTTGCAATGTCGGGCAGGGGCTGAAAAGGATTGGGCTCTGACCGTTTTTGGAAAACTTGCAACCTTTCACCTTTGAGAAGCCCCTGTGCACACATGCATGTGCTGTATACTAATACTATACAGTATACTAATCTATACGAAGGAATATATTTTGGGAGACATGCCATTATTTCAGTCCCCAATCTCATTTCAGACCCTTTTGCATGCTTATCAACCAACACTCCTTGCAATTAGTAAATAGCCTGGAAGACTTAATAGGTTTGGAAGCAGAGGGTAAAGAATAAGTGGAGATGTACAGAGGTGAGCAATAATCAACTGTCTGGAATCACAACTGAGTAGCAGCGCAGAACAGCGCAGAATCTCAAGTGACAGAAAGAAGAGGAAGTAGAGCAAGGGAAAAGGGGCAGAGCAGAGCCAGCTGGGAAGAGAAGTTGAGTCTGATAGGTTTGAGCAACAGGCTTCTTCTCTGACTGTGGCGAAGAGGGCAGGCTGAGATGTCGTTTGCCCATGACTGCAGCCCAAATGCGGACTGTGGAGAGAAGAACACTCAAAGGTTATTCCATGATGTATGCCAGTCTAAACAGGTGGATCACTTGAATGCCAGCATCGCATAGCCCCAGGAAAGGGAGCAGCTTGGGCAATGCCACCCACAGTGTTCACGCCTCTGCTGAACTGAGGACTTCCCAATTGAATGCTCTGAACCGGTTTGCTGTACCACTTCTCCCCCATTACACTGGCTTTCCTATGTGTTACATTTTTATTGTTTTAAATTTATTCATGTGAATCCTAGCTGGCGTGGGTCTGAAGAGACACATAGGCGATCAAGTGGCCTACCAGGATGTAAGTAAAAAGACTTTTTACGTACCTCTTGCTGGCGGCCTGATCTCTCTCTCTCTCTCTCTCTCTCTCTCTCTCTCTCTCTCTCTCTCTCTCAAACACACACACACACACACACACACACATCACACCCATAGCTGTTGATGCGGCTGCATGTTATGGAATGGCGAGGGATAGAATTGGGCTCTAACTTTGGAGCGTGAATTTTTATTCATGTGAATCCTACTAGTTATACCGCATTGTCCCGATTATAAGACACACCCGATTATAAGACGCACCCTTAAAGTTTGGTGCTATTAAAAAAATTTAATTAAATCACTGGCATTATTGCAACAGCCTGATTATAAGACGCACCCCTAGTTTAAAAACTTAAATTAGGAGAAAAAGTCAGTCTTGTACTCAGACCAGTACGGTATCTGATTTCTTCTCCATCCATTTGAAAGATATAGTCCTTTCTCCAAAGACCTAACATATTATTTTTAGGTATGAGAGACAAAGGGCAGCCAAATTTATTGTAACATGATTATTCTTGCTTTCTTTGGTCAGATCTGCAAAAGCAAAAAAAACACCAAAAAAAAAACCCCGAAAACTAAACAAGCAAACAACACATTTGCACACACATCACCATCAACCAGAGATTTCCCTTGACTTATAAATTCTTCAAACCAGTTTGGGACGAAGAGCTCCTCCAACGATCTGCTTTTCCACCTTCCTAGACCTTCAGAATAAATTTTTTGTCTGTTCTTGTGGTCTGTGGAGAGCCACTGTCATATGCAATTATGCTTGCTGGTAAAACAAGATACAATAATAAAACCTGATGGTGCTGCCACAGAGATAAAACATATGATAACTTATTATTTTAGTAGATCAGCAGGGTGGCCCACTGCAATGAGCGCCTCTCCCACAGCTTTGATTCTGTTCATCTTCTGGATGTTGAAAGACACAACAAAGGAAGGAGAAAACAATAAGGCTTAGAAACCAAGGCTGCTTATCATGTAGCTGGAGCGAGTATTAAAGCAGTAATATCAGCAGCAAGCATGATGGGGGCCTTACCTGGATTCCATATCAAGCGCTTTGTCCCACATAGAGATTTACTTCTTGTAAACAACATGCCGATTGCTCGGGGGATACTTACCCGTATTAAATTATTAATTCCGGCTTTGAAAGGATGGTTGTGTGCGTCCCAAAGAAACAGCCGACTTTCCTTTTGAACACTGCTTAGCAGTTCTAAGTTGAGCCCTGATCCTGCCCTGGTTTGCTCGCACATTTTGACTTTGTTGTCCTGCACTGTGAATAGTCCCATTGATTTCTGCAGGAATTCTCAGTGGGATCACTGAAGCATGTGTGCAAATGCTTACAGAAGCAGAACCATGGGGCAGCACAACGTCACGTTTGGTTGCTAATTCCATTGATCAGCAATGTAATGTGTGATTTGAGATCCCATGAACATAAGCCACAGTGATGTCCACAATCCCTGAAGCTCCATCAGCTTGGATTACAAAATATTAAAGACAATTGGACTATCTGTAATAGTTTGGAGAAGAGGGAATTTCCATAGATGCAGCTTTCTCTGTTTGTGCCAGACAAGTTGAATCAGCCGCACTTCTTTTGTATATACAACTTCAAGCCTGTTTAATTTTGCATGTGGCTACCATTGAGCAGCTCTGAGCAACATAATGACAGGCAGCCCAATCCTATCCGGAGCTTACAGTGGCAGATACCAGTAAGTCCCAGACTGAAGGAGCGAAAGCCGCACCGCTGTCATACATGCCAGGGCCACCAGTGCAATCAGCCAGAGGCCCTACACATGCAACAGTGGCTCACAGACACCCCACCGGAGCATGTGGGGATTGGGATGGTTCAGGGCAGGGAGCGGACTGGGCAGGGGCAGTTAAGGGGTGGGAGCTGTGCATGTCAAGATCCTATCTCCCTTTCCACACCCCAAACTGCCCCCTCAGTCACCCCTCCCATCACATGCAACATGTGCTCCATCAGCAGTGCTGCATGGTCTCGGCTGGTGGGGAATAGGATTGAGCCCCTACTTAGCCTAATGCCACCCACCAGGGCCTTGATAAATCTTTCATTTTTGCTGTCTGTCTGGGAATGGAACAACAACAACAACAATATAGGAAGTGCATAGCAGACCACAGTATATGGTTGGTGAGCTGCATTCAGCTTGGTGGGTCAGAAGGTGTGCAGGCTGACCTTGTGGTTTCCACTTTGTGTTTGGCATTGGAGAGAGGATTCATCCAAGGAGGGGCCAAAGTATATCTGAAGCAGCTGTTAGGATGGAGTGACATGTGGCATATTCATACACAACAGTTACTACTGTTGTTAAGGGATAACTCATGTGAAATGGTCACCACAGGCTCTTAGAGATAAAGGTTTTCATGTCACTTGAAATCCCCTCCCACACAATGATTTTCACAGCAGACACTTAAGTCCACACACTCAACTCCAAGTTGATAGATGTATGCGTGCTTGTGTGAAACAGCTGCATGCACATGACAATACAGTTCAAGTCATCAGGGTCTTGAGTGATTGTATCTCCACTGAGACCCATGTTGATATGCTGGTTTATTATGATCCTGAATCCTAGTGTGTCTTTGTGTATATATGAGTATAGTCTTCGTAAGAACACAGAGTGAAAAAGTACCAACAATCTGGCACAATCATTCTAAAGAAAAGGCAAACAGACCCTGGAATCTTCCAACAAGATCTCAGTCAGCTGCATTTTTAAATGGACCCAGCTGCATTTTTATGGTGATTAAGATTTCTGTTAAACAACAGAGTACTTTAATTTTGCTTGGACTTAAAATAAAATGGTAACGTAAACTTATCAATGGCCAAACAGGTGTCTCCAAACTGCTTCCTTCCTTCAGTGAGGCAAATTCAATGCTATAGAGGCGAGTACAATCAGTGTAGTTTTCAAGAAGTAATTCTAGATGTCCCAGCAAGAAGCACTTTGGTTGCTTTCCCACATACAACAGCAACAGCAGCGCATGGATGATCAATGTGCTGTATTTTGTCATGCCCCAGCCCTGATCTAAGGTTGCTACTCAGCTCTTACCTCTGGGCTTTTCATTTTCTGAAAAATCTCACTGTTAACCAATGGGCAATTTAGAATTTGCACACATTTCAATAAATTTGAAGATCGACAGTGGGGTCATTCCGTGTCAAATCAACCAATGAAAAATCCTTGACGTCATGGATTTTGTTCATTTTTGGTACATTTGTAGCTTACCATGAGAGGTTTAAAAATTATTTTTTTCAGATTTTTTTGTCCATCCGTTTTTGAGATATTGAATGTTCAAAATTGCCAAAAAAGGCCAAAATCCACTTGTCACCATACATTCAAATGGCAGTACCAGGATAACGCTGAATGCTACAGACATGGGACAGGTGCCGTTTTAAAGCTTATGAATAGGGCTTTCATTTGATATGCAACATGACAAAATTGTAAATTTTCAAGAAATTCAAAAATATTCAAATAATATTAATTTTGAAATTTTGAAAAATTGAACTTTTTTAAAATTTTCAAAAAAATTACACTTAAAGGTATATGTCTTGTAGTGAATCAGTCAAAATTTCATGATGGTATCTCAATGGTATCATACAAAAATTAAATATTCTTGTTGGCAGTGACCAGGAATCAAACCCCTCAAGTCCATTTTTCTACAGTTTACATTGATAAAATTAGGTGGGGTGGTAAATTGAAATGAATCCAGAAATTTATAACAGGACTTATAGAGATAGATTTATAGAGCATGAATTCACTTTCTATTCTTTTACAGGATCAGCTTTTTGGTAAAACTATCAAAATCATGAGCTTTTTACTTCTGTTCATAGTTTTAATTTTCCTTTAGTTGCTGAATAATTTCTGAATCAGCACAGTGACATTTTTCCTCATCTAAATCATCTTCAGAAGTAAAAGAATAATTCTTTGTAGGTCCTTTTAATCTTCCCCATCTTTTCTTTGCACTTCTGATTCAGAAATTATACCTTTAAGTGTGATTTTTTTTCAAAATTTCAAAATTAATATTATTTGAATATTTTTGAATTTCTTGAAAATTTACAATTTTGTCATGTTGCATATCAAATGAAAGCCCTATTCATAAGCTTTAAAATGACTACTGTCCCATGTCTGTACCGTTCATCGTTATCCTGTTACTGGCGTTTGAATGTATGGTGACAAGTGGATTTTGGCCTTTTTTTGGCAATTTTGAACATTCAATATCTCAAAAACGGATGGACAAAAAAATCTGAAAAAAATAATTTTTAAACATCTCATGGTAAGCTACAAATGTACCGAAAATGAGCAAAATCCGTGACATCAAGTTCCAAAATGTATTTTTTATTGGTTGATTTGACACGGAATGACCCAGTCGCCTTATTTCCTTTCCTACTCTCTTAGTTTTCCTCCGAGCAATCCTAGACTTTGGTACAGCAAAGTAAGCAATTGAAATGAGCAGAATACACTTGGAGAACCTGTATATGAACAACCCACTTCAGTTTTGGTACTGAGTTGCAGCAGAGGATCATAGGGGCCGAGGACTGTCATCAAAAGCAGCAGACTCATGTTGAATTCTGGCCTTTCCTCTTACAGTTACAGTTTTGTGTCCTGCAACTTTCATTGTGTTTTATCATCATTGTCTGTGTTTGTCCTGGCCCTGTTCGTAACAGCCAATGATGTGAAGCACAAGCAGAGAATGCACAACACAGTGATCTTAGTAACAACATAAGCTGTTCTGTATGTTACAGATGAGGAGAGAACTTGATGCGAATCTGCCATTTTCATCAGCCTTGCATTTCTTATAGCATACAGTGGGCCCTCCGTTTCTGTGATTTGAGCACCCGTTTGTCTCAACGTAGATACTCATGGATACAGGGGACCACTGTAAAAACCTTTTTTAAAAAAGAAAAAAAGGTTAAAAATAGAATTTCTTATAATGTACTTTCTACAAATGTACTTAGAATTTCTTACCTTTTCGCTGGCAAAACGCTCCGTTTGCAGGACTTTAGAAAGGGAAATCACACTCTGTAAACCTCTTCCGAGTCGCGCTACTCCCTCCCTTTGCCCAGGCTTGCCCCAGAATGCATTGCGCAGGGGGAAGTTGTATGACCCAGAAGAGGCTTCCAGAGATTTATCTTTCTAAAGCCCTGCGGTGGTTTGCCAGCGAAAAGGCAAAAAACGCTATTTTTAACCTTCCCCCCCTTTTAAAGGTTTTTACAGCCCCCCCCCCCCCGTATCCATGATAGCTGACTTCGCTATATGCAGATTTTAGTATCCATGGGGGTTCTGGATACTGAGGTTACAGATGTTCCCACAAACACCTACCAGACATACAAAAATAATATCTTCCATTTGCTGTTCTGGAGGCACTGAAAAGAAAATACCTGTTTTCATAATCAGTTGTTTTGGAATAACATCCTTAATCTTACTTCAACTTTGAGTTTGTTTACACATTGAGGGACTGAATTGAAGGTGGAAGTGGGTCAAACACATCAACAAGATCTTGCAAGATCTGATGTTTTTCACTTGCCTCTCTTTCTTCCTAGGGTGGATAATTATATAAACATGGTGGGAACCATTAACATCTCTGCAGAGAAATGCAGTAACCTGTGATTGACCCAAGCTAGTCAGAAAAGGTGTGTGACTGAAACATTCTGGAATTACTTATCCTTGTAGACAGAAGTTATTTCACCTTACAACTTTGAGATAAAATACTCTGTGTCTTGATTCAACAAGAGAGTTGGCCATACATTTTTGGCATTTCAAGAGCATAATACTGCACAAAGCAGTATTCACACACAGTGTGGTCCTAGAGTCACATATGTCCCACATTGGCTTTCTGAGGTTGCCCTCTGACCACTTATCTATGTAGTGTTCTTTCCTCCAGTTCAGACTTTTGACTTTGTTTGCCCTCGATATTAAGGCTGATTTGAATGCGTCTTGCAGAGTGTTTGGGGACAAATGTACACTAGTTTCTTAACAGCAAATTGTATGAGTATTTCATGTGTGTGTCAGCGTGGGTGAGTGAGAGTGGGGGGCAGGAGATGATGGTAATAGGAGTGACTATGGCAGTAAAGAGGTGTTTTTGTTTGTTTGTTTGTTTGTTTTGTGTGTGTGTGTGTGTGTGTGTGTGTGTGTGTGTGTGTGTGTGTGTGTGAGAGAGAGAGAGAGAGAGAGAGAGAGAGAGAGAGAGGAGAGATGACGGAGGGGTTTGCATACCTCTGTTCTTTCTGTACAGTAACCTCAGGCAGAACCGCATTTCGTAGTAAACAGTTTCTATGTTGAAATTTGCCTTTAAGAATTTTCTGCTGAATACCATCAACATTAAGCATGCTTACGTGCTCCTTTTGACATACACAAAGGAGGATAGAAATGCCTAATCTGATAAACTAAAACCAACTAAAGCACTCTGGAATTGCTTCTCACTTCCCACTAGTTATTTGTGGCAGTGGTGTTGCTGGAGGGGTGCGGCACTGTAAGTGATGCAAGGCATTGGACTGCGCCTTGCAAACCAGTGTAACGTGGCCCTGGTGGCTGCACGTTGCCTTCACCACCAGAATGGCTCTGGGGACGAGTGGAAGGGGCCGTGTTACACCAGTTTGCAATTTGCCTTGTGCCACTTACGGTGCTGCACGCCCTCCTGCAACACCACTGATTTGTGGATGTTGTCATATCAATTTAAGAGTTATGTATCTGTGTGGATCCACCACCAGCTACTTCATGTTGGCACTAGCTTGAAACAGAACAATATCCATGCTAAGGTGCTTGGTGCAGGGGTGGCTCAGGAATTCATGCCTGCCATGAAAACCATAGGCTTGCCTCAGTTAATATCAGCACCACACATGTGGCAGGACATATTTTGTCTTAGTATTTGCTGCTGGGCCGGGCGATGGTGATCCAATAGTGGAGGAGCTTAGCATCACTCCTATATCATGGTTAGATTGCTATCTGGTCAGTTTTAGGCTTACTGGGCCTCCTATGTTCTGCCAGGGTGGGGGACCTATTCAGTTAATCTTCCCTCAGAGGCTTATGGATCCAAATGGATTCCTGACAGCTCTGGGGGATTTTCCTGTCAATATGGCTAACAGTCTTTTTGAGGCTCTGGTTGACCTTTGGAATAAGGAAATTGAGCTACTGGCAATGAAATGGTGGGGAAGGCAACTGGAGCAATGGTGGAAGAAAACGAATGCCAAGTCCAACTTATCATGGCTCATCTTTGGGCCTACTCCATAGCAAGGATGGCAGGGAAAAAGGCCTACTTCTCTGCCACCATTGTATCTGCAGATACTGAGCTGTTCTGAGTGGTGTGGAGCCTGCTCAGGGTTTCACCATCCATGAGGCTAACTGGTCCAAAATGCAGCTGTCCTAGTCTTGACCAGGGCAAGGCTTTATGATCATGTTTCACCGCTGTTGTTTCAGCTGCATTGGTATCCTGTGCCAGGCATGGGAGTAGGCTAGGCCAGTGTTCCATCCAAGGCAGCGGCTGAAACAGAGGCGGATCCCTAGTAGTGTGACACCAGGCTGGCAGTGATGCATGAGAAGGCCTTCTTTATGGTGGCCCCTACACTGTAATTTCAGCCCAATCCTATCCTCAGCTGGCCTGCAGGGCGCAGCTGTGTTTACGCAGCATCTGCTGCATCCTGCAAGCTGGCTGTGGCCCATGGCGCAAAGGACAGGTAAGTAAACAAAATTATTTCTTAACTACTCTGCTGTGCTTTGGTCCCCAATGAGTCCACTCGTATCTGCGCCAGCTCTTTGGCTGGTGCAAGTCAGGGGCACAGCGAGGCCAGGCGGGTGGCATAGGATATTGGATATATAGGATATTGGTGGTGCCGTTGCCGCTGATAACTGCACCCTGCCCTTTCCCAATATGCCTTCTGGCAGTCCTGATCTCCAGCCCAATCCTCCCCTTCTCCAGCTTGATCCTCCCCCTCCCTGCCCACAGCCCACCCCTGTGCTAACTTACCTCCTCTGGCGATGGCTTGGTGCTCAAGTGGCGCACATGCAATTGCCAGCCTTTCTCACTGGTGGCCCCACTGCGCAGGTTGTCATTGTTAGAAGCCGTGCAAATGGGGTGGACCTTCCATGCTCATTCCGTCAGTGGAAGTTGCCCTTAGGACTGAGCTGCTAATGTGCACCTGGCCTCCTTCCTGCTGGATTTCCCCCCAAAGACCTGCATGCTTTTTCAATGGACGTTTCCCGGGCTCACTTTATTTAGTTGTTGTCTTCTCTGTTTTGATTCTGTTTGCTTTGGTTCAAGTGTTTTGCTTACTGCTGTTTGATGTTTGTTATGTGATTTGCATTGATGATGATTTGATGCTCTGAGAAGTGGGAGAAACATGTACAAATTTCTTAATGCAATAAAGAGAACATAAGACTTGCCTTGGTGGCATGTCACTAGTGCCACTAGCAGCCCAATCCTATTGTACTTCACTGCTGATCGGATCAGTGTTCCGGCAGTGGTACCTGCCTTACAGCAGTCACGAAAGGTGTTCCAGCAGTGCGTGAAACCACGCCCTTCTGGAACACTGCTGGAGGCCGGAGTGTGTCCATGCATGGCAGTGGGGCGAGGAACGCCCACCGACTCAGGTAGGTCAGCTGGGAGCAGAATGGGGCAGGGGGAGGGTGAAGTGGGGGGATGACTGGGGTCATGACTGAGGTGAGAGGGAATGGCACCCGGCGTAGGCAACATGCACCGGATGCTATCCTCTCTGATAGCAGCCGGCATGCCTCCTTTGTCTCCTCAGTCTTGCTCCACCTAAAGAGCTGGCGCAGGGCCAACAAGACCAATAGGAGACCATGGAGTGGCGGAGTAGGTTTAGTAGAACTTTGCCACTTCCCTCTCCTGTCATGGCGCGCAAGCGCACGCACGCACGCACGCACGCACACACACACACACCCCGCAGGATACAGCACAAGCCTGCTTAGTGCGGCTGCATCGGCAGGGTGACAAAATTGGATTCTGAGCGGATGAAGCCAAGTTCTACCTAGTCAGACAAAAAGCAGCTTCCCAAAAGCAGCCAGGCAAATTCCTTTGCATGCTCAGAAGCAGGGCATGAAGGTGATGGCCATTCCCTGTTGCCTGCATCCAGTATTTGGTAATCAGCAGTACTGTATACTGCTTTTGAACAGGAAGGTTCCACCTATAATAACCACTTAAGAGGTCTGTTCAAAACCAGTCTTCAGTAAACAGCATTACATTGACTTGCTTCTTTGATGACTTCCAAGTGAGTTAAGATAACTTTAATAGTATCTCCGACCTAGCTATTGAGGCCACTGGGAAACCCCAACAACTGTATTGGTGTCCTGAGTCATTTACAGATATTTTTCCAGATTTTTCCAGATAGGAACAAGAGAAAACTTTAACAGCCTTTAAATGCAAGGGGAGAACAACATTATTGCTTCATTTATGTAGTGATGATTCCAAAGCATTTGCACTTAAAAGGCACAATAAAGAGGTGTCAGAACAATCAGGAGGCTGCAAATTTTTTTAAATTGCAGCAAAGACGTTTTGTGCCATGCAAGACAAGTTGCTGGCAAGAGAGCCATGTTTTATCGCAGCCTATGCTAATTCTCATTGCTTTGTACTGATTGTTCATTTGCCTTCAAAGCCTTCCAGGGGTAAAAGATGGAGGAAAAAAGATGAAATCAAAATTGTGATGACTAGTTAAAGCTCCACAGGTGTGTCAAAGCTGCTCTTATGCTTTTGCATTGCATCAGTGTTGTTAATAATAATACAGGTTGAGTATCCCTTATTCGGACTGCTTGGGACAGGAAGTTGTCTGGATTTCGGATTTGTCTGGATTTTGGAATATTTGCATAAATATAATGAGATATCTTGGGGAGGGGACCCAAGTCTAAACACGAAATTAATTTACGTCTCATATACACCTTGTACACATAGCCTGAAGGTCATTTTATACAGTGTTTTTAATACTTTTGTGCCCCAGGATGCCTTGCACTATGCCAGCCAGGTGCTGGAAAACGTGTTGTTGTTGTTTTAAGTCATAGCTCTCCAAATCCCCCTGGATTTCAGATGCCCGGATAAGGGGTAATCAACCTGTAATAAGAAATATCAAAGAATGAGTTGGAATCAGTTTCAAGGTGCCAAGACCTTTAATTTCCATGAATAGTCAGCAAAAAGAAGTATTGCAGCTCCCAACTCAGAGATTTCTTTGGTTCTTTTAAGTGTCCCAGAGCAGAAAAATCAATGACCCAGAGATATGGCTTCTTTCTCGTCCCAGTTTCACAATTGCTTATCATCCTTTCCCATTCGCTTTAAGGAAAGGAATCCAGCTCCTTTCCATAGCATGTAGAGGTCAGGCTCTTAGAGTGCTCAAATTTACATTTAGAAACTCACACACCTCTGAGACAAGGGCATGACAAGGCTCTTGAAGAAACTGGAAATGTCTGCAGACTTAGGGGTGAGAAATGACTTGCTCTGGAAAACCCTAACAAATATACAACTGGTATAGCACAATGGGGAAGGACTGTAGCTCAGTGATCAAGCATATGCTTTGCATGAGGAAGGTTGCAGGTTCAATTCCTAGTGTTGCCAGGTTGAACTGGAAAATATCATGTCTGAAACCTTGGACAGCCGCTGTCAGTCCATGTTAACAATCCTGAGCTAGATGGACCCAAACCCTTGCTCAGTAAAATGCAGGCAGCCTCATTTCTTTGTGACAATGTTTGGCCTTCAGGCCTCACATGTGATTGCTAGCAAGTGGCTAGCAGTTGCACAGTCTGCTGGAAAAGCATATACTTTTGTTGACAAAAACCACTATGGTATCCCAAAGTGTAATGTATCAACAAAGCCCATGTAGGCAATTATTATTATTATTTTTCTTAATCCATATGCCCTGTTTCATTGTGGCTTGCATCATCTTGAATAGCTTCCAGAATGCTAAAGAGGAAAACTCAAAGCTGCCTCCTATCTTTAAAAATCATCAGCAAGCAACTGATTAACCAAGAATACCCCACCTTGCAGTTAGCGTCCTGTTAAAAAGAACAATAGGCTGTGATTGTGCGCCCGATTATCTGTGAGTGTTGCTACTTAGCAGCTGCAAATGTGAAAGCTTGGGCTGTCTAGCAGAAACAAGGAAATAGCAGCATTTAGGATTGTTGTACCACAATGAACTGTGAAACCCAAGTGTCCTAATGCTGGTGATGAATGTCAAAACTGAATGATTCTGAAAAGAGAAATGTAACAGTATAGCTGGAGAAAACAGAAACATTGTGTTTGTGTGTAGAGAAACAAGAAAAAATCATTTCTGAATTAGAGTTCAGCAGTTTCTAAAGAAAGTCAGACCTGTGCGAAAATAAGTATAGCGTTGACAGAAGATCTTGTTCTTGGATCTATAGCACAGGTACTAGTAGAAGCCAGTGCAACTACGCCGGCACAGTGGAAGTTGGACTTTGTCACACGTTTATTATGCATGTATCAACTCCAGTTGAAATAGATGTTAAAAATGCTTGATTTTTGGCGCAGTCATGACCAGAACTATTTACCTCTTCCAGCCAGCTTGGTCCCCAGCCGCTGCACCATGCGGACCAGTCATGGATAGGATTGGGCCATTAGATAATCTGGTATCTAGTCAAAATAGCATGTGAGAACATAATGCATATTAAAAAAAATGCGTTTTCTATTTGCAAAAGAATATCGTACAAGGCATCAAATGGCTGTGCAATTCTGTGATGTAATTGTACAATTCAGTATTATTGTTGCATCATGCCATCTACAGACATGGCACTTCTCAGGGTAACATGAACCAAATGAATAAATAAAATGAAAGACAGGGTCTCCTGCCCCAATGTGTTTATAGTATAAGGTTTGATAGGAAAGACAGTGGGTTGTGGCTAAAGAAAGTTGTCATGTCCCATTGGAATTAATGGGACTTATTAGTCATGGTTAATTTGTCTCATTGATTTCAATGCTGCTGGTTCTTGACTCACTTTCTTTTGACAAGGCCCGTTGGAAGGGGAGGACAGATAGCAGCAGCAGCAGCAGCAGCAGCAGAGATAGCTAGGTGCAAATGTTAGGAAATAGAGTGATATTGTTTAGAGCGACTCCATTGCACTTGGAGATGGATACTGAAGGGTTACGGAAAATATGTGCTAACCTGTAAAGCCTTTTACACGTCTCTTTCAGATACAATGATAATCTGAGTTGTGTATTCTTCAGGAGAAAGGAACTGGTATTCTGAGAACGTATTTGTTTTTCTGTTTTTTGCCATTCTTTAAAAAATCCAGTGATGTGTTGTTATGCAAGACAGAACATGCCGTAAATGCTAGTAATGTCAAAGACAATTGTGTCAAGCAGTAAACGCAAATGAACTTGCCGAGTCATGCACTAGCTCAATTTGGGAAAGGAAGAAACCTGACTTCGGAGGCATCTGAATCAATCCCCAGTTCAAATTAAATTTGGAATATCATGTGAAGCTCCAGTACGTCGCTCCATTTGCAACTTGCACTTAAAGTCCAGGAAAATGTTTCATTTAGGAGAAATGGAAAGAGAATTACAAACCGCAGAACGTCTTCAGGGCTATTTTTTGGTCATTAAAGTCAAGTTACAGATCTCTTGTCTTAATCTTGTGTGGCTCAGGGGTGGTTCTGACTAGGAAAGTAATAGTGTAGTGATGTCACCACCTATTCCGCTGCTTTTTGCAAAACGCCAGCTTACAGCTTTACCCAGGTGGCTACTGCTCCCCAAAGTCTTAAACCACAATGTCTGTTCCTTCATCACTCAGTGGATGTTAGGAATGGTGCCATTTAACTGAGGTAGTCCAATGAGTTCTCTTCCTCCTCCTCCTTTAAAGAAGGATATTGATTGGCTGGGCAAAACCATGCGATAGATTATATTGTGTGGTTGCAATATTCAAAAGGATGTAGCATATGTTAGTAGCATGACATCACATTACAGAAAGGGAGATCTCATGCTTTGGGTTTAGGGCTGAGCTAGCTTTGAACTTTTATTATTATTATTGTTGTTGTTGTTGTTGTTGTTGTTGCTGCTGCTGCTGCTGCTGCTGCTGCTGCTGCTGCTGCTGCTGCTTTCAGGCCAGTTGCCAGAAAAACACAGGGTATGCACGTGGCCATTCTTTTTCCTCATCAGCTGTTTTTTGCCCCCTTAAACTTGTACATCATAGATGAATAGACCTTTTGTGTAGAACTTAGCCCTCTGACCCAAAGCCACTAACTTCTGCCTCTGGCTCTCTTCCAAATGCCAGCCAGGTACCAGAACTTTGTTATTCCAGGAGTTGACAACCTCCTTCTTTCTGTGGATGAATGCAGCCTAACCGATTTAATCCAAGCAACCCTTAAGACTGGGAGGAACGTTTAGCAGTGACAGCCAAGAAAGGTGCCCTCTTGACACCCTTGATGCAATTTTATTACAGGACAAAACTCGGATGATTCCTGATTCCTTCTGAATAGAGACAGGCGTGGGATGGAAATATCGGTCTGCATGAGTTCCCTTCCCTGATTCATACATTTGTGAATGTCAGCCAGGCATGTATATTTAACTGTTCTCGCATAATGTGAGCTAAATATTCCTGTAAATAAATAAAAACATTTTTTGCATGAGGAAAAGCGAGGGAGAGCATGGCCCTCGGTACCCTCACCCACCCCTCTCTCTAATGCACAAGCATCTTTGTGCTTGGTTAGGCTTGTGTCATCATCTCATTAAAACCTTGCCATGCAAATGTATCATAAGTGTTGCCTGAAGATTTCTGCCTCATGCAAAACTTAGCTTAAATCCTTCTGGCATCAAATACTTTCTTATGCACAAACCTCCTGTTTGCTTTGCTGACGTTCTTTCTTAGTTGGCTCTCATGGTGATTCATTATTTCGTGATATAGATTTCCAAGTATCATCTTTGCATTGATTTTTATATCTTTAATAACCTCTCCACAGAAGATGGCTCCACTTGGTGTCATTGATCGCATCAAAAATTCAAGGCTTACAGATATACTAGCGGGCTAATTGGTAGCAGAACATTTCAGACTTAATCTTAATGCAGTCTTAATCTTCTGCACTAAACCTACCTGAAGGTTTACTCATTGGGGCTAAAGGGAAATTTTGAGTATGCAACTGAAAATTACCTGGTGTGATGCATGCAAGACACATAGAAAATTCAGATAACTAGATTTGGTATCATTAAAATCAAGCTTCTTTTTCATTACACTTAAAACCCTGGATTATCAGTGTTTCTCAGCCCTAAACCATTTGACTTCCTAGAACCATAAAATAATATACATCTCCTGTCAGACAGACTGACTAAGTGTCCATTCAAAGGGTTAAATGTGCTCATATGGATTGATACACTGTTCCTGATCGTAGCAACTGTACAGAGAATAATGGTGTTTGGAATGAACATGTGCAGAACTACAGTTGACAAAGCCCCCCCCCCCATATGTGCGACTTCAGCATCTGTGGATTTGTCTCACCGCGGATGCTTCTTGGATATGGGGGGCAGATCAACCTGAAAATGTTTTTAAAAGAAAAAAAAGGTTAAACAGCTGTTTCCTTACCTTTTTTAAATTTTTTGTCAGTGCAGTAGAACAACAAGGCAGCAACAGTGTTGGGGGAGGGTGGATTGGGTCCAGGAAGGGAGCGGGTTTGGCAGTAGCAGTGGCCACCAAATCCAACCCCCCTTCCCGGACCCAATTCCGTAGCCCGGGTCCAAGTATACCCCTCTGTGCCATGGAGGATTACCCAGAAGAGACTTTCGAGTCTGCTCTCCCCACAGGGTGCAGTGCAAGCCAATTTGGTGCACCTGCATCGGTAGGGGGGGAAGGATAGGATTTTGAGCTGTACATTTCGTGTAGTGTACATAGCAAGTTCTCAGGTGGTTTCCCAGCCACGTACTTATCAGACCCAGAGCTGCTTAGTTTCAGCAGGGTGCCTACATGGTTCAGAACACGGTCCGGACCCTATGAACAAACACTATCTTAGACTAAGGGGAACGTCTGCCTTGCATGTGTTTTAACAGGAAACCATGCCTGAATTTTCTACTGCTGGAGTTTCATTGTGCATTTGAATAAGACGTCAATGTTTCTATTCTACCCATATCGCTGGTTCTTCTGGAAAACAGAATTTCTAAACCAGTTCTAAAATGGAGAAGGAAAGCCTGAGTGAGATTTAAAAAAAGCCCAGAGTGCAAATAGCCAATTCTTTCTCTGTTCTAGGAGCCAACTACTTTTGTGGGGAAGAAGAAGAGAATGGAATGCTAAAGCATTCCATGTTGTGCATAGGTCAGGTGAGTGTGATGTGTTCAGCTCATAAAAAACAAAAGCATAAGATTTATACAGATGTGTGGCAGCATCTGGAGAGGATTTAGGTGAATGCACATCTGCACCTGGACATCAAATATAAGCAGAGAGGAAAAACCCCTCCTGTTTGCCCACAGCAGCAAGCTAAGAGGGGGCTCTCAATGGCGCTGCCAGATCAAACATTATCCAGATGTCTCTTGCATTGTCTCCTTCTCTACACATTTCTTAGTATTTTCATTTTCTTATGGTTTGGTAATATTATATACAAGGGGCTGAGTGGTGGTTTGGGAGGGGGAAAGTCAATGGAAACGAAGAAGAATTTGTAAACAAGCAAGCTATACCCTGAGAGGTAAACTCCGTGTTAGTTAGTACTAATGGAAAGTATTTTGTTGAATTCCCATTTTCTTGTTTTCAGAATATTTGTCATTATGCATGTGTGTCTTTATCACACATAGCAAAATTATGCTTTATCTAAACCAATCTAAAATGAAACAAATCACTGAGTATTATAAACAGGTTGCAGATGTTAAACAAGAGTGTGTGTGTTTTTTCCCTTGTGTGTTTTCCATTGGTTTAATGGCTGGAAAATGTTGCCATTTTGCATAGCAATCTCCACCTACAAGAATGACCCCAGTGGACCCCCAAACCTGTAAAAATCAGTGGGGTTCTTTGTTGTCCTCGTGCTAATGGTGCGGTTCTTTGAGTAGCAGTCTTTTTCATGGCCATGTCTGGCTGCTAAGTGGACAGTTATACCTTCTGACTTTCAATACTGTGCCTTGTCTGAGCTCTTCCTCTTGATGTAGATGGGTCACCACATATCTCTCTCTCTCTCTCTCTCTTTCTCTCTCTCTCTCTGTGTGTGTGTGTGTGTGTGTGTGTGTGTGTGTGTGAGTGAGTGAGTGAGTGAGTGAGTGATTGGTTCTGTTTTGGGAAACGTTTACTGGCCTGGTGATGTGTCTTCCACAACGTCTGAGGCTTGTCATAAGCATTCACCTTTTTCTCCACTGTAGAGCTCACTTGCGGCCCTATCCTATCCCTTTCCCCCCCCCCCCCCGCCAATGCAGCTACGCTGTCGGAACGTTTGTTCTCTTACCCAGAGGCAAGCCTCTGAGGCCCGAACAGGTCTACTCGGACCTGCACCACTAACAAAAATCACTGGTGCAGGTCCACGCAGACCTACGTCAGGGGATCAGGTCTGGGAAAGAGTTTGGATTCGGCAGACACCACTGATGCCGAATCCACCCCCTTCCCAGACCCAAACCACCCTCCTCCCTGCCTCCATTACTCCCCCTCTTTGTTCTGTCTTACCTGGGTTAGCAGGCCTTCCCTGATCTGTCGCCGTGCATAGGGCCGCATCTGGTCTCTTCTATGACGCTCCAGAAGCATGCGGCTTCAGCTTTTATGACTGCTGTAAAGTTGTATCCGCTGGCAGAATGCTAGTTCCACACACAAATAAGCTTATTGGGCTGTCCTAGTTCTGTGTACAAACCTATCTCTTAACGACAAAAAGCATTACCCCCATACCCGCCAATAAAGACACGAGACAGTGGGTTGGATTTAACTGGGTCACTTTTATTGAACAAGAAACATATTAAAGACTTGCAGCAGGGCCCTAAACCAAGACCCCAAACCGTGCAGGCACTAGTAGGGGAAACAGTGCTAGCTGTCTACCTCCCCGATGATCTGGATGATCGACGGGTGTGCCACCCAGGCTCAAGACGCCACAAGGGGTTGCCCCCCCAAGTGCGCCTATCCTTGCCGACCCCCGAAGGGACCGAGACAGCTGGACAGTGTGCCTGCCGAGGACCCCGACCAGGCACACTTCAAATCCAGTCGACAGAGGTCACCAGCCTGCCTCACCAGGCCGGGACAGTACCCCTGACTGAGCGGTTCTGGCTTCCTCTGTGACTTTGCTGCCTCTAAGTGGACACCATTCCCCACCTTACCTGCCCTGCCAGCACGGTTCCTGCCACCAAAGTGGGGACAGCCTAGCGCTTGTCCCCACCCTCCCACCTGCCAAGTAGGAGGTAGCGTAAACCCTGCTGCAAGTCGCTGAGGAAGATGTCATTCCCCTCCTGGGACAAGTGTACCCCGTCGCCCCGAAACAAGTGGGGCAGGCGGAACATGATGCCAGGATGCCAGATGACAACCCCACCCTGTCCCCGAACCGCCCTCCCCATGTAGGAGTTGATTTTCTTTCTAGCCTTATCAACCTGCCTAGGCCTAAGGGCGTTGCACCACACTCTTCTAGGTAATAAATCGGACCATACCACCACGATGTCCGGGTAGCGGTGCCATACCTGCAAGAGATCTCTATGGACCTGAAGCCTCAAGGACAGGGTCGTCCTCTGGCAGAGGTCATTCTCACCTAAATGTATGACAATAACATGGGGAGGCGGGTGGGAGAACAGGAACTCCGCGAAGAGGGGCAAGAACTGGGTCCAGATCATTCCCCGCTTGGCGATCCAATCTACGCGGGCGACCCCACCCAGGCCAAGCTGGGTGCCGAAGTCGCTGGCGGCAGCCCTCTTTCTTGCCCAGAAGACGACGGAGTGGCCGCAAATCAGCACACGGACTGGCTGGGAGGGTGCGATACCTGCCAACGAGAGAAACACAATGAGTATGTGAACAGTAACGCAAGGCAAACTGCAAACAAACGGCGGGCCTCGCAAGGTAGCCGCCCGGCCGGCCTAACATTGGGAGGGGGAATGGGAATTCATTTCTTTTGAAAGGAAACTAAAAGGAAAATGGGGAACAAATTTTGGTAGTGGAAGCAGAGGGAAATTTAGTGCAAAATTTAGTTTTCAGAGGGAAATCATTGTTAGGTCTGGGAGAGAAATTGATGTTTTAGGGGCAGTTAATTAAAGGAGAAATAAATTCCCTATTTCTGAAGTTGGCTCTGTAAGTTTACAGGTTTGTGGATGAGTTGCCAATCAGGTTTTCCTGTCAAGATATTCTGATGTGTAATCCAGAAATTTAGCAATTCACTGTTGCGATGACATTCTTCACATGCTTAGAGGTACCATACTGTCTTATCAGCTGACAGAGTGAAGAAAAATATTCCCATATAATTCATGAGAGATTCATGTTCTGGAGCACTAATCAGGACCCTAGTTCCTATTTGTATTAAGCATTAGATACCAAAAAAAAGTTTAGAATAATGTTTGAAATAAAATATGTAGCAACCATCTGTATTTCCCCTCTAGAGTACTCATAATGCAAGAAATTATTGATTGACAAATATATGCAAAGCTTGAATATCACACACCGTAACGCTTCTCAAGAGTGCTTTCCAATTCAAATGGAAGTTCCCACATGATGCAAATAGTTCTTTAACAATCACAAGCAACCTGAAAAGTTGGGTGATAGAAATAGTGCTCCCTACCACAAATGTGTGTGCTGGCATGCAAATGGACACACACGCACGCACACACACAAGCAAGCAAGCAAGCAAGCAAGCAATCTTACTTACCCCTTCAACCCTCTCTTTTGTCACGTTGAATGCAGAAACAAATCTAAAAAATCTGGGCAGTCTATCAGTTTGCCATGGTTCATTTTAGCTAATCCAGACAACTAGCACAGCAGGGGGAAAACTGCTGTATCTAGTGAAACAAGGGCATGAATAATTAAAACTCTGTTATTAATGAACTTCCAGTCGTTATGTAAATGAAACTGATTTCAAGTCTAATTTGTCAGCCTGAATTCTTTTTCTGTTCTCCCTTTGTCTGGGACAAGAACTCATCATAATGGACTTGATAATAAAACACTGGCAGACATGCTGTGTGCAGCGCCCATCTATGTTAGAGCTTTTAGCGTTGTTAATTGATACAGTTCCTGCAGGAGAAGTCTATAAGGCATTTTGTGTGGCTTTACATTTTACAAGCAGCTCTTTCCTTTCAGCAGGTCCAGCCTTTTATTGTCTGTGCCTCATTACCATATACCTTTACATGAGAGGTGGCTTGTAATTGTTAGTTAGTAAATAGTTCCTTTTTGCATTCTTTGCGCTGCTCAGTGAAAGCAGAGTTCAAGAAGGTTCACAGGAAGACAAGTCTGCAGCTGTCGAATAAAGGATGGAGCCAAACGATGATTTTTTTTAAAAAAAGTCAGTTCAGAGAACCGTTAAGTGGCAATTGCTTGGGACCAATTTGCATGTTTCAGGGCGTTCCTTGAAATTCACAACTGTGCCATCTTCTGCCCATGGCTTGCAGGTCCTGTGCACCTTCCACCTTCCATTTGCAAACTGTGGCAAAAAAAAAAAAAAAAAAGAGTAGCACATTGCTGTGCAAAATATGGCAGTTGCAACCAAGTATGAGGCCCTAGAGAAATGGAGCTGGCACTTGTAATTTCAGACAGCTGCTGTGTCCCCAGTGGCACTTGAACCATTTTGCTGCCGTGATTTGCCAGTCGTTTCTCTGCCCGACAATGGGGAGCCAGGGTAGTGTGGAGGTGAAGAGAACGAGGCCGACTTGCATGAAACGTCTGTAGAAGACACTACTTGTGGATGAATTCAGTGTACGCATGGGAGGCCACAGAAAGCTCTGGATTGGGGCAACAGACTATATACATCTGAGAGGAACATGACATTCTTTTCACTTGGCAAAACATTACAATGATATCATTTCTTTCATATTATGACTTGCAGAGTTTTCTTAAACTTTTTTTTTTTTTTAATTCAGGGCTCATCACTAAACAATATGAGCAATTCCGTACCCAGAGCAAAAACAAATTACACAAAACTTCCCATTTCAGGAAAATAAATCTTCACTACATTTTTTTTTAGTGCAGCTACCCAGGCAGCGCAATCCACTGTAAGTATCCGGGGGTAGCTCCAGGGCCTCCTGCGGATCCTATCCCAATTCCGGGCCCGGAGGTCTACTTGGGGAAGGGGATATTCGTCCCCTTCCCCGATGTAGCACGGGGAGGCCCCAACGGGCCTCTTTGGATTTCCACCAGCTATTTAGCTGGCGAACATCTGAGGAGACCGTGTAAAGGCTGCACCAGCCTGGGAGGGTGTGGGGATATGGTGGCTGCCGGGCCGGATTGGCCAATGGCCCCCCTCCACCACCACCCAGACAGCCCCCGCGCCTGCCGGGGGATCCCTTACCTTCTCTGGCAGCTGCAGGAACGATCTGATACCAGAGTGATGGCTGCCGGCCTCTGCGCCGGCGGCCCTTACTCGCGAGTCATCACAAATGTGCTTTACAGTACGTTTGCGATGGCTTAGAGTGCCATCTATTAAACTGACGATGTATTCGTCTTCTCTCAGTCTCTTGAAAAGATTTTTTAAAATGGGTGCATATTGTATTTTTATCATTTTGGAAAATGAAGCTGTCATAAAGACTATGGCCATAGTTATATGGGAGAAGAATTTCTCATGAGAAATGTGTACCTGACATTTCATAATGCTTCATACACAAATCACAGGCCTTTGAATGAATGAATTAATCCAGAAAGACAAACATTGTCTGATGCCATATTCGTAAACACAAATGAATCCTGCAATACCTGTTTTGCCATATGTTTTAAAATGGTGAGCAAACCCCCCCACTTTTCATGGGTAGGGAAGACTGGTTAAAGAGTACTGCTGACCAGTAACTAATCCATATCACATGACCCCGAGTAGCCCGAAAATAAGCATGGAAAGGGTTGCCCATGGGCCTGTCAGAAGAGGTATTTATAATGAAGGTACCAGAAGTAAAAACCCACATGTCTTTTATTCTTCCTCCAGTCTATAAAGAAAGTACCATTCACAAGCATCTGGGCACAGGCCCAGACTGGGACTCTGGCCATTGCTAACAAGAAACTTTTTGAATGTAGGTTGTTGTTTGGGGGAAAGTCAGGGGACTGTTTTTGTTGTTATTGTCTTTACCCGGCGCGGTTTCTGCTTTGTTGGCCTGTTGCTCTTTTTTCTCTCCTTTTTTTTATTTGTCAGAGGCTATTTGCATAAGTGACACTTCAATTTGCCTTTGCATTTCCTGTCTGTGCTGTGAGTTCAAACGTACATATACTTTCCATTGAAAATATTAATCCTTCCGTTTTCTATCTCCCTTTAATGTCCTTTGCAAGTTATGCATTCTAGATCAAAATGGGTTCCACGGCCATGGGTGAAAATATCTTTAGTCGACTCAATTTTTTCCAGCGTTGAGTCCGAGAGATCTGTGCTGCTATAAGGTGCATCTTTAATGATTGAGGCCTTGACGTTCATGTGCTAAAAGACCCCCAATGAACCCCTCCAGTGGCTGCCCCTCAGAGTAAGGAATGAATGAGGTATCGGTACCACACAGCTTCCTAGCAGCGATTCATATGAGTGTGTCAGCACATCGTTTTTCCTACCGCACTGGAATCATGAATCGTCACCAAGAAACTGTGTAGTGTGGCTGGCTGGCATTTTACTCTCTTCATGAAGTTGTGTGACCATGGGCCGTGGGGAGCTTTAGTGCATACAAACTAGGCCAAGTGTCCTGGACATGGAGGATTCCTAACCGCTAAATTCTTATGCTCAGCAACTCATTATCAGGAGAGCAGGGAATCGGGTGCTTGGCTAAAATCACAATTCTCTGCA
Organism: Plestiodon gilberti rubricaudatus; assembly: GCA_026170595.1. Taxonomy (NCBI): domain Eukaryota; kingdom Metazoa; phylum Chordata; class Lepidosauria; order Squamata; family Scincidae; genus Plestiodon; species Plestiodon gilberti. Next base: position 136,721,011 of record JANXHW010000004.1, on the reverse strand, counting down.
CACATAGTTGAGTGTAAGCACAATTGAACACAGTGGGACATATTTCTCTGCAAATTTGTCTAAAATAAGCCTACATGTGCAGCAGGGCAGCGGAAGTGACTGAGCTATCAATAGCAAGCAATGAGGTGACTCCTCTCTGAACCAGTTTTCTTTAATTTACACAAAGATACAGTATCTATCATTTAAAAAAGTAAAGCTGTAATCTGCTTCACAGTTAGGTTATGCAAGGCCTAATAGTACTATCAGCACAATCCTGTGTATCTCCTGCACCGGTGTAACAGTAGATCCACCGGTGTAAGTGCACTTATGCCAGTGTAACTTGCCATACACCTGATAGCCATACACCTGATCTCACTGATAGCCATGCATGCCAAGACCCTATCCCCCTTTCCCCACCCCAAACTATCCCAAGTCTCCTCGGTCCGAGGAGACCTATATCCACTACCACACATTGAAAATCAGTGTCTTGATAACCAAAGTGGCATTAAGACCTATATTATCTGGAGCAGGCCACCACTTCCAGTTGATAATACTTTCCAGATCTACGGTATTTATTGTAGATAAATCATGTGATCTAAGATTATATGAATTTCACAAAATGACAGAAAGTGGTTAGTCTCCTGTAATCATTACTGCAAATACATATCTGAATGGAGAAAGGCAACTGTAAATTGGGCTATAATACACAGGATTCTTTGATCACAGATGTATGTATCTGATGGACATGAGCCTCTCTTCATGCTGTTTATAAGCAGATACACTGTATACACTATACATGAACACATATTATAGCATGAACAGATGCAGGAAGCAGAAGATACAAACAAGGGATCTTTGCTCTGCATACCAGTTTTGTCAATGAAATTGTGTCAATTTAATTAAAATAAATGAGTTTTTAAAAAAAATAATAATCACATGTTTACCATTAAAGATAGTTTGGGCTATAGGTCCTAAAGCAACTCAGCATTGGTATTATAATTTTGATCGGAATATTTGAGATCAGATTACTCAGTCAAGATTACAATACCATAGTGGAATCCTTTGTCAGAATCACCACCCCGCCAGAGCATTGATCATTTTGCTAAATGAGTCTGACTCTGATAAATTTTACATGCGAGTGCTAACATGCGGACATCGACCACTGAGGCAGACTACTGTACTGACGTTGTTGTGCATTGAATCAAGTGCTGCAGTGGTGACATTAAAGTTCTACAGTTGGTAATTAGCAAAGTGCCTCAGCCCTGTTCACATAACATTCTGTAGTCCAATGAATCAGCATCTTCCCCTTTTTTCTGTTGCCCTGTTAAATATAATTGAAGGGCTTCTTTCTAATGGCTGCTTTAATTCGGCTATCATTTTGCTGTATTTACTTAATTTTTACAGTAATAGGACCCTACAGAGACTGCAAGAACCTTTTACACTTAACTACCATTAAACATTTTTTAACACACACACACACACACACACACACACACACACACACACACACACACACACACACACACACACACACACACACACACACACAATTCCATTATAAAATAAAACTAAGGAGGGGGAAAGGGTGGGAACAGAAACATTTTCTAGAAAGAAGAGAGTGTTGTGTTGCATAAAAACAGGTATTTACAGAACAGTGCTTTCAAATTCAGTGTGTTTCATTATGGTTTAATGGAGCTAATATCCAGTTGATAATGTTCAGAATTATAGCAGCTGAATCCAAAATGATAGTAAAGGTTAGCAGGTTTTCCTTTGGATCAGCAATTGTTGGCAAAATCACCCAAGCAGACCGTTTATTCTCCCTTGTAGCCAGCAACTCTGAAGATATATATTTTTTTTAGTAGCTTTTGCAGTTTAGGAAGGATGTTTTAATTTTTATTTTGGTTTAGGTTAAAATAAATGTACGCAGGTGGCTAGATGGCACTGTGGATTAATGTACTTGAGGATTAATGTGCCTAAAGGGCTTGTATCACAACCCAAAGCAAATTCACATGGAAGCTATTTCCCTCTCCCTTTTCAGAATCTCTGCAGTAGTCCATACAGGTTGCATTGTTAGCTGTGTCTACTTGACTGTCCACTTGAAGCATCATGTGACCTAAAGTCACTAGGACAGTGGTGTCCTGGTGAGTCGTGCCACACACAAATGTACCTAACCTCCTCCAGTTCCTTTCAGTCTCTGTTGCTCAGAAAGCCTACCACTGTCATGTCCAACTTGCAACTCACCAAGCAGAATGCATACCATTGTCATGTACAGTCATACTTTCCATAACATTGCTTCCTTTTAGTGCTGGTTTGTTACAGTGTTCTTTGCCCTGGAGTGACTGACAGCCATTCTGACCCATGGAGCGGTGCATTCTGGGTGAATCAGTACCCTTTTCCTGCCCATTGGATCGATGATGTCTCCAACAGCACTGTTTCACGCAGTGCTCGAATTTGGGAAACATATTCCTTACGCGCTATTCAAGGTTTTGCTATATATTGACGACTAAATTTGTGGCAAGCTTCCACTCGTTGCTTTCCTGCTACCTTTAGCAGGAGGCAAAAACATGGTTCATTGAGTCTCTGGCCTGCTTTCCGTGCTTTACATTCAACTCTGTGGTCATAAGTAGTGGAGCTGTGGCATATAGTCTGAAGTCTGATTCTGACATTGGATTTTTAGTAAACTAGTTATAATTATTCCATGTTAGCAGGTAATTCAGTGGGTTGTCACACCTGATTGCTTGCAAATGCTACTGTGATTTGATTTTAAATAAGAATCCCCTTGGGGGGCTCTTATGGGAGGTTTTTTTTCCCCAGATGGCCCCCCTCTGCCTGCTCTCTATAGCCTGGGATGGTGGCAGCAGATAGAATGATCACTTCTCCCCCCCCCCATTCAGCTGTTGACACAATAGAAAGGGAAAATGGGGAGCAGGAAGGGTCCTTCCTAGGTGCTACTCAGTCAGTCTGCTTACTCTTAATACCTTCCCTGACAGACACCAAAGTCGCTCTGCTCAGTTTTTTAGTTGGTATAGGAAGGCTCAGGCTCAAACTGCATGTAGCAACACAGAATTCCCTCCATCCTTTCCTTAATTGTAATGTAGACAACAACTTCATTTAAAAAGAAGCTTCAGCTGATCCCTTGGACAATGAAAGCCATGGGGAGCATAGAAGCTTGGAGGGGCATTTTTAGCAGACAACTGGCAGGAAGGGAAGTTGTTTAGAAGCCCCTTCCCACCTGCCATTCCCAATTGTGACTTCTGGAACATTTTTCCTTACTGTTTAAAAACAAATTTTGGTGAGAAAAATACATAGAACAGTGTCATGTTTAGATTGAACCTCCTGTTAGCCTTTCCTGAAGCAACTTCGGACAGCTTTCCATTCAGCTTACTTTGTCATCCATTTATTTTATTTAATCCATTTTTAATTAATTTTTCACCTTTTTATACCGTCCAAGGAGCTTAGGGTGGTGTACATGGTTCCTTCCCTCTTTTGGACTCACAACAACCCTGTGAGGTAGGTGAGGCTAAGAGATAGACTGGCCCAAGGTTTCTCAGTAGGCTTCATGGCTGAGCAGGGATTTGAACCTGGATCTTCCTCCAAGGAGTTCTGGATGGCATATATAAGAGTCCCCTTCCCTCAACTTTATCTTCAAAACAGGTAGATTAGGCTGAGGGAGTTTAACTGCCCCAAGGATATCCAGGAATCTTCAGGGCTTTAATCTCCCTGGTTCTAGTTTGACATAGTGACTACAACATCTACCAAAGCCTTAGGCCCGACCCACACTACACGAGCTCAGGCACGGAGGCCTCTGCCTCTTGCCTCCATGCGCAGAGCTGGTCAGAAGGAGTATCTTCCCGCCTGTTGTCCCGCCTTCTTAAGAAAGTGGAGCTTACAGATTGGAAGTAGTTCTGCATGGCATGCAACCACTCTCCTCCCCCTCTCATCTGATTGGTGGCTGCAGTAGCTCCGCGAACCTGCCTCCTTAAAAGATGGGTTTTCAGCTTTATGATCGCGCCAGAAATCGGGAGATCGGAGCTGCTCCGCTTGCTTCCGCAATGGTGACAGAGAGCTCCACACATCTCCGTAACGCGTCGGGATTCATATAATGTGGGTCGGGCTTTAGATCAGCAGCCTGCTTGAGAATAGAAAAGGTTCCAGGGATCAAATATTGAAAAAAAACAACTCGGACAAGTAGTTTGGATGTTCGCACAGAAGCAATCCTTACTATCGTGGACAAGTAGTTCCTAACAGTGTTTGCAGTAGAAACAGTGCCACAATCATAATAAATCCCCACAAAATATATCAGTGAATATGAATATTTCTATAGATAACTTTTTTGCGAGGTTTCTCTCTGTCTATCCCCCTTTTGAGCTGTGAGTAAATCCAGCTGCTTCCTCCAATATATAACCAGACAAACTTAATTGTGAAATTTCAGGCAATTAAAATCCCTTGCTTGTAGCCTGGAAATAACCAACAGAAAACATTTTGTACACATTCACCATCCCCTCTAGTCAACTCCAGAGGTGGTAATCATTATCAGGATAACGAAAAGGTAATTACTGTATATTCCTTAATTACGTCTTTTGAAGATCAAGTGCTTAAGAATACAAGAAGAAACTCTCAGAGTTTTGCTTTTCAGTGAAAACGTGCAGCCAGCCATAAAGCTATGAAGAAACTTCTTTTAAAATACAAAGGTTTGGATGTCAAGGCTAACTTCCTTTTTATAATATCTATAAAAAATGATAATCATTTTTTCCCTACGACCTGAGGTGACAGTGTTTTATGGTGCATGCTATGTACTTCTTGCTTTTGCTTCTGTGCAGTAAACGTGCGGGTTGAAGCAAACGGGGCACTGCTGTGATGTGGAGTATTAACTGTGAAATGTCCTTTAATGTATACAATTAGTCAGATTTTTGAGAGAACCAACTTTGGAAATGCCTGCAAAAGAGCATCTGAGCCAATTAAGGATTTCAAAGTGCTAACATCTGACCGAATCTACTTTAAAAAGAAAAAAAGAAATGGAAAGAAATGAAAATAAGCGCGACTGCTACTGCTACAAGCCAAAAGCACTTGTCACAGCCAAGAGATTTCACAGCAGTTCAGACAGAGCCCAGCTAATGAATATAAGTTACCTTGGTGGGTTTTAGCTGACTTTGAAATTAAAGTCTCAGCCCTTTGGATGCAAGTGGAGCTAGAGTCAAGCAAAATGGACTTAATAAATTCCATTGTGCAGCTAGATCCCTAGCGAGATTTCCTTTCCATCCATGACCAATTGGTATTATTTTTTCCACTGACTGGTACTTTTGTCTGAGAGACTGGGATTTTATGGGAGTGATTAGTACTTTTCATTGGTGATTGACAGGTTCTATGGGCAATGAGACAATGGGAAGAAACATTAGGTATTCAAATGGAGGATTGTGTTTCCGCCACTCTTGGACTGATTCAACCAAAAGTGTAATCCACGTTTGTCAAGAGCAATCAGTTGTCACTTATTTATTTTCAGTTCAGAATTCAGGACATTTATTGTTATGCACATATCCATCCACCTAAGACAAAACAAGTGTTACATGTGGAGACCTCCAAAGAAAATGTTGCCCTGTATCTCAAGCTCCAAAACAGCTGGTTGGGTTCAAGACTCCAGCCATCCTGGAACAGGCTCTTGTAGTACTCATCCAGTGCTCTTTCTCCCCTTTCCCCATGGTTCCCCCGGGATCAGCTGAAGTTCTGCCCAAATCTTGTCCCCCTTCCTGGGCCTGGCTGCCGTTACACAGCCCATGTGAATGTGCACCAGCAAAATAGCTGGCACACATTCGAGTAGTCCCATTGGGGCAGCTGGGGCTTTACCCATGATGTTCCCTTCCCCCATGATGACCTCCCGGCTGCCTTTTTACACCCTGGATGCAGTGCAGGCTGCACCGACCTCGCTGCATCGCAAGGCATAACATTAGACATGATTGGGCTGCCCATGTCACAACTACGTGAGGTAGGTTAGGTTAGGCTAGTTAGGCTAAGTTAGGCCTGGTTAGGTTAGGTAGGTTAGACTGGGAGATAGTAACTAGTCCAAAATGTACAGTAAGTACCTGAGTGGTATATAATGAATGTCTAAATTTTGGCCATTCACATATGAATTTTGATAATCACAGAGAAGTTTTATGAATATGAAAAACTCAGCTATGGATTGGAAAATATCAAATGCCAACTACATGTCATGCATATTTATATATGATGAGTGAAAGAAACATATCTATATGCGGGCAATCATAAAATCCATTTCATTTTTCCAGCATGTGTCATGTCAAAAGCTATCAGGTTTTCAACATCCACTGTAACATATAAAATAGTTAACATATAACATGACACATCTATTTTAGCTGTGTGTTTTGTACTACACAAGAGTTACCACTTCCCCACCTACTAATACTTATCTGTCATAGTTCATTCTGTGTAGTCATTTTGGTAAGTTATTCACCTGAATTATTCAGGTTGAATAGTGTGTCTTTCTGTCTATCAGACAATCTATCATAGAGCAACAGAAAATGCTATCAAGAGAAATGATGACTTTGTCCCCACTGCCAAACCTAAGGCCAAAGCAAAACAATTATAGAGATTATTCATTTATTCAGATTATTCAAATGCTGGCTAGGAATTACTAATTAGCTATACACATTTAGACTGAAGTGCATTTGCTATGGTATGGTATATAAATCATGCTTACATAGGTGCAACGTCAAAAGATGGGACTAACAGCCCAATCGCCAAAAATACTTGCGCTGCATCCTGCGAGGGAGGGGGCAGTCCCAGAGGTGTTTTAGTTCCCTTACCCAGGGTAAGCCTCCGAGGCACAGAGGGGTCTACTTGGACCTGCGCCAGTGAAATCTCTGGTACAGGTCTGCGTGGACCCAGGCCATGGAATCGGGTCCGGGAAGGGGGTTTGGATTCAGCAGCTGCCACTGCCCCCTTCCTGGACCTGATCCTCCCACCTCCCTGCCCCCATCACCATCCCATTCCATCCTTCCCCCCACCCCCATTCCACCTTCTCTGCCAACCTACCTTCATTGGCGGGTGCTCCATGCCCCACTGACACACGTGGGGTTGATCCGGCCTTGCCACTGGCATTCCAGAAGTGTGTAGCTCTGCATGCTTTTGGAAGGCCATTTGTGACAACCAGAAAGCATGTCCCACCGTCAGAATTCTAGTTCCAGTAGCGGGGGGGGGGGGGAAATAGGATTGTTCCGTTATAGTTTCTTTTTAAGAAGTTATTTTTGCTTTAAATTGAGATTTATGAATCTATTATATTTGACAATCTAAACATGTTTTGCATCAAAGTTACCAAGATAATACAGAATTATACAAGCCTAATCAAAGGGGGGGGGGATAAGCTGAACATCATTATATTGGAGTTGGTCTAATGTTTTCAAAAGAGACTAGATTTCTCTTTTCTAGAGATAATCTGTACCAATGTTGCAGAAGCAGAGAAAAAAAATCATGGAAAAATATGTGTTTTTTTTGAATAAAATTACAAATGTGCTGGGAAGTGTATTTCATATTTTATTATGTTGTATTATTTAAAGTATGAGAGCACAAATCCAATACTCTTTAGATGAAACAATCACTACATCTGATTTTTATGCAGATCTTGTGCACTCTTCAGAGATAAGGCTGAGTTTCTGAATGTATTGTGACTAATTTATGCCAAGTTTTCATCAAGCTAGCATTTTTCCCTTTTCAATTGGCATACAAAGGTCTGTAATTCATACATTTAGGATTTTAATATACTCCCGATTACAACCAAGAAAAGTATGGCATCAAAGTAACTAACAGACTCTGTCAAAGAACTCTAGTAAGATCCTACCTAGCGGATGTGATGCAGAGCCTGCTGATAAGCCCATTCTAAATTCTCTTTGGTGTGTTAAGACAATAAGAGCCGATACAGATGTTCAGGCACACACATGGTACAGTTATCCACACAACTGTACCACTCTGGAATGAAAGCTGGGTATGTGCCTGTTCGAAAGTGCTCTCATATCAACATCTCAATGCACATGGAAAACTAATGAGTCCGGAACATCTGATATGAGAGCATTGTCAAAAAGATGATCCTGAAGTGCTATGTTGTTATATTATTGCAATATAAAGCAGATATTACATGAGACTACTAAATGAGAATACCGTTTGCTTTTAATTTCACAGAGGAAACAGTGAAGTTGACAAATAAGAGCATTCATAGCTTCCTCACACACTATTTTTTTCCTGATATGTGAGATCAAACATGGATCACTGTCATGAATGGGTGTGTTTCCTCCTCCCACCTCACAACTACGTCTACTCAGGTAGCCAGTGTATGTGGGCTTCCCAGTGATTATCCCTAAGGCAAAAACACAGTTGTGCCACCATTTTAGGGATCAATCCTATTCAACGTTCCAACACCATTGCAGCCGCAATGCAGCCCTGAGGTAAGGGAACAAAAGTTCTCTTGCTTTGAGGAGGGTGACTCCATGATAGCCCCACCACCACAGGATGCAGCACATACCCCATTGACATGACTGTATCAGTGCTGGAAAGCTAGATAGGATTGTACTGTTAGATATTGCCACGTGTGTGCTTTTCCTGATACCATGATTCATTCCTGTGTCAGGAAAAAGTGCTGCCATGTGTTAAGTGGCCCTATATTGATGTATTTGTGTAGAGAATATCTAGAAGGACCTATGAATTAGTTTATTCACAGCCCAATCCTAACTAGCCTTTGCAGTGGTATAAAGGCATGCACGACAGTGTACATGCTTTTGTTGTTCAGTCGTTAAGTCGTGTCCGACCCTTCGTGATCCCATGAACCACATCCCGCCAGGCCTTCCTATCCTCCACTATCTTCCTGAGTTCGCTCATTTTCATGCTTTTACATGCTTTTACGATGTCACAAACAGTGCAGCCATTTCAGTGACACCACTGCAAACAGAGGGCAGAGGGCAACCTGCGTTGAGGCCGGTAAGCCACCATGGGAGGTAGGTGATGGGTAGGGTAGGGGGCGGAAAAGGGTGGGGAGGGGAGAAATGAGGGAGTTTCTGGGTATGGAGGGGGAAGACAGAAGGCAGAATAGGGGAGGGAGTGCTTCCCAGCAGCAGTGACCGGCGCTGCCTGGTTCCTAACCCTGTTCTCTCTCCCCTTCCCAAGCAGTGAGGTGAATAGGATTGGGCTCTGAATGTCAAAATTTGGAAAATCTAGAATGTTAAGACAGTGTTAACAATGGCAAAGAAACTTATACCTAAAACTGCAAATGTGAAAATATCTTTCCTGTCAGGAAATAAATGTTTTGAAAGTGATCATTCAAAACATTCTTTGGCAGGAAATGCCACTGGGCCTGGTGCCAAATCATTGCTCTTTTGACTTTCTTACTGTCCCAGGGCAAATCTTTCTTTTATGTAAAATTAAACAAATTCCCTTTCTATCACATGTAAGAGACAAGCGATACAGAAATGGATACATCACGGCATATTCAGTTTTTTTATAATTCCAGAAGTCAGAGTGGGCACCCGAAAATAGATTTAAAAGTCGCCTATAAAGATACACGGATTTGCACTAATTTTCTGTGTCTCTGTCAGGGTTCTGTAGTGGGAGATAAGAGCGAGCTTCTAAGCCTGTGATTCAGTACAGAGGCTATTTGGACAAGTTTCCACTCCAAGATTCTGCTCATCAGCCTCTAATTAGCACCTCATCACTTTTAGCTTTGTGTCACCCAGCTGGCGAGAGGAGGTTGACACCTCCAGCTTGAACTGGGCTTTTTTCCCCATTTTCCTGGAGCTCATCAAGGCATGTGGTGCTTTCTTAAAGTGCAGCTGGCGTGGGCACTTTCATTGTCAATGTAAATCGTTATGTTTGGGGAAAGGTGATAAGAATAGGTTCTTTTTTTTTTCATGTCCCTGGTGTTTAGCTCTAGGCAATCCCAGGCAAAATAGATTCAAGGCTCCTTCTGGTTTGATCTTCTACAATTTTTTTTGGTATTCATATTCTAAATATAAATTGGATGCGAGAAATGTACCCAAAAATTGCTCTGCTTGACTGTCAATTTGTTCCTTCAGCCTCTAGTTAGAAGTTGCTGGGTTGTGTTTTCTTAAAAAAAAAGAAAAGAAAAGAAGATGTATTTATCAGATTAATAATATTAGCCTGCAGGATTTGTTTTTTAATTACTTAATATTTCAACGGTGTTGTGATATTTCTTATAATTCATTTTTGCATTAGTTGTCTTATCCGTAAAGATATTTATTTATTTGATCACTGAATTTTTTCATTATGATATCAGATATAACCAAGTTGTTTTCTTTATTTTTTTGACTGAACCTAGCATTTTATTGTTAATAATAATAATATTCTGCATTAAAGAAACTTAGAATTTCCAGTAATGAAAAGTATATTCTTTAGAATGCTAAGGAAGAACCTGACACAAAGTCTTGTCTCAGTTGTTATATATACAGTATTTTTAATCCTCTTTGGGATCATCCTGTTCCATAGGATGAAGCATCTTTTAAATCAAAATAACAATAATTTCCTTTAGCACTTTAGAGAAAGAGAAATGAAAAAGCTCATCCAGCTCTAACTTCTCGATTTGCGTCAAATACACTGGTCTAATTTTAAACTCTGAGTAACAGGGATTTGAGTTTTGTTTCTTCCTTTCTATCTTTTTGGTAAAAGTTTTTATATTTCTATTGCTAGAGAAATTAACACATGAATTTATACATATGCAGAACTCTGGTGCATATAAAGGCACAATTCCACATTTATGATGATTCTATAAATATAGATGCTTGGTGATTATCAGTGGCACTGCTCATTAAAATTCAGGACAGCATACAAAATGGTATCTTTTTTTTGTGAAAAATCTGAAAAGGAAACCTAAAAATAGCGCCCTTTTCACTCTTTGACGAAGGACTTGCAAGGCCTTTTCTAGCATGCTTCAGCATTTGTCATAGAGTAGGAAACACTTCACAAAGGGAAAATAAATTGTCAGAGAAAAGTGAATCCTTAATAGTTCCAAAAGCTCAAAATGCTCAGATCTGGTCCAAGGAAAAGTGGGCTGATAGTTTCCCCAGAGACTTGAGGCTGTTATTATCTGTGGGAGCAAACCAGTACCAAGAAGTTGGAGATTCTCCTTTGCAGATATTTGTTCTTCACATAAATGATGTATACTGTACTTGCCTGACTTAACCACCCGAACTTTACTTGATAGTTATTTTAGTTGAATGAAGGCATCTTTTAGGGAAAAGACAGCATAATATCTATGTACCATCACTTTATTTACTTTCATTCTTTTATCTTTATAGCCTCTCATAGCCTGGCCTCTTCCCCCATTTCTTTGACTCCCTCTCTCCTCCTGAAAAGCAGGGAAGATGGTTTAAGAGCTTGTTTATTATCCTGAGAGGAAAGGTTCTGAGCTCACTAAGCTTTTTAATAGGACTACTTTGGGGTTATAAATTACCGTCCTTTTAGCCACAGTTTCCAGATAAAAGTCTTCAAACCCCTTACTACCGTATATGCATTTTAGTGGTCACAGTTCACGTGTTACTGTACACCCATGAAGCAATTGTTGTAATTATACCTGAAACAACTACCGCCCTGAGTGCTCGCCCCTGGCAGACATAACTGGGATCAGAAAACAATGCTCCCAACTGTCCCAATGTTCACAGGTCTAGAAGATGCATCGTGACAAAATGAAGGACTTTATTTGGAAGTGAATCAGACTTGCTTCCTTTGACCATGTGCTTGCCTCCATTCCTATGCTTGTAGTTTAGCCTTTAGCAATAGCTGGTACCATTTTATTGGTGCTTTTATTATGTTATTGGTTATGGGGTTTTATGCGCTTTGTCTTTTGCTGGCTGCTTTTTTATTTTTATTTTTAATACTTACATATTTGAATATTTATTTTGCATTCTATAGTTTGATTTGAACTGCTTGTATTTTAATGTGATAAGCAGTTTTGGGTGCCTTTGGGAGAAAAGTGGGATAACAATCAAATACTGTAAATAAACATGTTTCCTCACCAGTTTTCTCTTGCCCTTTCTGAGAACGGACAAGGGGTTTTGATATAGAGATCCTTGAACAGAGTTGCACTTGCTCACCAGCACACACAAAATCTCACCTAGAGAACCAGCCCATCCATCTCTAAACAGGTGAGTCGCACCTGCCAAAGCTGACAATGCCACTGTCCATCTGTTGGGAGCAAGGCATGTAATTCAGGAGTAAGAGATACCATCTATTTTAAAGTAATGCAGAATGTTTCTGCAGCTACAACAGTGACAATCCACCTAAATGTGTGGGTCCACAGTAAGTCACACTCAGTAGATCAGGGATCCTGGTCTATTTCCTCATTGCAGGTAGATCCAGTGAGCAACTAGAGAACGACTCCATTTAGCAAGGAGATTTATAAAATTGCCCCACCTGTTGCCTTGGCCAAAATTAAGCAACTTCTGCTTTCTTGGGTCATGCTAATGGGTCATGAATTATAGGCAGACTTGTTTTTCATGTGCAAAACGGAAGAAAACACGTGTGAATAAAACAGGAAGCAGAGAAAATGGAAGATCATGAAAATATATATGATCCAGATAAATAGATACATCTTTTTTTAGAGCAATTCAGCCTTGTAATGATCATGCCATAGTACAAGCAATGTAAGTTCAGATATAAAAGTAAGGAGCAACATATTGTCAGGAGTAATAAAAAAGATTTAGTTGCATGTAAATTTAGAAAGATCAGCAAGAGACGACGCACGGTATTGCTTTATTACACACACCTACCTGCTTGGGAAGCCATATGGAGTGGAATATAAAAGAGTAGGAAATGTTAATCATGTGGGGTTTCTTTCTTTTAAATCAAAAAGGCTATATCAACACTCTACAACCCTTTTCAGTATCTAATTGAGAATCACAAAGCTGCAAGAGCAGTGGGTTTTTGTTTTTAAAGATTATTTCGATTTTGAAGATACCTTTATTATACGCCACATTCCCACACAATGTTTACTCATTATATAAATGCTTCAAATGAAATGCATGGTGGGAGGATTGGGGCTTGGAAGAAGGGAAATAGCTTACGGCAGGCTTAGCATGACTTTGCAGGAGGAAACAAAGCAGGAATAAAGATACGTGTTCCTTGTCCTGTCATGTAGATGTGTGACAAGACTCTTTTTAGCAGTGATTGGTGGTGGGGGGGGACCCAGAATAAACAGTTCACACAGGAAGAAGGCCCTATGTGATGAGAAGCTTCTGGGTGACTGTAGAAGCTAGAGGTTCTGGCTGGTACAACCACCTGCAGAGAGCTCCCCTAGTTTCACTCTGTCAGCAGTGCCCATTTGCCAGCTCCCTCAACCTCCCTCCAGCAGTGCCTGAACTTAGAGCAGCAGAGAACAAGAGGCAAGCCACAGCATTGTGGCCTTTTTGGTTCCAGTAATTACAATAACGCAACATGAAACATGACCAAACCCAAGTGTAACACAAAGAGTGTCCATGGCTCAGAGCAGATCCCTCATGTCTCTTTATTTAAAAGATCTCAGGTGACATAGCTGGGAAAGACCTCCACTTAAGGGTGAAACATGTTACATTAATAACATGCTTGGCCCAGACACACTGTGCTTTGCTTTTCCTCAATGGTAAAGGAGTGGCCGATCCAGATTAGGCTCAAGGCTTTGTGGATGCTCAACCTCTGCCCTGCCTCATTTCCAACCTGGAACTGTGGATCTCCCACAGTTGCTATTTGCCATGGGAAGAGAGCTCCCATTGGTACCACAGACTTTCCAATTCCTCCTCCTGGGGCAGATTTCAGCTGTGAGGAGACCTAACCCAGAATGGGGCCAGGCTAGGGCAAAGGGTTAAAGCCCTTTCTATGCTACAGAATCCCAGAGCAACTTGAGGCAGGCTGAGTAGAAGAAAACTGCTTAGCCCCTTCTGGTCTCAACCTTTTCCAGCACTAAATTATCTTGCCCAAACTGCTTTTTTATATGGCAGTGGGGTAGGAGACATCATGTGTCTCAACACATGAAGATATGGGGTCCCAATATGTTCCACTCAGAATATTAAAAAGCAGGTCTTGTGCTGAAATACGTCAAAAGGCAAAAGCATTAGGCTGCTTCTTCCTTCCACCTTTTTCCCTTTCATGTGTAGGTTACCAGGTTAAAATAAGAAAAGAAACAAGGAGCTTAGCAGAGAGCATGTCTCTTGAGCCTCAAAGCAAGCAACACTGCACTAGATGGATCAGTGGTCTGATCTTTTGGGGGCTGCTTCTTCACTCAAGACACTTTGTACTCAAGTTGTGAAACTCCAATGCAAAACACATGTGCATTGTAACTGTTGTGAAGGATGCACAGGTGTATCAATTGCTGTTTTTCTCATCCCAATATCAAGCAGCAATAAGAAAAGGATTGGCCCCATTTTCATATCTCTTGTGGTGTGATTGCTACATATGTGTCCCCTTCAAAACTGGTGTGATTTTTGTTGTTGTTACATTGTGCTTCCTCCAAAGAGCTCAGTGTAAATGGATCCTATTAAGAGCAGCGACGTTTCTGAGGTAGGGGCGGAGCTGTAAGTCGCGCCGCGTCCTAGTACCATGTGTACGAACGGGAACGAGGAGGCGCCGCCCCCTCGCCGTCGGAACCATTCCGCGCGGTGAAGGCGACGGAGCACTGCCGACAGTTGCGCCAGTGCTCCCAAAATAGCCGCTGACAGGGAGCTCCACATTCTGTTGGTAGCCATTTTGTGACAGAGGAATGTTCCACTGTCACAAAGCGCTCCAGCTGGCAGCCCAGTCTGGCATAGGATTGGGCTGCCCGTCTTTGAAGTAGGTGAGGCTGATAGCAAAGCCACTGGCCCAGAGTTCCCCAGTGAGCTCAACCCATCGAGTAGAACAGGATTATGAACTTGGGTCCTATTCCAACACTCTGTCCACCATGCTGCAGTCCCTCTCTCTTTCCTCTCTGTGCATATATGTTGAAGTATTTTCATATATTTTGTACTTGGACTTTGGAACCTATTTCAAGATGTTGCATCAGAAGTGACCAGGTCATAGAGTCAGAGTAGTCCAGGTGGATAAGAGTGTTCAGTTTGAAACTCTTAAGATTTTGCTCAGGCATGGATTCATCATGCTCCTGAGCAAGGAGCATCCATTGTTTTCACTGTGCTGTTTTTGAGGACAAGCAAAAGACAGTTGAGCCTTTCGGCTCTTTAATGTGCTAGATAAGTGATCAATTATAAGTAGTTTCAGTTTCAGAAAACATTCTGTCCTGTTCTTCTCTCTGCTGGTTATGGTGTGCCATGATGATGATGATGATGATGATGATGATGATGATGATTTATTTTTCTTTTTAGGAATACTTCTCATTTACGGTAAGTGAAAAGAAATTTCGGCTTGAAAATCAATGGCATCATAAGCCTCCATATGCACAAGTCACTGAGGAGTTAAACTCAAAGAAACAAAATGTTTAGCTAAGCTTCTGAAAATAAATTCCGTGGTATTTAGAATTTATTTCCTGTTAGTGTTGCAAGCTTTTTGGCATAATGATAAGTGTTGTTCATATATCTTAACATGATCACCTTGCAAGCCAGAAGCAAATAGAAATTACATAACTGCGCCAGCAATGCATGTCACTTGTGGTACAAGTTTGAAAATGAACGTTAACAGAGACTTGTAGACATCTGAACTCTATAAATCCACAGGTGTTTAAGTAGCCCTAAGGGCTGGGTCACGTAGCAGGCTTGTTTCAGTCTGACTTTACAAGGATTTAGTACTGTGTAAACGACACTTGCAAGTTTTTCTCTTTACTGCTGAGTAAAACCAGTAGCGGTCTGAGCCACCTTTGAGTTTTGTGCCATAAAAGGTGTGTTGGCTATTCGTTTTACTCCAGGAACAAAGCGATTGTAGCAGTGGCATTTTAAAGCCGACTGCTGGAAAGCTTAAGATCCCTCTCCATTTGACTGTTCCCTGTAAAACATTCGTCTTTCCAAAGACACTAGAGATAAGAAAAGACTAAGGGGGGAGATGTGGGGGCCTGGACCAGAGACCCAACTGTCACATACCTCCGAAAGTGGTTTTGGAGAATAAAATGGACTAACCCCGTGTGCATTGCTGCACGTTCCTTACATAAAGGGTGGGATATAAAAATTTTAGGGAAAGCCTTAGAGTAATTTCATAATGGATTCAGGCGGAAGATAACTAGACTGATTGAATTAACGGTATTTGCAGAGAAAGAGTAGCACATTCCTTTTGTAAAATTAAGGTGTTATCACTAACAACGAAAGCATATGGGCTGCCTCTGCAGATGACAAAGCAGATACTGATCTTTATAGTTGCAGTGTACTTGCATTCAGAGAGCAGGGTGTCCCTCCTCCGTACTTGAACAGAGAAAATGGCATGGGTGTCTCTGCATCAAGGTTCAGCTGCCTGTCTATCAGCAAGACGGGCCTTTGAAAAATGGCTTGCTGCTATGCTGCTCCCCAGTAGAAAGTTGTAAAACAGCTTGAACTAGGATACCAGATTCTGAGAAGCAAGGTAGGGAGCTGGAAAAAAAAAATCCTGAGAGGCAATTACTGTTACTTCGAACAAAACATTAGAAAATGAATAGGAAACAGGAAGGCTCAGAAAATTTGCGCTTCACCATGATTTGAGTAGGGAACACAGAGGGGGAAAGAGTAGAAATCTATGTGGGAGGACATTTAATACAAACCTTTTCTTTGCAAAATTTAGCTCAGGTTCCACACTGTTTGTGAAATGTTAGGCGGCCCTATTGGTCCATTTAGAAGGAACATTCACAACCCAAAGTTGACTTCCAAAATAAGGTAACAGCCCTGCGTGTGCATTGAAACTGCCTCACACCTTTCAGAAGCTGATTCAGGTCCACAGAAAACTACCTGAGCTTCCATCTTCTGATTTTACAAGCTGTAGACTGGTGGCAACATACAACATGTCATCACTATTACGCCCTTCCTTCTTTTGCATATCATCATTCTAGCCTGATGAAAGACTGTGACAGGGTTTGAAATCTTGCTGTGTGATAACTCGTTACTTTTTGGTTGGTCCTAATAACATAATGCTACTTTGGATATTGTTTATAGTCTTATATCAGTGTATGTTACTTGTGTAAGTTATTTACGTGGTGAACACTGCAAGCCTAGGCATGTCTACTCAAAAATAAGCCCCATTGCGGTCAATGGGATTTATGGATCAATCCTCTGTAACTATCCACCTGCGGAGCATCGTAAAATGCATTTTTGGCATCCTGGGAGTAAGGCCCACTGGTGCACAGGCCGGCAAGCCTCACTCTGCCGTGGACCAGACCTGCAGCCACCAGAGAAAGGTAAGGGTTGCGCCGGTGGGTGCAGGAGTGGGCCGGGCGGCAAGGGAGGGCAGCCATTGGCCAAGCCGACCCGGGTGGGGCCGGGGATGTCAGCCGCGATATCCTCGTCCCCATTCCCGGGCTTGGCGACCCTTACACCGCCGCCTCTGATGTACACTGGCTCGAGAGCCAGCGGACATCTGAAGAGGCCCATCAGACCCTGTGCCGTGCTGGAGTGGTCCGGGAAGGGCGTAGGATCCTGCGGCCGCAGATCTTTACTCAGGATTGGGCTGTCAGTCCCAGGTCAGTGTGTATAGGATTGCACTGCAGTATAGGATTTAATATCAACGGACAGCAGAATGCATTCTGGCCAGTGTTTAATTTCTAACACTTTTGAAACCTGTTTCCTAAACTTTTTTTCTTCCTTTTATTTGTAAAATTTAAAAGCACAGTTCACAAAAATAAGACAGCCTTAGATGCTTGTATCATGCCTTGGTATTTATTTTGATTTCATTACACTTTTATTCCACTTTCCAGCAGCACCCAAGGTCAGATTGTTATGCAGTCAAAGTTTGCTTCTTTCCTATACGCTGTGCATAATCCAATGGCATCAATCTTTTGAGTGACAGATCCCGATACCATATCAGAAACTCCTTTTCAAACTCTCCTTGAAGTTTGAAAAGTAGTTGGTGATATGACATGAGGAACTGCCAGTCAAACTAAAGAAGTGAAAGAGTCCACAGGATGTGCCCACGCACATCTGTGGATTTAAACAACACTATGGATCCAGCCCCATGCTTTTCACCCCAAAATAGCACTTGTGCTAGTGGATTAGAATGTTTTCTGAGTACAAAAATTACACTCTGTTGAGTCTGGTTGAATGCTATACATTCGCTTTATAATATATGGTTTGCTATTGTGATAACCACATGGAATTCAGTTGTTCTAATGTTATGGATATATTCAGGAGTCTGCACTCTCGTTTCAGCCTGACATCCAATTTTAAAGAAGTTCATATAATGAGTATCACCTTAAAAAGAAAACATAAAATTGCCAAATTACAAATGAAAGTTTTTTAAAATGATGTCAATGAGTGATAAGTCACACAACTGTTATCCACCCTTGCTATTTTATGATCCTTTAAAAAACTATTTAAGCGGTTTAGTTAATGCAGAAGTTAATACCAGAATAACTGGGCACTTATAAATCATGCATTCCAAGGGCCACTCCAAGAACACCTTGGGTTGTTTCTTTAACAGCCTAGAACAGGGGTTCTCAACCTTTGGAGGCCCAGGTACTCCCTATCACAGTCCAATTTTCTGAAATACCCCCTGATAATTAATTGGATTAATCAATCAATTAATTAGGTAATTAATCATTAAAAAGTACTAAAACAATTTTAAATGTGAAAAAATGTCTTATTGAGAGAGGAGAGAGAGAGGAGAGAGAGAGGAGAGAGAGAGAGAGAGAGAGAGATGCAAGGATCTCTTTTTTCTCCAAGTCACACTTCCCAAAATCAGCTCCTCCCTTCCTCACCCCACCAAAGTACATTTTCCAAAGTACTCAAGTAAGTCTCCTGCTCGTTCGGCTTCGCTGCGCGAATGGCTCCGTCGGTGAGGGGGCAGGGCCTCCTCGCTCCGGTTCCTGAACGCGGTACTAGGACGGGGCACGACTTACGGTCGGGCCCCAACCTCAGAAACGCCACTGTAAGGAGGTACAATTGTACCCGGGTCCAGGGTCAAAATTGGGTCAAAAAGGGGTCCTGAGAGTCAAATTCACATGAAAGGAAGGGGCCCAAAAGAAATGTTGTACCCCCTGATAAAATTCCCTGAGTGGCCCTGCTTGGACACCCCCTAGCAAAGGCCTCTTCAGTTGGACTCATGGATGGGCCGGCCCTGGGCCTTCTTCACTTGAAGGAAAGGTCTGCAGCCTGCCATTGTGAACAGTGGCCTGGAGCTATTCCTTTCTAGCAGATTTAAGTTAACAGGTCTTGTCTCCCAGGCTTTCTTCACCAACCTAGCTATGGAGTTGTGAGAGTGAGGGAGAAGCTATATCTGTCATCTTGGCCA
Organism: Plestiodon gilberti rubricaudatus; assembly: GCA_026170595.1. NCBI lineage: Eukaryota > Metazoa > Chordata > Lepidosauria > Squamata > Scincidae > Plestiodon > Plestiodon gilberti. Next base: position 136,701,661 of record JANXHW010000004.1, on the reverse strand, counting down.
ATGAATAGCATCAGCAGCAGAATCAGACTGAACCATTCAGCTCTTTGATCCGTGAGCTCCTTCTATTGCACAGTTGCCTAGTCAGATGCCATTTTGCTAGAGATTCTGCTTGCAAAGAAGACTTATGCGGTTTTCAGTCTAAAGGAGCAAACTTCTGCTCTTTCCTTGACTAGGCCTATAGTTTAGAGCAGTGGTTCTCAAACTGTGAGTCGGGACCCACTTGGTGGGTCGCGACCTGATTTCTGGTGGGTCCCAGGTGATGGAAAGATCAGATAAGTAATTGCCACAAGCCCTGAGGCTATTCAAAAATCAGATAGCTGCTAATTGCCCTTCAAAGAGCTGAGCACCTGCAGTTTGCAAGCTTGTGTAAATATGGGGAGATAAATGTTTGAGCGTCTTGTAAAGCTAGGTGGGTCCTGATAGAGTGTCATTTTAAAAAGTGGGTCCCGGTGCTAAAAAGTTTGAGAACCACTGGTCTAGAGTGCATGGAAAGGGAAAGAAACAAAATCTTTGTCTCAGTGTCTATTGGGCTATTATCAAGGGCACTAACTTTCACGCAAAAATTGGAGCTGCGATGAAGTTTGCTCCAGGATGAGGTGCATGCTACTTTCTGGGACAAATTTCAAAAAACATGGCTGGTGCTGTCACGCCCCAGCATCATTTGCACAGTACATTCAAGCACCTAAACATGAATGTCTATCAAAACACTTGGCTATATCTATGAATATTTCTGTTCCATATTGCATTGGCTACCTGCCTATCTTTACTTTGGAGTTTTCAAGACTTTCATCTCATGAAATATTAAGGCATCATTTTGCCTTTCTATTTTTAGCCATTTCTCAAAAGGATTTGAGCATACAGCACATTCATACAATGTAAAACACAATGCACAGTTCTTTAACAGCTATTCAAATGTTCCACAGTCCCAAATCCTGTTCCAAGAGCCTTTTTCTATTCTACAGTACAGTTTGGAAAACTTCTTCACTTTTCTGGGGAACTCCAGATGTGCCCAGAGTTCATGACTGACCAGTAACAAGATACATTTTGAACTCATTGATGCTGTGGTTATAAAATGCAGGAAATTTCATAATTCATGGTGACCAAATCTAAACAGTGTGGTAACATAGTTCCAATTATTAGGTCAATTGTGCACTTTGTGATGCAAGCATGAAAATTTGCAAAAAAAAAAAAAGACTAATACAGGATTATTTTCAGATATTGAGGCATTTGAAATTAACCATTTGTACAAATATACATAAATGTTTAATTATACACATTTATTTGGATCTGAAAGTTGATGCTAGCAAAGGAATCATCCCGCCATAGAATGCTACAATTGTTCTGAACTGTAGTCATGGGTATGTTATGAAATTTAGAAAGTACAGTAATAATTTCGCTGGACTTGTTTCAAAAATCAGTTTGAATAAATTAACAGCTCAATCCTATCCAGGATTGGCCTGCCGGGGGGGGGGGGGGGGGAGCAGGGCTTTACAACAGTGGAAGAGTCCACTATTGTAAAATGACTGCTATCAGATCACACAGCGGTCCATCGGTGGCCATTTTCTAAGTGCTGCCGCAACAGGCAACAGTGCTCCAACCCTGCCAATGGATCCCACCTCACCTACCAGAGAAGGTAGAGCAGTGGAGGGGCAGGGACGGGCAAAAATGGTCAGGGGAGGAACGGGGGTGGGGAGGCTAGGGGAGGGGATGGATCTGGCGGTGATAATATGTGCTGGATCCAATCCCCTCTTTTAACAGCCTCCCCGCCTCTAACTTCCCAGACTTGCACCAGCAATAGAGTTGGCACAGGTCTGAGGAGACCCATTGCGGAGTGGGAGGCTTATGGGGGGTAAGGGGAAATAATTCCCCTTACCCCTTCAAAGTCTCCAATCTGCTCCCCCCCCCCTCTGGATACAGCATGAACCTTTTTGGCATGGCTGCATTGGTGGTGATGAGGGATGGGATTGGGCTCTTAAGCAATGTTTTTCCTTCACCATATATCTGGACACTTTGACAGAGTTCACTCTCTTTTCATCTGAACGTTGGATCTCAGTTCATCTGAGAGACATGGCTGAGTTATCAAGAAAGCATCCACAAGTTGCCAAAAAATGTGATGCCTGCCACTTCACTGTGCAGAAAACTAAGCATGTATTATTTGCAATCCTATTGATCAAGGCATGAGCAGAACAATACATGAATACAAAAGATTATGGAAATGCAGCTGGTCTCACAGACAACCCTGAGTGGTGAATGGTTGCCAATTCAGAAATTGCCAGAGTAATGCAAGAATTTGTGAAACTCCATCCAGAGCCACAAATGTCACCCTGAGATCCAAGGCACTTGGTTCAGGAGGCACTTGCAAAATATGATTGTTAACTTGTGGAAATGACTGAAGAGCTCAGTAACCCTTTCAAGGAAGAAGGTAGGAAATGGCTTACCCTCCATACAAAGGAAGTCACAAAACATTCTGCGGTTGAGACACTTATGGCCCAATTGTACCCAGTGGCGTAGCTGGCGTTTTTCCAAGGGGGCCATGGGCGGGACAACGCGTCTTCGCCCCGCCCCACCTCTGGAATGGAACGGAACCTTTTGGCTCCAGTCCCGCTCCATTCTGGGGGCGAGGGGCGGGGCGAAGACGCATTGTCCCACCCACGACCCCCTTGGAAAAACAGCAGCTACGCCACTGATCATATCCTCATGTTATGACAGCAGAACTTGTGATCCGCTGTTGTAAACAGTGTGGCGTCACCATAAATGGCGCACCACTGTCAACCACGAGGAAGCCACCACCATAACAAAGAGCCAATGTGGTATACTGGATGGTGCCCCCGCTATCACCCAGCCCATAGACTTCAAGGTAAGATTCAGGTTCACAAAGTTCATATAGTGCATGGCGAAGAGGGTCCCCTGGAACCTAACCCATTTTTCCCATAGGCTCAATGATTGGGTATCTGCTGATTCGGTATCCACTAAGTTTTCCAGGAACCTAACCCTAGCGGATAATGAGCTGACTGTATTAATGATATAGCTCACTGTGTTTATTGAAAATAAACAGAATATGAAAAAAAAACCAGTCTAGAACTTCCTATTCCTAATTCTTCACTCTCTTTCTAATACATCACTCTGGATGATTTTAACAACACAGTTGGGATTTTATTCCCCCAGTCAAACACGGTCCTTCATTTTCATGCCTAGGAATTGTTTTTCAGAGATGTTCAGGAAAAATGGAAAGACGTGCAGTCCCAAGCTAATTTACTTAGTGCTTTGACAGTACATAACAGCAAGAAAAACAACAACTGGAAACCTGCAATCCCATGTACAATTTATTCAGGAGTAAGTTGTGCCACTGTAGATAGCGGGACTGACTTCCAAGTAAACGTACCTAGGGCTCGACTGCCCATCAAGCAAATGGTTTCCATAACAGCTGCTGATTTTCGTTAGCCTTCTCTTCCTGAGTTGTCAGAATCTCTGCTTTCCTGCTTCTGTTTTGTAAAACTGGCTTCAATCAATCAGTCGGGTTGTTTTGAACCTGCTTTGTACATGTAAAAGAGCAGCAGACAGAAATCCCCTTTCAAGAGTACATTCTGTCCATAACTGTTCAGCACTACATGTTGAATAAGCTACATCTCAACTGTGAGAGGCAGGTTTTTAAATTGAGAGAACAATTTAATTGGAATTGGGATAGGGAAAGGTAACATCTATTACAATCAAAACAAGTTACTTACCCTTCCCTCTCTCCCTCCCTCTCTTTCTCTCACATACTCTTTCTCTTGTTTTTGCTCATCATACTCAACAAGGAAGGAACTGTTATTTTCATCTCTATTTAGGGCATCCTTCTTTCTTCGTACTTTTTTTTTCTCTTCCCCTCCAAGTATTTTAGATTAACAATCCCCATTTTGAAAAATTATTGTTGCCTCAAAATAAGTTCTCTTTCTTACAGCTTTTATGTTCCACATAATAATGCATCTAAAATAATGAAGCGGTTAAGGAATTATTGAAATCTATTTCCCTCCCTTTTTGTTCATTTTAATAAAATTAATCTAGCCCTCTAAGCCATCAGAAGGCGAGCTTGCGCTTCCAATGCATCACAGGCCACACTAGTGACACTGACAGATAACCATTAACTCCTTTTTAAGCTTTAAAATGCCTCTGAATGCCAGAGTAAAGAACCTCAAACTGCAGATCTTATTCAAATGAATTAGGATAGACCAGATGGCTGAAGGAAGGCACACAAGGAAGAAGTAAATCTCCTGTTCTCCCTTTCTGATTGCTTTGCCCACAGAGGAATAACGATTCAAAGAAAATCACTAATCATGGCGGATGTCATTAGCATATTCCCAATAAGGAAGCTTGCATAAAAAATTCCTAGGGACAATGAATGGTTGCTGGAAGATCAATGTGCAAACAGCACACTTCCAGCTGCCTCCCAAGCCAGCAGCTCCAGGACGTTGAGAAATGGAAATGTTGAAATCGGAATCAGAAATCCTGAGCAGGAGGGGGGTGAAGAGGGTGTTTTGTTAATGAACTAGAGCCGATAAATCTGTCAAGGTTTCCAGTTGTGGCCCAACAGCATGCAGTAGCAAAGGTTCCTTGTTGGAGAGGAAATCCTAGCAGTGCTTCCAATAAAACACGAGGATCTTGGGTATTGAATATCTTGTTTGCTTTTAAATAGAGGATTATGTGAGCTGCAGTGGACCCCATGTTTTTTTCTGATTACATTATTGTGAATCCATGTGGTAAAGCACTTTCATTCTGAAACGATTCTCAAAAACCACTGAATCAACACAAAGTAAAACATTCTACACAAAAAGTCACAGAAGGAATGCATCTCTACAGACAGCAGGACTGCAGGAAGCGTCATGAGGCGCTTTTGAATGTCATATAAATTCGGGGTGAGCGCTCGTTGCTTGGCCAGCTCCTGCCAACCTAGCAGTTCCAAAGCATGTTAATGTGAGTAGATAAATAGGTACCGCTTATGGGAAGGTAAACAGCGCTCCATGTTCCAGCTGCATGCTATGCGCTGCGGCAAGGAGAGTCATGCCGGCCACATGACCACGGAGGCATCTTCGGACAACGCTGGCTCTTCGGCTTTGAAATGGAGATGAGCACCACAACCTAGAGTTGGACACGACTGGACTTAATTGTCAGGGGATACCTTTACCTTTACCTTAAATGTAAGACTGGCGGCCAGTTCACACAGGCCTAGACATCACTAGATTTCTCAACACATGCTTATTCAACACTCAGGCTGCAATCCTATCCATACTTAACTGGGAGTAAGCTCCATTGACTATAATGGGACTTACTTTTCAGTAGACATGCATAGGATTTGGGTTGTCAGTGACTCACAGCTGAAGGGAATGGATTCTATGGAAAAGCACATTTTCACTTTTAGTTGACATTAAGCTTGATCTGTGATGGTCAATCTGTGACATTTCATTCATACATGCATGTTTATCATCCAAAGTAGACACCAAGTGATAAACGTCCTCTGGAAGCTCTGCATTCCAATGTATGGCACTCATATCTGTCATTAGGGAACAAATTCATGGATGCCTGAATTCACTATTCAATATTCCAGTGTGAACCCTGCTACTTCCTTGACTTTTCCGTTTCTTAAAAACCAGCTGTATGAAGGCTTTTCGACACCTTTTTTGTGCTGTATTAAAATCCAAATTGAATTTTTCTTAGAACAGGGGATTTCAACTCCTGTTTCATGGCCAAGTACCACCTCCGGCACCACTCTCCTGCTGCATACCACTGGAAGTGACTGACAATGACATCATCGCCAGTTACTTTCGGGTTTCCAGGAGTTCAAAAAACGCAGGTAGGAGGCTCTGGGTGGGTGGGAAGGCCCTTCTCGGCGTTCCCAAGAGGCTTGTTCAAAGGCAGGAGCCTCTCGGGAGCAAAAATGCACTGCCGAAAGTGCTACATCAGAGCAGGGTTCCGGTGGCTCGAGAACCACCAGCAGTCAGCCAAAGTACCACTTGTAGTACTAGTACCATTGGTTGAGAAACCCGGTCTTAGAACGATTGTTTACACTCCGGTAGAGTTAGTCCAGGCCAGCGGGTGGCGCAGAGGGTTAAACTGCTGAACCATAAGCTGTCGATCGAAAGGTCGGCAGTTCGATTCCCGCGACGGGGTGAGCGCTCGTTGCTTGGCCAGCTCCTGCAAACCTAGCAGTTCCAAAGCATGTCAATGTGAGTAGATAAATCGGTACCGCTTGCGGGAAGGTAAACAGCGCTCTGTGTTCCAGCTGCATGCTACGCGCTGCGGCAAGGAGAGTCATTCCGGCCACATGACCACGGAGGCGTCTTCGGACAACGCTGGCTCTTCGGCTTTGAAATGGAGATGAGCACCACACCCTAGAGTCGGACACGACTGGACTTAATTGTCAGGGGATACCTTTACCTTTACCTTTAGAGTTAGTCCACAGAAGCAGAATGTCTTTCTGTTGCAAACTCAGATGGAAGAGTGCTGCACTTTACCTTCCGTAGCACAGAGTTCAGAAGCATGGATTCTAATGGCCATTACTTCCCTCACAGCTCAATCCTGTGTAACCTTGCACCGGTGTAACAGTAGATGCACCAGTGTAAGTGCACTTACACCGTTGCATCTGCTGTTACACCGGTGCAAGGTTACACAAGATTGCGCTGTAATTCTCCTTGAGAATTCTCAGAAGAGCGCCTCTTTTTTGCTTATGTTTGACATGCTGACTTGCGCTTGAGCTGGTATTAAGCCAGTAAGATTCCATTGACATTGCCCATATTGATGATCTGGTCACCATTCCCTGCTCTGCATAAATCCTGTCTGCTTGGAAACAATTTTCTGTCCTTTCTTTATTAGTATGTATGGTAATGTGCATACCATTTTTAAGACTGAATAATTTGCTGGCATTTGTGAAATGGCTTTTGGAGCCATTTCCTATTGAATTTGGCACTCCCTCACTGTCACTTTAATTTTCCAAGCATAGCCAAGTCCTTGGAGTAAATTTTCAGTCCTGTGCCCTGCGGATTAGTTGGCAACATTGTCAGTCTGGTTGATGCATGTCTAATTCCTTGTGCCTCATGCTGAATATCTATCCCCTATAGGTTCCCAGTACAACAACAGGGCAACAGTCACTCAAATATGTCCCACCACCTAGCTGGATGATAAATCTTCTTGGTGAAACAGCCATGAGACACAATATTGACAGGTTTTGTTGTTAAATAGAGAGGGACTAGGTAAGGATGACAACATCCCTGCAGATGTCATTATTGATTGTGCCAGCAGGAGGCAGATGGTTAAAAGACACAATAGGAACTGTCACAATAGTTTTAATTTTATTATTGAAGACCCAACTTTCAGTAGCCATGGACAGATTGCCTTCATTTTTCATCCATCTTCAAGATTTTCTAAAAAAAAAAAAAAAATTCATCTAAGTACTGGAGTCAGTAAGGAGGTCTTTTATGTATACTAAGATGGCAGCAACCATTAATAAAATGCCTGTCAACTCCATCATTCTCCATTCTCTTTAGCCACAACAGGAAAAACCATTAATTACAGTTACTGTCACACAGAGAAGAGATGATGATTGTTCTGGTCTTCTAAGCCTTCAGCAGCATGAATTCACCTAGTGGCCACCTATTCTGCCTGGTTTTGAAAAGGGAAGTGTCCTTATACATCTCATTAGAAAAAGAAAGAAAAAGAAGGGGGGGGAAGCAACAACTTTAACATATAGCATCTGTTTTCCCAGGCAACAAATGGGGATATCTGAGGTGAAGCTGAAAAGAAAGATTATAAATATGGATAGGATGTAAATACTCCATCTATCTTGTTCAGAATTCAGCAGTTCAAATCTAATGTGAAATAAATAAGCTTCAGAATTCCCATTCCAGTGTGAATGTCACTGAGACCTGAGCAAACGAGGAAAGGAGATTAAAAAAATAGTAATAAATAAATCCTTGAGTTATTATATTAAAACATTTATTGGAAGGGGTTACATATGACACCAGTAACAAGCTTAGGTCATTTGATCAGCCTCAAAATAATGTATCAGTTTTCAGAAACATTACTTTAGCGTTTCATCTTAAATTTCTGTGGGTGGAATTTTTTTTTTGGGGGGGGTGCGCGCGCAGACTTGAAAACTTGATTCAAGGCAGGTCTTATTTCAACAAGGATGTGTTCTGTTTATGGGATTTCAATGGAATCTCTTCATGGTTATGATAACTCACTTTTGTTCAAGTGTTTACAGGACTGGGTTTTTAAGTTGATCTACACTATTTTCTGTATCTAAATGGATAACTTGGCCACAAGGTAACTTTTGTACCTTGATCAATGCTATTTTCGGCACCCAGACGGATAACTACTAGTAATGCCACAGAACATTAACCTAGCACAGTTTGGAAATCGAATCTGGCAGGTTCGTAATGCTCCCCTCCAATGTGAGACAACTATTAACTATTTGGACGAAGAGGTCTAAACAAAGTGGCAATTCAAACTTGACTGTATAAAATATGTAAGTAAAAACAGTCTGCAGAGGTCCGACTGTCTGTTTCCTCACTATTTCAACATACCTGTTTAGAATTAAGCTGACAAAGGCATGTACTTTCTAGCCAACTAAAAATATTTTAAAGGAATGCATTTACAAAAGACCTAAAGTTTAGGTAAAGAGGAAGCTTGTGATTGACTTCAGAGGACTGTTTAATCAGATAAATTGACTGTGCTATAATGCTAAAATAATTGTGTTGACTTCAGCTGTATTCCTCCAGGTTGAGTACTTTGAGGACTGTAGCTTCTTTAAGCAAAATAAGGCTGCAATCCAATCCACACTTACATGGGAGTCTGTTCCACTGAATTTAATAGGACTTACTTCTGAGGAGCTATGCATAGGATTGCAGCCAAAGGGAAAATGTCAACTATCTTTTTTTAAAGAGGGGACAAAAACTGCGTTTAAGTGGTTATTTTATAGTTTATTTCTGAAACACGGAAGAAAAGGTTTACGAGAAGGAATGGGAACACACTGGCTAGCCCTGCCCCTTTATGCTCCTTAGCCATGTCTCCTGGTTTAGCATTTGTGGTTCAAGCACCACCACTAAGGAGGTCACCTCGGGAGAAGGAAATGTTTGTTCCCTTCCCCTAGGTAAAGCCCCAGCTGCCCTGATGGGGCTACTCGAATGTGTGCCAGCTATTCAGCTGGCTCAAGTCCAAGAGGCTCATGTAACAGCAGCCAGGCCCGGAAAGGGTGATAGGATTTTGGTGTAGCCGCCGCCAATCCCTCTCCCTTCCCAGGCCTGGCCGACCAATCACACACCTCCAGAATGTCCCATTCTGCCCTCCCCCCACCCCTCCACTGCCCAGTGGGGAACATACCTTTTCTGGTAGGCACTCCAGTGAATCTGGGGTGGGGAGAGCAGCACCGTCTCTTTGCTGGCACAGCCTCCTCGCCAAGTGACACAAACATGCCTTACTACTACCCCAATGTATGTATGTATGTATGTATGGTTGTGAGAGTTGGTCCATAAGGAAGGCTGAGCGCCGAAGAATAGATGCTTTCGAACTGTGGTGCTGGAGAAGACTCCTGAGAGTCCCTTGGACTGCTAGGAGATCAAATCAGTCAATCCTAAATGAAATCAACCCTGACTGTTCCCTGGAAGGACAGGTACTGAGGCTGAAACTCAAATATTTTGGCCACCTAATGCGAAGAGAGGACTCTCTGGAGAAGACTCTGATGCTGGGAAAAATTGAAGGCAAAAGGAGAAGGGGAAGGCAAAGGATGAGATGGTTAGACAGCATCACCGATGCAACGAACATGAAAATGAGCGAACTCAGGAAGATAGTGGAGGACAGGAAGGCCTGGCGGGATATGGTTCATGGGATCACGAAGGGTCGGACACGACTTAACGACTGAACAACAACAACTACCCCAATCCTTACACAGGATTGGGCTGCCTGTGTCTGAAATCTCCTGAGTTCAGCAGTGCCTTCACCAGACAAGTGCTGAACCCAAGGAAACCCAGAAGTGTGCTAAGGACCATGTCAGTACAGGAGTAGGGCTACCCAGCACAGCCCTGTTTGTTTTCTACCTGAGAAAAGTATACTGTATCCAGTTTTCAGTCTGTATCCATACTGAAAAGAGCTTATACCACTGCAGTATCAGAAACTCTAGAGTTGCTAGGAGTTCATTCAACCTTTTACAAGTAGATATGCAAAGATATTGCAAAGTCAAAAGTATTGACTTTTCTCAGCAATGATCCTCAAAATGATTAGAAAGTCTTATTAGAGTCATTATAGGAATGTAGTTTAGTTCTGTCTGTCTTAGATGAAACTGTCTGTATTAGAAATAATGTCCTTAGATTAGAAGATCTGTGAATCGAATATTGGTTCACTGTACTACCAGGACTGATGCTTTGAAGTAGCATTTACAGACAGTTCCAACCAGACACTCATGCCATCACCCATAAGCTTCCTGGCTTGCAAAGTCAGGTGACCACACTGATTCACGGTGTAATCCTACGGTTGGCCAGCACCGCAGCATGTTTGTGGCACCCCGCAAGTAGGCGGCACTGAGTTTGTTGCCTGCCTGCCAAAAAGGCCATAGGACAGCACTGTGGAGTGGGTATGTCCTGCTCTGAGTGGCGTAGGGGGAGGGCGAGGAGGGGGCGTAATGGGGAGGGTGGAGATGGGGCAGATTGGGCCTGGGAGGCAGGTGGGATCAGTGTCATCAGATGCCATAGCCTATCCACCCTCCCAGGCCTCCAAGCCCAACATGGGGCTTCTCAGTTCAGCGTTGCTGAATTAGGTGGCACTGACCTGAGTAGCCCCATAGCAGAGGCTGAGGCATTACTCCGAGTAACTTCTTACTCCGAGGAGACCCCCCCATCCGCTCCTGTCCAGCACTGGATACAGCATGAGCGTGGCTGGTACCACTGCTCATATAACATTTTAGATCTGCTTCCTTTCTTCAGTCATACAACCTGTTGCTGCAGGAGGTCATCAGGTTCTCTTCCTTGAAACCAGTCTGCCAGCCTTCAGGCTACCCACCTGCTTGTTTACTGCTTACCTGTCTGTACTTGCCCACCTCCAGGATAGTACACCTGACAATGCTCATTACATCATAATCAATGGGAATACCTCTACTATTTATGAAGGGCCATTTTAGTGCAAGCACCACATGATTAATAAATAACTAGATTTAGAAGACTGGTGGCCACTTAAAACTCTATAGCCAGGGCTTGCTTAACTCTACAGGAGACAGTCCAGCGGATTGCATTCACACAAGCAGCTCAGGAACATTCAAGACATATTCCCTGGGGGTGGTGATGCTCATTCATATACATGCCACGTGTGAAAACAGTCTTCACCACTGGTGTCGCTGGAGGTGGGGCGGAAAGCTAAGTTCTGCAGCTTTCCGCCCCACTGTTACTCTCCGGTACGAGGCGCCCCGCCTCCTCGTCGTAGCAGCCCGTCAGCAGAGAGAAAGCAACACGCAGGGACTCTCCTGCGTGTTGCTTTCTCTCCGCTGACGGGCTCCTATGACAAGGGGGCGGGGCACCTTGTACCGGAGAGTAACGGTGGGGTGGAAAGCTGCAGAACTTAGCTTTCCACCCCACCTCCAGCGACGCCAGTGGTGAAGACTGTGAAGACCCCACCACCAGCGTCCTTTTTTGTGCTATCATGATTCCACAAATCATAGTGGTTCTATTCAGACTAAACATTTGTATGGATGCCGGTGATGGGAGAGCCAACAGGTAAGACTCACCTTTATGCTGATGTGCTCATGAAGCAACCCCCATGCATACATTGCTTGTCTGCACTAACAAACTGTACCCAAGAAGCTTTCTCTCCATGATGAAGAACAGTGGGCATTCTGCATTATCAATCACAGGGATTGATAATTTGTCAGTGGTACATTTGCCCCAAGTACAACATTTGTCAGTGGGGGGTGGGCTTACTGGAGCACTGCATGGACAGCATCCATGCTAAGTTGTTAAATGTTTGGACTGGGATACTATATTTTCATGTACAGCAGACACTTTGTGGCATCTCCAGCATAGCATTGCCCAGTTGCAAGCCCACCTGATTTGAATCAGTCCTAGGGTTCCACTATTCCCTTTGCCAATGACTCCATAAGCTGTGTTTGGGGTTTCATAGCCAGCTTCACACAGAGGATGCACCCCACAACTCTGGCTAATATTGCCATGAGAATGGATTTTTGGAGAGCTAACAACAACAACAACAACAACAACAACAACAACAACAAAACAGGCTAGAAAGCACATGCAGGCTGTACAGTACAGTATTCTGCTTGTGGTGTTGTCCTTCATGTGACCATCTGCACACACGGCAATGGCATTTGGAAACCAGCATGTACAATGGCTACCATACCAGAGTTGGCTGTGAGTAGTGGCCCTTTGTTTAGTTCAAATGGAAATCAACACTTCTTTTTGGAAGCTGGGGATTCCCCTTTTTGGCTTATTTAGCTGACTTGCAGCACAATCCTGTGTAACCTTGCACCAGTGTAACAACAGATGCACCGGTGTAAGTGCACTTACACTGGCATAAGTGCACTTACACCGGTGCATCTACTGTTACACCGGTATAAGGTTACACAGGATTGCACTGTTGGAGTGTCAAATAAAGAATTCACTACTTCAGAAGTTGATGGACAGTTTGTCTTTGTTTAGGCAACTAAGGCAACTGCACGGAAACCTGATTCGGGTTGCTTTTTTGTTTTGTTTAATTCAAAATAATCCAACCATATCACTGCAAAACTGAGATGAAATAAATGATTGACTTTGAAAAGAAAGGATGGAAGGGCTCCCAGCTGCCTGAAAGTTGTCTGACCTGTCATCTCTTCCCAAGCGCAGATGTGTAAGAATAATTATTTTTAGCTGGTGAGGAAAAGGCACTCTGCATGTGCTCAAAAACATTATCTTTATTTTTATTTCACATGCCTTTGGTCTCATTCCTGCTTTGAAACCTAGCTCTGAGGCTAAGCTCCAATAAATTCTGACTTAGGTGAAACTCTGCCTATGGAACTTCATGGGACAATAATCTGAGTCTCTTAAGGTGCTACAGCAAATTTATGGCTTTAGACATTTCTATGATGTTATCATATGTTTCAGGAGGAAAGCCTTTAAGAATTGGTAACCCTGGTAACACTGGTATTGGATCTTGTTGCCTTTAATCTGCTTGAATTAGCCTTAAGGCAACAACATTACCACTGGCATTCAAACATGTTGACTTCAGCAGAGTCAGGAGGGGGGTGGGATACAGAGTGTGTTGGGTATTTACGCTGCATGTGGCTGTTAAGAACTTTGGAGCTGAAAAGTGCAGGTTACTGAAAGACGGATAATGATTAAACCTCTCACAGTATAGACTGAAGAACAGGTAAGAACCAACTGAGCTTTGCTCTATGTGATCTCCATTTTGTGAACAGTATAAGCACAATCTAGCAAGAAGGTCCCCTACGCAAACTCCATTGGAATGAATGAGACAGTAGTGCTCTTGTGTGACTCTCATTCATTTAAGTAGACTTTCTGTGGAAGATCTTCCCAGTGTGTTGAGTCTTCAATTTGTAAATTTATCATGGCTATTTCTGACTACTTACAGAGGAGAAAAAAAATAATGCCATGACTTAGGAATCTGGCAAGTGTTTGGAATCATTTAATCTATCACCAAGGTTTAATCAGAGTCGTTTTTATATCTCTTTTGTTCATTGTGAAAGTACTCTCCGACATTTCTCTCCCCCATATTGAACTGACAGACTGAGCGAATAAACAAAGAGACCCATCATTTGAATGCAATTGCTGTGTCAGCCCCGCTAACTGTAGTTATGCGACAAGAGTTAACATTGTGACATTAATAATTTCATCAGATTAGATGTATTTGCTTCACAAACAAGCAAGCTATTCTTCATAAATTGTCTGTGACTGGTACAGCTCCCTTCTGGAAGAAAGCCAAAAATTCCAGTTTTCAAGGACCACCAAAAAGAATTGATTTGGCTAGTTTTTCCTGACCGGGGTGGTGGTGTGTTCCCATGGAGGTGCGGCAGAGGGGAAAAAACACACACACCTCTAAATATTTGCATTGAGCCAGACTCTATAAATCCCACATTTCCTGTCAATAAGCAACAAAATAATGGCTAGGGCCCTACAATAAAAACAGCCAGGGAGGAAGTGTAATAATTTTGTCTCGCTGTTCTGTTCAAGAATAGCTGCAGGCAGGTACATGAGGAGGTTAGGTTTGCCTTGACTTTAGAAACCACCAGATGCTCACTACTAGCAATGGTGCCTTTGATTTATGGTTGTATACTCAATGCATTGGATAATAAGGACAGTTTGTTACCCTCTAATTTTGGAAGGCCATAACACATGAAGCCTGCCGACATATTTCATTCTATAAAGGAAACAATAAGAAAGAACATGACATATATTAGAGAGGTACATTACAGCATGATACGCAGCGGCCCAATAAACCATTGTGGGCTGCCACATTCCTAGCTACGGAGGTGCTGTTTTGTGCTATAGCTTAATCAGTGGAATCTGTACTGTTCCTTGGTGGTTATGCACCGTAGGCTTCTTAAATGCTGTGATCGACATGCCGCGTAAACACAAGCGTTTTTCTTGCCTAGACCGCAACGTCTGTCACATAGAACAGGCATCATGGTACGTCACGTGCTTCCAAAGCTACTTAGATTAGAGCTAATTTACACGCTCGCGGCCCAATCCTAACACACTTTCCAGCTTTGATGCAGCCACAATGCAGCCCCAAGGCAAGGGAACAAACCCCATGGTAAGAGAACAGCAGGGTGTAGTCCCCGTTGACACAGCTGCATCAGTGCTGGACAGTTAGTTAGGATTCAGCTGTTAGAGAAAAACAGGTAGCCTGGGATTTTACTACTGGAAAGTGCAGGTGAGAAATCCACATTCCTCCTAGCTCCTTCCACATTAAAGCAACAACAACAACAAAACTTTCTGCACATAGAAAGCCAGCAAGCTAGATAGAAAGCTAACCAGGAACTCTAACCTGGCCTGTTAATGATGGGTCTAGTAATAATGGTTGATGAGCGACTTCTCCCCTGTCGCAGGCATCTGTCTTACAAGGCTACTGGGTATGCTCCAAGGAGATAAACATATTGCTTTTAAGAGAACATCTCTGGCATGTGGGAAGAAAAATCTTGACCTGAAATAATGTGTCATTCAAGACTCTGTCTTCTGAGTTGTCAAATCTTCAAAACTTTCACAAGTTTATTAAAGAGGGCAGGACAGCTTATTTGACAGGAGTCTTCCGGCCCAAGCCACACACTCCTCAATTTGTAGAAGGAAGCCAGTTCAGACCAGCTGAATGTCATAGGATTTGTTGAAATTGATGTGTTCAGGTGAGGGTCAGAATGGAATAAGCACCAAGAGCGAATCGTTTGTCACTTCTACAGGGAAAGAGAGGTCCGGCAGCAGAGAACATATATTTATGCAGTGGGGCTGTCACTGGGAGATTCACACTTCAACTGCCTTCTTTTATAGCTGTCCAGGCTGTAAATAAACAGAGGGCTCCCCTTTTGAATCAGCTTCAGATTCTGACAGTTAGCCAGTCCCTTAACAGAAAACTGCAAATATATAGAAAATGATTGGGAAGCTGGATTGCACTGGATATCAAAAGTGGATTCTCACAGATAGGTACATTTAAGCTTAACCATGTGCTTACAGGTCAAGGAAAATCACATAAATCCTGGTTTTGCCTGGCATAAATAGGGTTACCTTTCTCATTTTGTACTTTCCGTAGCTATCACGGGGTCGGGGGTGTTGTGCCTCCATGTGTCACCTGCAGTCTACTTAGGAATAGTCGCCGTGACGGCACCTTTCCCAACCCCTGTTTCCGCAACTGCACTGGCTGCGGAGGCCGGTTGGGTGTTTTTGAGGGCGGGAGAATGACCCTCCCTCGCTCTTGGAAGGCTCTAAATGGAGCCTTTCTGGGAGCGACATTGTGACACTGGGGTGGGGCGATGATGCAAAATGCAATGCCGCTGCTTTTACTATTGGCACAACCTCAAGAAGGTGAAATATTCACTTAACCTGTGATTGTGGAACGTATTGATCCAGCTTTCAGTAGGTACAAATTCAGTCTGATTACGGTCTCCTATACACTGCAGGTTTCTGTGGTGTTAATCCTGCTCTCTGCTGGCACAAAGGGAGTGAAGCCCAGGATGGCAATCTTCTGCAAGAGCTTTCTTTCACTTCAGCCTTTGTTTCGTGTGTGTGTGCTCACCCTCCTTTATCTCTGAACACTTTATACACCAACATGCAAAATCTATCTTTTCCTGGTCTGTTCTTCAATGGAAGAACTGACTATTGCATAAAGCTTGATGCTACTGCTGCTAATTTGAAGTGAATAAAGTCCAGCTTTCCTGTCAGGATCATTGTAGCCCAATGAAATGCAAGGAGCTGGGGATTGCAAATGCAGAAATGATTCCCAGAACTAACATAAAATGGAACATCTGACAGATGAACTGGATGCTTATATATTGTATACTATTCATAGAAAATGTACAATTGAAACATTTTATGTTGCCCATTGTGCAGTCCTGTATGACTGTATCACCTCAGAATGCAGAAAGGATTCAGATGAACAACTTTTCAACTAGTTATGGGAACTGTACATTTAATAGCAGCCTGACGCACAGTAGCAGGTTCTCTAATGCTTCTCTCATGCTGTGGAAAAGTGATTTCTGCTTATCAAGTTGCTTATCAAGGCAGAAGAGCTGGACAGGCTTGTTTGTGATCTGGATGGTTGGCAACCTTACAATTAAGTGAGAGACCATTATCTGGTGCCCACTTGCATGGTCCACTGCTACAGGTTGTGGCTCTCCTCTTCAAAGCATGTACTGCCAGCAGATTGGGTTACAGTAAACAGAAATGTTTGTACCGCTCTTCAGGATTCTAGTTATACACACATTACACACATGCACAAGCAAGGAACCATACTACCTCATCCTTAGTGTTATCTATCCTACAGTGCAATCCTATCCAACTTACACCATCGGTGTAACCAACAGGGGAGGGCAAAGCGGGAGGCTTTGGAGGGGAGATTTAAATCCCCTTTGAAGGGGATTCGAATCCCCTTTCCATTCTGGGGCCTCCTGCTCTCACTGCACAGCTGGTTACACCAAATCAAACACTCTAGCTATTTTATGGGAAATCACACAGAAGTAAAGCATTCAGTGACATGTCCAAAGTACATGCTGACTATGGCTCCACAGTTCGACCTCACATTCTTTTATCTGCTCTTATACAGTTACATTAACCTCCTGCTGTGGTTTGATAACCAGGGCCCATGAGGGGGGGGTAAAGGGGGCAATTTGTGCCTGGGCCCGGGGTCCAAAAGGGGGCCTGGGAGGCAAAGGAGGAAGCCCGTAAATTTTCCTATCTGTGGATTTTCCTATCTGCACCGCATGCGCACTCACTATGTAGCGAAAAAATGGATTGCTGCCTAGTCTCTTGATGAACAATTTTGCATAAATGTGTTGCCCTGTCTGTCCATCCCCAAGCGCGTTCACTTGCCTACGTGCATTTGTGTGACTATGGGTCATGGTTTGAAAGTATGTGATATGGCCACCTTGCTGAAGCTAAGCAGGTCTAGGTCTGGTCAGTGATGGATGATTTCCTGGGATCCCTTGTGCTGCCTTGAGTTCCATGGTGGAAGAAAGGGGGAGAGAGAGATGAATATCATTCTTTAATATTGCATTTGTTAAAAAAGAAAATATGCACAATTACTGTATATACAAATGTCATGAGAGAATAACTGGTTCGGAGAGAGCCTTAGTTTTTCCAAAAGCAGATTACCAAGTGGCATCCAGTTGGGCTAACACTGACCCTCTCTCCATCACAGTCTTTCTGATCTGCTGAATTGTTTGAGTTGGCCATTTGGCATGTTCCCACATGGCAAACCTTTTCAAACAGTTTAGTCTTCCTAGGATGGTATGCAGAGAACTTTGTAAAGTGCATGTGGATGGCTGCCTTTTTCATTCTATTGATTTGCTCCTACCACTGACAACCTTTTGCTGCAATGAGGAATTACTCTGAACCTTTCACAGTCTGAAAGGAGCAGCTGTATAAGAAATACTGGGTGTATTTGCAAGTTGGTTTACATTTTTTGTCTGGATTCATCATGAATGCTGCCAAAGCAAAGTAGGAGTAGCCTACGAAGTTAACTCCATGATAATGACAGCAAGCACACTACACTCTTACTTGCTGTCCCTGCATAAGTTGAAAAAAAAGTAGCCTTAATATCCTCTAGTTTTACACATCCCACTAGGACTTCCGTTGTCATCTTTATGTACATGCTGAATACACAATCATAGTCATGTCTCTTAGGGTTCCTTTGCAACATCTCAAAGCAGAATCAAGTGCACCTCATGACAACTCTACTTGGGTAAAGGACCAAACTGCTGAAAATTGACGCTCTTATTCGAAGTGTTACCCTGACAAATTCCCTCATTCACATTTTGCAAGAAAGGAGGATGCTGCTGATGCACGTGCTAGTTTTCTTCTTCTTCAAGTGGTGCCACGGAAGAGACAATTTTTATGTTTCAAGAAGTATAGATTTAGGGACTATGTGCCTTTCTGAGTCTATTGATTTTTTTAAAAAGAAAGAAAATAAAGCTTCCAGCTGATTATGATTAGAGGATAGGGTTCTAATGAAAGTGTAATCGAGATTTGACATTGATTCCTCCAGAGGGGACTGAGTTCTGTTTGTGTGTGTGTGTATATATATATATATATACACACACACACACACACACACACACGCATGTGTATAATCATTTTCAAAGTTCAGTGAGAATGCAAAATAACTTAAACTTCTTCATTTCAGAACTTCAGAACAATTAAGTTGTTTAATTGTTGAACAATTTACAGTTGTCACATTCCCTAGATAATATTCAGTGTACTGAAAAATATTTTCAGGTAGCTTGAAAACGATTGATTGTGCTCTTGGAAAGACAAGCTGGTTCATTTTTTTTATTTTTTTTGCTAATTGGGAAGTATACGGTCAAGTAAGGGCACAGGAAGTTATCCCAGCCATTTAAGCGTGGCTAGAAGAAACTTCCTGGTGATTTTACTCTTAATGAGCCAAATTAAGAGCTATCTTTTAATCAGCTGCATTCAAGTACTAAAAGGAGAAAAAATGAATTCTTTTCAACAACAATGTATAACACAGTTCCTTTTATCTCTGAGCAAAGTTCCAAACTTAATTGGCTAAGCAAAGTTAGACTGAACTTGATTTTTTGGCATAGTATTTGTTCACAAGTTGGTTTGCAAACTTATTTCTTAGTATTGCAGTTAATTTCACCGTTTACGTGCACCGTTGCAAAAGTGCCGTAAAGCGGTTTGCAACAGCTTGAGTTCCAGGCACGCCAGCGAGAAGGCCGGAGCATTCCCGCTGGTGCCAGTAGCTGCCAGGACGCCCATCAGACCAGGTAAGTCTGGCACCGGGGTGAGGGGAAGCCAGGGAGGGGGCTGAATGGGTTAGGGGAGGGTGGTGGGTGAATCGGGCCTGGGAAGGGGGCACAATCGGCGGAGTCAGCACACATCGTATCCAAACTCCCTTCCCAGGCCTGACCTGCCTACATGGATCAATGCGGACTTGTGCCAGTGATACTGCTGGTGCAAGTCTGAGTTGACCTGTTGCGGCTGCTGGGGCTTACATGGCCTCCCCAGACGTGCACCAGCTAAAGAGCTGGCGTGTATCCAAGGAGCACCATTGGGGCCTATGATGCTTAAACCAGGGAAGGGGATGAACGGGTTAGAGTTACCCTAACCCTTAAATAACCAGGATGAAAAGAAGAAACATGGAGCAAGGAGATTGAGGTTGGGGATGACAATTGTTTGAAAGCTGAAGGTGATGCAGTCATTGCCCATGGTTTACCTGCACATTTGTTTTATCTTGCCTTATCACTAATCAAACAGGCTTTGCAGGTTTCAAAGCACTACAAAAACCTGCAAAACATAATTGACCAGAGATCAAATTTAGTGAGAGAGAGGGGGAAAAGAAGTGCCCTCTAAACACACACACACACACACACACACACACACACACACACACACACACAGAGAGAGAGAGAGAGAGAGAGAGAGAGAGAGAGAGAGAGAGAGAGAGAACCCTATCATCTGTCTCCAGCTCAGCTTTTGGAAATCTATGTCTTCAGTGAGTACAGTGGTAACACTTATTTACTGGAGTTAGAATGTCTCACAAAGCCAGACATAAAGAGGAACAGATCTTCAAATTAATTAAAATAATTGTCACAGCTTGGTATTTCTTTATATTGAAGTTCTCCTAACATATTCTTTATAATAAATGCAGCAGGCTTGCATGTTAAATACCCTTCTCTCTCTAGAGATTTCAAAAAGAAACATGCCAGTAATGCTGCTTTCCTTTCAGTCAGTGCTAATTGTTTTAATGTGATTATACTTTCCACATGTTCCCTTTTTAAGAAACTGACAGAGGTACTGGCAAAGAAAAATTGGCTGGAAAAAAATCTAGAAAGCAACGTTTTCTATAATGTATAAAAAGAAATGCAATTGAATTAGATCTCACACAGAATCCTAAGGACACTAGATTCAAACTAAGATTTGTAGGAGGGATTTCAAAACCAAACCCATAGTCCAACTGTGATACAACCCACAATCCTGCTACAGTAGTGGGATAATTGTCCAAGCACGACCCACAAATCACATGAGACAAAGTAATACAGTAGGCCCTCCAAATTCGTGGGGGTTCCATTCCTGGAACCCTCGCAGATATGAAAATCCGCTGATAATTAAAATCCACGGTTGGGGTTGGGGGATGTGCCACAGTACCTGATTTAGCAACTGCTCTGACCTGGTGCCTGCTTCTTGCGCTGCTTTTTAAAGGTCCAAGGTCAACTGGAGGTAAATAAATTTTATTTATTTATTTTTGCAAAAAGAAACTCCCACCACACAGGGGTAGGTAGAAGGCAACCACGATTGGGAATGGGAAGTTCACTCCCTCAATTTTCCTGCCAAAATTGCCTCTCTGGAGCATCTATTTCTTCAGCATGTGGGGACACATGTACCATTGCACAGCTTGAGATTTCACATGTTGCAGCTGCTGGTGAGACATATTTTGAACTGTTGCTAACATGTTCTACAGCCCAATCGTACCTAACTTTCCCTGCACTGATGCAGTGGCGCCAGCGTGAGCTATGCTGCATCCTGCGAGGGAAAGTAGTAGGCCCCAGCCCTCTCAATGGATCTACTCGGATCTACGCTTGCCATATGGCTGGCGCAAGTCTGCATGCATCTGTGTCGGCGGATTGGGCCCAATAAGGGTGTTAGGATATGGCATGCACCAGTGCCGCCGATCCCGCCCCCTCTTGGACCCAATCCACTCTCCCCGCCCTTCCTCCGCAGCCGTGCTGCTCAGGGCAGAACTTACCTTGACCGGTGCGCATTCCTGCTTGCAGTGGTGCTGGCGGGAAGGCGCAGGAGGCCTTCGTGCCAGAGCTGCTTTCTGGCACGCCACTGCAAACTGCTTTACAGTAGTTGTGCAATGGTTAGTGCTAGCAGAGCACGTGCTCCGCTGGCGCTCACAGTACATAGGATTGTGCCACTAGACATGTTCATATAAACCCTTTTCAGCCATTCACTCTCCATGAAGCCCCTCACACGTTTGCTCTATGGATAATGTGTAAAGAGACAGTTTATGCTATACACGTGCCATGTAGCATAGTGGCTAGAAACTGAGCAGTGAATCAAGATTTCCCTGGTTTGATTTTTACCTCTCCCACCAGGAATTCTCTTTAGACGGCCTTTGGTAAGCCCCAGCTGCAATATGGTGGTAAGATAATTACCTTCCAAGGCTGTTGTAAAGATAACAACTAGATAATAGATATGAAGTGCTTGGACACTTAACAAGTGCTATACAAATGCATAGTAATAATAATCATTAAATGTTTTTCAAGTATATCTTTAAGCAAAAGAACAAACAGCCTCTCGGCTTTTGAATCATCAGAGGACATGGCTATTGCAGAATCAATGAGTATAGCATACTGAAGATACAATATAGCTCTCTGCAATGCATAATATTGGGGGGGGGAGAGATGGGCAGTGATTCAGCCTTATTCCTATGTGACAAGCTGCAGGGGGGGGGATGGAATCCTTTTCAGATTATGAAAAATATATCATCATCATCATCAACATTTGAAACATGTCATGTCGGAACTAGGCCTTGGATGCATTCCTGGATTTACCGGTACTTTCTACGCTTCTGTTTTGCACTGATCAGTAGGGCAGCCTAGGAGTAAATGGTGTCAAGGTTAAAGATTCCTCATTTGCCTGCTGTCTAGTACAGTTGGTTCTGTTTTGAAAGAAAAAATATCCACTGTGTAGTTGGTGTAATTAGATAATGAATAACATTTGTTTGAAAGACAGGTCATTTAAAAAATGATTCTAACAAAGGTGAGAATTTTCAACAGCTGTAAATAACTAGCAGGGTTTTTTTCCCTTTTTCTTTTGAGTCATGCCACATCCTAATAGCTTCTTCTGATTGCGGCTTTTAGTTTTGTTTCATTGAGATGAATAACAAAATTTTGAATGCTTTGTGATTAATACTCTAGAGAGCTTCATACAGGCTGTTCTTTCTCTCCCTGTGTAGTACATATACAGTTACCTTATCAGTGTTTCTCAAACTGTGGGTCACTTGGTGGGTCGGGACCTGATTTCTGGTGGGTCCCAGGTGATGGAAAGATCAGATAAGTAATTGCCACAAACTCTGAGGATATTCAAAAGTCAGATAGCTGCTAATTGTCCTTCAACGAGCTGAGCAGCTATTTGCATGATAGCTGCTAATTACCCTGCAAACAGCTGAGCTCTTTACTTGTAAATAAATAAATATATTTATTTCTAGATCACCTTTTTTTAAAAAGTCTCATAAAGCTAGGTGGGTCCCGACTGTCATTTTAAAAAGTGGGTCCCGGTGCTAAAACGTTTGAGAAGCACTGCCTTATATTGTACATGTATGTGTGTCATATAAAACATGCTTCAAACAAAAGACAGTGGCTAGTCTTGAGCATGTTGGACATCTTGCTCCTCTCATGAATTGTAGCACAATGTTCTGCTTCAATTAAAAACAGATGAGCAAATGGTTTCGTCGTAGAGCTTGTTTCCTTGTAATCAACTGGAAAGAGACCCAGGTCACATAACAGATATTTCTCTCTCTCTCTCTCTCTCTGTTCTCCTCTCACTCTTTTCCCTCTTCCCCCGCCTTTCCTCCCTCTGTCTCACTTAGCCAAGAAGACTCTTGTGAATGCAAATTGCTTTATTGGTGAAGGGAATTAAAATTATAAAAAGCTAGGCTTAAAAGAAGTGCAAAATCAGGACTGTGTCGGAACAGGGACAATATAATTGTGCTATGGATTCCCATATGGGATTAAATTATCTCGATTTTAGAAATGTCAGCAGTTCTGTGCGGTTGCTGGAATGCAGCCAATGTGACACATTTGCTTCATTTTTTAAAAAAAGATGGTTCTGATTCCACACAACTTTAAATATGCAAGGAACTACGGTACTTTTGCTGTAGGTGTCACAGTGGCACTTCTGTGAGGCATAATTTTGCATGCAAATGTTATTTGACTATTAAACAAAACTATCCTAGAATATTTCTCTATTTTTTTGTGTGTGAAGTAAAAGGTCACATCTTCATTCAGGTCTGCCTTGTGAGGTCTTTAAATTAAAGGGGGGGGGACCTCTCCTATCATACTCTCTCACACATCAAGGTTGTCTTCCTTTAAAGTGCATACCATTCAGGAATACTATTTTGTAGCAACTCAATAAAGCTGATAGTTTTTCTGGGTAATTACCCACAGCCCCCTGCAGGACAAATTAGCATTCATGACCTGAATAATGCTTACTAGAAAGAGTTCAGTGGAATTTACTTAATCAGAATCATTGCTTTCTCATGGTTACTTTTTTATATATATACCGAGTCCCCATTGTCTGCTAATAGCAAAACTGCTTTCAGTGCCAGGTCCATTCTGGCACCAGGTATAGAAAGAGAAAAGATTAGCCTTTTTAAATATACATAATGCATTTTTAAAGATTATGGAGAGTATTCTTCAACGCTGACTTGGAGTCTCACTTAGGACTACTGCACATCTTCTCCAATCAGCTGAATTGAGACAGTGGGGTGTTTTTATAGATGACTAAATCAGACATTATAAAAATTATACATTTAACATGCAATCCATGATTTGCAGGGTTTTTCTTGCTTTTCCCCCCCAATGGAAAGCACTATAAAAGGGCTCTAAAATGTGATTCTTCGTTAGTGGGATTTTAGGAGGGAAGTCCTTGTTTTGCAACATCTGTCAGTTTTCTCATTTTCTCTGCAATTTTCTAAATGGTTAAGATCATCTTGGCCTGATAATACTTGAAACATTCTACTTTTCAGCACACAGAACAAGCTTGCATTTTTTAAGAAGATGAACTGTTTTGAATTTTTAACTACAGACACATACAAAACATGAACATGCCATTTAAAAGTGCTTTAAAAATTATACAAGTCAATATATTACGTTTCAATTGCAATACAAAAACGAGAGATGGACAGTGATTAAAGTGATTATGCTCCAACTAATCCTTGGAAGTTTTGTACCCAAATGCTCTTTTAAAGAACTCTTGGCACAGGCAGATATCTGATGAACAGAAACTGAGTTCATGCCTAGAACTCACACTGAGTTAATGCAGAAGAAATGCAGAGCAAATTTAAATGATAAGAACAATTAATTATAGAACACTACCGTATTTTCTACATGTGAAGAGACGCTAAACCAAGCATTGATTGATGGCCAATTTAACACAGAAGATGCCATTTCTTTTTATGTCCTTGGTCGTACTAGTCATTGCCTAAATGCATGTACTTTTCATCTGTTTCAAATATACAGTATATACTGAATGCATTGTTAAGAGAAATAACAGTAATAGAAATAAAGGACAGTTGGAATGATACAGGCCCAATTCAGACCCTCTGGTTCAACTAACCCACCAGTATTGTTTATGCTGAGTGACAGTGACTCTGCAGGAGTTATGCCATGGGTGGCCAACCTTTCAACATGAATGCTCCTGGGCTTTTTAATGGTTGTATAGGTGAGGGCATTTCAGCAGGTGCAGCTGCTTTAGCAGCACCATCAGCACTTGCAGCTGCCAAGATTCTATCTTCTACACAACTCTTAAGAACGCAGAGGCCCTAATGGTGGAAGGTTGGCCACCCCTGAGTTATGCCAATAAAGGCTAATTGACTTGACTTGACCTGACTCTCCAGGACTTCAGACAGGGATCTCTTCTAGCCCTACAGCTGAAGATACAGTACCAGGAATTGAATCTGAAACCTTCTGCATGTAATGCACTGTACAGCAAGTCCTCACTTAAAGTTGTCAATAGGCTCATCTTAGAAATTGCGACTTTAAGCAAAATGACTTATAATGGAACCAATTTTAACATAGGCTAATTCAGGGGTGGCCAACCTTTCAATATGAATGCTCCTGGGCCTTTAATGGTTGTATAGGTGAGGGCATTTCAGCAGGTGCAGCTGCTTTAGCAGCACCGTCAGCACTTGCAGCTGCCAAGATTTTGTCTTCTACACAACTCTTAAGACCGCAGAGAAGCCCTAATGGTGGAAGGTTGGCCACCCTGGGCTGATAAATGCAAATGTTCCTATGGCATTTTCCCATCAACTTTAAAACAAAACGACTTTAAGTGAGGACTTGCTGTATATGTGTTCTCATTGAGCTATCACCAGTCCTATGACATTAAAGTCAATGAGATTTAAGCAGCCTTTGACTGCAGCCAAAGAAGGCAACAGGTAGAGGATTTTTGTTTTGTTCTATTCTTATTATTTGGCTTGTAAATTTGGATAGTATGCTAGAAGACACCAGGAATAAAAATTCAAATGCCACACACAAATGCGTACCTGTGATAAAATAAGGACTTGCAGTAGGATAAAATGACTTGAAAATGAGATATGCTTAAACTTTTATGTGTAGTAATGGTATTATTTTAAGTGATCTGAGAGCACAATCATCCAGTAGCATTTGATATAACATGAATTTGCCCAGGAGAAGCTGTCCATCTCCACTTTATATTGAAACAAGAAGTGGCTGTCCTTTCTGGCAAGTGGAGCTGCAATTTCATGATTTCCTGGAGAAATTCATGACATAGTGACTAGAACTGAAGAAACAGCTGTTGAACATGCTGATTTTTTTTCCACCTAGCACAACGTACACCCCCCCCCCATACAAAGTGATGATGCTAAATAGTAATAAAATTGTACAGGTGTCATAACTACCACTTGGTGATCATCCAGACACCAGTCGTATTATCTCGCCTGGGCTTAGACCTAGAAATTGTTTTCAGTGTTCCAGTTTCTGAAACATCTACTATTAATAGTACCTCACATGCAGCACTCTAAACTTGCTATGGTCTCTACTACAAGAAGAGGAAAAGAAAAGAGCTCCCCAGTGCTTTGGAGGTAAGTAAAGGATCTGTTAGGACTAGGAGGGATGATGGAAAGGTGGTGAGTGGAGAGGATGGAGAACTGGCAAAGGCATTTACTGTGCCTTGGAGTGGCTCATTAAGGGCATAATCCTAGGCATGTCTACTCAGAAGTAAGTCCTATTGTGTTCAATGGGACTTACTCCCAGGAAAGTGTGTATAGGATTGCAGCCTAAATGATCCAATTTTATCCCCATCTTGGGGGGGGGGGGTATAATAATTGTTAATCATTTAGAGGCAGACCGCAACCAGTTTTCTCATCTCTACTTGCATACACCGTCACACCCTACCCAGTCATGCACCAGTAAGATTATGTACAACAACAGTAAAACCAACGTTAATTGTTATCATTAAATGTTTTCTTCTGCTGCTCCTTATTTCTCCTTTGAAATGTATTATACTTAAAAGATGTACCGGTAGGTCATTTCATTCCCAGTTCTTGCACTGTGTTGGAATAGTTTGAAACAAATGTATAAATCTTGGGAAAAAATGGTATAAATTAATATTCCCAATAAATATAAAAAGCATATTAGCATGCTAGCCAATGCTAATGTTTACTCGGAAGTAAATCCCATTGCTTGAGTAGTAAACAGCAGCTTTTCACCTAGCCTGCAAAACAATAGTGATGCCATAGGAGAATGTCTGTCTTTCCAAACTGCTGCTCAGTTTGGGTGCCTTAGAGAGACAGAAAAACCGAGGACAAATTATGTGTTGCAATGGAAGTGGGGTGACAGTGTGGTGTCACAATGCTGATACAAGATATTGAGGTTATCTTGCCATTGTTCTGACGTTATGAAACATTCCCTCTGCTCAGAACTGGCAGCGTTTTTCGAACTACTGACTATGAGAAAGGCCGGACTGTGGAATAAAAGAACATTTGTCATCCCCCTGAGTTCAGCATTGTCTCTGTGTTCAATAGGAAAAAAGCAAATCTGCGGTGCTGGGACCAGGTTATATAAAGCTCAGAGCAAATCTGTCTGAATAATTGGCACAGGAAAATTGACAAATGCTGCAGGCTCCAATACTGGCTGGAGTCATACAGTAAGTGTTCTGTTTAGTAATGTAGATAGATAACACAACTGCACAACAACAATAATGTTGGCTGTAATAAGTCTCCTGGTTCACTTGAAGGAGAGGTGTCCAGACACTGGTCCAGGATGGGACGTTGGCCAGACACACTGATCCATTCACTAATGGCCTGGCTCTATAATCTTATGGATGGCTGTGTCTCCGACCTATATCACTGCCCCCACCTACTGCCACTGTCTGAAGTATAAGTAGTTCAAGTATATGAAACTATATATGTATATGATATATATGGAACTCCATGTCACAGGATGTGGTGATGGCACCTGGCCTAGATGCTTTTAAAATGGGATTGGACAGATTTATGGAGGAAACGTCCATCACAGGTTACAAGCCATGATGGGGATGAGCAACCTCCTGGTTGGAGGAGTAGTTTTTCTTTGTGCCAGGTGCAAGGGAGTGACAACGGGAAACAGGTTATCTCGTTGTCTTGTGTGCTCCCTGAGGCATCTGGTGGGCCACTGTGAGATACAGGAAGCTGGACTAGATGGGCCTTTGGCCTGATCCAGCAGGGCTCTTCTTATGTTCTTATAAGGGGTGGAGATATGAGACATGGCCTTCTAGACTGCACCACCTCGGTTGTGGGACTTGTTCACCAAAGACATTTGGCTGTACAATGCCCTGTTGTCTTTCTGGCTTGCAGTCAGAACTGAACTTTTCATTTAATGTGGGCTCTGAATTATTTTTTCCACATTATTTTTATTTTTTATATCTTTTATCCTCTGTCTTGGTTGGTCTTTTAAATTCTCTCATTGTAAGCCTCCTTGAGCATTGTTCCAAAGCAGACTATAAATATTTTAATTAATAAAAATGAATTACTAGCAAATGCTACCCAGTGATGGCACACATGCACTTGTATTGCCCACAAAACCTAAAGAGAGAAGTATGTTAAAGTATGTTAAAGTATGCACTATCTCTGTTTTTTTTTAATGAGAAATCATCCCCCCCCCCTCTTCCTTACAGGTAAAACCTTTTCAGCACATTTTCAACTGAGCTTTGGTGGGTTATACTTATATTATACTTAAAACTTTTATTTGGCTGTCAGGGGCCAAATATAGTAAACCAGATCTACACTCTGACTTCCCAATTAGCCATCCCTGGTTTGATCAAAATAAGCCAGCACCAATATTTGTATAGCACAAGTATTCCAGAGATATGTAAGTATAATGTGGATTGGATAGCATCCAACGTAATTAACAAGTGGCAATCTGTGCCAGGAATGTTAACAACTGTTAAATCACAGCGGAGATTCACATTTCACAAAATGACAAACAAGGAGATTTGAGCTCACTATTTATTTACAAAACTAGAAAACCCACCAAGAAATTACCAAGCTTTGGCTGGGGGAAAAAAAAATCAGAGCCATCAAGGAAATTTCTTCAGAATCATGAACTTCATGCTTTTCTATAGCACAAAGGCTGAAGAAACCAGACCTGAAAATTGCTTTAGTTTGAAGTGAAATCTGAATGACTATTGTGACATTTTCCTATTTTAATGTTTTTCCCCAAATGTCAGCTGTGAATATTTGAGCAGATGAAAAGATTTCTTCATATATAAGAATTGAAATTTTAGTGACCCTTGTTGGTTTGAATTACAGTAGTTCATCGTTAAAGAAAATGTTAGTGTTGCTATTCGGTGGCCTGTTGCCTGGAAATGCTGGCTGCAGGTTGGCTGCACCTGCAATAAACTGCTTGTTTCATTGTTTGCTGAATTTGACCACACACTTAGTTTGCTATTATCTAATGGCAATTTTAGATGTTAATACACAGGGTTGCCAAAACAGTGGAAGAGATTGCCCAAGCTCTCTTGCCACATCTCCACCATGATGTACTGAAAAGGAGGTAGCTAAGAGAGAATGGGCACACCCTGGACACAGAAATAGTGTCTGAATTCCCTTCACAACTTCCTCTTCCAATGTTACACCAGGGGCATGAGAGCTTGCATAGCCTCGCTTGCTGCTCATGAGGCACTGTGCTGAACTCAAGAATTTTCTACTCAGTCTCTGACTGACAGTGCAATCCTGCGCAAGGCGGGCCGCAGTATCCTGAGCACGTTCCCGGGCCGCGCTGGCGCAGCCTGGAACACCTTGGGAGAAGGGAACATTCGTCCCCTTCCCCAAGTGTAGGGCTGCCTGGGGCCTATGGGCCTCGGATATAAGTACAACTTGTGCTTTGACACAAATGAGAGCGGAATGTGGGCCCAGTCTCAAGGCACCCGGCAAAACGTTAAATGAAAAGGTGGATTTTGGGGAGGGAAGAAAAGGGCACTTGCTCTACCTTATTGAGGTATTTATTTGCTACTCCCTACTTTGGACACATTTGGCAACCTGTGTGATTTTGATTGTTAAGTTAAAGTTGTACATGAACGTTAAAGTTGTACACAAAGTGCTAACAAGTACACAAAGTGCCAAGAAATACATTATGCAAATACAGCACAAAACATATGAACGCTAAAGTTGTACACGAGGTGCTAACAAGTACACAAAGTGCCAAGAACTAGATTATGCAAATACAGCACAAAACACAGAGGAAGTATAACAAGAAGCAATATCATCACTGAGACAAAAATTAAAACAGTAATATTCCACTGGATGGGGAGTACCTTCGTTGTTTGGCTTCATAAACTCAAGATTTGATGGATTTTTTGAAATGGCATTCATGCTTAAATGTAACTAGGGCAAATATCCAAATCTGTACATGAAACAAGTTGCCAAGATGAGCACAGGCTTCACAGAGTGGACAGATTGCCAAACCAGGACCATAGACCTGAATTCAAATCCTTGTTCAGCTCAGTAGCATATCAAGGACAGGTGGGAGGCAGTCCACCCGGGTGCATGTCATGATAGGGTACCACTGTGCCTATCCATTTGAATGCCGGAAAGACTTAGCCTCCTCTAGGAAATCTCGAATCAGAGACCAGGTCTACCTAATGTTTCAAATTCCAGGTAGACCTGGCCTCCCCCAGAGGATCTCAAGGCAGAGGCTAGGTCTATCCATGGCTTACTGCAGCAAGTCTCAGCCTCATCCTGTTGATTAAGTAAGCACAAGATATTTATCCCGTTATTTCCTGGCTGCATTGACTTGGCTGCATTGGAGTAGCAGACCAGTAAGTCAAAAAGTAAGCAGGTGGAAGGTGACTGAGAGCACAATCCTAGGCATGTCTACTCAGAAGTAAGTCCCACTGTGTTCAGTGGGGCTTACTGCCAGGAAAGTGTGTACAGTATAGGCTTGCAACTGAACAACTGTAGTGGAAAGTTGAAGGGAGGAGTCAGAATTTGGGACGGTGGACCTTGATCCCATGAACCTTTACATCTACAGTCAACCTTGACATTTGGAAGATTAGGGTAAGAATCAAGATGAATGAACCCCATACGCAACTTTGTTTCTTTACCATGTGCAAGAATTCATGGCGATGGCATACACTGATAGTGCCTTTAATCTATAAATATGTAGTCATAACATTTTAGCAATATATTCACACTGTGTGGACCAGTGGTGGGCAGAC
Source organism: Plestiodon gilberti rubricaudatus (assembly GCA_026170595.1). Classification (NCBI taxonomy): domain Eukaryota; kingdom Metazoa; phylum Chordata; class Lepidosauria; order Squamata; family Scincidae; genus Plestiodon; species Plestiodon gilberti. The sequence continues at coordinate 136,670,531 of JANXHW010000004.1, read as the reverse complement.
TTTATGGTTCTGAGAACTACTTTTTTCTCTGCAAGAGGTGTGGAAGTGATCTACACAACATGGCGATTTGGAAGGTAGAGCTTGTCGCAAAATGGTGGCTTATTTACTCTTTTTGGGTTGTTTGACATCAACTACACCAGCATGCAGAGAAAATTGGGACAGTGTGCAAATGACCTTGCCCTTTAAAAGCAACCAAACACAAGATGCTTGTTCATTTTTCACATTTGTATCCTTCTCTTCTTTCAAGCTGCTTAAGGTAGCAGACATGGAAAGATGGGGCAAAGGTTAGAGCCTTGATAAGAAGGGCCAATCCCAGAAAAACTCTTCTCTCTCTCTCTCTCTCTCTCTCTCTCTCTCTCTCTGAGAGAGCGAAGGCGAGAGAGAACTCAGTATTCTACCCATGCTCCAAAGAAGGCTGGGCTGGGATTTGAACCTGGGTTCTCAGAAGAACAAGAAAAACATTCAACCACTGGGGGGGGGGTAGGAGATTCAGGACTGACCTTCAATCACTGTTGGAGTTACTGGTAGCTCTGGAATGACCTCCGGCCCACAGAGTATACTATGGAATATCAATATAGCAGTCTATCTTCACCACTGTTCAGTAAAGGCAGACATATTCATAAAACAGATTCCGATATTCTTTTTTTACACTTTTCAGAGAAGGCTTATATATTAAAGACGCTTGCTGTGATCCAGTTTTGTAAAATGACTAAAATTAATGATGTAAGACATATCCCATTTTCTCTATCAAGTCATTTGTTTTGAATGCCCTCAATTGTATTTTTTGCATCTACTTTTTCCATTTTTTTATGAACATTGATTGCTTCCACCTTAAGAGATACTTCACATGTAAAAGAGCTAACAGAAGCTTTCCTGCATACATACTTATTGCAAAACTTAATAAACATGTAATTTATCTGTAGGGGTCCCAATTGTGCTGTTGGATATGTGACCCCCTGGAGAGAAAGGGAGCACATTGCAGACCAAAAGCTCTTAAAGACTTCATGGTTGCAATCCTCCACATAGTTAAGATTGTTTAAATACTATTGACTTCTAGGGGATTAAAGAACCCAATTATGTGCAGGATTGCACACCATGAACACATCCTTACTCAGTATACGGGGATATAGTTAGCAATGACTTTCTTTTGTTTATATTTAATTAGGAATTATTGGGTGCTGTGCAGTTGAGAAAAACTTTAACTGAAGGTGGGTATAGTTTGGGACACTTCAAGTGTCTTTGCCCCAACTGAATTCAAAATGAGATGCAATAGCAATCTGCTAATAACATGCATATAATGAACCAGAGTGGGCCACTAAGACTACAGTCCTATACATACTTACCTGGCAGTAAGGCTTATTGAACATAGTGGGGCTTACTCCTGAGCAAACATGTACAGAACTGAAGTGTAAGAGCATGTAAGGATTCCTATAGAATCTCAGCAACTATCCAAACATTTAATCTATAGAGTCCTAGGTGACTTGACTTACAAAACATTAGTACTCTGTTACAGCACAATCCTATGCACATCTACCCAGAAGTAAATCCCATTGTGTTTAATGGGTTAAATCCCAGGTAAATATGTAGGATTACAGCCTTAGTCACTTTTTCTGTTTCCATCAGGGTTAAATTAAAACAAAAGAGTTCTTGGTGAATATATATAATGGTGCTGCTGTAGCCCAGTACTGTCAAGTGGAGCAGCTGTATCTCGTTACTATCAATGGCAGCTCTGACTGGCAGCAGCCTCTATGGACTCTGGTCAGCAGGCTTTCCGAGCAGCCTGAGGTCTCTTTTTTGAAACTGAGATGGAAGAATTAAACCTATGATATTTTACATACAAAGCATGTGGTCTACCACAAACCCACTCGGTGGCTGCTCCCAAGCTTTGGAGCTTTTGACTGTTCTTGGCTTTTGTCTTTTTTCCCCAGTTCTTCTACTTTGTATGTTGTTTTTACTGATCTATTGGACTGCATTTTTTTTTCAACTGTGTGTGTTCGCTTCCTTGGGGTTCCAAATGGAGCTAAAAGATGTTTGCACGCATGTGTAGAACATTGGTGTGACAACATTTTGCTCTTCATATTTCATCACACTTGTCATGAACCTGCTTGGATCAAAAATAAACTCAGAGCCCTGATCCTAAAGCACCAAACACTCTGTAGGATGAGATAAATATCAGAGATGGACATAGAAGGCTGTCTTATACCACATCAGACCTTTGGTTCATCTAGTTTAATATTGTCTACACTGACTGGCAGCATCTCTTTAGGGTTTCAGACAGGAGTCTATCCTGCAGATTCCAGAGCCTGAACCAGATCCTTTCTGTGTGCAAAGCAAATGTTCTGCCACTGAGTTATGGGCCCATTCCTGAATGTTCTTACATCACAATCATATACATGTTTACTCACAAGAAAGTCCCACTATGTTCAGTGGGGCTTAGTTCCAGGTAAGTGTGTATAAGATTGCAATCTCAAATGTTTTTTGTTTAACTGAAAAAGTCTTGCCTGGGTGGCAACTCCCCCCCCTTTCCATTACCACTTCCATCCCAACAGCTTAAAACCATTCAAATGGCATCCATTCTAATGGATTGCAAATACCCTGAAATGGGGCATCAGTAGCGGTTATTTGGAAATGAAAATAAACGGCTAGTTTGGAAGGCCCGTGAATTTCAGTAAAGCTTGTCATCTCAACAAACTGGTCCCACACAAACACTACTCTATATTGGGAAGGGCTGTTAGCAGGAAGCTCACGAGCAAATGGAAGAGACCCAGATAGTGGTTTGAAATGGCTTGAAATGTGTGTGGCACAACAGGAGGAGCATTAAGGACAACACTAATAAGAATGTATCCAATGAGTACTGTATATACCGGGGGGGGGGGAATCGTGGCTCATGAGTCACATGCGACTCTTTGACATATAATGTGCGACTCTCGGAAATATGTTGACTGAGCTCCTTTTTGCATCACAATTAATATAAAAGGCAAATAAGACATTTTCAAGCTTTATAATTATTTACCGGGTATAAACTGAGAGTCCACTGGTTTAAAGCACACGTTTAATGTTCATGGCGAGTAAATATATTTAAGAATTTAAATGCTTCTTAATATTGTGGCTCACAAATCTCTCTCTTACGGCTCTCGAACATCTGAAGTTTATTGTATGTGACTCTTACGGTTTGGCAAGTTTGGCCACCCCTGGTCTATACAATAATGTAGTCTTCTCTGGTGACTGAAATGTGGAAGCCACTGTCTGTCAAAATCTTACTGCAGAGCAGAGTCTCCAAAGGCAGTGAGACTACTTTGAAGTAATTGGTTTGGAAATTGGAACCTGAGAATCTAACCCAACAGGGGGTGAAGTGGACTGGAGAGGAGATGAAGGCAAAAAGCACAGCTCTCCCACAATGACCCTTAAGCAGGGTTGATGAACGAGGGCATCAATCTGTGCCATCTCTTCTGAATTATACCGAAAATGTGAGTGAATTAAAAGAGAAGGTCAAATGAAAAACCATTTAATCCTACGGGGCCATATCCTGTCACTGTGGAGTGCATGAACTCCTACTGACTGTGGGTGCTTTGTATGCAAAATGAGTGCAGTTGTAAGCCGTTACATTTTTTTTTAAGAAAAAAAGGGTTAGGTTTACTGCAATAAAGAGGGAGCAAGAAAGAAATCACTTCAAGCCTCCCAGAGATTTAAGAGACAAAATATAAATAGTGTCTCTCTCATCATAATTACACGCTCGCTCAAGTCTTCAGAAACATTCTAGAGATATCAGTAACAATATAAAGATGTCACTAACAGTAGCTTTCCTTTATGTTGAGGAAAAGATAAAGAGATGAATCCTGGCAGCCTTTGCAACAAACTTACAAATATAAAAGACAGCGAAAACAGAGATTTAGCAACTACCCGGAGATGGGTTTTCGAGATATAAATCCTGGACATTAGTCAAGGACCTTGAGGGCCTAGTTTTCCCATGACGCATCCTTCATATCACTGTGGACCAATCCTGAACAGGAGGGAGTAAGGCACGCATAAAGAGCAGAGAAACTAGTGTGCCAGTGTGTCATTAAGAGATATGCTTGTTAGTAAGTATTACTGAGGTTGGGCTTTTGCATATATTTTTTTTACACTTTCCTCAGCCTTTCCCTATCTTTCAACATTTCTTGTTCTGCATTTTAGCATTTGTACATCAGGTATTCCTGATAATGCCTTTTCTTCTTATTCTAAGAACCTCCTAAAGATTCCTCTGAGATATATCGCACATCGTGAGGATATGAAATGGTCAGATGCACCCGTTTGATGGCTGTCTTATTTATATTGTTACTGAGACTCTGTACACTATTAGGCCATCTATTTGTTGGATAGCTTTTGAGGGCTAGCACAGTTCAAATTTCTGAAATTAAAAGATGCATTGCTTTGTTCTTATATTTAAATTGCAATTTAAAACAATGCAATCATATTCAATCACTGCAATGATCTGGGACAAGTGTGACTCCTCGAACGGGGCAAACAGGCAACATGGGCAGCCCAAACCCGGATGGACTGCCTCCCGCCTGTCCTTGATATGCTACTGAGCTGAACAAAGATTTGAATTAAGGTCTAGGGTCCTGGTTTGACAATCTGTCCACTCCATGAAGCCTGTGCTCATCTTGGCAACTTGTTTCATGTACAGATTTGGATATTTGCCCTAGTTACATTTAAGCATGAATGCCATTTCAAAAAATCCATCAAATCTTGAGTTTATGAATCCAAACAACGAAGGTACTCCCCATCCCGTGGAATATTACTGTTTTAATTTTTGTCTCAGTGATGATATTGCTTCTTGTTATACTTCCTCTGTGTTTTGTGCTGTATTTGCATAATCTAGTTCTTGGCACTTTGTGTACTTGTTAGCACTTTGTGTACAACTTTAACGTTCATATGGCCAAAATCAAAATCACACAGGTTGCCAAATGTGTCCCAAGTTAGGGAGTAGCAAATAAATACCTCAATAATGTAGAGCAAGCGCCCTTTTCTTCCCTCCCCAAAATCCACCTTTTCATTTAAAGTTTTGCCGGGTTCCATGAGACTGGGCCCACATTCCGCTCTCATTTGTGTCAAAGCACAAGTTGTGCTTAGGTTTGAGTGACTTTTGTAGAAAGTACATGGTAGCCTCTGTTGTCTTGCACAGAGGATGGCAAAGTACATACATCCATTTTTTTAAAATGGTAGGTTTTTTTTTAACTGAGTGAGCTAATCAAAGATACAATTACAACAGCATTGACATGTTGCATTCCAATATGGTGAGGATAGTGCATATGGAAAATAACAACGTAAAAGCAGCCATGGCTTGGGTAATTATTCCCCTTGGCCCTTCTTTTAAGTAAGCTCTGACCTGCTCTTCCTTCTGAGAAATGTTCACTTAGATCCATCCAGGTTCATTAGAATAAATCCTTTGGGAAATATTCTTTCCTAGAATTGTGCATATCACTAAAGAAAAGCAGAATTCAATAATGTGAAATAAATTAAAGCAAAATTATACTGTGCATTGAAATTAGCATGAAACCCCCTAAGAGCATTAAGGAAGGGAAAACCCCAGCAATAAATAAAATAGCCGGTCCATAGAAGTTCTTTCTCCTGAATGAAAGCTAAAGTGAGCAGAACTCGTAACAAGTTGGGTGATAAAACTCTGTGTTACAAAGCTTTATGATAATGCCTTTGAAAATTTATTTTTAAAAAAGATTTTTTTAACTTACCAGGGGGTGCGGCAGGCCCTCCGGAGGGAGTGGGGGCCCCAGCACTCACTGTGGGCCTCCCTGCGCTTCAGATCAGCTCCCTGAAGCAATTGAGAACCACTTCTAGTTTCAGGGAGCCAATCTGAAGTGCAGGGAAGCCCACAGAAGGGGTGCACCCCCTGCACCCTCCAGAGGGCTGGTGCGACCCCTGGTTAGTTTTTTTTTTTAAAAAACCTTTTTCCCAGCAGCAGCGTGATCCCAGGAGTGCCACTGCCACTGTCGGCCTGCCTATGTCTATGTATTGCCTGATGTGTAAACAACTCGCAACGTATGATGCATTAACAACCAAGAACCACTATTCAAAAGCTAATGCAATACTGTATAGTAGTCATTACAGACTAGGACCTGGTAACCCCAGGTTTAAATTTCTACTCAGCAATGAATCTTAGAGGATGACTAGGATCAGTGACTAACTCTCAGCTGAACCATACAACAGGATTATTGTGGGGTTCGATGTAAGGGGGGAGAAAAGCATGTATGGCCCATGTCCTGGGAAAGGTGGGATAAAAATGAAGTAAATGAGGGCCCAATCCTATCCTCATTTTATGCTGGCACTGCAGCCGGTCTGCACAGCACTCCCACCAGTGCGGGAGCCGGGAGGCTATCCGCCGCCAGAGGCACCATGCAGACTGGCCGCCAGCGGGGTTCTGGGAGCAGGATGGTGGGTGGGATGGGCAGATCTCCAGAATGGGGAGTGGGATGGGTGGATCTCAGTGCCACTAACGCCCGCCATGTTCAAACCCCCATCCCGGGTCTGACACCCCTGGCAGACTCCCAAGTGAACCAGGCAGCAGCTGGGGAAGCAAGTACAGTTTCTCTTTTCTTACCTGTCCTGGCTGGCCTGGTCCCCTGCTGGTGCTTTGGATACAGAAGCCGCTGCACTAGTGACCCTGCATTCTGTGCGCCGGTCGGGAATAGAATTGTTTGGACTGTAAATGTGGTACTGTATATCCCCTCAACCTTGAAAAACTTGGTTGGAATTGCCTAAGCCTAAGGATAATATTGGCTTTGACTATGTGAAGTAACCTTTTTCTAATAAATATTCCAGAAAGGTATTCTTTCAGACATGAACTGTTCTCAAGTGAATTTTGATTTGTTTAACATACTTGGAGGGAGCAACTCGTGATATTCTCTAGAGTCATGTTGGCAATACAGACACTATGCCTGTTTAAAATATCGTTGCAGTCCCAATCTAGAACTTTCAAGTGCTTAAAAAAAAAGTGATTCCTTCTTCCAGGAAAGAGCCACAACTAATTGAATTGTGTTTTCAAATCATCCAGCCATTTGTATCTCAATGCTGATGTTGTCAACCATGCCTATCTAAGATCCGGATCTGCAGTTACAATTTTCTGCTAAACTAATAGGCTCAGCCCCTGAAGAGGAGAATCTGGTTGGGAAACAAACGTAATGATTCAAGGAGAGAGAAGTCTTAATTTAAAGGCATTGGTCAAAGGAATCAGTCACCCTTGGCTTGCATATTTTGCAGTCAAGTCACCATGGCAAAGGAGCTCTGATCTTTGTGCGCAGCCAGGGGGCACTTGCGATAGGAGAGAAGAATGCAAACAGATTTTGAGAAACAGTTGCTATCATTCTCTCCTTCTCTTTGTTATCGTTCCGTCTTGATTCACAGCCTGTCTGTTATGTTGTACAATCTAGAAATAAAAAATAAAAATAAAATAGCCCCGTGAGCTATTATTATTATCATTATTGTTCACATGTTGCATGTGAAGATCTGGAGTCCCTCTCAGGACTCCAGGGTTGTATTGTATTTATGCCAGGGTTATATTTATTTTCTTTGCCAAGTGCCTCCTTCATGATGAGTTCCATCCTCCATCCTCCTTCATGATGAGCTCATTAACTAAAAGGACATCAACGTTTGATTATAAATAGTGATTCCACCATACATTATCCAAGGACAGCTCAAAAGTCAAATCTGGCAAGTTTGTAAACTTGCTTCCAATGCAAGATGGGCATTATGACTCAAAAATTATTCTACAGCTCAGATGTTACTCTGTATTATAGATTAATTTAAGGTCTGCCTGCCTGCTAGCTTCCCACCCATCACAACCTTGCCTTCAATCTCTCTCCCTGCTACCTGTATCATTGCATTTCCTTCAGTGGCATCTCTCCTCTCTCTCTCTCTCTCGCTCTCTCTCATGCCTGTTGAGAAAACAACACAACATTGCCATTTCCTTCATTCTCACGTAGGGTACATTGTGGGTGTCATATCCCTTCCAGAATGCATTGCCAAGTCAATATTTTACACCCCAAATGCACCAATATGCCAAAGCCCATCATCTCCTTGGCACAGAAACTAGCATGCAGCACTATTAAAATAAGTTTACTTTGGTTATTAAAAAATGGGTGGATTAAAAAAAGTAACTTCACGTCATTATGACAAAATATGGTGAAGGTATCTAGTTTATATTAAAGCTTAACAGCCCATTCCTATCCTGGGCCAACCCAGAGCACGCGGTAACACTGGTGCAGCATGCTGTTGGCCAGCCAAGGACCAAGCAGCAATGGCGAGGTAAGTAAAAAGTTGTCTTCCTTACCTACTCCACCTCTGCCTTGTAGTCAATGCACCTACTCAGGTCTGTGCCAGCTCTTTGGCTGGCGTAAATCCAAGTGGATCCAAGAGTGTGTGTTGAGCCTGGTCCAGGGGCAAAGGATATCGTTGCCACCACTGCTGTAGATATCTGCCCCAGTCTGCCCTTGACATGCCTCTGATCCCCTCCCCAAACCTTCACCGGAACACCTCCTCCGCTGATCTACCTGCTCTGGTGGGGGATCGAGGAGTGGTTGGCGCATGCCCGGCATCACCAGCCAATTGTGCTGGCAGTCCTGGCCCATGTGCCATGGCAGCGGCGGCTGCGCCAGTGACCTGAACCTTGCGCTGACAGAGCGCGAGTTCTGTTAGTGCAAGGCCTGGATAGAATTGGGCCATGTGTCTCTCAGTGGTTATTGGCCATGATGAGTAAATGGAACCTCAATGAACAGAAGAAGTGAATACTCTTGGATACCAGGGGCTGGGGGTCAACAACGGGGGAGGCCTGTTGCCTTCATGCCCTACTTGTAACCTTTCCAGAATCATTTGTCTGGCTACAGTTGTAAACAGAATGCTATGTGGACCATTGGACCGATCCAGAAATGTGATTCTTATGATTTTACTGTAATAAATATATCGTACTAGTTAACTGATATGCTGTTAAAATAATGGATCCATGTGTTCTTTATTACAACCCATTTGTTCATTTAATGCATAGCTTTAGTTTCTTTGTATGATATTTTTGCAACGTCTCCAGTCATACTTTTTTTTGCAGGGGGGGGGGGAGGCGGTTTGGTCAGTCACTGATGTATTTTCTCTTTTCATATGTGGGCTAAATGGATAGCCAAACATAGTCTGGGAATGTAGCAAATATGTGTCGCAAGTTATGAAAAGGAAACTTTTGGTATGACATGCCTTTCAAACTGCTCATTAAATCAAAGAGAACACTATTAATTGTAAATGATTTCTAGAAATGTGGGTGAGCTAATTATAACCACTGTCTCTTTTTCCACGTTTTTTTTAAAATTATCTCACTTATATTTCCATCATATGAACTGTATTTTGACATATTTGTGTGCTGAAACTAACAGGATTTTAAACAGGAAAGTGACATATTCCAGTATCACTTATTGCACCCAAATAAATCTTAGATAGCTCCGCTGAAGCCAGTGAAGTTGCTCTCGATTTATACAGCTGTGTCTAAGATTAGAAACCAGACTTTCCTTTGCTGTATACCTTTGGATTGAAGAATATTAGATGATATTTGTTAGAAGCCATTAGAAATCTGGGCTTTAAATCTGGGCAAAGCTAAGTGGTGATGTTAGTTACCCTCTTTTATTATGAATTCTCCGTGAAGCTTGAGGTGACAAGATTGTCAAGTACAGAAGATATACAGGTGGGCCCCCATATCTGCTGGGGATATGTTCCAGGCCCCACCGTGGATACTTGAAACCGTGGATAAGAACGAACACCCCCTCCATGGTTTCCTGAGGGCCCCCACCCTGCCTCCCCTGCAGGCAGACATGCTTGCCCCCCCCCCGCTCTTATTTTTCTTTCAGCAAGCTTTGTTTCTTCCTTAAAACAAACAGAGAAGCAGCCTCCATTGCAGGCAAGTAGAACGAGACTAAGTCCTAGAGAGGCTCTGCAAGGTTTCTGTTAACCTTGCAGAGCCTCTCTAGTACTTAGTCTCGTTCTACTTGCCTGTAACTTCTCCTGTTTCCTTAAGGAAGAAACAAAGCTTACTGGGAAAAAAGTAAAAGCCTGGGGGGGGGTCCCCATGATCCGTGGATAACTGAAACCGTGGATAGCGAATCAGTGGATATGGGGGCCCACCTGTAGTTGAATTGTTCTAGGGAGAACAAGTGACGAGAGAATGGCGCCTGAAGGATGGATTCATGCTTTGCAGTGTGTGAGAGGATTCTGAGAAGCCATGGACTTGGTGGCCTGGAAGAGATGAGATACAGAGAGGCAAGAAGTCATTTCTCAAGAAATAATGGAACAACCAGAAGAATATAGTTCTCCAAGAGTTCTGTTCAAAAACAACGATGAAGACACCACATATAGCCAGGAGGCAGCATTTTAAATTTTTTTAAATCCAATTATTCTTATGAACACCTCCATTGTAAGAACACAACAGGTCTCCAATGCATATCCAACCTGCAGTCTTAGACATGCAGGTTTGAAGCCATAGTTCATTCGTACCTGAGAGAGGCCAGACAGTGATCCAGATGCTTGGTTTCGACATTTTGGGAAGGCTGTGGAGAAGAAGCACACCTGACCTTTCCCAAAATGCTTTCTGCATCTTGCCAACATACACTGAAATGCTGGACCAAGACTAGAAGTGCTGTCACGTAGATCCTTGCTAGGAGTTATTAACCCCAGAATACAAGAGACAGTTCTTCTCCTACAACAACTTAGAATTACCCTCCATTGGTAAGGACAGTTTGCATGACTGACCCATCTGCCTATGGGACCTGGTGAGTCACAAACGTCAGGTGGCACTTTCAAGAGGATGGCATTTGGGGGGGGGAGGGGACTGTTCAGTCTCCTACTCCCTTCACTACCATCTTTGGAGCTGCTCAGCCACACAGAGCCATTGCCTTCTCTTTGACCAATCCGGGCTCTTTGACCATCCTGAACTCTATATAAGCTATAAAAAGAGTGGCAGAGCAAGGACCAACAAAAAGGAAGTGAGGGTTGAGATCCCTCAATAGCCTAGGAGGAGGAGGTGGCAGTGAAGATGGCAGATATTGGTGCCATTGGAGCAACCCCAGCAGTAGTCTTTGCCTCATCCGTTGCCATTGCCATTGACAGAGCAGCAGAGCAGAGCACTGCTGCCACTGTTGGAGGGGAGGGGAAGTGGGGGGAATCTGGGTCAGGTCACGCTTTGCACACCCAGGATTTTTTAAAAAAAAAATGAAGGGGAGGCCTGGGGGCAACACACCTCTAGGTCTCATCTGAAGTGGTGAAAGGGCTTGGTTGAGGCTTACTACTGCATAACATGAAACATTTTGGACAAACCTCCAGGCTTTTTGTACAGACAGTGCAAAGCATGAACTAGTCCGTCGCTCGGATCCACGAGGGCTGCTTTGCCCTGCCACTTGTTGCTTAATTTGCTGCCTTATACAATTGCTTCGCTTGCAACTGCCATCCCAGCAAAAAAGAAAGCCCCCAAATGAGATACAAAAATGGGCAATTATTGTTGCACAGTTACCTGCTCTTCATCTGCAATTGCTGTAATTACTTAAGCACAAAAACTAGCCACGCACACTACAAATCCCCTTTTGTGTGTACAATTTGTGTTCTGGCACTTCAGAAAAAGTGACTCACACAGCGAAGAAAAAACACAAATGAGCAGCAGGGATTAGTAAGTAAACAACTTGAAAAATTCTGAGCCATGTGAAGTCACTCCTTTGCTGTAGGTCAGAAATAACTTGAGGATATTAATTATAGGTATTTATCATAGTTTATACAATTCTTTTGTGGGGCCTTGTTAGTGATCAAAGGTGGTTCCTGAATGCCTGTCATCAAGTGAACTAATAATGGTAGGAAAAGCTTATTTGCTAAATCTAATACACCATTAAATTGATTCATTCCCTAACCCCCCCCCCACTCTTTTCAGCTGTTAATGTCCCTGACAAATGGGACAGTTCTGTTTGAGCAAAGTTGATTTGTTGCAGTCTAGTGTACTAATTACCTACACCTTGGTGTCCTATTTGTACAATCATATCTACACAAGAAAGCTGCAACAAGGACTTGTGACCAGTGTAAAACTGGCAAGATCCAGGAGGCATTGAATTAAGGGGAAATGGCCTGTGAAATTGTAATTTTAAAATGCAACAATGTATGGAAGAAACATCTAAGGTTCTGAAGCCACCAACCTACACGTTTAGACCATTTGTCAGGTTCTTTCTTTGGAAAGACTTCTAAAAAGGAGAGCAATGCTTTAGTGATTGCATTCAGGGGCCTCAGGCTCAAGCTACATATGGCGAGGTTTGCCAGTCCCAATCCCATCGAAAGCAGGCATTTTTAGAATGAAAGGAGGGCTTAGCTTACCATATTTTCCCGGTTTGAAACTGGGACACCCCTCTAGATTTTTAATTAATTAATCAGTCAGTCAAATAAATAAATAAATATTTTTTGTGGATGCAAAGCACCCACTCACCAGCACCCAAAAATTTTATTTATTTATTTATTTCTGGCCATGAAAATAGCCGCTTTGCTGCTGCCACTGCCACTTACCTGTTCCGTTGCCGCCATTTTGCCGCCGCCATCCTCGCCTCCCGTCTTCGTCGCTGCCCATCTTTACTGCCGCCACCGTCCTCACCGCTCGTCTTTGCCGCCGCCATCTTGCTGCCGCCATCCTCGCCGCCTGTCTTCTTCGCTGTTGTTGCTGTCTTCGGCACGAGATTTGGGATCTCGTCTTTCGAGAGATTTTGTGAGATCCAAGATGGCGGCACTCGGAAAAAAGGTACTTTTTAACCTTTTTCAAGCGGCAGTGGCGGAGGCTTCCACCAGGCCCGGAAAGCCTAGGATGGATCAGGGACCAGAGCCCAGACTGTCCTGGGCTTTCCGGGACGGATGGTAAGCCTATCTTTGCAGCCTCTTCTGCAATGTCATTTGGTCCTGGGCTGAACTCTGATATCAGAAGTAAGACAAAAACACCTTAGAGGAAGCTGTAGGAAAGTAAATGGGTGGGGGTGGGATTTAGCCTACTCTGCCTACATCTCTCTTTTGCCCTAAAAAATTGAACCTAAATTTCCTGTTTTAGACATGACTGCAATAAATACAGGTTTAAATAAAACGTTTTGCTGCTATCTTATTTGGATCTCATGGATGATTTTACAAAGGGAACAAAAAAATCAGTGGGATTTTTAATTGGAACCATGCTAGTAATAACAACTGCTAAAACTGTCAATGTTAAGTGGATAGAGCATAGTTTCTTAAAAGGAGAGATGCCAAAGTATAATCTCACGCTTTCAGACTAGAACACTCTTCTCTCATATCTCAGGTGACTCTTTGTGATAACTTATTGGTGAGCATACTGCACATGATCAAGGCCACTCTATTCTTTAATGAATTTGTTCCCACATACATTTAGCACATTACTGTATTACTACAAGTGTTTGTGAGGCCCCAAAGCAAGTGGTTGGACCTGCTTAGACAGGTCCAACCGCCCCCTCCCAAGTTGCTCTGATGGACCGCCCCCTCCCAAGTTGCTCTGTGGCATGTGTGTTACATGCCACATCATGTAACACACAGCCTCCATATGATGACTGGAATATAAGGACCAGCCCTCAGAACTCGACCCTGTGCTTCATATCCAGTTTTGGCAATGTCAACAATGCATGCTTATTCAGACGTGAGAAAGTTCCTGCAGCATAACAACTAAAAGACCTGGAGCTCTGCTCTCCTCCTCAACTACACCCCTGGGCCTAGATTTAGTCCCAAGTGTGCAATAGCATTGCAGCCTGGCGGCGCAATCCACCGTAACTTGCTGGTGACAGAACGAGCATTCCATTGCCATAAGTAGTCGCAAACGTGCCGTAAAGCACGTTTGCAACTACTTGCGAGCAGGGAAGGCTGGCAGAGAGGCTGGCCTTCCCCGCTCAGCCAACGGAGCTCCCGCCGGCCGCCGGACCCAGGTAAGTTAGGATCCAATGGGCGGGTGGATCACCGGGTGGGGGAGGGTGGCCATTGGCCCCAGTGGCTTGGGAGGGGGCGGGGACGGCCTTCTGTCGAATCCTGTCCCCCACCAGGCGCCGGCGCCTTTACACTGGCTCCTCTACTTCTGTCAGCGAAATTGCTGGCAGAAATCCGAGGAGGCCGATAGGGCCTGGCCCTGGTTACACTCGGGGAAGGAGACTAATGTCTCCTTCCTTAAATAGACCTCCTGCCCACAGGATCCAGCGGGCAACCATGGGCCACCAGCCGGATCTTAGTCAGGATTGCGCTCTTAGTCTCTGAACCTCCTGCCTTACTGAATATCATCCTTCTTGTCCTGACAGCCTTTCCCCCCTTAATTCCAGAAGTGTATGTTCTGATTTGGATTATTAACTATTGAAAGAAAAACACTTTGTCCATGTTTAGCTATGTATATCGCAGAATGGAACCCTCACATTAAAAATAGGTTCCAAGGCTATGCCCAGGCTCAGAAGAAAGGATGCAGGTGGGAAATGCCGGTCCTAATTTGTCAGGCTCTTCAAGTGCTGTTGATGCTGTTGTTGTTCCAGCCTGGATTTCAGTTCACTTTGTGAATCTGTCTGTCTGGGAAGCATGTTTATGTCCACGACTCCCCTCCCTCCTCCTGGGACTTGCCTTCTATTTGCAGGGCAGAGGCGGGTGGACTCATTCAGAGGTCTCCGTTCAGTGACAACTAAAGCCATCAAGGGTTCTTTAGGCCTCACTGGGCCACAGAAGAGCGTATTGAGTCTGTTTCCCCTCGCCAGGCTACCTTCTTTCTTCCCCGGCTTTCTCCTTTCCCCCTTCTTTATTAAGTTGATAAACTCTTGAATGGTTGGAAAGCAGCTGCTCTCTGAGTCGGATTTAGCTGCTTCTCATCTTGTTCCTGGGTGTGGGGGAGAGATATTTATGTCTGGACTGTGTCGGAGCCCTAACACTGCTAGACCTAGCTGACCTTTTATTTTTCCCCTGCTCTTCAAAAACAGCCTGCTGGAATGCAATTAAAATGCAGTGCTACTTTGCAGCAAAACCTTAGCAACCCCATCAGTTATTGTCGTCTCCCTTTTCTCCATCTTTCTTCAAGTTTGTGTGTTCTTTCACGTCTTGGACTGCTCCGAGACTACGATTTACCTTGACACAGCAGGCTGCATAATATTACAGGAGTTTTCCATTTTTCTGTTTTTTCCACCAAAACAGACGTACACTTTTTACCTACATGCTATCATTGGAAGCCCAAGCTATTAATTTTCACATATTGCTCAACTAAGCAGAACTATGCCTTCTCTTTATCTTTTTTCCTCTAAGAAGTAAGGTTTTTTTTGGGGGGGGGGGGTAATGTAATACACAATTCATATTGATTAATATGTCTGTAAGTGAGATATGTATTTTTAAAGGCACATATTCAGATGTCAGGTATGAAATCAAACGGTAAACAATTAGTTTATTTTGTTAAAAGTGTGTGTGTGTGTGTGTGTGTGTGTGTGTGTGTGTGTGTGTGTGTGTGTGAGAGAGAGAGAGAGAGAGAGAGAGAGAGAGAGAGAGAGAGAGAGGCAGAATTTACATGCATTGAAACAAAGAGTTGATTAAAAACTAAACACAAATTTACATTTGTAGGGAGTTGCAGTGCTGTTGTTTTCAATTTGTTATATGCCTTTACCTGGCATGCTATTTCACCCTTCATGACACACATCAATACCTTCTTTATGTCTGGCTATTACCACTCATTTAAAAATCTATTTTACATGATTCTTTCAGCCAAAAATGGACTGTAATGACACAGAATACAGCATGTGCTTCATAAATTCTCTAAGAATCAATACTTTGGCTGGGAATTTGTCAGTCTCTCAAAGTCATGCATCATTAAACTTTACTGTTATTACAATGGACTCTGCATCAAAGTTCAGTACCAAGCACATATTGGTCAAACATTTTTTTTTCTCTTGCAAAGGACACAGGGATACAAATGCTTTTACAGACAGGCCATCCCAGAACTTGTCCAGTTTCTTCAAAATAAACGGCAGTAATGCTTGTTGGTAACTTTGAGCATGTTCATACTAACACCATGTAGATATAATTCACTTTTGCGAGATCTGTGACATTGAGCCATTTAGATAATGCTAATTGTGAGTTATGCGTGTGTGATATTCCAGAGGGATTGTTTAAGACCGAAGCATCTAGCAGTGCTGGGGAACATTTGCTTGAATTTCAAACTGCTCTAGTCTTCAGCTGCCACTGTGTAGCAGACTTTCCGAAGAGTCGTGGTTCAGAAAATCTCTGCTTTCCACAAATACTTGCTTTGACATGAGAACAAGTGTTCTTGTAAATGACCAAGAATCCTTAGTATTCACTAACTGTTGCTTGTTCAGTATTTTTCTGTTTTTAAGAATTTCAGCTATCCAGTCAAGAAGTAAATCGGTGCTATGTTTATTTACACAAACAGAAAATCAAACCCAACACTCCAAAAGTGTGTCAATAAAAGGATTGCTCTCTCTCTCTCTCTCTCTCTCTCTCTCTCTCTCTCTCTCTCTCTCACACACACACACACACACACACACACACACACACACATATGTCACACACACACACACACACACACACACACGAGAGAGAGAGAGAGAGAGCTAAGATGGGCCACAATCAAGAGTACATGCAATGGGTCTCACATGTCCAAGGATCTTGTACCATATACTCCATTTCAGTGGCATCCCTAGAGGCAGGGGGTGGTACTGTAAGTTGCACACAGGTCTACTCCACAATACACGAAGGCCCCACCCACTTGCTGTCGGAGCCATTCTGAGTGGCAAAGGCAACGCACAGGAGACTCCCTGCCTGTTGCCTTCGCAGCTCAAAATGGCTCCGATGGCGAGTGGGCGGGGCCTCCTGTAATGCTGAGTAGACCTATGCACAACTTACAGTACCGCCCCCCCTTCTAGGGATGCTACTGCTCCATTTGCACAAGCTGAAAACTATCTATAGAAAATTGATTAGCCAGAGCCCACCAGGACTGGCTCTGAAAGACAGTGGCATTGAAATTGGGAGGATTATCCTCTGCTTTGCAAATTGGTCACTGTGAGGCCATGAGTAATCAGATTTATTAGTTAAGGCACACAGGTAAAATGGACCCTGTAAACCATCAGCATTTTGCAATGCACCTGCTCCAAGGAGGTTTTCTCATAATTGAGACAGATGTGATGCTTTGGCCTGATCCAGCAGGGCTCTTCTTATGTTCTTATGTGTAGGCTTGCTGCAGGTGCAGCTGTCCATGGATATGATATGCCGTGTCCACATTTAGTAGATGTCCATGGCTGATGTAGATGTCCATGACTTCCTAGTTTTCAAATTTTATAGAAGCACATTCATTTTGCATGCTGTGAGCAATAAAAATGTGGAAGGAATACAATAAATATCACTGAATTAAAGAAACCTTAGGCTATTACAGGAACGATTCCGTAATTAGTATGATGAACTCTAAATACGTTTGTTTATCTCCAAAGCCTAACTGAAGCAGGCAACACAATGAGCAAAGCCTCCATGAAAATTAAAATGTCCGTATGGAAACTCTAAGCTGAATGGTAATAGAAACGGGAAAGGTTCACAGAGAATACCTTCCTGAGGTAGTTGGCTAACTGGTTTCATGTAGTAATACCTTGGCCAGGAAAGAATGTGTCAACAAGGTGTCATTAAGGTTGAGTTTTATGTTAGAAAACCAGGCCGAAAATGTGCTGCATGTGACAACATAAGGGTCACGGGGTACACTGGAGAAAGATCCGGAAGGTTCTCAAGCTAGGTAGGAATGATGTAGCCATTTCCCAAGGGCAAAGGAGCAAAAGGTTGAACTGATGAAAGCAGGAGAAGATCAGTCAGGAGATAAATGCAAGAGAGATTCCATTTGAGATGCAATTGTCTAATGATGCACATGTGGAACAGTGCATTCAGTGTTCTGTTTTCACATTAACCATTACTCAGAGCAAGGAACAATGGGTACGATCCTCCCAAAGTTGGTATGATGCACTATAATATGTATTTATTTCAGTTACAATTCAATGGAAATTAAAATGCTTAGTTTACTCGTGTCCAATATTTGTTCAGATATCAGACAGTGCTGATTATTTGCCCCTGTGGAATTTTTGCTAATCAGTTTCAGGAACCAAAAAAATATATTGGAACACTGCTAATGTGTTCTTCTTCAAACTGCATAATCACCCTTGTGTTGTCAGCAATGGGACTGAGTCATTTCTAGAACTGCTTAACACTTTTTACATCTTTAAGGTGCAGCCTTAAAGCCATAAAACATTTTTTTAAGTGTGAATCTCAAAATGAGATATGAAAACATAAGTATCATATTGGTACATACACTAGATTCCAGGACTGGCTCACCTCCATATGAGCATATGAAGCTAATACTGAGTCAGACCAGTGATCCTTCAAGCCCAGTGCTGTCTACTTTGACTGATACTGGTTCTCTAGGGTTTCAGATAAGTCTCTTTCCCAGCCTGACCTAAAAATACTAGGGATTGAACCTGGGAGCTTCTGTATGGAGTGTTCTACCATTGAGCTGCCCAATGGTTTTAATGTGGTGCTAGTTCTTCCTGGAGGGAAGATTCCAGAAGGTAACATTGGGGGATTCCTGTTTGATGTCTTGTCCATTGGCTTATGGTGTTCCACAGGTGTTTTTTTTTCCTGGTCCCCCCCCCCCCCATATGTCACCTATATATGAATGATGCCCAGCTTTCTAGCTCATTTCCATCATCAGCTGGGAAGGCTATGAATCAGTGCCTGGAGTTGATGATACACTTAATGAAGGTTAACAAGCTGAAATTAAGTCCAGACAAGAGTATTATTAGTGCAGAGATCTGTGACACAGAAATTGGATTGTCAACTTGTTCTGGATGGGGTTGCAATTCTTTTGAAAGATCAGGTTTACAGTTTTGGGGTGCTCTATGCCCAGGTAACAGCTATGTCCCAGAGTGCCGTTACCTAGCTGCTGACATTGAATCTGGACTGTTGTAAAGTCTTCTTTATGGGGCAGCCTGTATCGCCTGTCCGGAAACTGAAATTGATACAGAATGTAGTTGCAAGGTTGTTGACAGGAGCCAGCCGTTGTGATCATGACACATGCCTTTTGTACCATCTGCATTGGCTGCCTTTACATTGGTGGGCACAATTCATAGGGTTTGTGATGACCTATAAAAACCCTTAATGGTTTTGGACCCAAACGCTTGAAATATCATCTCTCCCTATATGAGTCTGCCTATCCCATGAAGTAATCTAGGGAGACCCTATTGCAGTTGCTGCCTCCTTGGGAAATATGGTTGACAGGGCCTTCTCAGTTGTGGCCTAGCCTGTGGACCTCCCTCCCACCCACTGAAGATTAGAACTATACCTTCACTGCTGGCATTCCAAGGGGATTGGCTGTTTTATTCTGCTAGCCTTTGGTTGATGGACTGTTTCTTTCCTTTTGGGTTTTGTTGATTTCTATTCTGCACTGTTACGATACTGTTATTTTTGTTTATTTTCTTGATTTGATTT
This sequence comes from Plestiodon gilberti rubricaudatus, assembly GCA_026170595.1. NCBI lineage: Eukaryota > Metazoa > Chordata > Lepidosauria > Squamata > Scincidae > Plestiodon > Plestiodon gilberti. The sequence goes on along the minus strand of JANXHW010000004.1, from coordinate 136,651,004 downwards.
TTTTTGTTATTGTATTATGCCTTATTTCAATCTTGTACATCGCCTTGAACTTCCCACTGGAATTGGAGAGGTGGAATATAGATGTCTTAAAATAAATGCATAAATACAATATGAGGGCAAACACACATTTGCTGCTGCTTAGTGTGAGCACTGCCTCTTTCTTTTTTTTAGTCTATCCCATAATGTATTTGATGGAAGCATGCCAAAGAGTGGGTTAGCAAAACATCTGTTCACATGATCTTATGCTGGCATTTCAGGGATGTAACAGTGACAATGCAGGCAGCGACACTAGATCATAGCCCTACGTTGGCATAGCCCTACGGTGACTTAAGTGCAAGTGCACCGTTTGGGGTGAATTGTGTTCTAACTGTTGAACATTTTTACTATCACGTCTGCGTGGAGCCATATTTTAAGTTCCTTTTAAAGAGTTCTGCCTACCCTATTCCCAAGATTAGGCTACTTTTTCATGATATCTCAGGGTCTTTATAAAGATTATATTTTCAGTCCTAGACGACTGTTTGCTCCGTGAACATAGCAGTATCTTTCCTTCCTTTTGTAACGCTAAAGTAGAAAGTCTGTACCAGAAAGAAGCACTCGTCGTACAGTATATCTTAAAATTCATTAAGGAGCAATAGCTAGATGGAAGTCTTCTATCCATAACCCTGCACCACCTGAAGCTCTTCCTTTTTTCCTGTTATCATCATAGCAAAGTTCAACGATTACATATTTGACTTCAATTTACAAAAGCTTACCACAGAGGTAAAGGTAATATATTTGGTGTTTTGATATAATCTATTTCATGAACGCTCCTGTCAATATCTACACTCTTCTCTCAACACACCGCGAGAATGTTAACAGTTTCTCTGACGCTTGCTACTGTGGAACACGGAGGATGAATTTAAGTAGCCAGAGCGGAAACAATATTTGGATTCAGACTGCTGCTAGCCTCTAGGACCCAAATAATTGCGAATGAGAGCAGTCCAGAAATATTATCCACTTTTCTATTTATTGCATGCTTACAACAAACGCTGAGGGATTCGCACGAATGCAAGCATGTCATTGTGTGAATGTGAATTCACATCCATTGTGAATCATGTACGTTTAAATGCTAAAACCAGTAAATAATGTAAAATCCACATGATAGCTCCTTTGTTTCTTAAGAAATTATTTCATGTAGTAAAAAAATGATCAGTGGTGGCAAATTCACTGCTTCTTTGATTTGGTATGTCTTGCATTCTTTACATTGAGTATATAAATACATAAATTGTACACTCTTTCTTTCTTTCTTTCTTTCTTTCTTTCTTTCTTTCTTTCTTTCTTTCTTTCTTTCTTTCTTTCTTTCTTTCTTTCTTTCTTTCTTTCTTTCTTTCTTCCAGATACTGTTTTTATGGTAGTATAAAAGTGTGGTGCAATAAAGGGGCCCAGTTTTTCTTTCACACAAAACCTCAAATATCTAGGTGTCATTTTTCAAATTAGTTATATTAAGGTTCCTGGTTGTTACAAACATAGGTAAGACAAGGGGACAATTTCAGCCTTGGACAATGTTAGCCCCTCTTGGTATAAAGCAACAGAGAAGCAACTTTTCAGTAACGTTATTTAACAAGAAGATTTATAATCAGCTCACACATGATTCAAACACATTAGCTTTGAAGTAAATGAAACATCATACAGTACATACAAAAGCCTCCATGGCCCATTAGCACCTACTTCTTCTAACAGCTACTACAGGCATCCGCAGCTTGAGAGTCAACTTTCCCTCTCAAGAGGAGTCACTCTCCTTTCCCTGTACTTCTGCATGGAAGTTGTAATCTCTGCCACTGCTGCTCATTTAACCTCCTGGCATCACTTTACTTTTTCTTGAGCAGCTAGACAGAAAGACGAAAATGAAAGTTGCCAGGCTGTGCTGCTTCCTCCTCTTTTCTGGTTAGGATACTTTCCCCTGTTGTTGGAACAGGTGTTTTTTTTTTTTAATTTTAACTCACCTCTTCGTCATTCCAAGTCTCAGAATCAAATGATATATTCACACAATCTGCTGATTAGTCCCCCCTTTTTTTCTTCTTCTCTTGGGTGGAAATGAGAGCTGATCATAGAAAACAATGAAGCTATCACAGCATCAGTGGAAATATTCCTCCCCAAATAACACCATCCAAAAGGCAGCAGGAAAGCCAGGAGTTTCCTTTCTTTAGACTATGAGTTGTGTTATAGTGCGTTTAAAAAAAAAAATTCTATCCTCTTGATATTCCATAATATCTGGAACCTTACACAGGGGCATTTCTGGGATTTTTATATGTCTTGCTTCTAAACAACGTTTTCAACTATCTTTTATGACTATGTTCGATTATGTGTACGTGCAGGGACCCAGCACAAAGTCTTAAGTAACAAGACTGATTTGCATGCATTGATGAAACATGCAGTCTTCAATAGGAGCCTCCTATGAACCCGTCTTGCCTTTAGTTTAATTGTCCTCCTTTGGTGAAAAATGCCAGCTTCCCATGCGGGAAGTTTGACCTCAAAGCCCCAGCAGTAGGTAGAATCAAGCTTCAGTTCTGTGGTCGACCTACTTAGCACAATGAGGGTATGTGTGAGTGTTTGCACACACACACTGGTCTGCATTTAAGACTCTCGGTGAATTTCCTTTTATCTTAGCCGATGAGCAGCGTGCAGTGATCCATATTACCTTTCCCTGAGCCTCTTACAAATTGTTTAGTGTTACGTCAGTATGGATGGCTTCATCATTACCTTTTAAAAGAGGGCCCATTTTGCCAGAACATGCATGAACCAGAGAAGTTAGGCTTCTGTCCTAGTGAGGAGTCAAAGGCAGGTGGCACTAACTGATCCCATGCTAAACGATTTGAAATCGAGACTCCCGAGCTGCAAGTCAGATAGATAAGAACAGCTGGGTGGATTGCTGTTTAACTCTCATATGGCTGGGCTTGTGCCTTATTCAGTAAATGGTATGCACAGAGTAGGGATGATAAATGGTTGTTCCTTGTCATTAAGACTCTCCTAGCTAACATTGGTAACCACACTTGCACGTTTATGTCCTGAAAGATTTGTCAAAGATTTACAGGCAGGTTTTGCTTCAAAGCTACATTCAGATTTTCAAAACATACATTTCTTCTCAGCAGGCTGGAGTGATGAAGGATGCCAAGAAGCGATTCGAAATTCCCAGCAGACTGGCAAATGGCAGAGTCTATTAAATATCTTCCTTTCTGTCTGTCTCTTCTGTCATTCTTTCTTTCCAGCCTGATGCATCGATGCCATCTGTTTAAAAATGTAGCTTCCCCACAGTGAATATTCCCATCTATTCAGGAAAGCTGTGTACTTGCTGGACTCCAACTGGTGAGATATATTAGCATTACTAGACATTTGGTTTCCAGAGGATATTGAAGCTCTTCGAAAACTTCTATCTATCTATCTATCTATCTATCTATCTATCTATCTATCTATCTATCTATCTATCTATCTATCTATCTAATCACCACAAATCAGGAGTAGGTGTGATTTTGGTGTTCAGATTTTTTTCCCTCCAACTTCTGGATACTATCAATACATCCAGCTAGTACCTTCCTTCATCACAGGTTTGGTGCTTTAGTGCAAACCATAATTGTTGGAAATATCCAGGAAAATTTGGGTTCCTGGGTACCCAAGGAAGCCCAGGAAACCTGCCTTCAGCCAGGTGGGCTGCACATTCGTGGTCCCCCCAGAATTTGATCTTTTGGAAGTGCTCCTAGAGCATGCTATAAAATTAGCACAGAAATCAGCCCTAGCTGTAGTTAGGAGCTTGGTTTATCAGTTGAGCCATGTATAATTATACACTATGAGTTGCATTTCTTCTGCAAAGGAAGCTTGCCCTTTAATGGAACTTTTTTGAGCTTTGTTATTGATAATGCACCAGGAATAACTCTGTAACTTGAACTGAAATTATTCATTAATTCTTTCTCATACTGGGGCCAGGAGACAAGTGGTTTATCTTGCTCTTATTTTTCCAAATAGGCATTTGGCTGAAGCCCGTTTTTACCATCTCAGGAACAATACCTTGCACTTTGAAACAAACTTTTGACTCGTTGTTCCAGAGTCTTTTACAAACAGTGGCCAAACCTCATCAGATTTGGGTAGATAAATCATAATCCTTATTTATCCATTTCAAGGTCCTTTACAATCATTAACATATCTAAATAGCAGTCAGATTAGTACTATGAGTCCCATTGAACAGAGTGCAAACTAAGACTATGATATAGGAATTTGGTTAAGGTCAGCCACTGGAATCAGAGCTGAGTTGGAATTTGAACACCAGGCTCTAGCTTCAGAATCCATGCTGTCGCTCGTGGGCATTACTTCCCATCATTTGATATCATCTTGAAGATATTTGGCAGTCTTTAGTGTTTACTGATGCCAATCCACTGGACAAACCTAGATTCTTATATTTAAAAGGTGGTAGGGTAAAATGAGACTCTAGCCCTGTTCAGAAGTACTGTAACCATGGTGACAGAACTCCAGCATTCCGTATCTTTTCATTCTTTTCATGGTGAAAGCATTTGCCTCTTCAGTCCAACGCTTGCCCGGGGGGGGGGGGGGGGAGAACTACCTGTGGCAGTGGCAGAGTGTGTACTTATAGAGTGCTGTAACCACGGAAATTCTCCATGGTTACAGAACTTCTGAACAGGACTATGGAAAAGCTAAAATGCCCAATAGCAACCTAGATAGAGTTTGTAAGTTCAGGTTTTAAACCAAAAGAAATCTCACTAAACTTTGTGAACCCTCCCCTAAAACACACACACACACACACACACACACACACACACACACACACACACACACACACACACACACCAAAAACTTTATGACTATCTCAAATTTAAAAAAATGCTGCTATCTTTAAGACTTCATATACTGATATTGTTACTTTGGTCATATAAACCCTCTCAAACACAGAGGTTATTGACAGTATGTAGTGATGGAAATGTGGAAGTGTCAGGACTTGTGTCCACAGAAAGCTCTGAATCAACGACCTAGGGATTGTCAGGCAAAGACCCAGCTTAGCAAAAGGAGGGAACTGCTCATACAGCTCCTGTCATTTTTGTGGTCAGTTAGTGTGTCTGCCTGCCTATCTAAAACGTTTATATAGTGGCTCACCTATTTCTAAGGTATCTTACCATCATTAAAACTACTGTATACTACTCAAACCGAACAAAATAGAATAGCACTCAATATGTGTGTGCCTGTGTGTATAATACGTTTTTGTATGTGTGCAAATAATGTGTGTGTATGTAACTGGATTCATAGGCCTGTGCCTAATTGACTGATTTTGACTCTGACAATCCTTGGGGTAAGCAAAAGTACCCACATTCTCTTGCTTATGTTTTAATTTATGTGTTCAAGGGTCACATAACTTTGATAAGGATTACAGGGCAAGGCATTCTGAAAGGAAAAAAAGCTGCAGTTAGGCAAAACTTGGAATAGTTTGCATCAAATATCAAGGGAAACAAAACGGTCTTTTTCAAAGCTTTGGGTTATTCATGGCTTGTAGGAGGATAGAGAAAGGCGTATTTACTGAACAACATAGAATTGTTTTTCAAAGTTTTAATTTGGAGCTAAAGATTAAACAATTGCTACTTGAAATATTCCTACCACATGACTTGTGGGAATCTGCACACAGGGCTGCACATTCCAGACCTCTAATTCCTCCAGAACTTTGACAAGGGATTTTTTTTTAAGTGCTATTTAACAAAAGTGTTGGGAAATTTCTTTCTACCCATATCAGAAATTAAAGATGAAATGACTAGTGCATTTTTAATTTGATGAATATTCAAACTCTATTCACCCCTTTGAAAACTTCATTATGATTCATAACAGTTTAATTTGCCTGAATTCTTTTTGTTACTTTGTTTCATTTCTCATTGCTTTTCATTTCATCTTTGCCAACATGAAAGAGATGAAAACTAACTTAGTAAAAACCAGGAACTTTTTTTTTAATGCTTCAGTTGGATCTGAATGTTTATAAGTGTGTACTGCAATGAGATATACATTAAGCATCCATTCTGTGTTGCTAAATGTATGTTGTTGTTGTTGTTCAGTCGTTAAGTCGTGTCCGACCCTTCGTGATCCCATGAACCATATCCCGCCAGGCCTTCCTGTCCTCCACTATCTTCCTGAGTTCGCTCATTTTCATGTTCGTTGCATCGGTGATGCTGTCTGAATGTATACAGAGTTCCATTTGTGAATGTCACCACATTTCATGGCCCTCTCAGCCCATGATGTCACCATTTGGTCGCCTAGAGACTTGCTGCCCTGTTTGGGGCTTGGCAATTGAAATAAGATGTCCAGGAACAGCGTTCCAATCACTACTTTGTCATGGACCATGGATTACATTGGTGCTAGAGCAGGTAGTGATTTGGTTGGTTATTTCAAACCCATAGCTGAACTTTCAGTTTTTCTCACTTTTGCATTTCCACTTAGGCATGTGTACCTATCCTCTTTACTGATTTCTCTCCTAGTTTTCCTTCCCATCAGACTCCTCCTATTGGTTTCTTTTATCCCTCATTATTCTATAGCAGTCCCTCTCCCAACCTTCTTTTCTAATGGCCCATCCCACATTTCCCTTGGCCTGTTGCCTTCACTGTTTTTGCATCTTCCTTTACTAGACTTTTGCTTTTTTTTGGCCCCACTTTTATAAGCTCATCTGCCTGCCCATTTTTAGAATGTAAGTAGCTCAGCCAACACCAAATAGAAACTCAATGCTCTGACAGGGAATCCCTGCCAGAAAGTTACCACCACCACCAAGCCTCATAATATATCATAAAGATTGCAGGGATGTTACACCAGTTTAAAGTTTAGGACCAAGATGCCAGTATCCTGATTTGCTTCTTGATTAAATACCAATTCAGTGTAAGAAGCATTCTTAAAGTTAAAATTGACTTTGGATCCATATGCTTACCATTTGTTTCTTCTAGTCCAATTATGTGACAGCCTTCGTACGCGCACACACACACACACACACACACACACACACACACACACACACACACACGTTCGTTGATCTTTTTTTTTAATGCCAAAGGCAGCTTCACCTGAAATTTTAGTCCCCTGCCTTGACTTAATTCAGGGGCGGGGAACCTTTTCCCTGGCAAGGGCTGTTTTAAATATTAGAAATTTGCTTGAGGGCCGCCCGTAAGGCCGGGCACCATTTTTATTTAATTAATTTTTGCCCCCGCCCCCCCATTGGCCTCTGGAGGCTCCGCGCTCACCGTCCGAAGCTGCCGCCGGGTCCGCGTGTCACCTCCGGCGTACCATGCCGATGAGGGCAAGAGGGCAAGAGCTTGCCCTCATCGGCATGGTACACATGTGCGAAATGGCCAACGGCCTGGTGAGAAGGGGTTGAGACGGCGGCCGGGGAGGACATGCAAAGGCCCTCTCCTGGCCTCCGGAGGTGACGCACGGACCCGGCAGAGCCTCCAGGGGCCGGTTGGGCGGCCTCCCGGCAATCTCTCCGGGGGCCGGACCGGATGGCCTCGGGGGCCTGATCCGGCCCTCGGGCCGGAGGTTCCCCACCGCTGACTTAATTGGTCATCTGCTTGCCAGCTTAAAGTTTTGGATGTAGCATGTACCACCACTCAAATCTGTAGGATTGGCCTGTAGTGCCTCTACAGTATATCTAGGTGATAACCAAAGCAGAGCTGCACACAAAGCTAGCTGTCATTGCCCTCTATGCATCACCACTCTCAGAGTACAGGTGCCATGCATCCGGTCGTTTAGGTTTTGCCATAACTTCCTACTCCCTTTTACCTGGGGTACCATCAGCGGCGGAATGTTGGTGGAGCGCGTGGAGCAGGAACTCCAGGCGGGAGGGCGTGATCGGGGAACTCACCGAAGCGCCGGATCTGCCCTCCCTCCCTCCCTGGAGCCCGTTAGGCTCCGAAATGAGCAGTAAACGGGCATGGGGGCGCATTGACATCACGCGAGGGGCGCATAGATGTCACGCGCAGAGGCCCTGCCCCCACGCGACTGGGCGCCGGGCGGGCGCCCGTCATCTCTGGGTACCATTTAGACAGTAGGCCAGCGGGTGGCGCAGTGGGTTAAACCGCTGAACCATGAGCTGTCGATCGAAAGGTCGGCAGTTCGAATCCGTGACGGGGTGAGCTCTCGTTGCTTGGCCAGCTCCTGCCAACCTAGCAGTTCCAAAGCATGTTAATGCAAGTAGATAAATAGGTACCGCTTCCGGAAAGGTAAACAGCGCTCCGTGTTCCAGCCGCATGCTACGCGCTGCGGCAAGGAGAGTCATGCCGGCCACATGACCACGGAGGCGTCATCGGACAACGCTGGCTCTTCAGCTTTGAAATGGGGATGAGCACCACACCCTAGAGTCGGACACGACTGGACTTAATTGTCAGGGGTCACCTTTACCTACCATTTAGACAAGGCAAGAAGGAACTATCAGTGTTCTCCCAAGGTTTGTATCGCATGTATTATTGTCTGTTGTAACTCCAAGGTCTGAAAAGGTAGTCACAATAAATGCTCTGAAAACACAATGTTAGTTTGAAAAGTCCTAAAACCACCAGAATATTTTAGCCAATTGTTGTGGGTCAATTGGAAAATGATTCTGGAGCCTATCCGCCTTCCTATCATACCATTTTTTAAGCCATCGGGGAGTAGAAAAACTTTCAATTGCTTTCAACTTTCCCAGGTTTTCAATAAATAACCTAAAGACAAAAAGCTTGGCATCCATTAAAAAAGTAGAAAAACCCTCAGTCATCCTGACCTCCTTTCCCTTCAGCTTAAATTGGAATTTTCCACCTGCGATGTGAAACGTAAGAGATAAGCATTTTACATTTCATTTTCCTTTGTCTGCCAATGCGTATTAAGGTTTTTTATTTTTTAAATATGACTATAAATGGGAGAGTTTTAAAAGAAAGATAATTTGCAAAATAGGTTAACGTGCCGCTATTTGGCTTGGCTCTTTAGACATCAGAACACTGTAATCCGAGGAGCATTATTTCCTGCTGTGGATAAAGAAAAAGCAGTTTTGCTTCTTTACCATTCTAACATTTTTCTAATAATAAAGATCATTGTCTTTGGCTTTTCCTATCATAACTCCATGCCCTTTGCTAAAGGAACTAAAATGATTAGAAACTCAAGGAGGGTTGAGCCTGTTAAATCCTACACATTCTTCTTTCTCCAAACAGTTTTAATGGGCTGGTTTTAAACTTGGCGCATAGCACATTCATCTCGTCTAACTCTTCTATCAATCTGTCTGAGTTTCTTCAACAGATTCCTCCCAAAACTGTGTCAAAAACATAAATCACTGGATTAAACTTGTTGGGAATGATGAAAGCTGAATTCATGTATATACATGTGGTGGTACAAATGGACCCTTTTATAATTTAACTTGAATGAAAGCAATAAATTTGAAACAGGTTTAACTGATGATATTGGTAATCCGCAACAGATTTCATAAATGTTGTTGAATGAACATTGGTTTTGTTGAGTAATCCCCTCGATTAAAGACAGGACAGATAACTCAAACAATCTGCTAAACAGAAAAATAATATATTTTTAAAATGTTATCCTGAGTGTGTTTGTGTGTGTGTGTGTGTGTGTGTGTGTGTGTGTGTGTATACACACTCATAATTATATTATATATATATAATCCAGTACTGGCACTCTTAATTATTAAATGAATTATGATTTAAATAATGGTCTCCATTTTATTCTTGATGGTTCTGATTTGAAGGTAGGGGCCTTTTTTGCCTTCCTGTCACAATTGCCAATTTGCCTTTTTGCCTTCCTGTCACAATTGTTGTTTACACTGGCTCTGGCTTTATTATCTGAAGTACATTTTGGTTTATTTAAACATAGAAAGGCTGAAGTCAGTTGTCATTTAATATCTATGCCTGTGTATTTATGTATAAGGTATTGGTATTCCAGCTTCCAAAATGTTACATTCTGAGTCTTCCTGCTGTAGATAAGCCACAAAAGGAGAGCAGGATATAGCCATTCATTGTTGTTGTTTTTAATATGGCAATATTATTGCAATCAATTTGTATGCAACTTCTGGGAGTTACAAATGAAAACACAGAAGCAATACCACACTCAAATTGTGTGATTTTTAGAGATCTTCCCCATCCTAAGGGATTCACCTCTTTTTTTGTCAGTGCTCTGATATAAAGAAAAAAGATTGGAGAGTCTTCCACATATCACTGTAAATTCCTAGCTCTTTCAGCAATCCATACACTTGCCAAGCGATATCCTCTCTTAAACACACTGGTGTTGCCTCTTTGTTTCTTAAGGAGGGTCCTCTAGGGACTCCATTATACTGATATTGTGTGTGTTTCTCATGGTAGACACCAATCATTACGATATAGCTGAGCACATCTTAAACTGCACAGGACAATCAGGTCAGTCTCTACACCAGAGACTAAATGGACACAAATCTATCATCAAAAATGGCAACTTTTAGAAACCAGTGGGAGAACATTTCAGTCTCCAAGGACACTCTGATGCTGACCTCCAAAGTCACCCATACTTCAAAATCAAAACCAAACACTTCAAAGGAAATACCCAGTGTGACAATTGCTGAACTAGAATTTTTCAGCAAATTAAATTTTAGTCAATTCGGACCTAATCAGTACTCTGGGTTTCTTTCCCACTACAGGTGTGAAATTAGCATAGCACAACTAGAAAGACAAAAATTGTATCAGAGTGGCTGCTGTTGTGAATTAGCCCCTTTGTTCTTTTCTTGAATATATTTGGGCTGTGCATAAAAATGTCGAGACGTACACGTAACCCTTAATCTTATGTCTTTTGGATCCAGTGTGGTTAAAAATGGAAATTCTCTCTCTCTCTCTCTCTCTCTCTCTCTCTCTCTCTCTGCCAACTGAGGAAGTGTTAGAAATCACATATGCTTTTTAAAACCCTTTAATTCTCTTGCAAACCTTCCCCTACACAGTATTGCTGTTCACAAATTACACTTTTCCCTGTTTAAATGTTAAAAGACCTTCCATCTTCAACATTACTCTCCCACTTGCTTACCCTCTATGTTCTCTCACAGTGCTCTGCAACTAGACACACAGTGCAAGCCTATGTGTGAGAAATAAGTCTCACTAAAGTCATTGGGGCTTACTTCCAGATAAATGTGTATAGGTAACATGCCATAGAACACGGATGAGCTGCTGCCGCAAGCAGTAAGCAGCTGTGGCCATGTGACAGTGGAGCCAGGAACAGCCCTGGTGCCGGTAACTCAGTGTGGGGGGGCGAGGGGTGGAACAGGGTGGGGAGGGGTGGAACAGGGCAGACACTGGGGTGGGGAGGGGGTGGATCGAGGCTGGGAAGGGAGTGGTATTGGCGGCAGTGGTGTTGCCAATATCCTAGCCCCCTTCCCAGCCTTGATCCACCTTCCCAGGTCCTCTTGAACTTGTGCCAACAAAAGAGCTGATGCAGGTCTGAGTAGAAGCATTCAGGCAGCGGAGGCTTACCCCCCAGGCAAGGGAACAAATTTTCCCTTACCCGGAGGAAACCTCTGGGACTGCCTCCCCGCAGAATACAGTGCACGCTCTGGTGGGGCGGCTGCATCAGTGTGGGACGGGTTTATATAGGATTGGGCTGCTTTTCAATCTTTAAGGTGCCACTGTTTTTTAAATCTCTCACACACCACAGAGTAATTTCCTCAACTCTGGCTCCTGATAGGTCACCACTACCACTCACATACGAATTGCCCCGCCATCTTGGTTCCCCTAAAGGTCAGGTGTTCTTTTCAACCCTTCCAAAGATTGATGCATCTTTAAGTATTTGCGGGTGTCTGAGGCAGTGAGCAATTATTTACTTATGAAAATGGACAATTCAAAATCAAGGCTTTCACCTCGTCCCATTGTGTGTGTGATTTTTTAAAAATTGCTCTCAGTGATGAAATACACAAAGACCTAGAAGTAATTGTCAGAGAATTCACTGTTGCTTCAAAGGAAGCCAGTTTCAGCTAATCAAGTGTAAGTGACATATAATCAGGAAATGGTTTCCCAAAGATTCCATTGTCAGATGACTGAGGGAAGTTCAAGCGTTAAGAAATGCACCTTGCGCATTGCAGAATGGGCATTAGAATAAGTGGAAGCCGTTTGCAATCCAATATTTCCATAAGCCAACTTTTCTTTCACCTTCACATTAGTAGTTACTGACAACAGATGTACAATGTGCAATGAGTATCAGATATTTTCCTTGTCTGCAAAGTTACTGCAGCTGTATTGGTGCTGGAAAGTTGGATAGGTTTGGGCCTGAAGTCAGTAACTTAGGGCCAGGGTGTGGTGACTGAGGCAGGCAGCATTAGCGGGTGAGTGCTGGGTGAGGGAGCATCGGAGGATGTGGGTGGTGTGGTCATTCTAGTTAAGTCAGACTGTCCATTTTAAGATGACAGGGGTTATGTACTGCTCAGGTCGTTAACTGCTCCGCTTGGTAGGGGAAAAAATTAGAGGACACTACTCAGCAGAAGCAGCACTTGTGTGATAATTAGGCTCTCCCATACCTTGAAAATATGATCAAGATTTGCATGTTTTCTCTTCTGTCTTTTGCAGCTAATGAGTTACTAGGTGAGAACAAAGTGCTTATTTTTGGCCATCACCTGCTTAATGATGTCACTTCCAGCCCTCAGCAGGCCGGCCCTCGAGATGAAATGAATTTGACACCAGCCAACGAAACAAATTTGTCCTCTAGCCAGTGAGACTAGGAGCTAGAGAGGCTCTGCAATAATTGCGCAGGCGCAGCCTCTCTAGGGCCATCGGCAACAACAAGAAGGCTGCCTCCGGGCTTGGGGGGTGCACGATGAATCAGGCCGTTTCTGCCGCCGCACTGCTGGCTCGTGCCATGCATTCCAGGGCATCCACAAGCGGGGGGTGCACGAATCACGAGCCACCGCTTCGGCGGCAATTCGGCTCATGCAACCCCCCTCCACGTGTCGCCCGTGTGTGCCGCCCCCTGACGCCACTGCTAACTTCGCCCCTAGGGATGAAACAAATTTGACACCCCTGTTCTAGATTTTACCATTGCATAACTTTTAATAACATCATTGTGAGATTTTGCCTTTTTTACTGCTGCAACCCACTGATGCCCATTTCATAGAGCTTTCTGCTAGGAGTCCCAGATCAATTGCCTTTGAGATATTTGTTTATGAGCCAACCCGTGCTGTTTATTTTTAACTCTATAATTTTGCACGAGTCCCGGTTTGGTTCAGTGGATTGGAATAAAGTAAAACTGGAATGGAGTACTGCAGAAGATTTCATGTGATCATAATACAGTCTTGTCTCATATTTACCCCCCACAACAAAACTTTCATATATATATGTTTCTTTTGCCTCCTGCATCTTCAGGGCAGGATATTTTTTTTATTCTGGGAACATACTTGGCATTGGGTGTTTTCTCTGAAACAATTCTAGTAACATTTTCTAATTACCAAATGGTACTTACTAGCCTTCCCCCATACTGCTTTCAGAACAGAGGGAGCTGCTGCAGTTCTACAGAGGCCGTGAACCTGCCTGATGAAGCACAGATGAATATAAAGTACTCTTCTGGGCTTAACAGCCATTATTAATGTGCAGCTCCAATAGGCATTTTTAAAATTCATTGAAAGGTTAAAGGACACACTTTCAACTGTTGTTTTGCATTTTGTTTGGTGAGATTAGTTTTGTACATTTCCACAAAGGAAGTCCGAGGAGATATCAGCAAATTACTTTTCCATTAATTACATCTGCAGCATACAATGGATTTCCAAAAAGAAAGGAAAAAATGAGTGGGCATCAAGATTGAAAACAAAGTTTGACCAGCCTGCCAAGACAGAATAAGAAATTCTCAGTACACACCTATGAGCATTTGGAATTTTAAAGCAAAATATAAAACCTCAAATCACTCAAAAGGCATGTTTTATTTTTTATTTTACTTAACTACTAGGATCAGCTAAAGATGGTCACAACAGCAAACTACTGCTATACAAAAGTCTATCAACTTGTGCTGCTGAAACTGAATACAAGATTTGGAGACTCTCCACTCTATTTAGGCACAAACACTGTAGCTGCAGTCTCTGGGAGTAAGCCCTATTGAATACAATGGGACTTACTTCTGAGTAGATATGCATAGACTTGTGCTGTGAAAGAGGTGTTCAGTGGACATCTGCCCTTGAGAAGAGCAGACTTTCAACATTTCAGAGCTGGCATTCAAGTAACGTAATCACATCACCACCCATTTTGCAGCTTCACATGTCTAATGTAATGGACATTAGAAGAGCATAGAATCTCAGGCTGTAGATTTAACTCAGCTGTCCCCTTTCCTCATCATGTCCCCTTTCCCCATGTCACTCAGTGCCAGCAGAAGAGCTATGCAACGATAGCTGGAGAAGGTAGGATTGGGCTATGAGTTAGTTCACTGGCGTTGCTAGAGGTGGGGTGGAATGGTAAGTCTTACATAGCGGTAACCGCTCCGTTCCATGGTGGCCCCACTCACTTGCCGTCGGAACCAGTCCGAGCGGCGAAGGCAACATGCAGGAGACTCCCTGCGCATTGCCTTCACCGCTCGGACTGGTTCTGATGGCGAGTGGACGGGGCCACCATGGAGCGGAGCAGTTACCGCTGTGCAAGACTTACTGTTCTGCCCCACCTCTAGCAATACCAGTAAGCTTGTTAACTCCAGTTAACTCCAATAACTGGAGGACCAGGTTCCAATTCATGATACATAGGCCTCCCTCACTATTCTATACATGCAAGTACATCCACCCATATACCGTATTGGTCTGAGTATAAGACTCACTTTTTTCTCCTAATTTAAGTTTTTAAACTAGGGGTGCGTCTTATAATCAGGCTGTTACAATTTAATGCCAGTGATCTAATTAAATTTTTTTAATAGCACCAAGCTTTAAGGGTGTGTCTTATAATCAGGTGCGTCTTATACTCGGGACAATATATGTAACCCTATGGAGTGTGTGTAGTCCCCTGTAGGATGCTTAGAGCAATCCTTGTTGACCTGGGGGAGCTGATGTAAAAGAGCTATCTTCTGAGGTGATTTGGGGGTAATGGAAAAAATATTTTGAGAGGACTAAGAAAAGGAGACTCCGGGGGGAGAGGGAGAAAGTGAGAGTGTTGAGAAAGGAGTTTGACCCCACTCAGTCTAACCCATAGCAGAGTCCGCACCCTATGCGTGTCTACTCAGAACGAAGTCCCATCGAGTTCAGCAAAGCTTACTCCCAGATGAGGGTGCATAGGACTGCAGCCTTGAGCCTGCAGCAGCCATATATCAGCCTGGAATTGTAAAACGGCAGCTACGTCTGACTGGTATCATTTGGACTCTATTTTGGGTTGTATGTAACAGCTTCACCTTCACAGCTTTATATTTATTTGCACTGTTCCCCGTGCTTCCTCCTGTTTGGTTTCCCTCTCTATGAAATAAATCCCCATTGTTCTTTTCCCCCTTTTATTAAGTTGCTTATTAGTGTGTGCGTTCCCCAGTATCCTTGCAGGAAGTGTGGGGGCTAGTGGGCTGGATGCACTGCTCATTAGTTTGGGTCCATTTCCCCTAATCCAGTACAATCTAGGGAACCCAGTTTCCCCAATCCGGTACAATCTATGGAACCAGTTCCCCACAATCTGTTCCCCCACAATCAGAGACTGTAGTGGGTAAAATGGGGAAATATGTGTTCCCCATATATGCCCCTAGAAAGAAGAATCCATGTTAGATTTGCAACAAAGATAAGCCCAGTGCCAATGCTGCCTACAGTAGTATCTCTTTTATCTGTGGCACATAACCCAGAATGCCCTGCTGTTGAAATTTACTTTATGTCTTCCATGTAGGGTGACATTATCATAATCCTCTGTAAACAGCACTCCTGATTATCTGAATTTCTGATTAACTTGAGGCCTTGAGAATGTACCCCAGTCCTTAAGGACAAATGTAAGATGTACATACAAATATTACACACAATCGAATTCTGCAAGCTTGCAGTAGCCTAATGTGAGAGCTCAGCGTAGAAACCTCCCTGACTATAGTGACACAAATCCACTTGAATGCAGCGTTTTGATACTGGCCTGGGTTTTAACAGTAAATACTTAAAGACAGACTTGAACTAATAGGATAAGTCCTAAAGGTAGGTTAATAATTAACAACTAATGTGTAAGTGCTCTTGAGATAAGAGCCCCCTGAGTTTTATCCTAGAGCTGCAATGTGCACCGGCTAGACTGCTTGTTCTCAGATAAGGAAGATCTAATTCGGTGGCTACCAAGATGCTGGAAATTTTCCCAATGGCTCTGCACGCAAAAAGTGCCATTGAGGACACATGGTTCTGTAATCATGACGGCAGCATAATTCAGACTGGCAGCAATATATTACTGGAATTAAATTCTTCGTTATGGCACAAAATATGCAGAATGCCATATTGCAGAAAAATCACTATGTCTGTACTTTATATATATCCCAGTTATTTAATGACTCCCTCTCCTCCCAATATGCCAATTACTGAAGACACTTATGGATGACATAGATTCTGTCGTAAATTCCCTTCCATGAACTTAAGTTGCACTGTGTAAGATTAGCACATAATCTTTATACCACACTTAAGGAGCCAAAATATTTTTTTTTATTGTGTGTTTTTGTATCTGTTCGTGGAAGGTCTGACGTGCGGGCACCAAACAAATTCTATGCAACTGCAGCAGTGCCAGCTTCAGAGGGCAGACCTACCTGGGCATGTGCCAGTGGCCCACAGTTCCCATAAGGCCCCAGCGGCTCCCTCATTGCCTGTTCCCTGCAGAAGCCTCAACGAATGACATGGTTGTATGTGGATATTCTTCAGTGAACTTTGAGACTGCTGCAACTCCCATAGCAGCCTATGGGAGAATGCTCTCTCCAGAGCATTCTAAAGACCCTGGGAGAATTTCTATTGGGCTCAGGGGGTGGGGCAAGGAAGAGTATGACTGGGCACTTCCTTTTTCATCCCCACAGAGGACAATGCAGCCAGGATGCCACAAGCAGTGGCTTCTGGCCAGGAGGAAGAGTCTAGATGGGCACTTCCTCTTCTCTCCCCCTGAGAGGGAAAAAAATTGGCTGGGGTGATCCAAAGAGTTGTAGGACCTTCGCTGTTGCTTGGAGCATGCCAGGGTAGGATGGATAGGAGGAACTGCTTGACCACCTGCTTGCCAGCCTCCTTCTCAGCCCACTTGCCTGGGGGGGGGGGAACAAGCCAGAAAAGGGGGTAAACTAGTTGGGGGTCCAATGCACAGGCACCCAAATTTTGCTCCATGGACCCTGGCATCTACTACCCCATCATGCAGCGTGTTCTGCAGAAATCACTGCTTAAAAGTGGCACTTCTAAATGTGATAATTACTACAGAACTTGCATTTTGTGTAAGAGTCAGTATTTGATCTAATAATTCTGAAGAACCTGTGAAATGAGTTCACAGACACAATTTACTGACTATACAAAAAATGGGTACTAAATATCATAGCAATAAAAATTCCTGTTTCTAAAAACAAATCACAGCTACTCACAAATAAACTGCATACGAGGGAAACCTGGAAGCTATAAAGCTAAACAGGTTTTAAAAAAAACCTGCCTAAAATTAGTTCAATATAAAGGATTTGTTTTTAAATAGATACCTTTATAAAAAAAATGTTTACTAATTTAGTCTAGCACTTAATTTTGTTTTTTATTGTATTTTTTAAAATTCAGGTTACATATGTTTCCATGATAGGATGTTTCAGAAAATCATAACGTGTGTTTGTCTGTAAAAGCAATGTCCTTTCTTGTTAATGCCAAGAAAACTTTTCCCAAAACACTCGTTCCTTGCTCAAGACACTGTAGCCGCTAATGAGGAAAGCACTGCAAGTACCTCATTGAAATGTTTTCCTTTGTTTATCTACTGGGAGTTTCCCCTTTAATAGCAAAAGAATCCCTCAGTATCAATGAGTCTGAAAGTGCTCATATTCTGCCAAGAATAAAGTTGTAAAGCTTTGTGTGCCAGCACTTTAAATTAATCTAAAATAATGCAAAGGGGAATTTGTCATCTTGGAAGGCTTTTTACAGCCTCGTCACAATTGTCTCAATTAATAAGAGTGTTCCATATCATTGACACGATTTCTCTTCTCTGTAGCCAATTATGACACCAGTGGATGACATCTCTCTAAGGATGTACATTGAAACAGCTAGGAAATCAGAATGTGACAAAATATATGATTGTACTTGACTCTGTGCAGCTTGGTTATGATTTCCAAAGCCCACAAGCTGCATGGCAGCATCTTTCTGGAGCACCACTTTGTGCCAAGTGTAATGTCCTACTGGGTCCATTAATTGGGCATTCAAATTAGATGTGCAATCCTTCATTCAGTTGTTCTGAAGCAAGGGCTCTGATATTAACAGGTCTATGAATCATGGCCTCACCACCAGCGGAACGCAGCAGCTGCTGAAAAACAGCTGTAATGCATGCTCCGGCAGCGTGCCAAGTAGCGTGCTGCCTGAGCACTGGTGCGAAGGCTGGAGCTTTCGCACCTGCACCAACGAATCTAAAAGGACCTGCCAAGGCAGGAAAGATGGTGGGGGAGGTGGAGAGGGGATGAAACTGGGTGGGGAAAGGGGAGAAATGGGGGGCGGGAGGCTGCAGGAGGGGGTGGATCTGGCAGCAATGGCACATGCTGGATCCTATTCTCTCCAGCAGAAGCCTCCCCACCCCCTTTATCTTCTTAGACTTTCGGCAGCGGTTTCTCTGGCACAAATCCATGGAAACCCACTGTAGGGCAGGAGGCTTATGGAGGGGGAAAGTGATTTAAATCTCCTTTCTCTTCCAAAGTCTCCTGCTCCACGCCCCCCAACTGGATACAGCGCACGCCTTTTTGGTGCAGTTGCACCAGCAGGGACGGGGAGGATAGAATTGGGTTGTTACGATGCAATCCTACTTAGAAAAGCACCTGCAGAGCGTGTGCTCCACAGGCGCCGGGTGTCATCATTAACACGCCGTAAAGCGCATTTATGGCACCCGGAGATTAAGGGCCACTGGCCCTTTTCTGAACCTTCCCAGAATTAGTGGAAATTATATCCCGAGTCACCTGAGAGACTTACATTGCTGCTATTTCCAGTATCCCCATCTACAAGTAGGAGTGTCTCCCAGAGGTCTCTGTATCATTGCAAAGCCTCTAGGGCAGTATGTGTCAGAATGTGCTCTTAGAAGCCGTGGGGCTCCCTAAGACCCCTTCAAGGGCTCCATGATCACACCATAAGTGGCTGCAATGCTCAGCACTGGGCCACTCCACACATGCACCAGCACTCTGGGGTTCCCCAGGACTTTGCATATGCACTGATGATGGGGCTCCCCGACACTCCATTTAGAAGTGTAAAGGGCTCCGCAGATCAAAAAGCTTGAGAACTGCTGCTCTAGGGTATGTTCTTACTAGCCATTGAGGAGAGCAGGGGGAGTCGCTGCCCCCAGTCATTTATCATCTGCCTCTGGTAAGCTGGGGGAACATGGAAATCCAATGTCCCATGGGGACCAAGGACAGGGCTTTGCTCCTGGGCCTCCAGTAACCTGGTACCTGCACTGAGTTGTTCAGAGAAACTGAACATGAGAGCAATGGGTCAGGATTAATCCATAATGAATTAAGTGATTATGGAAGTACTCACAAGTACCTATGCTCACTGTTTTAGATTGATACATAAATAGTCTAATAATCTTGTCTGGTGCATTTAAGTACTAACTATTCCAGATGAGATCTTCCCATGTAGGTGCTGTTTAGAAGCAATCTCCATTTTGAACTCAATCTGTCCTGGGGGGTCGGGGGGGGTCGGCCTTAAATAAATAAATATATAAATAAAACACCATAAACAAAATATCCTTGCCTGCCAAATTTTTAGGTTTTTTCCCCCCCTAAATTTGATTTCCAGTGCACAACAGTCTTAGTTAACATTCTGTACTAACTTTTTCTCATGAGATGTCATTTAATAGCATTAAACAAAATTGAGAAGGGTCGGGGAGGGGGGAGGAGAGGAAAGAAAGAAAAACATTGCATAGTTCCCGTGAAATATGCATTTTAAAAGAGAGTGTTCCTGTACAGCCAAGTTGCTGTGTTTTGTTATAAATACGTGAAATTACCAGATTGCCCCAAATTTCATTTTTTCCCTTTCTCGCCCCTTTTTTTATGGGGAGACCCTGCATCGTTAAGCATTGAATGAATATAATGTAACTATTGAAACTGCTTAAAATATTTCCTAACCATAAATTATTATCCAAAAATATTTTTCAAGCAGATAAAAAGAGTTGTCAATTCTGCATAGTGAATGCCTCATAAGGGGCTCATTTATGGTTGAAAACTGAATAAAAGCAGTAAATTAAGAACAGACGTAACCATAGAGAAGCTGTAATCCACTGCAGATTTCCTTGGTGAATGAAGTATTGTTGTGTGGATTTATCCTCCTTGCTTGTACAGTTAACCAGTCACATCTGTGGCCGGAGTGTTCTCTCTATGCACACAGACAAGTCTGATTCAGAAAGCCTCCCCTCCATTGCCACAATGAAATAAGCACATGTTAGTTTACTGTGTATTGATAAAGTGCTAAGTAAAGTACCCCATCTGTTTCATTGGACCAGGCTGTCTTGGAAAGCCAGGACGATATTGGAGCTGAAGGCCTGTGACTTGTGGACATAAGGAAATCACAACAAGTTCAATGTTGGTCTAGAGTCGGCCTTGTTTACTAGCATATTCCCATGTTCCAGCATGACTGTTTGTTCATGCTTCACATTTACAGGATGGGTGTTATAAGAGTTAGAATTGTTCAGGAACGGAAAGAAAAAACCCCTTGCCATAAATATTCATGCCCTGCAATACAAATACTTAGCTTTATAGGAATGTAAACTGTAGCAAGTCCGTTTGACTCAGTGCCCCCCTCGCCTCTTCTGCATTGTTTGCCACTAGTACACATAATAAGCACTCAAGGATGGGATGAGGACTTGACAGGGAGTCGATTTTGCCTTATTGCTGTCCATTTAAATGACATGATTACAAGCCCAATCAGATATCTGTCTTGAAAAAGCTGTAGGAAGTACTGCACACACACGAAAATGCCTCTTTTCTCGATCCTCATAGGACTCTGCTGGCTTGCAAAGCATTGATTGAAGATTTGCGTCTGGAAGATTGGATCTCTTGCATGATCATCACAGTGCCATCTTATTCATACCGGGTATGAGGGGGGGAAACCTGTAAGTTTCTTTTCATATCAAGCACTGTTTACATATCAAACAATGTTTCGTTTTGTTGTTAAGTAATATTTTTCATTTTTAAATATTAGGGTTTCTTCAAGTTCTTTCCTGTCCTCCCCTTAAGGTTTACATTTAATATTGCCTGAATTTAGCTAGTCATTTAGTCATCCAGGATAGGGTCCTAATTCTTCATCTCCCAACACTTCAGTAATTCAATTGAGTTCTGGAATTCACACACACACACACACACACACACACACACACACACACACACACACACACACACACACACACACACACACACACACACAAGTTGTGTGTATCCACTAAGTATCCACTAAGAAAATAGGAATTAACTCTGGATTCATGTTGGGAATTATTAATAAGAAGTGATGTGAATAAAAAATGCTGGTATATTTTTTAAAATATTGTTTCTAAATTATTCTTCAGAATAATAATCTACCTCAGGTAGATTGTGCTTTCTGCCTGCTGTTTTTTGCTGAGCTCAGAAACTGTAGTACCAAAGGCCGGCTAGCTGCCGCTATTTCCAATCATCAATAGTAGCTGGTCAGAGTCATATGCCTCTAATATTTTCTCCCTTATCGGCAGTATTCAGGAACTGAGTGTGATTTACTGTGGTAGACTGAAGGTACAGACAATATGAAGATAGAGGGCTCCCACTGTCCTCCTGACCCTCATGGCACTTCCCACAACCTAACCGCAATTGTTTTGTAGCTCATGTGCTAAACTGGAACATGTAAAGGAATCGTTATAACTTTGGAATTGAAAGATAGGCTAGGCAACATGAAAAAATGGTCATATGTTTATCATACTGATGGTGGACCACCTGTGACTGTACATAATATTTTTAAAAATGATACAATTTCTTCAACAGTCACTCATATCGGTATCTACCTACCTACGCACACACACACATTTTGTATATGAATATATGTACGTATGGTGCGAATCAGACAACGTAATTTTAGTTGCATGTAAATTACCTACTTCTTTGTTAGGGCCTGGAGCAGTTTTAAAGTACAAAAAAGATCCAATAAAATCAAACAGAAACAATCCATGTACATTACAGAGCCATTCTTAAACCAGACACTTTTATTGGAAATGCATAGATTCCTTTTTGCTCAGCCAACAGTCATAAAGCAAAAACAAAAACATGCATCATGCTTTATTTAACCCCAGGTCAATTGTCCCTTTTTTCATGGAAAGCCTCGTTTGCCCTGTTCACCCATGGTAGAAAAGGGTACCGTTTTCTTGGCAGTTGGTTGTGCCTCTCCTTGTCCTTATTGTGTATTGACCTTGATAAATTATTTTGTTCTGAAGTAACGTGGACCTTACCTTTCTTTCACAAGATTTTCTTGGGCCTCATCATTGTCTCATGAGAATTTTCTTAAATGGAGCGACTTATTAGAACCGGCACAATATATGTAAAGCACTTAGAACATACGAAATGTACTATATAAATGCTTATAATAATAATAATAATAATAATAATAATAATTTTGGTTAGTCATTCACTGCCCACCTGATGGTGGCTGCTGGTGTTTTCTAAATATCAAGGACTTCCCAAGGACTTAGGATATTTAGAGGTATTTACGTAAACTATGTGCAGTTCCAAGCAGAGCTGCTTTTTGCAGCTCATATGTGGTAATTTCATTTACACCTAAGGTGTGCAGGTGTTTTTCCACATTTTTTTCGGTATGGTGCCTAAAATATGGTACAATCTTCGCCTTGCTTTGCCAAAGTCGTTCTAACTCAATCTGAAGGTCTTTGTATTTGATTACTTTTTCGTGTTCTTTGTCTTCAATTCACGCGTCCCCAGGTGTTGCCACATCTATAATCCAGACCATTTTCTTTATGATGATGATGATATTAAAAACACAAAGAATTTGTGTTGCTTTGTCTGTATTTCATTCAAATCAGGACCTTGTTAAATTCCAGGAAGAAGAGATACCTCATGCTTTCTACTGTGTTCTACTCTTTGTGAGCATTTGTTTTTCTGAAAGTTCACTTAACTCCATAGTTCTCTCCAAAGATGCATTTTGTGTTGTGATATGAGTTGGAATATTCTCATTTGATTATACTTTTTATTTTGTTCATTTCCACTCCTAAAGCCCTCCCCCCCCCCGTCAAAAGGTCTTCTTCTGAAGGAACATAATTAAAGTTAGCAAGTGATTTTGTGTTCTGCAGCATGTTACATTTTGTGGAAAAGGTTAGGGGTTCATTCACTGCAGCGCATCAAAAATGTAAAGATGATAGGTGAAAGGCTCTTTCTTGAAAGTGCTGAAAAATAATCACTTAAAAGGTCAGCTTCCCTTGAAAAAAAGAACATGTATTTAGTAAGCAACTTGTTTGGAAGAGATGCTGCATTTTTAAAGGTTAAAAAAAAGAGTCTAAATAGCCAGTGATGTCAGTGGGAAGTAAACCCGTGGATCGGTTTTAAAGTCTAAGCAACTGCAGTTGTACACATTTGTACAATTAAAATTCAAGCCATTTATTAGTATCCCTCTAGTATATCAGAGGAACAACTACAACCAAAAGTATAAAGATTTAAACTGACAACACTACTTTATTCAGGATTTAATTGGTTCCCATCACTTTATTCTGGTTTAACTAGGTTGCGGATATGGTGGGAAAAGGCTCACACTATGAACTGCATTTCTGAATAGTTCCATTACGTTAATCTTGCTTCTGAAGGTTCAGGAAATGTTTCCGTACCGAACTGTGCTGGAATCTTGTGTACTCGATTCCCATGTTGTAACTTGGGAGTAAGCCCCATTGAACGTCATGGGATTTTTTGCCAAATGAAAATGCATAGCTTTGGGTCGCTCATCTCTACAGCATTTGTGTTTTGTCCTCTTAGCAGTCCCTCAGCAGTTGATCTAAGAAACAAACAATATAGACACCATGATCATATTTTTTGTAATGTTCATTGTTGCTTTATGTACAAACTATTGTCCAGTAGAAAATGCCAATCATCTGTATAAATGATGTAAATGAAAAAGAGGTGTCTGGGGGGGAGGGAGGCTATTGATTTTGATTTTCTTTAAGGGGGAGAAAATACGCTATGGTAGTAAAATGAATTATAGATCTGATATAGACAAAAACAAAATAACACTATTAGAGATAAATGCAAAAGTCCACCAACCCACAAAGGATATTTATTTAGAGATCTGAAGAAAGAGATAGCTTATTTAATAAAATTCCTGAATTACTAAAATACCCTTGCCTGTAACAGATCGATATATAACCAATAACATGTTGTAAACTGAAAGGTCTACTCCTTTCCTTTCCAAGCACTGTTTCAAATTGGAATTAATTTTCTTTCAGTCACACAGCCTGCTTCTTGCTTATGTAACTATAAAATCTTTAGACAACATGGCGGAAAGAAATCTTTCTAAACTATTCAAAGCTTAATAAGATGTTACGGTTACCCCCCTTTTCTCCGGTCTTATAGATTGCAAGGGCCAGGCAGAGATATTTTTTGTTAGTCATGGGCTGCTATGATTGAAACATTATTTTTCTATTAGTATCAGTAGTGGAAATAGAAGAATCCATATTTGCTATGTTTTAAAATAAATAAGAAAGATTTATTTTTTTTCTTTTCCTTAACACAATGACGTTTATTGGTCATTTGTGTAAGAGGAATATTTCTGTGTCTTATGAAGGTGACAATGAACAGTTTCAAAGGAACACCTTACATTTGCTTCAGTAGAACAATTATCTTCAATAAAGGCATCCTCTTTAATTTGCCTTGCTTTCCATTTGAAAAGAGGGCAAAATCTATTTCCCGGACAATTTTGCATAGCAAAGATATTAATACTATGGGGTTTAATTGTATCCTGTGTTTAAATACACTGTGGGTGAAACCCTAGACCTCTGCTTAATTGCTGTGAGAAAATAGCCTGATTTCCCTGAGATTAGGCACACGCTTATGTATACTTTGACCCAAGAGTGCCTCCTTCAGAATTAATCTTCTAAGGTAGTGGGATTTACTATTGTACGTGCTATGGACCCATTCATGACAAACGGTGCCTAATAAACTAACTTCACCCTCTAGACCTTTCTTTGGCTGTCGGAGTTTTCCTTCAACTATTCATTTCACACATCCCTTGTCCAGCTGCTTATTAGCAAATCAGCCTCAGAGGAGGCAATAGGAGTAAACTTAATGATTCCTTTTTAATTAAGGAGGTTTACGCTTTAAGTAACATCCTACCAAACTGGAAATGAACAGAACTTCCATTTGAACCATCTAACGCACGTTGAGAAACTATCCATTCAGCCCATCCAGGGATATGACAGTCTCGTCTCTTGCCTTATTTACAGCTCCCTGCTGTAGGCATATTTTAGTTGATTCATCTAATCCATGAAGCAAGCTTCCATCTGCTCTATCAGGGCTGTTTCTATAAGCTATAACAAAACGTTATGCCTTTCAAATATTTATATTCATCAACGCTCGCTGTGTTTAGATTGTTGGCAATAGAGCTTCTCCTTTAAAAATGGCTGCCTCCACTTAACTAAACAAAATGTGTCAAAATGGACTCTCTTATAAATACCAGGAAAGTACATTTGGCAATTGGAAGGAGTGCTGAATCAACATGCAATCTCTCCTCAGAGAGAGATTGCGTGATCCTTCCTCAGGTCTGTAGTGTTATTTGACTTCATGGGAACCCCTTTTTCGAGGGAGGGTTTGCACCAGGGTACTATGTTCAATTCATTTCAAATAGATACAGTCTTTCATGGCCCATCCATTCAAAATCAGAAATTCCCGGGGTTTCTGCCATGTTAAAATACAAATTTAAAAAAGTTTAAAAGATGTTACAGTTCCGACGTTTCATCTGCACCTATGGCAGACCTTTTCAAGGAGAAGAAAACCTCCCCCATCAAGAGGGAAGATCCTACCAAAGTGACAATTCATTTGAATGGTTGATTACCATAAATGGGAATAATAATATGGACAAACTCCCAAAAGGTGAACATAACACTTTGCCCAACATGAGCTAGAAGACCTCCCCCCCCCCCCAAAAAGCTGAATGCAGCTTTGTGTAGCAAATTCCCGGTATTTCAGGCTGGTAATATGTTTTGCAACATTGTGTTCCTTTCCTCTTTCCTCTCTTTTGCTCAGTGAGGCCACAAGGCATGGATTTCTTTTATATTCCCGTGTCTGACGTGGCGTTGGATAAAGAATCATTTTCATTATAACTGCGGATTAAAACAAAATCATCATAGAACACCAAACTATCATTTGACACACTTCAGTTGTACAGTTTGGTGTGTGTGTGTGTGTGTGTGTGTGTGTGTGTGTGTGTGTGTGTGTGTGTGTGTGTGTGTGTGTGTTTCCTTCATACTAATTGTTGCATACTCAATTCTTTTCTTTTTTTCTTCTTCCCCTGTCTTGTTTGGCTGTTGTTTTCTCAATATGTGATCAGAAACAGACTCAAAGGAAAACATTTTTGTGGTAAACCCTCTAGCTATTGTTACAGCAATAAGCCTTGCTTGGCTGATAGTGTGCTGCCTGCTCAAGCCTCTCTGGAGGGAAATGCAGTCTTCATTAAACAAGCCTTTTAACAGCAAGCCAAGCTTGATTAAAATCATATACAGATGAAATCATTCCTTTACCTTTGTAGTTCTGTGCATTCCCAATAATTCTGTAGGCTTAATAATACTTTAGAGACATCTGGGGTTCTACTTAACAGTCTATTGTTATTTGCAATCATTGCTCAGAGAAGTCAAAATGCATAGTAATTTATTTCCGTTCTAATGATTACAAGTGTGTATTCTGTGATGTGTATGTAAATATTTGGAAGACTGAACAGAAGTAAATATGGAAGAATGGGTGGCTTGGAGTCTTGTCATGGATCTCATTGCAAAAGCTTCCAGGGAACTGTTTAAAATAAACAGGCAATGTTAGGCCGGTATCATTCATAGCTACCTCATTCAGGTTGTCAGAATGCAAGTATCTGGCAAAGATCACACATTGTTTTGTGTTAACACTGAGCTACTGCTTTGTCAGATTCATTCAGAATTTGACCCATCATCACACTGACTTTTTCAAACTCAGTTCTATGTTATGATATTTAAGAAACACAAAACATCTGAGAAAGAGAATGACTGATTCAAGACTCTCTCTCTCTCTCTCTCTCTCTCTCTCTCTCTCTCTCTCTCTCTCTCTCTCTCTCTCTCTCTCTCTCTCTCTCTCTGGACATGTATATCAAGTCATACTTGACTTTCAAGAGGAAGTCAGTACAGGCTTTTGCACTGTAAATTTTTAATCAATAGTACATGCAAATATATCACATGTGAACACCCACAGTAGCATGCATCCAACAAATGGCTGCATGTAATGCACAGTAATATGTGGCAACATGTTATGCCAAATGCATAACAATATGCAGGAGTCCACCAAGGGCAAAAATGTACAAGAACATGCCACATTTAAATATGCACAGCAGTGTTGCACACACAAACAGATGCAGCACTATTTCATGTGCAAACCAATGCAGAAGCGAATCACATGCACATACACACAGAAGTATACCATACATATGTACAGATACCTATAGAGCAGTGCATACATATGGATACATACATACATCTTGTTTACTCCAGTGACAGCCATGTTTTATATTCAGAAACAGATTCCACCAGAAGAGCTTGTTACCAACCAAGTAAGCTTTTAAACACACATTAACATGTACAAAGGAGAAATATGTTTCATCTACTGGGACCCTGTACAGTGGCCAATGGCCAATGGCCACTGGCACAGCTCAGTGGTTTGGCAGGGAAGGAAGAGGGAGGCGAGAGTGAAGGTGCAACAAACAAATGTTTATTGTGGGGATAAGAAAGAAAGAAAGAAAGAAAGAAAGAAAGAAAGAAAGAAAGAAAGAAAGAAAGAAAGAAAGAAAGAAAGGCAGACTAGAGGTATTAATTGTGTCATCAATGTGATTGGACACAAGACAAGAAAAGAGAGAGGGGAGTTTTGTGGGTCAGTGGCAAGGCTGTGCCAAGGCTGTACCTATCCTTGTTTTGCTGATTCATGTGTGCTGTGTTGCAAGGATTGCTAGTCTCCTGGGTCAAAAGCAGGGCACGAAAGACGGAAGAGGGCTCAGAAACAATCTTGGAGAACTGGGAGAAGGGGGATGAACTAGGCCTGGTTCTTCTGTAAAACTAATTTGCAATAAATGATTGCCTGCAAGCGGCTGTTCCCGACTGTGCATTTGTTCTGAGTGACCAGAGCTCCACCCAACCAGGTATGAAGCCACCTAGCCCTTTTGACATGTCACTTCCCCCGGGGACTACTGTTTGTCCGCTGGGGAACGCCACAGTCACTAACAACTTGTTTGCTCCAAGTCGGAAGTTCCTAGGATGTGACTTTTGGTTCACAGGGTCAGATGTGTTGTGTAAACAAGGTGGGAACCCCCCATGGAATTTTCCAAGGAACAGAGGCGTCACTAGGGGGGTGCAGGGGGCCCACCGCCCCCAGGCTGCAAGGGGGTGCACAGGGGTTGCACGTATGGTGACGGCGGGTGTTTTCGCGCCATTTTTGCGGTGCTACAAGAGCCTCTACAGTGGCGGCAAGCCTCGTAGCACCGCTGCAGAGGCTTCCGGAGGGTGGGAGAGTTTTCTCCGCCCCCTGTGTGTATTTTCGGCCACCCAGCGGCCACAATGTCATCGGCTGGGGGCGGGGCTTTGCCGGGGCAGGGTGATGATGTCAGGGGGTTCAACTGGCCTATCGCCCCTCCCAGGGGGCAGCCTAGCTTCGCCTCTGCCTAGGAACAAGAATCAGATGAGGATTCCTCCAAGATAGCCTGTTTGTGGAGGTCATAATTGTTCTGACTATTAAAAGTGTGGTCTTCCTCTAAGCCTGTGGAATCCGAGGCCTCTTGCCATCAGTCCTGCTTTAAATTGCATTACTGGTAGGGTGGTGCTCTCCTGGCAGGCACCCAACACAATATACACATGTAGACACGCATGTCATGCTTCATGCATTCAAATAAAAAGGCTTGTCAGGCAACAAGCTTCAATCTGGCAAATGGACATAAATTGTACCTCTTGCCCTTAGTTAAAGGACAGGTTTAAACTGGGAACGTTCTCATGTCATAAATTTAGGCAGGCATAGCAGATTTTCACAAAACATGTTAAAGGCACAACCTTGCAACATCCTTGAATTTTTGACATAATCTAAGTGGCCAGAAACATACATCTAAGTTATATTTGAAGTGGCACAAGCATAATTGCAAAGAGTTGAAGGCTGAAATAATAAGCGCACTATCAAATCTGCTATAGCTCAATCATTTTGCATCAGAATTTTTTTTAAAAAAATGACAGAAATTTGATTAGAATCTACTCTTACCAGGCAATTTTCCGTGAGATATTTCAAACTGATAGACCATTATTTTGAACATAATTTTCAGGGTTTATAATGATAGAATGGTGAAAAATGGTCACGATGTAATCATGCCTGTAGCTGTATATTTACATCCCAAACCTATCCCCCCACCACCATTGTCTGCAATGCAGCCACACTGAGAGAGCATGTGCTGCATCCAGTGGTGGGGGGATGACCAGAAGGCCAACCTAAGGTAAAAATAGTTTATACTTACCTTTTGGTAGGCCTTCTGGCTGCCTATGGGTCTCCTCAGACCCAAGCCAGCTATGTAGCTGGCATAAGTCTGAGGAGAGAAAAGGGGTGGGGCAGCCTACTGTAGGAAAGAGGGGATAGGATCCTGGCTCAATTTGCTACCACAGAGATCCCCCTCCCCATCCCGAAACTCCCCCTCCCTGTCCACTACATGCTCCCACTACTAACTTACTGGGGTTGGTGCACTCCAGCTCCACAACAGCGGGTGTATGGAACTGTCAACACTTTGCGTCAGTGACTCCAAATGGCCCAGCACTGGCACGATGTCATGGGGCCTTTTATGATAGCGGAACTGAAGTTCCTCTATGGTAGAAGGCCCATAGGATTGTAG
Source organism: Plestiodon gilberti rubricaudatus (assembly GCA_026170595.1). NCBI lineage: Eukaryota > Metazoa > Chordata > Lepidosauria > Squamata > Scincidae > Plestiodon > Plestiodon gilberti. The sequence continues at coordinate 136,620,814 of JANXHW010000004.1, read as the reverse complement.
TTTCCAATAATATATACTCATGCATCTGAAATCACTTTGAAATCACAAACTTATTGTGTTTGAATCTGATGTTTGAATCTGAGGTCTTGTTTGGGGTGGCTATATTAATTTCTTTAAGGCTTCTTGCACTTGCATTCCCTGAAAATCAGAATATTCAAATGATGTACACTAGATTATTTCTCCAGACCTTGATGTGTGCCCTTTCCCTCTTTTCGCTATAATGAAGATAAAACCAAGGTGAGTATTTTACTATTTGAATTCCTTTATCACATTCCTAAATATTCTTTTTCAAGTGTCAGTTTAGGAACTCTTGCAGTTTAGGAACTCTATTATGGAGCCTCTTATGACAGTGGAAGGTTGTCAATGGAGCCAGCCACAACTCTGATGCTACGCCCTGCTGTGCTCTCCAGCCCAGGTAAGGTAGCAGTAGGGATGGGGAGGGGGCCAAACTGAGGAGGGGTAAGGGGAAATAATTCCTCTTTCCTCTCCCAAGCCTCCTGATTCCCCCCCCCCCCCGCTGAATACAGTGAATGCCTTTTTGGTGCGGCTGCATCAGTGGGGAGGGGAAGGATAGGGTTGGGCTGTTACTTAAGCTTGATGGCAAAGCTGTAGCTTTACTTATGATAATGTAGTAATAATACATGTGTTCGCCTTGAAAATGTAACAGGACTGCTGTTGGTTGTTCCTAGCAAAAAGCAGCTCAGCTTCAGCAAAGTTATCTTAAATCACCTTAAATGTTTGCCATGCGTATGGAGAAGTCCAGCTGCTTGGAAAGGTATTCAGTTGATTGGCCTAGCAAGCTCATATCTTAGAAAGGGCTGGCCTTGAATGGAAATCAAATAGTTTCAGAAAGTTCAGTGAATGTGAAACTGATCAGAACAAAGGCAAAGTCAGGATATCAGATTTCAAAGGTAGAATGGAGCAAGACCATCCTTCAAATATAGAACTTCCCATTGATAGTGGGAGAATTGATGGCTAGGAAGTTGCACTACCCAGACAGTCACACCTGCATTTCTGGTTGCATGGCTACTCAGGAAGATAAAAGAGCTATCTGGAAAAGAGACATTCGTTCTGTTTTGACAGAAACGTTAGTTTTCATTTCTATTGGCCTCTGCATCCCATCGTGAATTGCTCATTACTATCCTGTACTTCTTTGCCCTGTTCCCCTGTTGTATACATCCTGCCTCCCTGAGCTCTGATCAGACCTTAGTTCTGAAAAGATCTTTTAGCACACGGTTGGGATTGTTTAAAATATGTTTTATGAACTCTAGATTTTGTTCTGAGGTTAGTCTTGGGCCTCTGGGGATGGATTCCACCATTCATGTGGGTAGATGCAGATCACCTACTGTTACAAGCTATGCTCCTAAAATGATTTGTAGAGTATGTGAAATTGGCAAAATACAAATTGGTCTCACTAAAGCTGTTAAGAAATGTTGTAGACCAGTGGTTCTCAAAGTGGTGGGTTGCGACCCACCATTGGAACCAAAAGCTGCTCCCTGCCCCCTTAAAGGGCGGGGACAGCACAGATCAGCGGCAATCCCGGGGAAAAAAAATTAAATGAAATTTCCAGACTTACCGGAGTCCTGGAGCCCTCCGGACGGTTTGGGGAGGCCTGCGCTACCCTCCGCAGCCCCCCCCCCACCCTGAGCTTCAGATTGCCGCTCCACAGCGATTTACGACCACTTCTGGTTTTTGCACTTCTGGTGGTTGTAAATCGCCATGGAACTACGATCTGAAACTTGGGGGGGGGGTGAGGAGGGTAGCACAGGCCTCCCCAGACCCTCTGGAGTGCTCCAGGACCCCCAGTAAGTCTGGAAATTTCATTTAAAAACTTCACGGCAGCGATCTCCAGAATCGCTACCTCCACTAGCCTCGCCCCCGCAAGCACTCAAAGTTCTCTCCGTTTTGCGGGGACAAATTTGAGAAACACTATTGTAGATCATTGGCATAATCCATTGCATTGCCAGCATCTTCCAACAGCCTAACAACCAGCAGCAGATACACATTTACGATATGGCTCTGTGTGCTAACACACAGTGTCACAACTTGTGGCGCTAAACTGGTCTTGTGATGCTACTCATTTAGCAAGGGTTACGGTGATCCTATGCTGGCAACAGTTATCAATGTCAGATGAAGCATATGAATGTCTGGCAAAGCTTTTGGGAAGAAAAGAGTATTTGGTGGGGCAGAGCTGGGACAATTAATTTACATGGCATTTCAGCCACCATATAGTTAACTTTGTTAGCACAATCCTCATGTACCCTAATATTTGGCATTGCAACTGATGGTGTATTTGGGAACAGGGGTGTTGCTGGGGGTGTTGCGGCTGGTGCGGGGCACTATAGGGAGCACCCAATTTGAGGGTGACACCATGGCCCATTAGGCCGGCACATAGTTGCGCAGGATTGCACTGTTATTTTCAGACACTTCAGTGGTGACCTACAGGCTTGGCTCTGCTTAATTAAAATCTTTGATTCTCCAAAACTGATGTTGATCCTTTGAAACCTTCTCCAACATTATTTTCAGTTTTAAGTCATTTTTGAAACTATAAATTTAACCGTAATGATAGTACAGCAAGATTCTGAGATCGTTCTGGACAGCAAATGGAAAGAGTGATCAAATTACCTCCCTCTAACATCATAACACTTGAAAATATGAAACTCTGCTCAGAGTACCTGCTTAAGAAATAAGTGTGTTGAAATGGCTTGTCACTGCCTGCCTGCGCTGTCTGCTCTTGGGCAGTGCAGCAGCCAAGAAGGAATGAAGAAAGCAAAACAAATTAAAGCACAGTCTGTTTCTGTTCCCATTCCCAATTAGTTTAAAGGTGGTTGCTAACAATGATCATAACAGTGTAAAGGTTACTAATCTGCATGTGGAATAGATGGGGTTGGTGCAAAACCATTTCCTGCTGCATTAATGACCACGTTAATGTATCTGCTCCATAGGCGATCACTGTTCAGAGATGGCCAAGGACTGTAAATACTCTCCCTTCAAGCAGTGTTAAGATTTAGCACTGTGATTTATAAGCCACAACACATCCTGACTTTCCAAAAAAAAAGTAAATCATTAATTAAGTAAAATGGCTTGTGATATTGCGTGTTCCTTTTTTTAACAGCTTTTTATAGCTTTGGACAGGATAATAAATTGTATCGGTTTTAATAATTTATGAAGGGCCTTTGCTATAATGTGAGAATATTAACTTTAGTGGGTCTTTTAATTTGCCGATGGTGTCAATACTACTGGCTATGGTGCTTCTCCCCACCCCCTCAGATTCAAAATAGCATTCCAAGCGGCTGCACAATATAGTTCCCCCACAGGGGTGCTTGATCCTTCATTAAGCCAAAAATCTTTGCGAAAGGGGTGAGTTTTGTCTGGAAGATCTTTGACCTGAGGGTATCAACAAAGAGCAAGACCGTGTCAAATGTGAACATTCCTTTGCGAAGCAGTTTGCACTTGTTCTTGCAATGTGCTCTTCCTAAGTTCATGTGAATACTTGTTGCTCAGTACAGCACTCTTGTGTGTTTCTGTTTTAAGGGAATTAGTTGATCACTCAGCAAAGCACAGTGGGGTTGTGTATGCCATGTAGCCAGGGCAACTTTTGCTCTGAACATCTGATTTGTGCTGATTTCTTGAACACATGCTATCACCACAGAGGAAGCCCACAGGTTCTTGCTTATTGCATTACAAGTAAACATTTGGAAGGCCATGTAATATCAGAAATCCCTGGGAATAATTGAATTGGCTCTTAAAACTGAACGTAGAGACAAATACGCCACTGCAAAACTAGGCCCTCATGGTCATGATCCGCATTGCAGTAGCAACATTTGCAAGTATTGTAGCACAGAGGTCACCTGAGCTTTGCAGTTAATCCCTGCACCTGCTAGCAGTAACACATGATGATATGTTGCTGCTGTGAGGTAAAGAATGACTACATGGGAGTGATTTTGTAGTGGCAACCACACCTCAGAGGCAACATCAATTGGGCTTCAGAGGGAAGGAAGCAATCTCTTAGATATTTGGACTTAAGCCTTTTCCATGACTGACAGCGCAATCCTATGCAGGATTGGGCTGTCGTGTGGAAGGGTTTATGATGGCCTTTGGAGCACACAGTTCTCCATTGGTGGCCATTTTGCGAGCGCTGCCGCAACAGACAGCAGTGCCACAACTCTGCCAATGGACCCTGCCTTGCCCGCCGGACCAGGTAAGGTAGTAGTAGGAGCAGGGGGAGGGTGGAACAGGGCAGAGAAAGGGCAGAATGAGGGAGGGGCATGACAGAGGCAGGAGGGGGGTATACTGGTGCATGCAACCTGCACCAGTATACTATCCCCCTCCTCGTCTTCTGATATGCCCCATCCCTCGGACTTGCACCAGCTCCAAAGAGGTCTGAGGACTTGCACAGATCAAAGAAGATCCTTTGGTGAGTGGCAGGCTTACCCAGAGGTACGTTTTTTTCTGACCTCTCCCAAGCCAAGGGATTGGGCTGGCAATGAACTGAGCTCACATGCTATGGATGACAAAGGAATAGTCCTATAGACACAGCTAGTACTAAGGATACTATTCCACTTGTATTAACTTCTATAAGGATTGTGTGGATGACTAACAACCCTTTTTACAGGTGACGTAATAACATTGGTATCCTTTTTTTCACTCTATGTAAAGCACCACATAGTTAGAGGTTGGCCAGGTTGAATACTGTCAAGGGCCCATGCCCATCAATGGTCTTGCCTGCCCAGTACCAATTTTCCCTCAGTACCAGCACCATATCAGTGGGTAGACAGGACCGGTGCAGTGGGGAGTCCAGCAATCTGGTGCTGACACTGCTTGTAATAAATGGCATAATAATAATATAATATGCTCAGTGGCTTTCTGCGCCCTCCCGGCGCCTGGGGTGGGGGGCGGGGACCGAGCGCCCCCACAAGCGCCCCCACGAGCGCTCGCGCGCGCCTGCCCACCTCTTCTTTCCCCTTCCCGGCTTCGTTGGTCAGCGGCCCAGCTGGGGCGCGAGCAGCTCGCGCCTCTAGCTGGGTCGCTGACTGACGAAGCCGGGAAGGGGAAAGGAGAGGCGGGCAGGTGCGCGCGAGCACTCGCGCACCTCCCCACCTCCGTCTGCTCTGTTGTCACTCCCCTGCTCTGTTCGGTCCAGTGGGCCGCAGCAGCAGCAGCAGCAGCAGGAGGAGGAGGAGGAGGAGGTGGGGAGTGTTGTGCGTGAGCGAGCGCTCGCTCGCGCACAACACTCCCCGCCTCCGCCTCCACCTCCTCCTGCTGCTGCTGCTGCTGCTGCTGCCGCGGCCCGCCGGACCAAAGGCAGGTCCTGGGGGGGGCGCGCGCCCCCTGGAAGCAGCGCGCTGGGGGTGCTGTGCACCTGAACCCCCCATATTAGGACGCCTCTGAATATGCTATTGTGTGTGGAGAGACTGCTATATTTTCCCTGATTTGCTTCTCTAGACATATACAACCAAAGACAAAATTACCCCGTTGTTCCTCCATTTTCACAAATACTGTTTAATCATGTTCGTAAACTGCCTGTGTGCGTCAGGTCTCAGGAAACAAAGATTGGTATTTATGTTGTGCAATCCCAGAATGCAATGCAAAAACCCACTCCTCACACGATAAGGGTTGGTGTCAATTCTGCCTCGCCTGTCCTTTCTGTTGTTGGCCAAATGTTCTACAAAAACAGTATGCTGAGTAAGAAGTAAATACTTGCCGCATGTTTATTCGTTTCAGCAACTGACCAAATGTTCTCTTGAATTAGTATTGTGGGGACTTACAGAGCTTTAAATAACAACTATTAGCAGCCTCCAAACAACATAGAAAGTGTGCCAAAAGGAACAAACATACAGTAGCTTGAAAGAGGAGATGGAAGTGAAGCTGACATCCAGAATCACTACAGTGATAGTGTCCCCCTTCTGTTTCAGTGTCCAAACACTGGTGGGAAGCTAAATGAAGGCCCTATATGTTAAAACTTCCAGAATGTTTGGGATTCTCCTGGAATTCTGATAGAATCTCTACATTCATTCAGATTAAAAAGTTGGGGGGTGGTCCCCCTCCAAACGTCTATTCTGAATTGAAGAATGTTTCCACCCTCCCCTCCCCCCAATTCAGGCTCTTCTGTCATCAGTGCCAGGTCACTGCACACACAGTCATCATCATTTTTCTGTTGTAAAAATGACCATGGGGAATAAACTGCCCAGGTGACAGTACACCCTTTTGTCCTTTGTTGCACCCTTCACTTTACAGGTGACTAGAGCAGATCCATACTGGGGTCTGTTATTTATTTTTTATTTATTTTTTCACATTTTTATACCACCCTTCCTCCAAGGAGCTCAGAGTGGTGTACATATTTCCTCCCCTCCTTTTTGTCCTCACAACAACCCTGTGAGGTAGGTGGGGCTGAAAGATAGTGACTGGCCCAAGGTCACCCAGGAAGCTTCGTGGTTGAGCGGGGATTTGAACTTGGATCTTCCAGGTCTGAGTCCGACTCCCAAACCACTACACCATCCTGGCATATCATCACATGCAGTTGATCGCGCTAAGCTTTTAGTAATTTACACATCTTTTCTTGAGAAGTAAGGGTGCGTCCAGACATACAGCTTTATTAAAATGTGATCTGCTAGCAAGCTAAGCAGGATTCTGTGCTCTATCCTTTGAATGGTATTCTGGGTTCCATTATTCATTGTTCTTGTTTAGCACTTCACTTCTGAGGGAACAGGCTTGTTTTTACATGAAAAGATAGTACCTCATAAAATACCTTCCCAAAGTTGGCTTCAGACAGCAGTGTATCAGTCCTCCCAACCGTTATCCTACTGTCTCTCCTAAGCACACTACAGCCCTGTTCACACAGCCTATCCAGGAGTGTGAATGTGTGGACAGAATGGAAAAGGATTGCACCTGGATACTGCCCTCATTGTCCATGCATTTAATCATTAACATCAAGTCAGAACACATGGATAACTATATGTGCATAGGCTTCTGTGATGAGTTCAGAGACCTTGCCCTTACAAAACTGACTGTGTAGAGAGCAACTGTATGTCTACAGCTCACCTGCCGGCATTCTCTATTCAAACGTGCAGCAGTCCAGATATACACTAAAGGCTGTGGCACACCGCAGGCGATGTGGTACGAAGCGAGACGAAACCAGACTTCGCTTCGCTTTGCGCTGCTTCCTGTCTATACTAGCCCCTGGGGGGGGGCTTGGATGGCTCTCTCTGTCATCGGCCTTTCAGCCAATCAGAATCAAGCCTTTTCAGATTTGATTCTGATTGGCTGCTCACTTCCCTACACAGCCTGCCCCATTGCACAGAACTCGGCTGCCGATTGGCCGAAGTTCAATTTTTCCATCTCCTCTCACAGGGCTCCGCTCGCGAGGAGAGAATGCAATAGAACGCATGACACACTGCCTGCACAGTGCTGCTTCCCAGCTTTTGTTCAAACAGAGGATTAGGTATATATATTTGTTATTTATCTCTTCCCTTTAGGGCCGGCCTTACAAGGAAGTGACCTGAAACAGTCGCATGAAGGGGCTACTAACTGACGAGCCTCCAGCCCATCAGGCTGCCGCCCTCTCCAGTCTGCCACTCTGGTGGGTGCTCCCATACTCTTCCAGCTTGCTGAGAGCGAGTCAGAAGAAGATCTCGGCAGCCCACTTCTCCACTAAGAGAGAGCACCAAGAGAGTGGATTTGGAGCCCACCTTCCCGTCCCAGTAGCATGAGGCACAGCCTCCCTCCTCCATACCATTCCCAGCACATGCTGCTCCTGTTCACTCAAAACAGAAGTGGCACAGAGCAGGGAGGCTGTGCACGAAGCTCAGGGAAGTAAAGGGAAGGGGATGTAGCCCCTCTCCCCACTCATGGAGGGGCGCCTGCTCACCTAATGTGAGCTCAGCACACAGCTCCCTTCTCCCCAAGCTTCTTTTTCAAATGAACAGCAGCAGCTTGTGCTTGAAACCCAGAACGCATTGCTCCTGGTCACTCAAAACAAAAGTGGTGCAGAAGAGGGGGCTCCAGTAAGTAAAGGGAAGGGAGGATGAGGTCACCTCTCTCCCCCTCTCCATCCAAAGGGAAGAGCTTGGCTCACCCCCACCCCCTGGCTGTCTTCCGCCACTTGCTTGCCCGCTCATTCTCCCCCTCATCCAACAGAGGGGTGCATTTGAATGCTCAGGGGTGGCAAAATTGTGGGACTCCAGTCCATGGAGTCATGGACTGCCACTGCTTCCCCTTCCTCGTCATTCCAGTAATAATATACACTTGATCTTAGCCAAAAGACAACCAGTCAATAACACCTGTCTGATTGTGCGAACAAACATAATAATAAATTAAAATTTATGTAGCACTTCCAAGCCTTCAGAACACAGCTTAACTCAACCATGCTTACAACAGTCCTGTAAGGCATGATCACCAGTGCAGATGGAAGACTGAAGCAGAGAGAATAGTGCTCACCTAATAAAGGTAAAGGTGACCCCTGACAATTAAGTCCAGTCATGTCCGACTCTAGGGTGTGGTGCTCATCCTCATTTCAAAGCCGAAGAGCCAGCGTTGTCCGAAGACGCCTCCATGGTCATGTGGCCGGCATGACTCTCTTTGCCGCAGTGCGTAGCATGCGGCTGGAACACGGAGCGCTGTTTGCCTTCCCGCAAGCGGTACCTATTTATCTACTCACATTAACATGCTTTGGAACTGCTAGGTTGGCAGGAGCTGGCCAAGCAACGAGAGCTCACCCCGTCGCGGATTCAAACTGCCGACCTTTCGATCGACAGCTCATGGTTCAGCGGTTTAACCCACTGCACCACCCGCTGGCCTCCAATGCTCACCTAGGGAACTGCAAAGGCCATTTACTGGCTTCCTGGCATAGGGTTGAATGTGTGTTTTTAAATCTTGGGAATACCTGGCTCACTGCTCATGCAAGAGCACTCACACTCACTGTGCTATGCCAGCTCTCAGGCACTGTTGTTGTCTGTATTCCCTTGAAACAAATAGATGGTCTATCCTTAACAATGCAGAGACAGTTCTGTTTGCTAAGCAGTCGGCAAGCTATCCAGCAAAGCAAAATTCTTTAATTAATCCTGATAGCACCAGCTTTCCACTACACATTGTATCATCAGAAAACATCATCATTGCTTAGCTGATTTCTGGCTCTATTATGTAGATTTTATTGTAGATTAGAGACATCAGATATGATTTATATATAACTTTCTCAAAACAGTCGACATCCGAGAAATGACCCCCACTAGCTTCAGTTAAATCTCCTTCCAGTCAAACATCTGTTCTGTATTTATGTTGATTTGTTTGTTTGTTTTGCACAGAGGAGAATTGGGCCATGGGTTTGTATGTGCTCTCATTAGAAACGCTGCACAGGACATTGCCCCCCTCCTTCCCCCTAATTCTCTTTTCCTTTCCTTTTTTTTTTCCTTTTTCTCTTTTCCTGGCCATCAACAAAGTCCTGTACATTACAGTGAGCATAGGATTTGCTTTGTAAATGGAGTTTTCCAGTGTTAACGTTTGCCACAAGTATTATTTAAGTTGGTTCTTATGCAGTATGTAGCCCACTGATCAGACTTTAGCTGCTCAACGAACATTTAATCAAGTAATATGACTTCCATTGATAAACCTTTCTATGTAACAAGTTGACCCTTTTTTGAACTCCACTCGTAAACCAAATGTGTTTTACAATGGGGCATGATATCCAGAATGCCTTATTATAGAAGTACTGTCGTAAGTTAGGGCTGCGGTGGATTAATGGTTAAGACGCTGAGCTGCAGACCGGAATGTCGGTTGGACAGCAGTTGGAGACCCAAGTACCGCGTGACGGAGTGAGCTCCCGTCTCCTGTCCCAGCTCCTGCCAACCTAGCAGTATCAAAGCAAGAAATTACAAGTAGATAAATGGGTACTGCGGTAGTAACAGCGTTCCATTAGGCACGCTAGCCACATGACCCCAGACAGCGCTGGCTCTTCGGCAGGCGTAACTAGCCTTACTAGCGCCTGGTGCTAGGGCTCCTTGGGGGCGCCCAGAAGTGGCTGTAAAGGAATCCCTGGCGTGGCCGTAAGACCGTGTAGCAAAATTGGGGGGGACTCGGAGGGACTCTGCCCCGGGTGCCCCCCGACTCCGCCCGCCCGCCCCACAAACTCAGTCGCACGAACAAACTTACATTTTCTTTCAGTGCTGCTGCGTGCTGTAGAAGAAGGGACGGGTCGGGCACGCGGCGCCTGGACAGACTCTTTCTTCCTGGCTCCAGCTACACGGGGGCACAGCGCCCAGACGGACTCTTTCTCCAGCTACACGGGGCGCAGCGGGTGGCGGGCAGCCGGCGCATTGCCGTGCTGCGGCGCCAGCCAGCGCCACAGCGTGGCTTTGCCGCACCACCTGAGCTGCCTGCACCCCCACCCGGGCTCCGCTCGGAGCAGTTTCGGGCAGAGCGCCGCCCCGCACGCCTGCACCGTGCGCTCCACCCACGTTACACCTCCGAGCACTGCATCCTAGAGTCAGACACGACTGGCTTTCAAGCAGGGGATACCTTTACCTTTACCTACTGTAATAAATTACCAATAAGCATAGATCAGTGGTTCCCAAACTGGGAGGCATGGCTCCCAGAGGAGCCACAGAAACCAGCCAGGGGAGCCGCAAAGTGCCACGGCATCCCCTCAGAACAGTGCAGTGCCAATTGGCAGGCATCAACATAATGTAACGGGGAGCCACAGTCAATGGTCACCAATGGTCAAGGGAGCTGCAGGTCAAAAAAGTTTGGGAAACAAACTGTTTCACTTGAAAGCTGACTCTCCAGATGATTCATCCACATGCAAAAGTATTAATTTTTGACTGTTTTTTCAAGGCGCACATTATTGTTCCAGTTTTATCCATGAAAAGTTAATGACTTTACCTGTATACTTCAGACAACTGACTAATGCTACATACATGCATAAATGCAGTGGTGGTTACATTTGCAGACTGTTACCATAATTCTGGGCAGCAGTGCCACGTTCTTGGGGCCCTGGGACAATGCCCGACACTGAAACACTGCAGGGAAAGGAAATGTTTACTCTCCTTACCCCTGCGTAAGCCTCATGTTCTGCAATGAGTCTCCTTGGATCTACGCTAGCAATTTTGCTAGTGTAACTGAGGAGAGAAAGGGGGCGGGGAGACTGCAGGGAAAGGGGATAGGATCCGGCGCGGGCCTTCCGCGACAGATCCTCCCGCAGCCTCCCCCTCCTTCCCGCCAGCTTATCTTTCCCGGTGTGCATCCAGACGTCTTCTGGTGCGGCTGGGAAGGCAAAGGACTCTCCGCTGGCATCCCTGGCAGCACACTGATCAGCGCGCAGTCGGGGAGGTTTTTGTGATGGGCGCAAACTGTTTTATGGCATTCTGCGCTGGCAGTGCGCTTTAGATTGGGCTGTCAGTACTATCTAACTAGCAGCGGTTTTCCAGGGCTTTAGATAGCGGATTTTTCTAGTTCTATTTGGAGAGGCCAGGGATTGAATCTGGGACCTTCTGCATGCAAAGCAGGTGCCTTACCTGCTCTCTTCTAAAGACAGATTCAACTTTTCCTAATGAACCAACATTTCCTAGAAGTCAGATTCCTTCATATCTCATGATGGCAAAGCCACCAGCATTTCAACAATAACAAAAATCTCACAATCCATTGTTTGTTTCGCGGATTTCTAACAGTTATAATCTCAAGCAGAAGCCCGTCATGTGAAATGGTATAAGAAGCTTTCAGAAATTCCAAAATAAATAATTTCATATGACTGTAGCCTTTTCAAATCAAATAGCTTTCTTGCGTTTTCTTAGGTGGATTATGGTCTCAAAATGTGTACCCTTTAGCTAGTATTGAAAGGACATTAACATATACCATGCGCCCATGTATTAGTCTGCAAGATTAATGAGCTCTGCGTATTTGCTTGCACGACTGTGCACATTTGGAGAACTTTTCCCAGACAACATTTTAATGCTGACTTTTAGCTCTTTTGAGCAGGTATAGCTCTGAAACATTTCTACTTTCCCAGGGGTGTCTAAAGAATGTAACTCCCAAACTGGGAAATGAGCCAAGAATGAGAGGTGGAAAACTGGTCATTGACCTACAGACGTCTACAACTCAAGGATGAATTCCAAATGTTCTAAGTATATAGTTGTGAATATTCCAAAGGATAAGAGGAATTGGAGGTGAAAAAGACTGAACTGTGCCACAAGAAGGAGCAGATGTAATTTGATCATAATGAGTGTGGATGGCCAATTTATACCAGAAATGCAGCACAACCCTAAGCATGTTTATTCAAAATCAACTCCCAATGAATTCAGTTGGGCTTATTCCCTTGTAAGTGTGCATAAGATTGTGGTCTCAATCATTCTTTTTCAGCTAACAGCAAAGAACATAGACTGTTTCACATTAACACAGCAAGCATTTAAACATGAATTGTCTAAAGAAATTCTAGAGCAACAAGCCTACTTAACAGAAGTGGGTTAGGGACTGAAATGAAAACCATTCATTTTAATGAGATTACTAATGTTGTTAATTCCAGTCTTATGAAAATGAACAGATGAGGTCTCCAGTTAATTTCTGTAGAGTAATCTTGATGTTCTAGGATTCCTTCAGATTATTCAAACTTAAATGTAGGCTAAATTATATCTGTAGACAACAGAGTATCAATGTTTTTTCTTCCAGAACTGACCCTCCTCTCATCTTACCCTTTCCCCAATACTTCCACAACTTCATGCTCTTCAACCAATGGTATGAGTTTCGGTGGTGGTACTTGACATTATGGCAGGATCTACTTAGATCCGTGCAAAGCAAGTGCAAAGCACTGTTGCTTGCCTGATCCCAACAGCAGGCATTAACATATGACTGTGTGTGCAGTGACCTAAACCCTTCAAAAGGTGCACAGTTCAAGCAAGAAGGGAACAGAGTAGCGGGGAGATCAGGTGGCAACAGGAGCAGCCCCTGAAGCACCCAATAGCCATCTCCCAAAAGTCAAAATTTGCAAAACAAGGGTTGAAAAGCCTGCTGTATCTTGACTCTGTATTATGTGATAGTCAAAAATTGCAACAGCGGTGAGAGGTTTCTTGCAACCATTGTTTTTCCCCTGAAAACTTTGCAGTTTATTTATTTGTTAAAAACAACCCACGACTGGTAAAATGTCTGTACCGCATTATTACCATTTTCGAGAGAAGACATGCCAATTGTGGAGAAACGGTTGTCACAAGTGAAAACGTATATCCAGGTGTGGGAGGCACTGAGTTATGTGTGTTGCAGATATTAATGGTTCTTTTACACCAAGGAACACAGAAAAATGAGACCAGAGGAAGGGGTGGGAAAATGTACCAATCAAGGAAATGTACAATTCCTTGATTTGTACGTTTTTATATGGAATACATTATCCTGTCCACATGATCCAAAAGTAGGAGTAGGGTAATGTCTTTATTAGGAATACTAAGAGGTCAAAAACTAAGCGTGCTTGCTTTTGAGTTAATCAAAATTCATCCTTTGGCTGGATATTAAGAAAAAAAACCCTAAAAACGGTTGTTGCTGGAGGAACTGGTTGTTGTTGGAGGAAAAGATGTTTTTGGGCAGGATGAAAAAGCTCTGGTGCGTGGATATATGCAAATTCATTTTTGTGTAAAGGTATGTTTAGAATAGGCCAGTGGGTGGCACAGCGGGTTAAATCGCTGAACCATAAACTGTCGATCGAAAGGTTGGCAGTTTGATTCCCGTGACGGGGTGAGCGCTCGTTGCTTGGCCAGCTCCTGCCAACCTAGCAGTTCCAAAGCATGTCAATGCAAGTAGATAAATAGGTACCGCTTGCGGGAAGGTAAACAGCGCTCCGTGTTCCAGCCGCATGCTACGCGCTGCGGCAAGGAGAGTCATGCCGGCCACATGACCACGGAGGCGTCTTCGGACAACGCTGGCTCTTCGGCTTTGAAATGAGGATGAGCACCACACCCTAGAGTCGGACACGACTGGACTTAATTGTCAGGGGATACCTTTTCCTTTTATGTTTAGAATAAGCAAGTAGATACAGTATAGGTATTCGACGAATGAAATAATAGGACAGTAGAAATAAGCACTCTACAATACGTAGTCATTCCATGCACTTGCTCTTCACATAGTAGCTATCAGGATTCCTAGACAGCATTAATTCATCTATCTAAATCTCCATAGTTCACACCTGCTACAGGTGACTCATAGGTTTATTGTCTGAACAAGTTTAACTATTATGACAGGATCACCAAAGTTTACCTCATACAATGTCACCATCCCTACCACCCTTCCCCCCCCCCAAAAAAATAAAAACGATTCTTCCCAGTCATTTTCAAGGGACAAAGATTACTGTATTTTCATGACAGGTGTTCTCTTTCAATTTGAGTTCAGAGGACAAGAACAAAATAGGCCTTCATTTTTTTTTTTTGTACTTTGAAAAAAAAAATCCTTCCTGGAACTTTGAAGAGGGATTGTTTCACCTCACAAATAGCTTGGACAATCTACACATAAACACTGCATGAATAAAACATGGCGTGCTGCTTATGTCCTCAGAATATTTTCTTCATTTTTCTTATTTTAACCAAACCCATCAAGTTAGCCTCTAGTGGTAATAAGAACTGATAATAGTATAATTTGCATTTAGGGAATGAGAACATTAATTATACTGCCACATTGTTTTTATTGTGACAATAAATAAGATTTATTCTAATGAAGGTTATGATATAGTAAGTTTAAGTTAAAGCATTGCTATTTCAGTATAAATACAATTCCACAGTTTTCTCTTTAAACCATTCAAGTAAATATTTATTATTGTATTTACGTATTTATATTAAATGCAACAGTTTTAAAACATAATAAACATTGCTGTGAATTAAGCAATAAAAGCATTTTAATGCAAAAGAGAAAATTGTCACACAAAACCATTTGACTTCATTTTCAGCTTAGACAGGCTACATTTTAAATAAAATGGGCCGTATCCTAAGAAAGTTAGGATTGCTTCGTCCCATTTAAATTAATGGGCCTTGTTACTCACAACTAACTTATCTCATTGATTTCAATGTTACTTCGTCATGATAGATCAACTTTCTTAGGATACAATCCAGTGGGAAATGATGGTGTGCGCCAATGACTTCCATTAAATCAAGTGACTTCTACTCCCCCCCCCAATCTGAACCTTTAACTTTCAAAATTGACCCCAGTCATCGTTAGCAAGTGATCAATGCTATAAAAAAATTTTTTTACTGAAATTCTTAAACATTATCATTTCAAAATAACCTTATGAGACAAATATGAAAGAAAGAGTCTGGTTTCTTAGGCGCAGTGGTGCTATGTATCCCAGCAAGGAAATATGCTCCTCAGATTCCCTTACTTTCATCATTCAGTCCATCAATCCCAGTATTCAATGGGCAGCACTTTGCAATCCTATCTAGCACCAATGCAGCGTGGGCGCCAGGCCCACGCTGTATCCAGTGAGGAGCAGGCTGGGGGTTCTTCTCAGAGTATGGGGACTTTGGTCCCTTTACTACAAATAATGCTCCAACCTCTGCTATGGGGCTACTTAGGTCAGTGCCACCTGACAGTCATGACCCAAGAAGCCCCATGTCGGGGCTGGAGGTCTGGGACGGAGGATAGGATATGGCATCCGACGAGGATGTCTATCCCACCCCCTCCCAGGCCCGACCCACCCATTCTCAGCCCTCCCCACCTCGTTACCACCTGCTCTGCCCTCCCCCAGCCCCCGTGCTGCCCAGTGCAGAACGTACCTGCTCCATTGTGCAGGGCAGGCTGCTGTACTTAGCGGCAAAATGGCAGCGCCGGCGCTGCCTACTCTCCAGGTGTTGCAAATGCACAGGTCCAAATCTCAGCAAATGCTCCAGGTCTCAACACAGGCATTGTCGGGGGATAGGAGGATTGTGCCACTAGTCTCAGTTCCTGTAGTGGAATAATGCTGGTCTTAAAAAAACCTTCTGAATTATTGTCTTGAAATCATATGCAATTCAAAAGTAATCATACACAGTTCATGAAATCATATTGAATCCACAAATTGCTGCTGCTGTCAGATAATGAACTACTACAGTATTTCTTTCGGCCTTCAATTTGTTTCTGTGGTAAAGTGAAGCAAGTTGTGTGTTTGAAGTGACTAAAATGTCACTCATGATGGCAAAGTTCAGCTATGGAAAATAAAGAATGCAATGAAGAAAGGAATGGTGTGGATGCTCAGTGACAGAAAAGGGCTTTTCTGACCTTTACCTCTTTATTTTCCCTCAGATATCTGTAACGTTTGCTCCACAAGGCAAATGCAGCACTGGGAGGGCACAGTTTAAGCAAGAAATGGCACTAAGTGGGTGGGTTAAATGGAAAAACCATGTCGCCACACAGCTATTCCCATTAAAAACATTTAAAAAAAACTCTGAGGGACAACTCAATCTAATCAGCTTGGCTGTTCTTATCTGTGTGGGATTCCAAGCATGTGAGAACGTGGTCTAGAGCACCTGAGGTTATATATTAAAGTGGGCATTTTGCAAACTACAATTTCTCTTTTGGGTTAATGCACACAAAATAGTCACACTAGGTAGCATCAATACCACTACTGCCAAGTTGTCAGTGTTCAAGGTGATGGTACCTAGCAGCTGCATTTTCCATATGTAAGAATCTGCCAAGTCTGAGCCTTTAGAAGTGAGGCTCATTTTGTTCTTCAGTAGTCATAAGCTGTCTTACTCCTTCAAAATAGACATCCCCACTGTGGTTCAAAAGAGTATTAAAATTTCATTCTCTTCCTCTGCAAAGAAGTTTTCATTCTTTTAGGTGCTGTTATCAAGACACTTCATAAACATATCAAGTGAAGTTTAACCAAAGTAAAAAAACCCATTGTCTGCTGTTTTTAGGGGAGATGTGTTCTGTGGAAAAGGAACTTAATGAAAAATAGGTTGCTATGGACAGTCAGAGAACATTCAGTGTTGGTTTTATAAACATAAACTCTTTTAAAACAACATTGATAAACAAGTAGGTAAAGTATAATTTTCAAAACAGTCTCACTATTTAACATTTATTAGACCACTAGTGAGATTCTTGACTAACATAAGAACATAAGAAGAGCCCTGCTGGATCAGGCCAAAAGCCCATCTAGTCCAGCTTCCTGTGTCACACAGTGGCCCCACCAGATGCCTCAGGGAGTACAAGACAACAAGATAACCTGTTTCCTGTTGTCACTCCCTTGCACCTGGCACAGAGAAAACCCACTTCTAAAACCAGGAGGTTGCTCATGGCTTGTAACCTGTGATGGTCTTTTCCTCCATGAATCTGTCCAAACCCCTTTTAAAGGCATCTAGGCCAGGTGCCATCACCACATCCTGTGACAAGGAGTTCCACAGATGAATTACACGCTGGGTAAAGAAATATTTTCTTTTGTCCGTTCTAACTCTCCCTCCACTCAATTTTAGTGCATTTCCCCTGGTTCTGGTGTTGTGCGAGAGGGAGAAGAATTTCCCTCTATCCACTCTCTCCATCCCATGCATAATTTTATAAGTCTCAATCATGTCCCTCCTCAGGCGCCTTTTTTCTAGGCTGAAAAGCCCCAGACGCTGTAGCCTTTCCTCATAAGGGAGGTGCTTTCCTCATAAGGGAGGTGCTCCAGGCAGGGAGGTGCTCCAGGCAGGGAGGTGACTAACAGGCAGCGCAATCCTATGTAAAGATCCGCAGGATCCTATGCCCTTCCCGGGCCGTTCCGGTGTAGCCCAGGGTCTCCTCAGGGGAAGAGGACATTCATCCCTTTGCCCAGTGTAGAGCTGGAAGGTCCCAATGGGCCTCCTCAGATGTCCACTGGCTCGAGACCCACCGAGCCCGGGAATGGGGACGGGGACATTTGCTGCTGACATCCCCGCCCTCTCCTGGGCTGGCTCGGCCAACCGCAGCCCTCCCTCGCTGCCCTGCCTGCCCTTGCACCCACCAACGGGAGCCTTACCTTCCTCCAGCGGCTGCTGGGTCGGTTCCACGAAGGAGTGAGGGCTGCGGCCTGCATGCCAGCGGCCCTTGCTATCTGGGTGCCGAAAACATGCTTTATGATGCGTTTATGGCACCCTCCGTCTGCAGAGCGTGCTCTCTGCAGGCAGATACTACCGCAGGATTACTTCTGAAGATGATTTAGATGAGGAAGAATGTCACTGTGCTGATTCAGAAATAATTCAGCAAATAAAGGAAAATTTTAAAACTACAAACAGAAGTAAAAAGCTCATGATTTTGATAGTTTTACCAAAAAACTGGTCCTGTGTGATTTTTTTTATTTTTTTTTTAAAAAATCCCGTTTTTCAAAAATTCAAATATAAATATTTGAATATTTTTGAATTTCCTGAAAATTTACAATTGTGTCATGTTGTATATCAAATGAAAGCCATATTCATTAGCCTTAAGGTGACACTTGTCCCATTTCTGTAGCAGTCATAGGTGTCCTGTAAATGGCATTTGAAGGTATGGTGACAAGTGAATTTTGGCATTTTTAGGCAGTTTTGAAAATTCAATATCTCAAAAACGGGTGGACCAGAAAATCCCTCTGGAGCTGAGACGCCACTACCCGCTCGATCACCTTGCCCAGAAACGGGATATTTGAGACTGGCCAAAAGTTGTTCAAAATAGTGGAATCCAGGGAGGGTTTCTTCAGGAGGGGACGCACCACCGCCTGCTGTGTAAAAAAAATTACAATATTTTTATCCCGCCTTTCTCCCCGAAGGGACCCAAGGCGGCTTACAACAGAAAAAAAGAAAATACAATACAAAAAATATAATACAAAAATAATCACATTTTAAAATAGTAAGAAACAATTAATGAAAATTAATAAAAACAGTATCTAAAAATCGATTAAAAAGATTATTGCTACAATTAAAACAGGAGCATAAAAACAGCAGCACCCCCACCTGTACCAGCAAGATGTTAAAAAAAGGCAAGGGCTCAGAAGGCTTCTTTGAACAAGAAGGTTTTTAGGCCTCGCCGGAAAGTGTCCAAGGAGGGAGCAGTTTGTAAGTCAAAGGGGAGGGAATTCCATAAGGTTGGTGCCACTACTGAGAAGGCCCTGTTTCTGACCGCTGCCTCTCACAACTCCCTGGGCAACGGCACCTGCAAAAGGGCCTTCTCTGATGATCTAAGGAGATGGGCCGGACTATATAGAAGTAGGCGGTCTCTCAAATATCCTGGCCCCAAGCCGTATAGGGCTTTAAAGGTCAAAACCAGCAATTTGAATTGAATTTGCATAGTAAGTAGCATATACACTATGATTTTTGCATAGTTTTCTACAATAAAATTTGGGGTCTCTGATTTGAGATTTGAGGCACGGCCCACACTGCATCCTAACCCGGCAAGGAGCAGGCGGACATCTCCCCGGTGTAAGAGAACATTTGAGTTTGCAGCGCCGGCACTGCAAGACGATAGGATTGCGTCGATAGAGCTACAAGACTGTACTGTGCACATTGATTTCCCAGTACATGTGTAAAGTGGTCCCCCAAGTATAGAGGAGAAATAGACCCTATATTTATAGAGCAGTATGTACACATGGGAATTCTCTTACATGTGGACTGTATGCTGGATGTCATGCTGGATCATGACCTAACTGAATCTGTTAAAAGAAAACAGAAGAGTTATGAGACACCATGTATCTGTTTCCAAAATACTGCAAATTTACCTGATTATCTCCATTTTTAAAAGCTCCGAAACAAAAGACAGGTGTGGTGAATTTTGTTATCAGGTTAGGGAGAAGTATAGCGGGGGGGGGGGACACCTTTGAATATACATGGCCCTCTGTGTTTCTGGCCTGTCATTTTGAGAGCTATGAAAAATGTCCTGAAGGTTTGTATCTAGCCCTTGACTTGTTAAATGAATTCCTTATTATCTACAGGAGTAGTAAAAAAAAACAAAAAAAAACCCAAACATACACACACACAAAACATGCCCCTAAGAAGTTGCAGATATTAGTTATGTCTTGCTGGCTTATCCGTGTGAATAAGATAAAATGCCTCACTATAGAAATGTACTGCAAAAATGCTAGAGGGCAAAATGTTAAACTGTTTGCATCTTTCCTTTCCTCATAAACAACATTTTAAAAGCAATTTTGTAAATATAGGACATCTGCTTTATTGAGCTCAAAACCCCTAAAAGATATAATAGTACTACTTTGGACTATTTTCAGCTCACTTACATGCCGTATAGCTCTGTTATTTTTTTCCCTTAAAAAAAAAAGTAGCACGGCATAACCCTCTTACTTAAATTATGCTCTGTCAGTATTTTGCTCTGTTGCAATCAAAATGCATACTGGGAAATATAGGAGAGAAAGTAGGTTGGAACACTGAAATCTGAGAGGTTCAAACCTTTGTATTACAATTCTGAATGCCCCAGTCTATGTGCATATACCACAAATTTGACAGAGTAACAACGACCCAGCAGGGCAAATTCCACTAAGTTCTTATTTTTAAAAAAGCTGCCTGTCAAATCGTGATTTGTATAATATTCTCCTTTTTTAAAATATTCTCCTTAAAAGAAGTCTTAAAATGTAAAGGTTGATGAGATTTATGGTAAGTGGAAATGGCCTTTAAAGCTATGTTCCATAACTGCAAAAGGTACAGATAGCATACATCTTCATATCATACCATTACCATACATTCTCACAGACATTTATGTTGAAGACTAACAGTGCAATCCTGTGTATCTTCTGCGCCGAGGCAGCACATGCAGCCCCGGCACTGGGTGTCGTGAAAGTGCTGTAAAGCACTTTCGCGATACCTAGCAAGTAAGATATGCCGGCACTGTGGCCGGCGGCCCTTACCCGGCCGTTCCCCTGGATCTGCACATGCCGGAGCAGGTAAGGCCTACACCAGCCAGGGCAGGGATGGTGGGAGGGCAGACAGGGAGGGCAACCATTGACCCCATATCCCAAGCCCTCTCCAGACCTGGCACGGCCTTACACAAGCGGCGTGAATGTGCACGAGCTCCAGAGCCTGCGCACATTCAAGGAGGCCCATGGGCCTTCTGCTGCTTACACCAGGGGAAGGGGACAATTGTCCCCTTCTCCCGAGTTGTTTCCGGGCTGTCCGGGGCAGCCCGGGAACTGGATAGGATACGGCGTCCGGCCCTTTAGGCCAGCCACCGTATCCTACACAAGATTGGGCTGCCCGAAAGGGTTTGCAGCTCTGCCTGCTAGGCCATTGGTCCAGT
This sequence comes from Plestiodon gilberti rubricaudatus, assembly GCA_026170595.1. Lineage (NCBI taxonomy): Eukaryota > Metazoa > Chordata > Lepidosauria > Squamata > Scincidae > Plestiodon > Plestiodon gilberti. The sequence continues at coordinate 136,599,655 of JANXHW010000004.1, read as the reverse complement.
TCTGTGTTCCAGAGTGTACTTTAAGTAGTATGTACACACACACACACACACACACACACACACACACACACACACACACACACACACACACACACGACACATCAGGTGTGCTTAAAACTGGCAGCATCTCTTCTTTAACAAAAATCAATGGTGAGGTATCTGATCTAAATCAAGGCTGTGGTGAGGAGAGAATTTATTTAGCCCTTCCCCCAAGCCATTTGCCTGCCAAAAATCTCATACTGCTATTTGTCCCAGAAGCAGTTGGGGAGGAGCACTATAACATTTTTAATTTCCACACTGGGCTAAAGGTTCTGGCATTTTAAAGGATAGTTGCTTATAATGCTTTGAGTGGAGAAAAATTATTAGGAAATACTGTTCTGCAGAACCACTCCTGAGAAGTGACATAACTTTGACATTATGTGAAGGAACAATTGGAAAGAAAAAAAGGAAGAACCATAGGCCCTAGCTCTGGCTCTCATTGCCCCAAGACTTTAACTTCTTCTCTTTCAAGATCCATTGAGCTATTAATACCAAGGGTGATGAAAGACAGGGAAAGAAATGGGTAGCACATTTTTAAATGTGTGTTCTGCTTCCCTGGACAGGCTCATGTGACTGATATTATTTTATAGTATTTAGTGACTAGGACTGAAAACAGGAAAAGTGCCGTTTTGAAATAGATGTGGAACTTTTGAACATCTTGTTAAGTTTGAATTCCTGAGGAAGTGCTACATTTCTCTTTGAAAACACCTTCCTCAATAGCATTGTTTAAATATGTTACAATGGCACCATTTTATGACTTCTCATATATTGCAAACTATAGCCTGGAACAGATGGCCGAGGAAGTATCAAGGGGCTCTTCCCATCAGAGTGCAGAGACTAGGCGGGGAAACATGTGACAAGGCAGCAGGCTACTCTCTGGATCTGTCTGCAGCTCAAGAATGTGGAGAGGAATTTAAGAGGCTAATGACAGAATGCACCACTTTACTTCCATTCCCTCAGAAGCAATCAAGGGACGATTGTGCAGAAGCAGAATGGGAAAATGATAGAGGCTCATGACCTTCATATCACTCGATGAAGAAACACATAGATTGCAAAAGATTCTTAGGAACTGGGAGTTGAACTTACACCACGTAGGCTGGAGGACTAGGGGAAAGGAATGGCTATACATGACAAATAAATGTGCATGCTTGTTGAACCTAAGCCCTACTAGAGCAGCATTTAAGAACATAAGAACATAAGAAGAGCCCTGCTGGATCAGGCCAAAAGCCCATCCAGTCCAGCCTCCTGCGTCACACAGTGGCCCCACAAGATGCCTCAGGGAGCACAAGACAACAAGATACCTGTGTCCAGTCACCACTCCCTTGCACCTGGCACAGAGAAAACCCCTTCTAAAACCAGGAGGTTGCTTATGGCTTGTAACCTGTGATGGTCTTTTCCTCCATGAATCTGTCCAAACCCCTTTTAAAGGCATCTAGGCCAGATGCCATCACCACATCCTGTGGCAAGGAGTTCCACAGATGAATTACATGCTGGGTAAAGAAATAGTTTCTTTTGTCTGTTCTAACTCTCCCTCCACTCAATTTTAGTGCATGTCCCCTGGTTCTGGTGTTGTGCGAGAGGGAAAAGAATTTCCCTCTATCCACTCTCTCCATCCCATGCATAATTTTATAAGTCTCAATCATGTCCCCCCTCAGGCGCCTTTTTTCTAGGCTGAAAAGCCCCAGACGCTGTAGCCTTTCCTCATAAGGGAGGTGCTCCAGCCCACGAATCATTCTGGTTGCTCTTTTCTGCACCTTTCAACTATATCCTTTTTGAGGTGTGGTGACCAGAACTGGACACAATACTCCAGATGTGGCCTTACCATTGATTTGTACAAAGGCAGAATGATATTGACAAACTGTGGTATTGAAATGATATTTCTCAAACTGTGGGTCTGGACGACCTGATTTCTGGTGGGTCACGCAGAGCCTCCAATGAAAACATTGAAAGATGGATAGATCAGATAACTGTGTCAAGCCCTGAGGCTATTCAAAAATCAGATAGCTGCTAATTGCCCTGCAAACAGCTGAGCTCCTGCAGTTTGCAAGCATGTGTACATATAGGGAGATAAATGTTTCAGCGTCTTTTTATGGTGTGTGGGGATTTTTCCGTCCATCAATGACAGGTAGTTGGGGCAGGTGAAAGCTAGGTCACATAACTAAGCCCCTCAAGCCTTGAGGCTATTCATAAGGGCTGTCTCATTATGAGAAATGGATTGAGTTTTTGGGTTTTTACATCATTATTTGTAAATATATAAATAAAAATATTTCTTTCTAGATCACCTTTTCCTAAAGTCTCGTAAAGCTAGGTGGGTCCTGATAGAGTGTCGTTTTGAAAAGTGGGTTCCAGTGCTGAAAGGTTTGGGAACCACTGCCCTAGAGCTTTGTGTCAGTTTCCATTGTCCGTATTCCACCCTTAACTGAGTGATTATAATCAGTATTCATATTTCAGGAGGTGTCAGAGGTGTTTGGCCTCCTGACTTGTGTGATGCCACCCTTAGTTACTACCGGTATTTCTTAAAGCTATAGGAAACCATGATTTGTCTAAAATTGGGGGAGCCAGGATGGACTTATATATCTTATTAAGTGCTTCTTACCTTTCCTCCCGCAATTTGAGCACTAGTCTACCTCTATGTTATGGTAAGACAGTGTAGCACAATCAGAAGAGATCAGTTTTAGGCATGCCTAAGTACTCACAGTGAAATGTCCAAGTTCCACATTCCACACACACAATGCTGTCCATCATGTTTGAAAGTATCTCAATAACTGGGCATACAATTTTCGTGCAGTCATAAAGCCTAGGACAAATGCTCAGATTATGAGGATTCTGCAGCAGCAACCAGATAGGTTACAAAAGGCAATGTCGCATGAACCCAAGGTCAGATTTCAAAGTCTGGTCGGGCAGCCCAGTTCTGTGTAAGGATCCATGGCCAGCCCATTGGGCCGACCGCAGGATCCCCAGCCTTTCCTGGGTCGCTCCGGCATGGCCCGGGTTCTCATCAGGTGAAGGGGGATGTTCATAGGGGGGGACGTTCTCATTCATAGGGGGAACGTTCGGTCCCCTGACTCCAATGGGCCTCCTCGGATGTACACCAGTTCTCGAGCCGATGTACATTCGGGATGGCAGGGAAAGGGCCGCCGAGCCCAAGAGAGGGCTGGGGATATCGACATAGCTTGCCACTGATATCCCCAACCCCTTCCGGCCTGGCTAGCCCAACAGCTGCCCTCCCTCGCCACTGCCACCCCCACCCCTGTATTGGCTGGTGAAATCCTACCTGCTTTATAGCACGTTTATGGCACCTGTCACCTGCAGAGCACGCGCTTCGCACGCAGGAAGTTACACAGGATTGGGCCAATAGTCTGACACACAAGCATAAGTGCAGTTAAATATATTGAAATCTGCTTTAACTTTCCATCTACTCAACCCATATTCCAGCACAGGGATCTCTAGAGATGGACCAACAGCAATAACTATGGCTTGCCAATTTCAACATCATGCCAAACTGTAATTAGCACAAACTGCGATTTCCAAACCCACTGTGAATGATAGTTTCTTATCTGGTGGCCGACTGCAAACCATGGTTTGTCCATTCAGACATCACACCAAACCACATGCAAGTTTTCTTAACACTGTCTCCAGCAGCCACTGGTAATAGCCTTGTGGCCAGCCCATGTTTTCCCAACTTGTGGGACTTTCATAAACTGAGTATTCAGACAAACAGTAGTGGGGAAGGTACTGTAGTTCAGTGGTAGAGCTTCAGCTTTGCATGCCAAAGATCCTAGGCATCTCCAGGTGGGGCTAGGAAAGATCCCATCTGAAAATCAAGAGACCTGCTGCCAGTCAGTGGTGACAATACAGAACTAGAGAGACCAATGGACTGATTCAGTGTAAGGGATATTCCTCTTTGAGGGAATAAGATGTCCATAAATATAAATACCCATACATAGACATCAGTTAATACAATGATGAATCTGTTGAAAAGAAGAGGTAACGTATCCCCTGCTTGAAAGCCAGTCATATCCAACTCTAGGATGTAGTGCTCATCTCCGTTTCTAAGGCCGAAGTTCCAGCGCTGTCCGAAGACGCTTCAGTGGTCATGTGGCCAGCATGACTCAATGGCAAGGTGCACGGAATGCTGTTACCTTCCCACTGAGGCAGTTCCTATTACTCTTCTTGCTTTCAAACTGCTAGGTTGGCAAGAGCTGGGACAGGAGACGGGAGCTCACTCCGTCACACGGCACTCGGGTCTCGAACTGCTGTCCTATCGACCTTCTGGTCTGCAGTTCAGCATCTTAACCACTAAGCCACCACGGCTCCATGTTGAAAAGACTAGCAACCCTTAATTTGAAAACCAAGTGTACAGTGATGCCTGATCTGCTTCTTTAGACATTTTCTGAAGAATGTTTCTAGAGGCTAATGACAGAGGCCATGTTCACTGTGTCTGCCGAAATGCATTCCTTTGGCCTGGAAAACTCCTTGTGGCGCTTGGATTCCAAGGCACCTAAAACATTAAATAGATGCAACATCACAAATAGGCACTGTATTTGTAAAGGTTTGTCAACTCCAGTGAAATTATATGTTTTGTAGACCGCTTTTCCCATGCACATCTGCAATTGCTCATTACACAAAAGAAAGAAAGAAAGAAAGAAAGAAAGAAAGAAAGAAAGAAAGAAAGAAAGAAAGAAAGAAAGAAAGAAAGAAAGAAAGATGCCACTAAAACAAAAGAGGAAACCCGAATGTGACCTTTTCAGCAAAAGATAAAACATATTGATTGGTGGCTGCTGAAGGACATCATTAAACCCCCTGCGTTTGATTTCATTTCTTCTTCCTTTTTTCTTTCTTTCTTACTTTTGTTTATTATTTGGTTGCCCAGCAGGCATATCGGTACTGACTAACCCTGCCAGTTCAACTATTAAAGACTTTATCTCTCGAAGGAGGCCTGATGTAAACATGATAATCTGTTTGGCGGCCCTTATGATGGCCCATGAATAAAACATATGACAACACAGTTTGAGCACAGGAGCTTACTATCTGTTACAAAAGAGAATGTCTGGATGCTCCCTGAAGGCCTTCGATTGTCAGTCCCTGAGGTCTAGCGCTTTATTCATCATATTAACTCACCTACACAGGGGTGGTTAGCTTCTTTTCCCCATCTCTACAAATAATTGACAATGGTCCCTTCAGAAGCAACTAATGTGAAAGTAGAGGGTTATTTTTTCAGTTCTAACTCGGATTGGAAGTAAGGGTACAGTATTTCTCTAAGACAAGAAAGATATCAAAAAGAATAATCACATATTTGGTGTATTTCACAGGGGACCGAATTTGTTGGATGGGTTTTTTTGTGTGTGTGTCACATTTGCATTGTCTAGAATGAACATTCAGTGTGTTGTTGTTGTTGTTGTTGTTGTTGTTGTTGTTGATGATGATGATGATGATGATGATGATGATGATGATGATAACAACAACAACAACAACAACAACAATGTCTCAAGGGCCTTACAAGCTAGATATTGACACAACGGAAACCACAAAGGAAGGAAGGGGTGGATGCAGAAAGCATATGGAGTATTTTCAGTTGCATATACTTAAACTTAGTTACAGTAGGGAATGAGGACTACCATTATTTATTATTTATAAGTAAAGACATTTTAAAATACTGTCTTTTCTGTTATTCTGGAAGTGGATTCTGTACCGAAGAGCTGGTGTAGCATAATGGCTAACAGCACAATCCTGTCTACCTCTGCGCCCTGCGATACAGCGGGTCAGTGCAGCCTCTATTGCATCCAGAGCAGGCAGCTGGGAGGTCACTCGGGGGAAGGGAACATTTGTTCCCTTCTGCCGGTGTAAGGCCCAGCAGCCCAAACGGGTCTCCTCGGATGTGCGACAACTATTTTGCTGCTGCAGATCTGGGAGGCCCGTCTAATGGTGGCCAGGTCCAGGCCGTGGGATAGGATTAAGCGGAGCACGCCACCACCGATCCCTCCTCCAGTCCGGGCCCTATTTCTATTGATGGTGTCATTGCAAGGATTCTGGTGCCCTGGGGCAAAGCTTTGCTCACCCCCTACCATGACTACTGAGGTTTCACAGGTCACCTTGGCCAGATGGGTCCTCTGTTGGTTGGTCCTCAACCAATGCTCAACCTAGTTGACCCTGACACCATCCCTGCCGTATCATAAACTGCAATATATGTTGAAACACTTGCAAGGCTGGTTATCATGTGGATCTCTGTTATTATTATTCTGGATCATTATTCATGAATCATGTGCTATATATATAATCATGTGCTATATATATATATATATATATATATATATATATATATATATATATATATATATATATATATATATATATATATATATATATATATATATATATATAGCACATGATTCATGATTCATGAATTTGATTCATGATAAAGAACAAAGATTTTATATATATATATATATATATATATATATATATATATATATATATATATATATATATATATATATATATATATATATAAAATCTTTGTTCTTTATTATTATTATATATTATATATAATATTATATATATATTATATATATATAATAAACTGAGCATTGAAACAGTTTCCTTCCCCCCTCCCCTACACACACACACACACACACACACACACACACACACACACACATTTTCTTTGCATTTGATAAGGGGCATGAATGTTGTTGTTGTTGTTGTTCAGTCGTTAAGTCGTGTCCGACCCTTCGTGATCCCATGAACCATATCCCGCCAGGCCTTCCTATCCTCCACAATCTTCCTGAGTTCGCTCATTTTCATGTTCGTTGCATCGGTGATGCTGTCTAACCATCTCATCCTTTGCCTTCCCCTTCTCCTTTTGCCTTCAATTTTTCCCAGCATCAGAGTCTTCTCCAGAGAGTCCTCTCTTCGCATTATGTGGCCAAAATATTTGAGTTTCAGCCTCAGTACCTGTCCTTCCAGGGAACAGTCAGGGTTGATTTCATTTAGGACTGACTGATTTGATCTCCTAGCAGTCCAAGGGACTCTCAGGAGTCTTCTCCAGCACCACAGTTCGAAAGCATCTATTCTTCGGCGCTCAGCCTTCCTTATGGTCCAACATAAATATCCTGCAACTAAATATATTAGTTTGCTTGTGCAATATTTTTAACAGTAGACTCCTGCTTTGAGTAACTGAACTTTTCCCCTCAATTAGCTTTAGTTCTTAAGATACAAGAAATCGAATCCAGAACTATGACCAACTGAACAGAAACCTGAGGCTTTAGCAAGCCCAAGTGGCTAAACCTGTTCCTGGCTCAGGTAGATAAACTACCATGGAATTGTTTAATGCAACCTTTTCTGTTTAACAAGAAAACTATTGTCTTTATATTTTGAGTTTGTTTTGAAAAGCCTAGCTGTTTAAAAATAAAACTGCTTATAACACATTTTTTTCCCTGGGAAATCTCTCCCTTTATGTACAAGCTTTGGCCATTAATCCTCTAATTATGTTCCTGCATAGATATAATTTTTGATCTTATGCACAAGGAACCATAAAAATAAAAGTTTTTATATAAAGGCTGCTTTATAAAAGTACCCAACAGCTGCCTATTGGTCAAACAACTTTCTAGGGACTGTCTCTCCTCCATCAACAGCTCTTGTATAATCCCACAAATACTACATTGTGCAGAAGTGCATGCTAAATATGGCTGCAATTCCGCCACACACAGTTACCAGCACGTAAATCCCACTGAAATTAATGCATAATATATACATGCAGAATTGCAGCCTGTATTTTGTCAAAAGGCTGCCATTGTTTCACTTGAACAAAGGTCGTAAATTGAGCCGGTTTTTAAACCCAAGGATTCAAAACCTTCGTTCACATTACAACGACTTTGCTTAAGGTGAGTGTGTATGATTCAGTGTCATGTGTACCTTTTTGTTTAATGAAGTTCAACTTCCAGTAATATGTAGCAATTATTTCGAGGGCAGCCAAGGGTATCTCCATGATCTTTATTTAGCATGCCCAGTTGGAAGCCTAGGAAACCTCCCAGGGAAAGGCAGACCACTCCAGGGGTGAAGCGTGGACTGCATAACCCATGCTGGTTTAGGCTAGCCGTCTATATTGGGAGGCAATCTGTGCTGGCTGAGACAGACGAGACTACCCATAGATTTTGTTGGGGTCAGGTGCACTGATATAGAATACTGTATTTGGATCGCCATAAATGGAGTTGTCTGCACATGGCTCCAGTCTGAATATTCCAGATGTTACAATAATCTGCACAGGAACTTTGCTCCAGTAATGGACTGGGATTGGCCATGAAGGCTCACTACTATAAGAGAAGATCAGAACCAAATACTTTTTGAATGCAGAAGGCTAGAGAATGAAGGCAACGCAGGTGGTGATACAGAGTCTCATTGCAAAGCAAATTCTGAAACCTTGATTCATGACAAAGAACAAAGACCTAAATACAAAAGATACAGAATACTGCAGAGTTGAGACGGGGCTGAAGACAGAAGAGTTGTATTCCTCACAAGGGCAGAGCAGAGTGCAAACTTGGCTTTGCAGTGTTAAGGTATACATTCAAGATACTATTGTCATAGGTACTGAGGTCAGTCGGACAGGTGGACCCTTTGTTGGGATCTATGGCCAACCCCTGGTGCAACCACCTGGCCAACCCCTGGTGCCACTCTTGGCCCCAGCTTTTCCTGCCTGCTCCAACCCAGGGAAGCTGCTCCTATTGAAACGTAGCCTCCACATACTGAATATTACAGTGGTTCTCAAACTTTTTAACACTGGGACCCACTTTTTAAAATGACACTCTATCGGGACCCACCTAGCTTTACGAGACTTTAAAAAAAGGTGATCTAGAAATAAATAAATATATTTATGTATTTATTTACAAGTAAAGAGCTCAGCTGCTTGTAGGGTAATTAGCAGCTATCTTGCAAGCTGCAGGAGCTCAGCTCTTTGAAGGGCAATTAGTAGTTATCTAATTTTTGAATAGCCTCAGGGCATGTGGCAATTACTTACCTGATCTTTCCATCACCTGGGACCCACCAGAAATCAGGTCATGACCCACCAGGTGGGACCCGACCCACAGTTTGAGAAATACTGGAATATTAGATACAGCAGTCCAGTCCTCCTGTCACTTATTTTTTTTGTCATTGAGTTGCATAAAACACTAATTTGCCCCAATTGTCCCCAATACTTCCATTTCAAATAATTTACACCATTTTGAGAGCTTTGTTCGACCGCCGCAATATTTAAGAAGCATTTAAATTCTTAAATATATTTACTCACTATGAACATTAAAATTACCTTTTAATCCAATGGGCTCTCAATTTATACCTGGTAAATAATTATAAAGCTTGATTTTTTTAAATCTACCTTTTATATTATGTGGATGCAAAATATTTTGTGCATATTACATTTTGTGATGCAAAAAGGAGCTTAGCCAACATATGTCAAAGAGCTGCACATTATATGTCAAAGAGCTGCACACGGCTTGCGAGCTGCGGTTTGGCCATCCCTGATATACTGTATATTCATATATATCAAGCATGTATATGTTGAAAAACCGTTCAGTTAGAACTCATTCTAACTAATAAAAACTTGAAACTTCCAACCATCTTCAGAGATTCTAGTTCTAACTAGGAAAAAACTATCAAGTACTGTACAAAAACTCACAGTAGTTTCTAGTAATTAGAACTAGGATTTCCAAAGAAACATAGGAGTTTCTAGTTTCAACTAGTTCGAACTAGAATCTCTGAAGATAGTTGGGAGTTTCCAGCATTTACCCCCCACACACGCGCACACACACACACACACACACACACACACACACACACACACACACACTCGAATGCGCACACATACTTATTAACTGTGCCTTCTTAAGTTAATATCTGTGATTTCTCCTTCCTCGTGTTGATCTGCAGAGAAGGAAAGAAATCAAAACAGTTTCAGAACATAAAACCACATGACTCAGAACCTCAGAAGGAACACAGTAAAGCCTCCAGTATTTTCAAGCTTATAAACTGCCACTTTTTTTTTCATTTCTTTTTTTTTCAAGAACTTGTGTGGTCTCTTTCAGTTTCAGGGGAAATCAGTATATTTTGTCAACTTGATAAATTTATTCTGTTTGTTTCTTTGCTTCAGTCAAAATTGTGCCTCTGATTCGTGCATTCATATGTCAAGAGCTGGCCAAGAAATGTTTCTCCTCGACCCCTATTCTTTTGCACTTCTGCTTCATATTTGCTTTGCTTTCCTTGAAGAGCTTTATTTATTGTTTATTCATTTTCCTCTTTCATGGATATGGGAAGAACTTTACAGTTCAGCTGCCAAAAAGCTTATGCCTTTAGCCTGGTTTCTTTAAAGGTAGCTTTACCCTCTGGATAGTGTTGACTATAGCCATTCACAAATCAGTTGTGCTTTAAGACGTGACATCACAAGGGGATCTTGCAAATGCTTCGAAGCTTCCCCCTTTCTGGGAATTGTGGTCTGAACGTGGAAGCCCCAGCCAGCACTCCCCTATATTACGTGGCTCATTGTGGTTCAAATAGGACTGCCACCTAGTTGGATTTTGCTTCTTGGGCCCTTATTTTAAATGAGGTGAAAACACAATGGTAAACCAAGGTTTACGGCATCCCTATCTATTGTATTTATTTTCAATATGTATATCCTTGGTTGTGAGTAAGTTCACACTAACAGTTTTTCTCTGGTGCACAGTTGCAAGTACTACTGGAATGCCTTTACTACTGTAGTATGCAGATTGTACCACTTATGATAACGCCTAACAGTAAAGTAGGTGTTCTCTGTGTGGATCTGCTGGGCAGAAAAAGGTGAGGAAAAGCCAAGAGTGGGTGCCTACATGCTGGTCTACTCCTGAAGTATGCAGGAAGATTGTGTTGTCGTTTTTTTAAAAAGCCCCCCCCCAAGAAAACCCTCACCCCCTACAAAAAAACCCACCTAAGAAGTGCTGGGGGGGGGTCTGCATGTGTGGTCCTGACATTCTGGATGCAAATCATAACAGCAGGAAGTATACCCAGCATGTATACAGTATACCCAGCATGGGTGCTCAGCCATCTGAGCCTTGGAGTTAGGCTAAAGGTAAGCAACGAGCTGGCTCCTGGCATTTGCCAAACTACACGAGGGTGTAAATGCTTGCATCCACAGAAAGGGAAAATCCCTTTTTTTTCTCTTTAAAACACCCATGCAGGGTTGCAAGTCAGAACCAGAGCATGTGGGGAGCATGTGTGCTGGGGGTTTTTTCCACCAAAAAAATTCAGGAGCAAATTCTCACTTCAGTAGGGCAATTTTGGGGACATAAAATAGGGTACATGTGGAGAATGACCCTTCAGCTGTCCATGTGCTCAAGTTCATGTAGTTTGGGCCTTAATGAAAGCAATAAATTGGGCGTAAAGAACATCCTCCTCCATACACATGTTTCAAGACCGACGTTTCGGACAGGAGAGTGGGGAAGGAATCTGCTCCCAAGAATGTGCATCTTCATGCATATGTTCTCTCCGCCTAACTTTCCTCCATGCTTCCCAGCTTGGGTGGAAGAGCCAGGGCTGGCACTGAGTTGCTGATGGCCATGGGACAAAGCCCTGCACCAGGTCATACCACGGTGACCCCCACCCATTCTCTGATGGCATATTGGACACTACCAGGGTCACTGGTACTAGTTCAGGGGTTGGGTTGGTCTAGCCACATGGACCCTCTGATAGTGTGAGTTTTTGATCATTTACAAGAACCTGGCCAACCTCTGGTATCAGCCTGGGAGGGGCATTCCATACAAACAGTCTTCATCCAGCTAAGGAGAACTAAAAGCAGGATTCCACAATCTTTATTGATTTGGAAACTATGGGCGCAAATTGAATGCACATGGATCTTGGTGACACTAGTGCACATGGAATCCCATCTTCCCACCCTGGACGCTCCCCCAGGAGTCTCCTCAGACTTACATCAACTAAAGGGTTGGCATAGGTCCAAAAAGACCTATTGGGCCACCAGGCAGCCTACAGAGAGGTTAAAAAAAAGGGTTTTTTTTAACTTACCTCTCCTGGGCTGTCTAGTTCTCCCCCTGCCTCAGCCCATAGCATGCAGCATGTGCTCCATCGGTAGAGCTGCATGATCTGGGTTGGTGGGGGATAGGATTGGGCTCATGGGGAAATTATTGGTTTATAAGCTTATACATGTTGCAAGCGATACTAGACAGAAGACATTCTTTTTTTCTCATAATACTAGAACTCAGGATCATCCATCACAACTGTTTGGTAATAAGGTTGAGAAAGAAAGTACTTCTTCACAAACACAACATGAATTTATGGAATTCATGGCCACATGGTGGGATACTGTACATTGGTTTTGACTAGATTCAGATCAGAGGTAATTTGATAAATCCATGGAAACTCCATTTTCAGGAGCCTGTGCACCTCTAAATAGCAGGTGCTGAGAACATTGAACCAGAGAGGACTATTACTTTCATGCCCTGCTTCAGTGTACTTCAATGGGTGGCTACCCAGGAATCCGTTTGGTTCAGGCCAGCAAGGATCTTCTTATGATATAATACAGGGGTGGCCAACCTTTCAACCTGAATGCTCCTGGCCCTTTAATGGTTGTCTAGGTGAGGGCATTTCAGCAGGTGCAGCAGCTTTAGCAGCACCATCAGCACTTGCAGCTGCCAAGATTCTGTCTTCTACACAACTCTTAAGAATGCAGAGGCCCTCATGGTGGAAGGTTGGCCACCTCTGATCTAATATAATAACAGGTGCTCTGCACTTCCCTGAGTGCTAAGATGTGCTAGGGATAGTTTGGCTTTCTTTGGAGGAGATAGCAAGAACCCTGGAGGTTTATGATATTTTTGTAATGTTTGGTTTCAATATACTCTTTAAATATTACAATTTATAAATATAATATATACATGAATATCAGGTTTTCAAATATACGAGAAAAACATACAGTAGGTTGAGAAAAGAAGCATGTGTACTCCCAGGAGGCAGCACCCCCTCACACCACCCCCTCACACCTCCAGCCGTAGTAACTATTTGCACCCCAAGGTGCCTTCAGCTCTCAGCTGTCTCTGTGTGACTCTCTGTTTTCAAACGGAAATACTGCTGTTTAGTCACAGCTTACAGCAACTGCACCCTTTAGCAGGGAGCAGCTTCTCCGAGCTCCGATGGCTTCCCCATTCCAAGCACATGCAGAGTGATCTCTGGATATCTCCCAACCTTTTAGTTCCAATTTAGGAAACTTCACCTGGGCATCTTGGGCTATTTACCAGTAATTTACCAGTTTAATTTACTCGTTTAATTTACCAGTAAACCGTCTGGCAAAAAGAATGCATCCATGGATAGCCAGAATGGTATTGTAATTTTAAAAGGGGAGAGAAGGAAAATGATAGCTGTCTCTCTTCATCTACTCTTTATTCACCTCTTCCAATAGAAACAGCATTCTCAGTCCAATTATGATTAAGCTGCACCATTTCAGAGGATTATTTTGATTTGATAATTGCAAGATAATTTGCATGAAGAATGTTTCCGTGTGTGTGTGTGTGTGTGTGTGTGTGTGTGTGTGTCACTTTCACTTGTTTTTTATTGAAAAGCTTTGGCCTTGTTACCTTGCCCAAGAACTTTCTTAACACTGTCACTGCAATCCCAAAGAAACTGCAAAACTTTTCAATGTTATATTGAGAGGTAAAAACCTTCAAGTTAAGAACACAAAAGGTGGTTTCATACTTCTCATCATAAGCACCAGAAAACTAAAATCATATAGATAGCACAGGGGTCATCTTATTTGATAACCGTATCTTATATCCTTCCTCTTCTCATATCAGGGAAGATATTTGGAGATACAGAAGATTTCTTAAAAGCATATTTAGCTCAAGATAGAAGTACTAAATTTTATGGAATGGAAGCTCTGTGGAAGTTTATTATTTTTCATTTGTGTCGCGCCATCAGTGTGCATTACAATTATAATAAAATAGACACGAGGGCGACAACAGAGGAAAGGGAGGGTATGGTTACAGGGAAATTGGGAAAGGAATATGCAGTTCTTTCCTGTACATGTACACAACTTGTGCATGTGTGTGCACATGTGTCAGTTCTGAAATTTACCTCTCCAAATCATTTTTTAAGTTTAAAACTAAATTTCACAGATGGGACAAGGAAGTTCATACCTAAATAATGTTAATGCCTTACGACTGTGAAAATTGATAGGATGTCAGAATTCATTGTTTAATTAGGTGAGAACCCAATCCTTTCCAGCAGCGATGCAGCCATAGCAATGGGGTGTGCGCTGCATCCTGCAGTGGGGGGGCAGTCATGGAGGCCTCCTCAAGGTAAGGGAACATTTGCTGCATTGTGGCTGCATCAGCTCTGCATTGGGGCAATTTCCAACATTTTTCATCTCACAGCACACTGACAAGGAGCCGCTAACATTTTCAGGGCATACCACCAGGTTTTTTTTTACAATTCACAAGGCACACCGTGCTGCCTGTTACTCTCTCCCAAACTCCCATGGCACACCCGCAGACCATTCGCGCCACACCAGTTGAAAACCACTGCTTTAGATAGATAGTATGGAAACACTGGTTTATAAGGTGTCTCTTTGTCCAGCTAGCTCTGGTTTGTCAGTCGAATCACGAGGACTGAGGGTGAAGATACTGCATTTATATGAAGAAATAACAAAAGGACCAGTTCACAAGAACGAATTATGAGAATTTGCTCTGTGCAGTGTACTATATATCGGGTTCAAAACTGAATGGAGAAATGTGAACCAAGGACAGTTGCAGTCATTTCCATGGTCATACCCAGGGGTAGTCCAAGCCACCCTACCACCTGAAATGGCTATCTCCATCAGCACCATCCCCCCCTGCAAGCACATCCCACCATCCTCCTCCTCCACTGCCACCCTTTATAAAGTGGATGGCAGGGACGATGCTGGGAGTGGAGCCTCTCTTTTCCCAGCATCCTCTCCACCCAGCCCCTTTACAGGAAGTGGCTGAGGAGGAAAGAGGAAGCTTTGGCTCCAGCTCTGGTTCTCCTGAGAGCACTGAGGTGTTAGATCACAGCAGTGTTAGAGCTGGAGGATGATGTTAAAGCATGTGAGAGAAGGATGGACATGAGAGGAGCATGTGGGAGGAGAATAAGTCAGCCAGGTGGAGCTGGCTGGTGGATGTGGGGTGTCCCCCATCAGCTTGCCCCTTCCCTCTGTCCACCACCTGAAGCAAAGGGTTTAGCTGGCCTCATGTGGGCTGCCCTTAGTCACAAAAGATTGAAAAAGCGTGACCATAGTCATGGGACTGGTCCAAATGATTCCATGTAAATGATCTGTTTATTTTAAATAAGAACAAGTTATTATGAACTAGTGTTTGTTGCTGGCTTATTGGTGACAGAATGTCCTCCTCCTTGTCTTGAGTGGAGGCATACAATACTGTCTTGTCAGGCATACTTTGTAAAAAGATAAATGGGTTTCTAGAAAGAAGCTGCTTCAGAAAATGTTATGTGCCTGGTTTATGACCAATGCCATGTCATACACAAGGTGTATAATAGGCTATTAGGTAACCACCAGAGCTATTAGCCAACAGCCATGCCTCTGGTCTTCAACCACTTCTCATTGGGGTAGGCATTCTGTCAAGGTCATGGAACTTTTCATGGACCTTGACACGACAGAGGTCTACAAAATGGACAATCACCTGTCTTAGTAAGACACTGGCTATTAAGAGGTCCTCTGGATAAAATCAAGAATGAAGTGTGGTCTTATGCAAAAACCTTGATGAACAGTGATACTGGAGGCTTGTGGCCTTCAGGCTGAACAAAGAGGAAGGGCGTCTGCAAATTGGTGGAAGGTGTTTCTTAGAGGTGGCATGGGGGAATTGTATACTTACTGCCTCAGAGGTCCCCATTCTGATTTTTTGTTAAGAAACCTTCCTTAGCCTTTATCCAATAAGACAAGGGGGTCAACAGAGCTGTTTATGAAGTCTTATATTCATGGTTTTACAGTGCCATCGTAGGGTTATGAAGTATGAAGATAATGGACTATCCTAAACTCCATCACATTCTTTTATTACATCTAGTGTTAGCCTAGATCTCCTTCTCCATTAATACTATTACTACCAACTTATTTCACTACTAGCCTCCACTTGAGACCATCCTACTATGTGTAGCAAAATGGATGCATTTGGCTCAGTTCTACTCTACAAGCAGTTGTGTTCACAGAACAGTAGCCAACGCAGTCTGCAAAAGTATCGCAAAAACGTGTGTGTGTGTGTGTGTGTGTGTGTGTTGTGCGCACGCATGTGTGCATGCCTGCACAAGACAGTGAGAGATTATCAGTGGCAAATTTAATATTGATGAAAGAATCCTTGAGCAACTACCACAAATAAACAGCCAGCGCTTGAACTTTGTGGGGTGCTTTTTTTTTTTTACTCCTTTGCAACAAGACTAATGCTAATAAATCCTAGATAAGATCAAACATTCCAGTTAAGGTTCTTTACACTCCAGCTGAGAAATGTCTTCAAGCAATTTGTTGCTTTGGTTGCAGCTGGACTCAGTAGGGGGTTAAAAAAGGAGCTAGTTACAATTAGTAACCAATGCAGATCATGCGCTTACATGCTTTATAGGTTCTTCTGGCTAAAGGCATATCAAATAAATGACTTTTAATTGTTGTGCTTTCCACTCCCTCTAATAGGACCCAAGGTCCTGTGTTGGGTTTATTTTCACGTCATCTTTGCCTACCTTCTTCTAGAATGTGAGAGCCTAAGGAATGCCCTGAAGCTATCCTCCTTCACTGAGAAAGGGCGTTGTGACATGTGGCATAGAGGGGAAGACAAGGGGTTTTGACTACTTTTTCCTCATTCATTCTTGGCTCAAAGATCCCTGCAAAGCTGCAGAGATGATAAGTATAATCTGATTGTAGTTAATGGACAGAAAGGGAAAGTCAACCAAACATGTTTTGAATGGTGAGGTGAATGAGGAGCAAAAGGAACCACTTGGGGCTGCACCTCTGGCAATTGCCCAAGGAATGTACTGTATACCAAAGAAGGCCAAAGGCATGATGCCTCTTTACAAAAACAAGAACCGGTCTTGCTGCCACCACACAAGTCCACAGTGGCCTCCTTGGAATTGAATGTTCAAAGGGGGGGATTCATACTGTATTGGCAAAATCTTGCTTGAGCTGAATGTCACAGGCAACTGCCACAGTAGCGAGAAAACACACCTCTCTATTAAAAAAAGAAAAAGAAAAAAGATCTCTGATAAACAAAGTGCTTGAGGCTATGCCATTGTTCTCCTTCTCCACAGCTTTGAGGACAGGTAAATGGCATGAAGGAAAGAAAACACCTTCCAGAAACTCTAGCATACAAAGGGAAGCAAATTTGTTTAATAGAATCAAGCACATCAGAGAGACTGAAATCAAAAGCAGAAGCAGAACCTAAATTCTCCTTAGCAGTTTATTTTTTTCAAATGCTAATTATCATTAGGATACCAGATGGTTTTTCTCCTGTGTGCTCAGACTGGTTTGCAAATGTTCAGACAAATCTAGTTGTACTATAATGTAGAGCATCTACCTATAGAACACTCTAGAAGTCTCATAGTAGATCTTTTGGGATACTGACGGTAAATCTCTCAGCCACCCATCCAGACCAGAAATGCAATCTGAATGCAGATTCAGAATCTCAGAGACAAATATTCACGTTCCAAATATTCATATTCACAGACAGATATGAAGGGGGTGCATTAAGTTAGGTAGATTAATAGATCTGTGTCTATACATCAAAGAAAGACATGTTCCACTTGACTGAATAGCAGGGGCTTCAAAGGAGATCCATTCAACAGAACAGTTTTAGAGTCGATTCACTCTTACACACCACTCCTTCTGTGAATAGCATCTGCAGTTCTAAGTTGGCCTATGCAACCACAAGCCTTCTACAAAGCTGGTGTGAATGCCAGGGCTGCTTGGATTTGCTTTTTGCATGGTTTGGATTCCAGCTTCTTCAAGTGGCTTTTTCGATGGCTGGCTGCCAGCCTGGGCATATGATGTGATTTTCCTGACACCAGCAGCGATTCTTTTGAGTGACTCCTGTTCTCTTCTTTTAGGCATGTTTCACATTACACACCATCCTTTCTGTGCATAGCATCTGTACGTTGGCCAATCCTCTTGTCACTCACTAACAGCTCAAGCCTAGGCTTCTTACTCAGAAGTAAGTTCTATTAAGTTGGATGGAATTTACTCCTAGGTAACCATAAGCTGTCGATCGAAAGGTCAGCAGTTCGATTCCCGCGACGGGGTGAGCGCTCGTTGCTTGGCCAGCTCCTGACAACCTAGCACTTCCAAAGCATGTCAATGCGAGTAGATAAATAGGTACCGCTTACGGGAAGGTAAACAGTGTTCTGTGTTCCAACTGCATGCTATGCGCTGCGGCAAGGAGAGATGCCGGCCACATGACCACGGAGGTGTCTTTGGACAATGCTGGCTCTTCGGCTTTGAAATGGAGATGAGCACCACACCCTAGAGTCGGACACGACTGGACTTTCCAGTCCAGTCCACGACTGGACTGGACACGGGGATACCTTTACCTTTTTAAGTGTTTAAAGGATTGCAGCCTAAGAGTGAGGGAGAGGAGCAACGGCAACTCATATATTCCTCTAGCACCACTGCCATGAGCAATCGAGGCAACCGTGCTGCAGGACGTTGCAGCATGGTAATTCTGTTCGGATTCCGTGCTTCCACAGTGATCAGAACAGGATTGCTCTGCCTCCATCTCCGCCTCAGCAAGAAGGCCTGGCGGGTGAGAAGGAGGCAGAGCTCCCGCCTCTTCTTCTTGTAATTGTTATGCCTATTGCCTCCTTCTGCTTGATCCTGGTTGCTCCTATTGTGCTCCTGCTCAGCACATCTGGGTAGGCAGGTGCAAGCAGGAGGAAGCAGTGGACTTAAAGGTAAGAAGGAGGAGGTGGGGGCTCCAGGATTGCTTCACTGCATGTCTGTCTATTCTGCCATACTCCTCTTCCCCACCCAACCGCTTCCTTAAAGAACCAGGAGTTGGGGAAGAGGCAGTGACAACAGCAGCAGCAGAGGTGTGCATAAGCAAAAAAAAAGGGGGTAGGGGAATTACCTCCACTTCAACTACCCCTGGCTACACGTTTTCTTGTACTCACATTTATGGGGATATGTAAGAAGATCTATGCTGAGATGACTTTTTCAACTGCCCCAGTCGCCACTTGCGATTATGAATGTCTCCAACAAACATGTAGCAACAAACCTTAAATGATGTCATAGATCTGAGCACGAAGAGCTCAGAGTAAGGCTTAGAAACAATGATTGTGGAGAGACCACACATCAGGGATGAATGACCAAAAGACTGTTGTCATCACATACATACTCAGCAATTAAAAAAAAAATGGTCTTGTGTTTTAAGGATTCCAGCATTTATAATGCATCCGTATATTAAACAAAAACATTTTGATTCAACAGACCTTATGAGATTGACAACCCAAGCCTATCCCCCCCCCCCACGCTATAGCATGCAACTGTACCAATGGAGTGCTTGCTGCATGCTGGGAGGAAGTTCTATAACATGAGAGAATCATGTGATGATCAGCTCCTGCTAACTGGGGAAAGAAGCAGCTTTTAAACGAAGGCTCTCATATTTAGCAGAGGGAGGGAAAGTGTCCCTATTAACCCCAGCATGGTATTCATCCCAGGGGCTGTTTGCTGATTTCTCTTTTGCACCATTTTAAGATTGTTAATCCTTTGAGGAAAGGAGGGCAGGGGTGACGAGCGAGGGGACCATTGGCTGGCCCGTCCTGGCAGGGGGCGTGGATATCGGCGCTGGGTTGCGCCGATATCCAGTGCCCCTTCCCAGGCCGGACTGGCCTTACACGGCCTCCCTGGATGTGCAGGATTGGGGCCTCTGGCGCACTGGGGGAAGGGGTCAAACATCCCCTTCCCCCCGAGGTGAGTCCCAGCCACGCTGGAGCAGCCCGTAGCCTGACTAGGACTAGTCTTTCTGACTTTCCCAATCCAACATTGTAACAATGATAACTATCTGAATTTAGGCTGCAAGCCCATGGTTTATATGTATTGCTCAAATTCTATTTGATTTATATAGTGTCTGAAGTATCGAACAACTTCCTACCTTTCCCTGAAAATATGAATGGAACAAGCTTAAGATAAATAGCTCATTTGTTGCAGTTCAGCAGCAAACAGTTTTGTCAGAATGTTTAAGTGGAGCTGATAAATGTCATTAGAGGTAGAGGGGGAAAAAAAGGTTTATCCAGAGATGAGTGTTTTAAACTTGTCAGAATAGACATTTAGCCAATTTACAAATGTTGAATGCTGGTTTAAATGCCATATAACTAATGTTAACAAAGAGATCTTCATTAGAGTAAAGACAGGGGGGAAAGGTCTATGCTTCGACTGGATTGACATAATTTGTAATTATTGATTCAGTATTTTTACCCTTTAACTTTTCAAGAAGTAACATTCTTGTTCAACAATGACTTACAGTACAATCACATACCTGTCTGCTCCTCTGAAGTAACTCTGATTAGGTTTAATGGGACTTACTCCCGTGTAAGTGTGTATAAGATTGCAGCTTAGATTTTTAGTTCAAAGCCCTTCAAAATCCAGAAGGTGGGAAGCATATCATAATACTAATTAGTTAGTTTCTTCCAAATTTTCACAATAGCATGGCATTCAATATAAGTGACAGATAGAAATTTCTGCCTGCCTAACACTTTAGTATTTGTAAAGGAATTATAATTCACAGCCCAAACCTGTCTAGGACCACTGCAGCGTGCAAAAGCATGCTGCGCCGGAACTTATCCAGGATTGGACTGGCACGGAGGCCTCCGCAGGGTAAAGGGATGTTCATCCCTTTACCCTGATTAATGGTCCAGCTGCCTCAACGGGTCTCCTCGGATGTGTACCAGCAAAATGGCCGGCGCCAATCCGGGAGGCCCATGTAATGTCGGCCAGGCCTGAGAAGGGGGAGAGGATTCGGTGGAGCACACCGCCGAGAATCCCTCCCTCCTCCTGGGCCCGGTCACCCAATCACCCCCTCCTGTTCTATCCTGTTCCGCCTTCCCCACGCCCCCACGCCCCCACGCTGCCCAGCACAGACCTTACCTGTGTCCACTGGCAGTGGCCTCTGTCCCACAGAGAGTGAGTGGCGCCATTCTCGGCATCAGTGCCACTTACTCTCTGGGTGTTGAAAATGTGCCTTACGGCACATTTGCAACACACAGGAGCATCGACGCTTCCAGCGCGGCCAGATAGGATTGTACCATCAGTATTTATTTATTTTTATTTATTTATTCACATTTTTATACCGCCCTTCCTCCAAGGAGCTCAGAGTGGTGTACATATTTCCTCCCCTCCTTTTGTCCTCACAAAAACCCTGTGAGGTAGGTGGGGCTGAGAGATAGTGACTGGCCCAAGGTCACCCAGCAAGCTTCGTGGCTGAGTGGGGATTTGAACCGTATTATGGCATCGATGCTAAGAAATGCCCTTTGAAACGAGGCCTGCTCGGCACCATCACTGTTTGCTATCAGTGAAAGCTTGGCTTTTTTGGGGGGGAAATAATTTTGTAGGTGGCACTCTTCTGCTACTTTGGCTATTATGATTTTTTCTTTTTTTCCTAACATTTGGCTTTGGTGCTTTTGTTTTCATTGTTATTTTCTAATTTGTTTAACACAGGTATTAGCTGCATTGGAAGGCGAGGTACAAATATTTCAGATATGTCCACTGCCCTGTGCTGTACAGTATACAGTAGTTGGGTTGCCACTTTGTGCTGAATGACCCTGTTTCTTCAGCTGATGTGCTTTTTTCTCAGATTCATGGGCAGCAACAGTTAATCTCTGGCCATTATTAGCCCACGACTGAGTCCCACCCCATTACTGCTGCTGGACTCTGCCCTAGAACCAGATTTTCCCCACTTTTCAAGGGTTGGCTGTCCTGTGATATCACCAGGACCATCCATAGAAATCTCCATTTTTTGAATGCATCCAACCGGCAATCCTAGTGTAGAATCTTCAGTGCACTGATGCTTACTTCCAGCTATGCAGCACTACTTACTGTATATTTCCAATAAGTCCCTTGGGCGGGACAAATTGCTTATCCCTAGAACTGAGTAATGTTCTTCCTTACAGCATAGCGATCCCAGAAATGCCCTCAGAACTATAACTGGGGGGAAAGGAAGTACTCCCTGGCCAACAGCACACAAGCACACAAGACCTGAAGAGTAACTTAAATCCTCTGTTAGCATCATGTTGAGGGGTTAAAGAAAGCTTACATGGTGCATGGGAACTTGTATGAATCGTATTTTCACCCTCACTGAATTCAGTCTGATGCAAATACTGCCATGCACTAATGCAAGCCTAGAACCATATGGTTTACCCATCTATCCGTGACTCATTGACTACCGGTTACCAGCCTAAATCCAGACATCCTGGAAGAGAATGATGCCAGAAAAGAATACTGCAGAGTAGCAACCTGCTTGACACTGTATCTGAGTGAGTCTCACGTGGTTTAAAAGTCCCATATAATAAAGCAAGGCTTTAAAGGGAAAGCATCGTGTTAGCAAAAAGGTGGTCAAGAAGATTTACACTAAACCTAAAGGTATTTTATTTTGGATAGATCATTTTCAGTTCAATGAAAGTGTGCCGTGGAGACTTTAACTTAGTTAGAAAGGGCCTTCCTCTCCCTCCCTCCCTCTTCCTTTATTTCTTTAAGTTATCAGTCATTAGATAGAGCCCAAGAATCGCAGCGGGAGAGTTGTAAAATGGTTTTGGGGGGATCCTCAGGGGCATTTCTTTCAGTCTTTTCATCAACGAAGCTAGTCTCTATCATAAGTCTTATTTATAAGGAGGCTTTCAGGCAATTTCACACTGCCTTTCTCTGATGCAGCCCAAAAAAACATGTAAACCCCAGGGATTAGTAGCGACTTAGAGCGAAAATAGTGTAAAGTTATACCATGAACTGAGCCGGTGCAGCTGGCTGGATGCACTTTCCCCCTGGGCTACTACAGTGAGTGAAACCTATCTAAGTGGGTCCCCTCCCACACGGCTGTTGTGCAGAATCCTTTGTGATATTGGGCACTAGAATTGCTCCATCTCAGAAGGCAGTCAAGTCTTTAATGGCTCAGAGTGTAGAAAGAGGCAGCCGTCGTCTCGGAATTGAAGTTAAGCCCCCTTTTATATTTCTTTGTTGACAGCAGCAATTGGGCAGCACAAGTAAACAAACTGTTTGCTCAATGGTCGGTAGTCCTCTTTGATTAAATTACTGACATGCTATAATATCCTAAAATGGAAAATAAATTATGGCATTAACCAGGGGGTCAAACTTGAGTCCCTTTTAATAACAACCAACAAAATTATACCAATTACATTGCTTTACAGCTAGGCCAGGCTGATAATTAATGAGACTGCAAATCACAGAGACTTAATTTTGAGAGCACATTTTCTCATTTATTTAATTTTGAGTACAACCAGCTGTCCAGTGCCTGACCTAAACATATTTACCCCTGGACCCCCCAAGAAATACGCCAGACAGGTGCTTGGATGTAGGGTTGTTTATTTATAACCATAACAATAAATAAATGCAGCAGGGCACTAACTAAAAACACCCCCCTTTTTGGCGTGCAGGCGGCTAAGGTGGGGGAAACGGAACCTAGCCGTCTGCCTCCCCCAAGATCTAAACGGGCATGTGAACATCCTGGCTCCAGACATACTCAGTCCACGACCAAGCTGTCTATCCTTGCCAACCCCAAAGGGGTCGAGGCAGCTGGACGGTGCAGACCACCCTCAGGAAAATTCCTTAAGTTGACCATTGCCCCTCCAGCCTGGGGGTTTGCCAGCCTGCCTCAGCGATCCGGTTCGGCATCGTGTGAGCGGTCCTGGCTTACCCCCCGGCCTTGCTTACCTCAGGATGCATGCCAACTAAGCCCTCCCTGGCTACCCCTGCCTGCACGCCTCCTGCCACACGGGGGGGTCTGCCTAGCGCATGACCCCCTCCGCCCAACTCAGCAAAAAGGCACGAATGCCCCGCTGCAAATCCTCCAAGAACAAGTCAGCTCCCGCAGCGGAGAGATGCACGCCGATACCAATTACATTGCTTTACAGCTAGGCCAGGCTGATAATTAATGAGACTGCAAATCACAGAGACTTAATTTTGAGAGCACATTTTCTCATTTATTTAATTTTGAGTACAACCAGCTGTCCAGTGCCTGACCTAAACATATTTCTGTCATTTTTGTCTCAAATCTAGAGACTTAACCATCTCAGAGCCGTTTGGTCCAGGTGTCACATTTAAATGACAATAACTTTTCTTAAGAGAAAACTATAAACCATTTCCTTTCTGAAAATATTTGAAAAATATACCGGTAAGTGGGCAAATGAAGATAAACGAACAACAGATCTTCGTTTAGTCTCATTTTTAATTCTGCGTCTTTTCTCATTAATTCTTTGGATTTCATCACCATCAAAGACCAACACACACACACACACACACACACACACACACACACGAGTGTGTGTGTGTGTGTGTGTGTGTGTGTTCATGTGTATATATATACATATGTGTATATATATGTACAAACACACATTTATGTATATACATATGTGTATATGTATATACATACATACATACATATACATATAAATGTACACATATACATATATAAGATATATGTGTGTATACCTGTATTTCATACATATAAGATGAATTTGCCCACATTCATCTACCTTTCTTTTGCCTCTCCCTTTCATTCTTTCCCTTTTTTGCCTCCCCCAGTACTGTAGCTGTGTTAGTTTGTTTTAGTAGCAAAAACAACAAAGAGTCTTGTGATACCCTGGAAACAAAAAAAGGTATTGTGGTCTAATACAGAAGCAACCAATACATACTATTATACCACAATAAATGCATGTCTAAACTGCTGCAAGACTTTTTATTGTTTCCTTCCCCTTCTCCCACTTTCAAAATGTAGATTGTAAAGTCCTCAGGGCAAGGACTTTTAAAAATTATATTACTCTGTAAAACACCATATGCTCTTCCACTCTCAGAACTGTTTCCTCAGTGGCCATGCCACGTGGCCACTTTAATGACAATGATATAACAAGAACACTGGTAATTAAATTTGCTTGCTATCCTCTTCCCTCCCCATCCTTTTTCCCCTACTTCTGTCTTGTCTATGAGATTATGAACTAAGGGCAGGGCCTTTCTTGCTCATTAATCTTTGTATAGTGCCTGTTAATTACCATATTGTCCCGAGTATAAGAGTATAAGACCTGATTATAAGACGCACCCTTAAAGATTGGTGCTATTAAAAATTTTAATTAAATCACTGGCATTAAATTGCAACAGCCTGATTATAAGACGCACCCCTAGTTTAAAAACTTAAATTAGGAGAAAAAAGTGAGTCTTATACTCACAGATGCCAGATGTTGGTGGCTGGATTTGGTTTGAGGAATACTGCGTCCTTCCCAAGGACCTAGGACATTCACAGATATTTCCGTAATATGTGTGATATTCCAAGTAAGGCTGCTTTCTGTAGCTGGTGTGTAGTGATTTTCATTTACACCTAGGATGTTCAGGTGTTTTTCAAAGTCTTTTGGTATTGCACTTAGGGGGCCAACAACAACTGGTACAATTGGACAGCACAATCCTGTGTAGGATATGGCAGCCAGCCTAAAGGGCCGGTCGTCATATCCTATCGAGTTTCTGGGCTGCCCCGGGGCAGCCTGGGAACAACTCAGGTGAAGGGGACGATCGTCCCCTTCCCCTGGTGTCAGTGGCGGTAGGCCCAATGGACCTACTCGCATGTGTGCAAGCTCTAGAGCTTGCGCACAGTAATGCCAACACGGCCGGCGCATCTGGGGCCTGGAGGGAGCATTGGATACCTTGCCGCCCGGTCTGCCATCCCCCCGCCCCTGCCCCAACCAGTGTAGGACTTAACAAATTGTCTATTGTCAAATCCAAGATGTTGCAGGATGTTATACTTCTTACAGAGGTTCCAATGCATCATTGCTATGTCTTTATTCTGTCTTTCCAAATACCAGTAGTCTGTCTGTGAGATCTGACTTTTCAAGCCAGGTCTTGACTGTATTAGTGCCTGTCCAATCTGTGGAATTATATGCTGTGTGTGTGTGTGTGTGTGTGTGTGTGTGTGTGTGTGTGTGTGTGTGTGTGCGTGTGCGTGTGCGTGTGCGTGTGCGTGCGTATCACACACACACACCGCCTTTTCTTTGATCATCGGATTTCTCCTCTGACTTTAATTCAAAGGCGGTTTACACAGGCAGACTTTCTAAACCCCAAGGAGTTTTTACAATACAATATGTTCTAGTCTTGCATAGAACACTTCAAGTTCATTCTAGGTGGTTTCCTTCACAGTCCAGCCTCTCTCTGGCATCTGCCTCATCCTGCTGTAACTGACAGGCAACCTTGACTCCCACTCAAAGTGCAGTTGCAGCTTCTCTCCCTCACAGAGGCTCTGCAGCTTATCAGTGGCATGCCAACAGCATTGCTACAGACAAAGATACTTCCAGCCGTCCCAAATGGCCATCCTTCAGATCTTCAGGCATACGAGACAGCTGCTCTACCAACTGAGCCAGACCTCCTGCCCTTATTATTAGTATTAGTATTAGTATTAGTATTAGTATTAGTATTAGTATTAGTATTAGTATTAGTATTAGTATTATTGCAGCAGGCTGGTCATTCACTTCTATGCTGATGGTAGACACTCCCTCAGCCCACAGTCTAGGCATCATGCTTCCTCCATTCCTGCAATATTTTATAGGTGGCAAGACAAGATATTTCATTTGGTGTGACAGATATTTTAGGCTGCAATCCAGTTTACAACTTTATGCTTATAAGTGCCACTGAAATCACCGTTCCTTACCAAGCTCTCCATAGAGACAGTTTTACATGTCACTAATAGACAACTTTAATGTGCTGTTTTTCCACCGAGGAAGAAATATACGTGTAAAACATTATGCTGGAATACAAAATCTACATGGTACTTGTATTGCAGTGTGAGTTGCTTCATGTGTATTCCTCTATAGTAGGCCTGCATACCTAGTGCCCCACCAAACTGAATGCAGCCCACCAGGAATGCACTGAAATGACTGCGAAGGTGCTTGACAAAACTCTGTCACCGCCGTCCAGAACAGCCATGAAAACAGAACAAAAAAGCTCAGAAGGTTTACCAAGCCCCTGATTGGCTGCCAGGCACAGCTGGTGGGATGTGATAGGCTTGGTGGACGACAAACACTGATCTACAGATATTCTTTGACAAAACAGAATCTTCCCTATATGGATAGTCAGCTGGGCATACGTTCTATTCAGCCACTGACACTGTGGGAGGTTTTCTCAGCAAAAATACATCTTGCATTCAAGACAAGGGCGTCATAAAGATTAATTTGCTAATATGAGTGTAGCATTTTAAAGATATAATAGAGAAAATAAAAAGGCACTCTTGTGCTTAGTGCCGCAGAAAGGGTGCTAAATGAATAAAGTGCTGTCTTATGTTTTTAAGGGTTATTATGATTGCCACCTACATCTGGGGAAAAGTGGTTAAATACAGAGAGATGCGGGCACCAAATTACATTTTAAGTGGATCTATTTCTGAGATTGCTCGTCAGCATGATTAAAGTGATAATAATTCTATTTATCATTAATAATGCATGGGGGGGGGGGGCTAGGCAAAAAAGGATGTTTTTTTCCGCACACACAAAAAGACTGTATACTAGAAATTCACACTGCTTTCCAAAAAGCAATCTGTGGAATTTGTCTCTGGGATGCAGCTGCAGAAGACTTTATTAACATCTTGCAGGTGGGGCCTAATTTTAGTTCTGCATTGTAGAGTGGGAATTATTTGTCCTATGATAGGCACACAGCACACATCAGCAAAGCAGGTGGAGCTCCAGAAGAAAAAAAAACTTGTTTAGTTTTTCATATATGAGTGGTGCTTTTTTTTTTAAGGACGCCATTCATTGTGTTTTGTTTTTGTTTTTGTTTTTGTTTTTTAAAAGTTAACAAGTCTAAAGCATTGGCCTGAAACACATTTGACGGGTTACACAGAAGTGGAGCAAAAGCAATGCCATGGAAAAATGTTCAAAAAGTGAGCAATGGTTTCTAAATATAATTGAGAAGGAACTAACGTTTGAGAGGAAGGAACTTCTGGAAACACATCTGTTTGGCAGTAAAAGAAGCAACACAGATTCATGGTCAGTTTTGGATATTGATTAGAGATGCGTGTAGGACTGACAGCTTCCTATGGCACTGAGAAGGGAAGAACCTCCAGAGACAAAGCCTGACTATGTGCTGCTGCCAGATGTGCTGTTGGCCGGATTGGTCAATACGTTATGCAGACTGAGATGGTAGAATGAACTACGGCAGCAGGATTTTAGGCTGTAGCACTTCAGACCACGGGGGTGGTAGAGTTTTTTAATGATTTGATAGAGGGTGCTCAATATGCAATCCCCTCCTATCATCTAAAATAGCATTGACTATTCTCAGGGTTTGACCTAGAGTTTCAAATTTCTAGCTTCCCTTTCAAGATCTCTAGGGATGCATTAAAATGTCAGGGTGTGGACTAAGAAGAATCAAGGGGGCAAAGTTGTTTTCTGCTTCTTTTCGGCAGGAATTTGAATTCATGCAGTTAATTCCATTGGATGCAGTCAGCACCTCCTCTCTGGAATGTAAGCTCTCAAGGTGAGGGCTCATTAAGGTGGAAGTGGATTTTGCACTGATGCAAACGACAAGTGTATAAACCTCGAGACCATTTGGAATACAGAGCAGCGTTATTGAGTTAAACTAGCAATGTGTCCATTCCAGTATTACACCTCTGCAGGCAGGCAGCTAACACCGGATACTGCAGACAAAGTGTAGAACAGTCCAGATCAATAATGAAATATCCCCTAACCAATCACTCCAAGCTACTAAAAACATACAGGATATCGACAGCCTAAGGTAATAGCAGTTGATGCATCTATCTTCCACAATTTTGCCTAGTCTAGACTTAGAATAATTATGTCAAGAAGATTTGGGTGACAATTATTTATAATGTGCATTAGCCCAACCACATGTTGTGCTAGGTCCAGAACAATTAAACACACAGGCAAGTCCCTGCCAATGGCATTCTATCTGACAAAGCGTGTATTTTACATGAACCACATTGTTTTCTCATGGACACCTTATTTGTAAATACATCCCATATCCCAGAATTGCAACCACACTGGAATTACTGAGACAGTAGAGGACAAATAATTTACAATTATACATTAACAAACTGAAACATGGCAAGCTGGGCATTTGGCTAATGAATTCTTTGCCGATTCACTGGCAAATGTCAGTGGGCCATCGATTTAGCCATAACATTTCAAGCCAGTTGTTGGGAAATTGGCTTTCCATGAATACTGAGGCAGGGAAACTTTTCTGTGTACCTGACTTTCTTGTAGCCAGGGCTTTCTTACGAAAACATAATGCATGACTCTGTTTATCTCAAGTCAGCATTATTGTTTCATCTTTATGTATGTATGTGTGCATGCGTGCACGCATGCATACACATAGGCCTGGTAGCTCTTCTGGGAGTTCAGAGTTAAAACTCTCATTCATTAGTGGAAGTATACAGGCCTTGCATCTTAAACACATATTTTAATGAGCTGTTTAAGAAGACATGTCAATTTGTCTCTATCAACAAAAACAGTCTTAAATAATGTCTAGAAAAACATGTGCTTCTCTGTATGAAAAAAAAATCAGCTGGCTAATTAGAGGTCTATATGCTTTGCTCCTTTCTTCTCCTGTCTCTCTAACCAGATATGGCAAGTCTGGAGACCTGCTGGAGACTGCAAGAGTTGGCTTCATCAACCAGCTGATTACCAATTTGCTTCTTAACAGTAATAATCATGAGGTCTCTACATCACTCTTCATCCACCAATTCCAAGGAGCTTTATGAATATTTAAAGCTCATCTAGCTCAGAAGTTCAGGAGCTTCTATGGTAGAATCCAGCATGGATTTGGGATTGAGCCAAACATAACTCAGCAGCCCCATGCATGGTGCCCGAGGAGGTACTCTTAAACCTTCAGTTTTACTGATGGCAAAATCAGGTGGTCAAGCACCCAGCCAATACCGTAAGTGGCCAGTAGGCCAGCTTTAGCTTGGTGGTATGTCTAGTTGTGCAGGTCTGATCCTAAATATGTTTACTTGACAGTAAGTCCAGTGGATGTAAATGGGACTTCCTTGCAGATACGTTATGTGTAGGACTAAAGCCTTAGTTCCTTGGTTTCAGTGTGGAACAATCCAAAGCAATGGTAACACTGAAAAGAAAATTTGGGGGGGGGAGCGAGCAGGGAAGGGGGGGAAGTGCATTTTTTTCAAGGAGGGAAGAACTTTGTCCCACATGTTAGATCCATGAAAGAAAGAAAATAAAAACACAGTGTATTTAATATTCATGCTTCTGTCCTAAATATAGACAAAAGTGAGCCTATAGTTAATATGAGGATATCAATATCTTGATGGGTTGATTGATGATAATGAAGAAAAGCACTCGGGAGTGGTGAAAAGTAGCCTTTCCTTCAAGTAAACATAGGGGCCCAGAAATAGGAGCAAGCTACTTGACTTGTGGGTGCTTTCTCCCTTTCTGTCCTCTAGGACCACAAAGGACCAAAGACTGCATTCCTGACTTTGGCCAACCCGTACAGTGAAAATTTGGGTTATGCTGGTAGCAGCCCACATTTTTCAGAAGTCTATCATTGTCCACTCTGCTCATCACACATTCTAGCTTGACCATTTCACAATTCCCCAGGAGCTTGAGAAGACGTGGAAACAAGGGCTAGCAATGTTAATCTTGATGTCTGGCTGTAAAAAAAGAGGATAGACAAGCTTTTCCAGATGACGATTTCTGTTTCCAGGGCAGATCTAGTGCTGGTTCTCAAGCCGAGGTTGCATGAGCTGGTTTCAGTAGGAGGTGAAGTGATCTTTTTTAGTTACCAATGCTTAGGAGGTTCTCATTTGTTCTTCCTCCTTGATGAGTCAAGCCTTTGCCACCTCAAGCCAATGAGCTCTACCAGTTTAGTCATCCAGTAATTGAAACGCAGTTGGAAAGTAATGGCCTGTTCATTAAGCAGGTGATCCTCTCACTAACAGTAATATCAAGGTCTCCACGGCTTGGCTGTAGTTTTAAAGATGGAATTTTGGAAGTCTCACAAACATGAGAGGTTACTTCCTACACGGTATTTTCAGAGCTGATATCAGCAAAACCACCTGAGGCGCACTCTTTATTTAGTAGCGTTTGGTAAAGGAAGGGGACTCATGAGTTGCTAATTCCATTTCTTCCCTTCTTTGATCCTAAATAGCCTACAGTATATGCAGCATGATTTTAGAGTAAAGCAGGATTTATTCCTTCATCAGTTATAGTATCTGTAGGTGCCGCCAGGTTTTTCTCTTTTAGCTAGAAATTAAAAGATTGTGCTGAGGAAAGTTTTGATTGGAAAACAGTAACCAATAAACTGGGATAAGGCAAATTTAAATGTAATTTCTAGTTTGGCGATTCTGGAATGGAAATGTGCATCTTCTAATTTTGGTACTACATTAAGAGGTGGATTCAAAATAGATATTTGTAAGATAAATTACAAGTCACCAATGTGTTACAAAATCACACTGTGAATTAAATGAAACTTGAAATTAATTTAACAGCAACCTGCCTTTCTGAATAAATTCAGAATCAAAATGAATGTGTGAACAGAAACCTGTTTTGCTCTCTGCTTGATCCATCCCCTGCATAGGTTCTCATATAAACCAGGCTATAAACAGAGGCAGCTAACAGATATTGCCTCATCTTCCACACCCATGTTACACAACTATACAAATGTACACTGTGGCTTTTTGTGGTCTTTCCATGAGTTTTTAAGTGAAATTAGGCATACATCTGTGTATATCTGTGTTACACATCACATCATGGGCAGGATGTGCAAGTGTGAAATTGCTCCCCTCCTGTGCAAAAAGAATTTAAAAAATAGATTTTTCCCCCTGAACCAGCCTTTGAAATTTGTTGAATCTGCAGTCTGTTTTCCACTTCACACCTTCCAATTATAATGGTTGCAGTACAAGAATGAGTTGCTGAGATAAATCCTACCTCCCTCGTCCTCAGCACACACTCTTGAATAATTATTTTATTAAGTGGTATTCATAAGGTGTTGTTTTATTAGGACGCTGTATGAATAAGCCATTGCTTATGATTTAAGATCACAGCTGCACGCAATCCTAGTAAGACCTGCACCTTGTCTGAATCCCAGCTTACTTCTGGCTTTTCTAAAACAAGTCCATGAACTCTGCCCTTTCCCACTCCCCACTGACTTCAAGGGTACAATGCCAAACAATCAGTGACTTGGCAACTTTCACACAACACTGTAGCCTAAACAGAGTCATGCAGGGCCCAGGCATGTCAATTAGACAATGCTTCTTATTTGTTATGGAACAACTGGGGGGGGGGGGGAAGCTAACCTTTTGAATGGGTGCAGAGGAAACTGAGACTCATCTTATTCTTATTCTTGGGAGACTTGGAAATTATGCCCAAAGAATGTAGGGCAGGGGCT
The DNA here is from genome assembly GCA_026170595.1 of Plestiodon gilberti rubricaudatus. Lineage (NCBI taxonomy): Eukaryota > Metazoa > Chordata > Lepidosauria > Squamata > Scincidae > Plestiodon > Plestiodon gilberti. The sequence goes on along the minus strand of JANXHW010000004.1, from coordinate 136,567,041 downwards.
CTCCTGACTTTCAAAAGGAAGACGATATTGACAAAAGCATTTTAAAATATTTTCTTAAAAAATATTTCTAATTAAGCATGATTGATTCTACCAGTGTTTGCTAAGCTGACATCCAACCGTCCATCGTTTTTGGTGTTTTGAAGTCTGTTCAGTCCTAATAAATCTTCCTGGGTTCTCCCACACTGGTGACATTTTCAAAGGAATTTGCAGCTATTCCTCGGCAAGAAATAGGTCCAGCCTCAGTCAGGAAAAAAGGAACGTTCTCTCACCAAAGCTAACTCCTAAGCTGTATGCAGTGGCATGCGAACACCCTGCGGGAGGGGGGGGGCGGCAGCAAAAAATGTCACACACCCCACCATTCCGTCACTGGCCCACCCCTGGAAATGGTGGCAGCGGCACAAAAAGGAACCTGGGGGTGGGGGCGGGCGCATCCTTTCTCACCGCCACCCGCCCACAGGAACACTCCTTTGCCGCTCCATTGCCGCCTTTCTTCCTTGTCATCGCTGATGTGCCACCAACGCATTGGTTTTGTCATCCCCTCCACTTGTCGTCCCTCCCCCCCCCCCATGATGCCTCTGGCTGTATGGCTGATCTAAGCTTTTACAGAGCTGGTCCTTGTTTCTCTAAGAATAGAGAATACTCACAGCCCACGCCTATGCATGTCTACTCAGAAGTAAGTTGCATTGTGTTCAATGAGACTTACTCCCAGGTAAGTGTGCATAGGATCAATATCTTACAGGAATAAGTTGTCAAGCTGCAGGTGGCATGTCCTTCCTCGGATTGGGACCACTGTATGCATTATCAGGCTATTTATTTCATAATACGTTTACTCAAAAAAAATACTCAGTAGGGAGCTGAGCTTAGTCATAACTTGCTGTAGCATATTTCACTGTGAGGACAAGTCTCAGTATCTGCTTCATCTGTGACCATTTCAAAGTATGCTTATTTCTATAGTAAGGTAAAGGTATCCCCTGACAATTAAGTCCAGTCGTGTCCGACTCTAGGGTGTGGTGCTCATCCCCATTTCAAAGCCGTAGAGCCAGCGTTGTCCAAAGACGCCTCCGTGGTCGTGTGGCCGGCATGACTCTCCTTGCCGCAGCACGTAGCATGCAGATGGAACACGGAGCGCTGTTTACCTTCCCACAAGCGGTACCTATTTATCTACTCGCATTGACATGCTTTGGAAGTGCTAGGTTGGCAGGAGCTGGCCAAGCAACGAGCGCTCACCTCGTCGTGGGAATCGAACTGCCGACCTTTCGATCGACAGCTTATGGTTCAGCGGTTTAACCCACTGCGCCACCCGATGGCCTTATCTCTATATCACTGTGCAAATTGTGCTAGTCGCAGACAGGCTAGCATACGTGGCCGAGCCACTGGCACTTCAAAACAATGCTTTTAACCCTAAAGCCCTTAACTAATTTGTACAACTTTCCTGGAGCAACTTCCTCTTCACTTCTGGTTTGGAGCTGTTTTTGCTACTGGAGGACCCCAAATAAAATGCACAGTCTGAACATGCGTGAATGCATTTTGTCTCCTTTCCTCGTTCCAATTCCACAACACAAATCCTTGATGTTTTGAAAAGACAAGGTTGTGTCACAGATCCGCACACTCCAGTGCCATTAATTTTCTGAGTTTTAAACAACAATGATCACATGGGTGAAGCCTGGCAGGACTAAATACCTCTGCTACTCCCTGAAGTAAATCCGACAGAGCTTTGCTAATTTCCTTTAGAGAGGCCAGGTCAACAGTGAAACAAAAGAGTAGCGTTCTGCCGAGATCCATACTTTGCTTCACGAAACAGGCAAAGATTAAAGGCCAGGGCTCCCTTTGCCCTACTGGCAGAATTCTTATTACTGAGGCCAAGGTAATCAATCAAAGAAGAAACTCAGGGACTTTAAATGATTACTGCAGGGGGGCAGGAAGGAATTGTTTCTTCCCCAATAGCTCTGCACATGTTGCTGCATGCTTGATGGATCTTTGGTTGGTAAACTGGTTGATCGAATGAAGAATTGATTGGTTGGTTGATTGATTGATGGAAGCATTTGGTTGTTCCCAATACTCTGACATTTTGTTGCTAGGTGTAGGGAAGCTGGATCGTGCTCTAAAGATGCTTTTATAAGTATAAAATATCCACAGGGAAAATGGGAAGACATCTGTTGGTAATCAAAAGGCCTGACTACAAGTTGCAGGGACATGGGGTTACCACCAAGCTATGTTTCTGTGGTAACATCTAGTAAAATAATCATGTGATATAAAATCATTGTGTTCAGCATTTTCTTACATCTTACAAATAGAAGCCAATAAATTGGAGCAGAGGTGTGAAAGCGCTCAGTGCCAACCCGCTGACAGGAACTGCCTAGAGCAGTGGTTCCCAAACTGGGAAGCGTGGCTCCCAGGGGAGCCGTTGATACCACCCAGAGGGAAGCCACGGATACCACCCAGGGGAGCCACAGATACCATCCAGGGGAGCCATGGAGTGCCATGGAATTCTCTCAGAATACAGTGTAATACCAATTGGCAGGCATCAACATAATGTAATGGGGAGCCATGGCCAAGGGTCGCCAATGATCAAGGGAGCCGCAGGTCAAAAAAGTTTGGGAAACACTGGCCTAGAGCTAGCAGCTGCCACATGTGGCAAGCTGCTGGAACTACGGCAGGAGTAAAAGGCTCTGGATTGGCCCTGCATACCCAGGATGGTCCTTCTGGACAGGAAGGACTATCAGAGCCTCCTGTCTGGGAGGGGCCTTTGTCTGAGTAACAAGAAGCAAGGCTTTCTTACCTCTGCCACTTAGCCCTCTGTGACTCCTAGTTTCATTTGTGGCTCTGACTCCTGCTGTGCTCCTGGCCTGCAGCTTGATTCTCCATCTTGGCTCCTGGTTGATTCCTGGCTATGAATTCCAGTGTGTTCCTGACCTTCAACTTGTGTTTCCATCTTATCTCCTGACTTGTTTCCCAGCCCCGACTTCTGATACCCAGTTGCTGCCCACAGTCCAGCTCTCTGACACACTAGCGTCGCTGCAGGGGGGGGACCTCTAAGCAGCGCTTTCACCGCCTTGAATGGTTCCGAAGGCGAGGGGGCAGGGCCTCTTCGTGCTCCGGTGTAACGGAGGGTGGGAGCCTCGGCGGAACTTAGAGCTCCGCCCCCCTGCAGCGACACCAGTGCTCTGACACCCATGTCATATGTTTCTTTTACCAATATTAATAAAGATATCACATTTGGAGCGATGTGGGTTGCTGGCAGTCATGTTTTACTTATAGATTGGGACAGGCAAAATTGAAGGACCTACTTTCCTTTTTGTTTTTAACTGGTTGGTGAAGCAGACCCAAATGCAAAATGGTAGCTGGGCAGGTAGAACCAGACACAAAAAGGTTGCGTAGAGAGCAGAACCACTTACCTGTTGCATTCCATGAGCCAACCACTGGGATAACCTCGTAATGCAAGTTGTAATCTATAGCTGCATTACTAAAAAGTAAGAATTTTAACACCAACATGTGAGTTGCACAAAGATTGGGTCAAAGGCAGCCAATTAATATTTGCATTTGCATTAGCCGCCTTGAGTGCCCTTGCTGGGAGAAAGGCAGGGTATAAATTCTTTAAATAAATAAATAAATAAATTTTTGCAGGTATGGAACACTGAGGCTGAGAACTAAGTGATTAGCACAAAGTGAGATGTGGCAGAGATTTGCTTTATGTGCAATTTGCTATATGTGCACCTGCACATGTGCGCACTGGCAGCAAGGTGACAAAATCAGGCGGGACTGCCCCTAGGCCTAGAGCGGTTAGTTTGTCATCCCTAACTTATGCAGTAATAAATTACCTGTAGTATTACTGTTGCTTAAATTTACCCACAGTATTTCTATTGATTAATAGCAGGCGGAAAATACAATAGGACATTTTGCATCTGTTGACAAATGAGCGCCTCAATTATATTATTCCTGTTTTTCCAATGGTCATATAAATTCAGATTGGGGGCATATCTGAGAAATAAAAAAGATTATACGGTAAAAATTTTAATTGTCATTGTGAAGGAAACTGGGTGAGAAAGAAGTGACTTTGCAGGAACCATAACGTAAGACTAGATATGTATTAATTGTTGAGAGAAGGAGGAAGTCCTTCCTAGGCTTCAGTGGTCAGCAATTTAGGATCTGTGCTTTGAAGTATTGTTCTTCCTCCAGTATGAGGTTCATGAGGGTTCCTCACATCTTCATCAAGTCTAGCAGTAATCCCCTCTGCTCTGCCTCCCCAAACTCTGTGGTTTAATAGCGGGAGATGCGCCTTTAAAAAAGAATGCTAATTGATAGTGGCAGGAGAGTGGGGAGGAGAGAGTTCTAATTAACATTGAAATTGTCAAAGACTAATTGTATGTTAGTACCAAATAAACATTCCATTGTAGCTGGCTATTTTTGGGGGGTTGGTTTTTTTCTTTTTTTTGTTACAAGTTTTCTGTAATCTGTAATCAAATGTAGGCGGGTATCCATTGGAACAATGTATAGTAATTTGTTTACATTGTTATTTCAGATAATTGCAAAGCAAACACAATAGAAATTGCCTGTTTCTTTCTCTTCTATGCAAAGCAGTGGCAAATTAAAACACACACACACACACACACACACACACACACACACATACACACACACACACACGCTACAAGCAACAGCCAGCGTCAGCTTGCTCTGTAAAATATCTCCTCGTTTATGGTTGTTTCATGTTAGCATTGCTAAGAATGCGGGGGACATAAAGTGTCACATTGGATGTAGGCTGATGACTTCATATGGTGGCAAGGCAGAGGATATGACCAGTTTGCAGTCACAGAGAAATCAGCTTTAATTAATTTGAGTGCCAGGGCTGCGTATAATTACACAGCATGAGAGTTTGCATGCAAATACTGAAATGCTGATTGTTCAAATCTTTGCACTTACTCATTAATACATTGGGACTAAGTAATGCTGGCATGTAAGCAGTCTATAGCACTCACACAGCCTGCAGACTAATTTGTATTATACTGTAGTTAGCAAACAGAAGTGAGATGCTCCTGCATTTTAATAGGCTTTGCACAAAACATACAGTGCAGTGCATCATTCTCTTTGTTTGCTTCTCTACCTGCTTTCTCCAAAGCTCCAGTGGAAGCAGAATGCTAAGTAATCGGGGAGTCATAAGTATATTACAGGGGTGGCCAAACTGTGGCTCCTGAGCCACATGTGGCTCTTTGACGTATAATGTACGGCTCTCAGAAATATGTTGGCTGAGCTCCCTTTTTGCTAAGAAATTTCAAGCTTTATAATTGTTGACCAGGTATAAACTGAGAGTCCACTGGATTGAAACATAAGTTTAATGTTCATGGTGAGTAAATATATTTAAGAATTTAAATGCTTCTTAAATATTGTGGCTCTCAAACATCTAACCTGCGGCTCTCAGGCACCTGATGTTTATCGTATGTGGCTCTTACATGAAGCAAGTTTGGCCACCCCTGGTATATTAGAAGGGCTTTTGGTTTGGGATTGAGAGGGCTGAGGACAATGGCATTAATTTAATTTTGCGTTTAGATTTACTTTGTTAAATTGTACCAGTTCTTATTACTGTTGTGACATCTTTCGGAGGGGCACAGAACATCCTACAAACAATTTAAATCTAAGGATGTAACATAACATAGACAACATTGCCATAACAAAACATGTTCCCTATATCTAAAGCAACCATGGGGCTTTTGTTAAACAGATATGCATATCATGTGTACTCGATCCCTCAGTCCACTTGTCTACACTGCCCCAGCCATGGACATTTGCTTCCCTTTGAGACTTACAGGAAAAAAAGCCACATGTCTCAGTGTTAGCCCAGAACAAAAGAGGACTCCGTTTTCTCAGCCTTCTCCTAGCTGAAAAGGGTCAACGGAAGTGCCACAATAATTCATCTTAACTGAAGGAATCGGTTGTGGGGATTGGAGAACAGTTGTTGGCCCAAGCCTCTCTGCATCTGGACTAAATGAATGTGGATATGACGCTGTTGTGGAACGAACAGGAAGTCCAAGTGGCTCACACTTCCTGTTCCTCTGTAGCACTTCCTTATCTGAAATACGTTCTCATCTCCACCACCCAGGATGTGTACAGCCAGGTCTGCATCTGGTGGGAAAGACCCCAAACATCATTTTGTACATGTTGCAGAGGAGTCCAGGTTTCACTCTGAAGCTCTTCTGAGGAGCTCCTATATCTATGCCCAATTTCTTTTTCTGAAACAAAAGCCAGACGCAAGATGAACAAAGGGTTATAGAAGATTTAGGAAACCGGGACTTTCAGTTTAAGCATGTAAAGGATGTAACACTTGGTTACTTGAGAAACAGTATACAGTAAACAATCTTAACAGGAAAAAAACTTGACTATTTGGACAATCTGAGAGTAAGGATGAAGTCAAATTGAAACTATACTTTTGTGGAGAAAAAACAGCCTTTCCATTTAGAGCAGAGACGCCAAGTGTTTCTACAGTTATATATCCCATTTGTTCGCTAACATTTTCTTTCATTTTTGTTTGTTAGTTTCAAATAACCCTATTACATTTTACTCTTAAATGATACAATATGGAACTAACTTTTTGCAGGCATCTGATCTAAACAATGTAAAAAAGCTGTGGCCCGCAAATTGACATTCTTAGCTTTCAAGCATTTTCTTTCACTAAACAACAGAACTTGTAAACTTTCATTCATACGTCCCCTTTTGGCCTCATAAATCATTGTAATAAACCATAGCAGTTGGATAGGCACAGCTCCTTTGCTGTTCAGAATGTGACATTTCCTTTTGATCTATGAAGACCAGGTGTGACATTCACTCATGTTGTCATCTCATTCTGTCTAGTGCTTGAGTCCAGAGAGTCTTGATCTTTCGCTTCCTGAAGTCCCACTGTGTCCAATGGTTCTAATTCACAGGTACGTGAAGATAGGACTGCAACCTTAGGCTACGTTTTTATCACACTTACTTGAGAATAAGCCCCATTGAACTCAGTGAGATTTTCTTCCAAGTAAACATTTTGAGCTTTTAATTAGAAGCAAATTCCATTGAAATGTGTTGGATTTACTTCCAAATAAATATGTTTGGGAACTGGCTGCCAAACTCAATAGTTAAGGTGACCAGATGTCTTTCATTATGACTTCATTCTATCTATATCTTGAGTTCAGATCTTGAGTCTCAAGCTGGACAGATCTGTCAGATCTCTCTTTTCCTCCCTCCCTTCATCTATCTGCTAGTCATCTGTATAGGTGGCCAGATATTTCCCTGACATTCACTTTCTTCCTCTTCAATCAAAAGAGAACCAATTGACTACTTGGATAACACTATCAACAATGTGATGGTCTGCTTTAGTGGACACAGAGCCCAATACTATGTATGTCTACTCAGAAGTAAGTCCCACTATAGTCAATGGGGCTTACTCCCAGGTAAGTGTGGATACGATTGCAGCCTTACAGCCTTACGATTGCAGCCTTTAAACCAATTAGACTTCAGTCTAAGAATCTAGAAAGAAAATATTCACGTTACTCTTGAAATGCCAAACTTTCTCCCCCCCCCCCATTTTCTTGGTACCTTCTAATCCAAAAACAGTGTGAATTTTTTTGCAAAATATCTGAAGCTATAAATTATCTCCATTTCAAAGGTAATGTGTTTCAGCCTTTCTGTAGGTGTAATCAGTGAAGGGCCATGAATACATACCGGTAATATAATAAATTTCCTCCGACAACAGCAGTGATTACAAAATATAAATACAGTAATATTAAACGACTATAACCTTTATTCACTGTCAGTCGTAGGGCACAATCCAAACCTACTTAGGCCACCGTTGTAACCAGCGGCCCAGGGAAAACGGGAGGCCCTAGAACGGAAAGGGGATTCAAATCCCCTTTGAATTCCCCTTTTGGAGGGGATTTGAATCCCCTTTCCGTTCTGGGGCCTCCCGTTTTCCCTGGGCCGCTGGTTACAACGGCGGCCTAAGCAGGTTTGGATTGTGCCTATAGAATCTTAGAATCATAGAGTTGGAAGGGACCTACAAGATGATAGAGTCCAACCTCCTGCCAATGCAGGCTGTCCACAACCACAGCATCCCTGATATAGATGGCTATCCAGTCTTGGCTTAAAGACCTCCAAATGATGGAGAGTCTACCACCTTCGTAGGCAGGCTGTTCTGCTGCTGAGGAGCTTGTATTATCAGGAAGTTCTTCCTAATGTTTAATCGATAAACTGAGATTAATTTTTCAAAAATCTAATCATTTTGGTGGAAATGCTCGTAGAAGTTTTGCTTAAGCAAACGTGTTTTCTAAAGGAAACACTTCTGTAGGGGACCAGAAAACTGAGTATGCTTAGACTGATAGACAGAGAAGTTCAGGAAGAATTGGAGCCACCATACTCTATAGCAGTGGTCCCCAACCTTTTTCGCACCAGGGACCTAAAGTGATTGCTGAAACAAGTTGCAGAATACTTCTTGACGAAACACATTTGATTTCCAAATTCCCAGTAATCCAGTTCATGCCTGTCTTTGTTATTTTGCCTTTTAAGTGTTTTACAGTGAGTAGGCCTTCTTTAAGCCTATATATGGTATCCTACCCATGCCGTTAACCTCTGATGAAATGGCAGAATGCTTATACTTAAGGACTGAAACCTCAGTGTTAGCTACTTAGTCTGTTTTTTGTTTTCTTAAACCCAAAATGATTAATAGCAAAATCAAAATAGAGATAATGAATGTTCTTTTAAACATGTGTCTCCCTTTAGAGCCTGCTGAGAAGGGAGTGGGAATACTTTGTAAGACAGCTTTCTCTTGCACAAAAAGTATTAATGTCTAGAAAAGTATTTATTAATCAGTGGACAGCAGCAAGAAGAAGCATATGGAAGGAATAATGTGCTTCCCTTATATAACCACACTTCTGTAGGGGACCAGAAAACTGAGTATGCTTAGACTGATAGACTGAGAAGTTCAGGAAGAATTGGAGCCACCATACTCTATAGCAGTGGTCCCCAACCTTTTTCACACCAGGGACCAGAAATGGGACCTTATAGAAATGTTGTCCATGGACCGGGGGGGGGTGGTACTGGGGGGGGCATAGCGCAAAATGACACCCCGTGACATCACCAATCCACCCCGGGAACAGTGCCAGCGGTGCAAAAAAATACCTGGGGTGGAAGGGCTGGGGGCCAGACGAAACCATTCCCCCCCCCCGCCAGAACACTTCAGTGTCGCTTTGGAGCCCTCCCTCCAATGCGGCACAAAAAGCTTGCTGCTGCCGCAGCTTTAACACACACACACCGCTTGCCGCCTGGGCCCCTGCCCCCTTCTGATTTTTGGATTTATTCCATGGGGGCATGCTGTGCTGTGCCGTGATCTTCCACCTGGCCCAATGGCAGGAGGTGAGTCACCGCGGCCGGCTGACCCGCCGCTCGAGTTGCCAGCTCTGCCTGCTCTTTGCTCCGGAGACTGCGGCTGAAGAGGCCCCTGGCAGGCAGAGCAGCCAAGGCACCCGCACCACCGCCCAGTGAGCCCGCCCCTTTCTTCACCACTGTCACAGCAGGATGGGCTGAACCCTGCACAGTCCTGGGCCCGTGGGTGGAGCTGCTGCGGAGCTGCTGCGGAGCTGCAGCTGGTGGCAGCAGGCGGCAGGACTGTTCAAGGCTCAGCCTGTCCATCCGCGATGGTGGCGAAGAAAGGGGCGGAGTGGGCTCACTGGGTGGCGGTGTGGGCGCCTCGGGTGCTCTGCCTGCTGGGAGCAGCTTTGGCTGCACTCTCTGGAGCCAGGAGCAGGCAGAGCTGGCGACCCGAGTGGCGGGACAGCCAGCCACGGTGGCTTGCCTCCTCAGGTGAAAGACCGCAGCGTGGCATGACACGGCAAGCCCCCACAGAGCCTCGACTCTCTCTCAGCGGGCAACCCAGTTCCAAATACCGGTCTGCGGCCTGGGGTTTGGGGACCCCTGCTCTATGGCATACTTACAGCCAGCTTCTTTATATATGTTACTCAGAAGTCAGTGTGAATTCAGTGGAACTTAATCCCAAGTAAATGTATAGGGGTCTACTTCAGATCACTTATGAATCTACACATTTCCTTCTGGGGTGTAAGCGAGGATCAACAGGGGAGGAGGAATTCTTGGAATTCTCCCGCAGCAGGGCGATATAAGTAATTGCATGTCTGAGAGGACCCAATGGCATTTGGGCAGCCTATGAGAAGGTAAGTACAAAATGTTTGTACTTAGGGACCTCTTGCAGATTGTCCAATCCCCACCACCACCATAGGATGCAGTGCACGCTTTTTTGGTGCTTGTGCATTGGCAGGGTTGGATAGGATTGGGGCCTTAAAGGTTGTATCTATTATTATTGTTGTTGTTATTGTTATTATTATTTTATTAAGAATATTTATATACCACTTCAACAGGAGTAGTTCACAAAGCAATTTACATAGTAAAATAAATCAATAAATTATTCCCTCCAGTAGCGTAGCCAGAGGGGCGGCGGTGCAGTAATTGCTGCACGGCGTTACACGGAGGTGCAAAGTGGCCCCTCCCACTCACCACCGGAGCCAGTGGGAGGTACCACTTTGCACCTCCATGTAACGCCGTGCAACACTTATTGCGTCACCGTCCCCCCTCTGGCTACACTACTGGTTCCCCGTCCCCAAAGGCTCATAATAATAAAAATAAAAAATACAGAGGAGACACCAGCAACAGCCACTGGAAAAGACACCATGCTGGGATAAAGAGGGACTATGAGTTGGTAATGGTCCTGAGGTATGCACAACAGTTCAACCACAGTGGACACAATGCACTTTTAAATCAGGCTCTGTGCTCTGTTTTCTGAAGAAGTGGTATGGCTTTCTTTAAGTTATTTGAATTCAGTTCTCCAGTCATGCACTTCCTAGCCAGTGAAGTTAAGCTGTACAGTTAAGGATTTATTTTCCCACAAGGAACTGAGTGGTGATATTCTTTGTCAAGTGTTGACACCGTTCCTTCAAGGAAGCACTAGGCAAATTATGCAGCTTATTCGAATTTAATACATGAAAAGCTCTTGATAGGGGATGTTCGCACATCACTAATAACTTAGAGAGCTGTGAGCTCTTTGACTAGTGTTACATCAAAATCTCATGCGCTGGAGAAAGTCATTGTAACACATAGCAATCCCATTCACACAAGTGACCAAGTGTCTTAAAAAATGTATTAAATCAGCTTTCTGTCTGCCCTCTTCATTATTGTGCTGACTTGAAAAACGCTAAGTGTTTTGTATCCATTTCATTATCTCCAAAAGCATGGACTGTAGTGGAATTTACATAAAAATCCAGCTGGAGAAGGGAGACTTTCCTGCACAGTCAGCTGCCCCTCCTAATCCAATCTTCGCCAATGCAGTTGGCCTGGCAGTTGCCAAACTCAAACAGCGGGGATCTCCTTTGTTCAGAAAAGTATTAATTTAAGCTTTAAAATGAGCAGAAGTCTTTTCTATTACTCTGGACACTTCCTCTTGCTGAGTTTACATGAGACGTCTAGCAGGAGGTGTTATTAAAGCGCTTCAGAAATTAGCCCAAAAAAACCAATTATCTTGGTTTAGCTGGAGAAAGGGACACAGAAAGGCTTAAAAAATGAGCATTTGAATTTTCATTATTGAAAGTCCATGGGACACCATGCTGCCTTCAGAATTTTATGTTGTTAACTCTTTCCTCAAAGACTCCTCTCTCTCTCTCTCTTTCTCTCTCTCTCTCTCTCTCTCTCTCTCTCTCTCTCTCTCTCTCTCTCTCTCTGTGTGTGTGTGTGTGTGTTCAATTCTGTTTTGAGAAAGTTCAGTAGGAAGAGTGAAGAAAAATCTTACTCTTTTCTTTCAGTGTCGCTCCTTTGAAATTGTGTTTGTGATTTTGTTGAAATAGTTGTTCAAATCTGATGTTGACTTTATCTCTGATTTTGAACTTCATGAGATATCCATCTGCAGCTACACTCATTATTTGTATCTGCAGCATGGCAAAGCTTCATGTGAACAATCATAAACTACATCATGGCTTTGGCCATAGTGGATAGAATGCTAATGCATCAGAAGCAATGTGGCACAATTCCAGTGCCTAACAGCCCGATCCTAACTAGCTCCCCGTGCAGTGCAGCAGAACCAACATGGCACCCTCTGTATCCCGTAGCAGAGGTTTGGCATCTGAAGGCCTCCTCAGGGTATGGGAACATTTGTTCCCTTGCCCTGGGGTAAGCCCATGCCAGGCTGCCAGGTCTACTAGGACCAGCACTGGCTCTATAGCTGGCACAAGTCTGCATGGACCCAGGTGGGTCGAAGCTGGGAAGGGGGTTAGGATTCAGTGAACGCAGCTGCTGCCAAATCCGCCCCCTTCCTGGTGCAAGTCTACCCTCCACCCCACCCCATCACCACCCCACTCTGCCTACCCCCACCTCCCTCCCACCCTCTGCACACACTTACCGGGACCAGCAGGCACATGTCATTTGCTGGTTCGTGGAGCTGGCAACTTGCTCCAGTGTGTCGCCTTTGGCAACAGCCAGAAAGCACCTAACACTGCCGGAACGCTCATTCTAATGGCATTATGTGCCCATAAGATTTGGGCCACCATGCTTTACTCTGACTATAGGGCATGTATAGGGCAGTGTGCATACTGTAGACAGTATGCACACTGGAATTCTGAATTTGTTTTAGTGTAGGAAAATTTGTGATGCTACAGCATTAGACAAGACATAAGGTAAAACAGACAAAGTTTTAGATTAAAATGACATTTCATCTATTCTGTCTCTGACAACTAGGATAAGAGGTGTTTTAATGGGAATATACAGCATGCAGAAACTATGGGAGATGAATGGACTATTATGCTTCCAACAGTTCTACAGCCCAATTCTATGAGATGTTGTACTGGACTGGGTATAAGATTTTGGATAATTCTCAGAATAAAAATATGGGTGGCTATCTCAGTGTATTACAACACTTGTAGCAGAACCTTGTCAGATTTTGGTTTGTTTTGGCCTAGAACCAGGAGGAGAAAAATTGTCTGTGCAATGGTAAGATAATTGCCTGGCAAAAGTTGGAAATTTTACAGCCCAACTCCTCCATAATGAAAACACCATAAATGGATCTGAAACACCATAAATGGATCAAATAAGTTTTAAAATTAAGGATTGAGTTATCCATTGGCATCAATTAAGATATCTGTTGCTTCTGTAATAGGAAACTGATTCATTTTGTGTCAACAATTTGCTCCATTATGTAGAGGAGTCAAAATTGGTGAAAGAGCAAAGAAGTAGACCACCCAGACTGCAGGAAGCAAATAGCCTTCCACAGTTCCTGCATATCGTACATTTCCAGTAAAATATCCATTCTGTTGATGGTGGAAGACTTATGCTCAATCCAAACAAACAAACAAACATATCCCATTATGGGTATGCAACATGATGGTGACAATTTAAGTAATCGCCATAATAACTACTGTATGTAGAAATGTCTGGTGGTCTTGATGATTGGTGTCTGGGCACTTCATTCCAGCCTAAACTGTCTGGAGTTGTCTACAGCCTACTGGGCATTTTTTGCTAAGAACTTTGCAGATACTACTGTACTCGCATCCAGTCCAACTTGGTATATCACAGTGATGAGACTCTGAAGCAGAAGTAAAACAATTGGGTTGCTATTGCTTAATCTCTTTTGAAGTGAATGGTTTTCAGATAATGAAAGGGCACTTGCAGAGTTTCAGACAACTACATGCCTACATGGTATGGGCCTTTCAGAGCTATTGAAGCCTAGTAGGAAAAAGCTGGTACCTATTTTTAATATGTACCTCTTCTATGGAGTGTGCCTTGTCTTCTATCATAATGCTTGTCTTAAAGATCCCTTTCTGGATACTTTTGTTTCAGGAAATGTGGGGTCCATTTCCAACTCCCCCTTCATTTGGAAGATGCTAGTGTTTGATAGCAACACTGCTCTAGGGAACTTGGATAAAGCTAATTTGTTCAATGCTCTATCTAGAGTCGCTTCCAGACTGAATTTTGAATCAAGAAAGCTTTAATGCTTTCACAAAAATGATCAGCTTCCTATAAACTTTCTTCCTTATGGAAGTCCACTGGAGCCTATTTCTGCCTGCCGTTTCAAAAGATTGCTAGGTTCCTTTTCCAGAAGGCTTAGTGTGCATATTATTAATTGGAGGGGGGGGGGAAGTCTCATTTATCTGTTGTGTTATTGTTTAACAAAGCTACAACAGCCAATTCATCATGCACAGAAAGAAACATACATACATCGTCCACCACAGAAAGCACAATGCATTCCAAGTCTTCTGATGCCTTTCATCTCGCAGTGCTCTCAAGCAGATATTGGATTCTGGGGAGGAAAAGCATTAACTGCATTCAAGTGAATGGCTGGGACCCTCAAAAAGCTGATGATGTGGACACAGTGTTAATGAGCTGCGAGAGAACCAAAAGCCCTGCCAGATTTTATATTGCAATACAAGAAAAATGAGAAAGCAGCATGATGGCCAGATGTAGGGACGTAGGATTGTGAGGCAAATAAAATATTCAGATGGGCCGTTAGGAACTGGCCTAAAGAAAAATGCTGTCCAATATATATGCCCAAACGATGACTTCTCATCATAGTAAATACTCTATGGAGTAATTTGGTAATTTTCACCTTAACAACCTGATCTGGGGCACAACTGGAAATGCAAAAGAAGTTTGTCACACCTGGGGAGGTGTACGCAGAGAGCTACTTGCACTGAGTCCACATGATGTGCAGGAATCAGCTGTTCTGAAAATGAGCCTCTGATTGCAGAAGATCACCAGTACAGATGTGTCTCCATGGCTTGTATCTCTGGATACCACAGTCTTTGCCTGGCACTGCTACAAGCGAATCAGAACCGGATATACTGTATAAGAGAGTATGGCTGAATGTCTTCCTTGTCTATGTATAAGAGAGTAACCCTGAATGTCTTCCTTGTCTATGTGAGGACTCTCACATATTCCCTGAGGAAGTCCAGAGTATACTGGATGAAACGTTGGAATATGGATTCTTTTAACATACGACCATGGTCCTTAAACCCAGATATTTTAACTGTGTATGTTTTGTCCAGCCATGAAAATTAGAGAACCTGTTCTTCCTTGTCTCTCCCCTGGTAATATGTAGTACAACAAGACAGGCGATGGGAGTTATTACACTCTGCCGTTGCAAGCAGCAGTCAGTGAAATAATGGGACACTTGGAATGTGATGATGTCACATAACATGCATGTAGTCCGTCCAACTTATTAGGTAAAACAGAAGGATGAGATGTCAAGGTCATGCATTTTTGCAGCAGCCACATACCCCTCATATTGTCAAGTTACACTCTCTGACTAAATTCAGCTCAGGTAGGACCACGCGATTCATGTATCAAGGCTTTTGGTAATATGTGTACTGCTAAACTAAAAACACCCACTTTCCAAACCTCAGGTATCTGAAACGATTAGCCAGTTTCACCACATATCCCTTATGAAGCTAGCCACATAACTATAACCCTATGTAAGTAACACCCACACTGATTTTACAAGTGTTTTGTGTATCCCACAGGCCATTTGTAGTAAATAAACTTTTATAGCATTAGTGGCTGTTTCCCAATGGATCAGTCCTAAATGTTGAGAAGCACTATTGTCAAAATACATAATTTTGTACTTTCCCTTTCCCAAATAATGGAAGTGCCTTCTTAGAATAAGATTTCTTTGGATGAGACAAAAATTGCAACTTTATTGGAGGGGAAAGAAAATCCTGAGAAACACTTTTCCGGAGAGAAGAACTGACTATTGATCATGCTTTAGAACAGCATTTCTCAAACTGTGGGTCAGGACCCACTTGGTGGGTCGTGACCCAATTTCTGGTGGGCCCCGCAGAGCCGGGTGATGGAAAGATCAGATAACTAATTGCCTCAAGTCCTGAGGCTATTCAAAAATCAGATAGCTGCTAATTATCCTGCAAAGAGTTGGGCTCCTGCAGTTTTCAAGACAGCAGTTAATCACCCAGCAAACAGCTGAGTTCCTGCACTTTGCAAGCTGAGCTCCTAGAGTTTGCATGCTTGAGAAAATATAGGGAGATAAATGTTTGAGCGTCTTTTTTATGGTTTTTTTTTTCAAGTTTGTCAATAGTGGAGGAAAGTGAAGGTCACATAACTAAGAGCTCGATCCAACTTAAGTTCCGAGTGGTAGACCTAGTGATCTGCCGTCCAGAATAGCCCGGAATAGTCGCAAACGTGCCATAAAGCATGTTTGCCGACTACTTTAGAGCAGGGCAGGCCGGCGCAAGGCCAGCCTGCCCTGCTCCGCCGGCCGAAGACTCAGCTCACCACCGGACCCAGGAAAGCGTGGATCCGGCAGGCAGGTGGGTCGGTCAGTGGAAGGGGGGAGGGACGGCGGAGCAGGGAGGGTGGCCATAGGCCCAGCCATAGTAGACCCCTGATGTGGCCTTGCTCAACTCCTGATATTGCATTGCATGCTGCCCCTGGTACTGAGGATTCAGGGATAAGCTCAGTCATACCTCTGATAGGTATGGGCCCTAGGATAAACACTCAACCCAGTGGAGTCCTAAAGCTACAATACCTCTGAGCCCCACCCACTTCAAATACTCATGCTGGGTGCCAGAGGTGGCTCCACAGGTAGGGCCTGGAGGGGCACATGCCAGGAGCCCATGCCCATGGACCATTTCTCTGCCTGGCCACCCCCCCCCAAAGCACTGAGGATGAGGATCCATTGTTGCCACTGCCCCCCCCCCCACATCCGCAGAGCCCATGGGAATGCTAACAAGGTGACTATGGAGGAAAAGCTGCTGCTGCTGCTGCTGCTGCTGCTGCTTTTTTCCTTAGTGCCACTGTACAAATCCTAGATGTCCTGTCCTCTGATGCAGTTGTCTTTGGGGCATCTATAAAATGGTGCCAGAGGAAGAAAAAAGCTGCTGCTGCAGCTGCTCCCCACCAATGTCTGGATGGCTGATAATCCTGCAGGTGTTGGCATGAAGGAGAGCTCATATCTGTCTGCTGCCCAGTTCTTGGAAACTATGGGAAGGATATGTGCATGCATCTTCCAAAGCATGGAGGGGTGTGCCATTGGGGACACTGAGATAACTTGTTCTCCAGGCAACCTAAAAGAACGGAGCAGCCAGTGCTGGAGGTGAAAATGTATTCACTTTTGGAGCAGAGACAGTCTTTTCATATTTTCAGTCCTCTTAATACACAATATATCATACATCAAAGCCATCTCAATAGCAGGCTTATTGTAGTGCAAATACTAGCCTGTAATCACCAGAGAGGTTATATTACTGGACTAGCTCCAGTACATGAATACTATAGAAAAGTACAGCTTTAAACCTGTAGTAGTAGTAGTAGTAGTAGTAGTAGTAGTAGTAGTAGTAGTAGTAGTAGTAGTAGTAGTAGTAGTAATATCCACAGAGTCCAAACATAAACCATCATCATTATCATCTTAAGAGCCATATATGTGGGCTAAATTTTTTATGTTATGCCATTAACAAAATTAGATAATTTTTCTTCTCATCTTTTTCCTTTCTTTTTCTTGGGTAAAGGAGAGACAATTTAGGTTGATTTTAACTCTGCTTCAAATTGTCCACTTTTTTGGGTGGGGGGGAGGTTGCTACTGCTTAATCATTGCTGCCATTGAACAAGAACAAGTAAAGCTTTTCAAAAAACAAGCTATTCTGAGTTCTTTCTAGCTGATTTAAAATATCTTCAACTTTCTAAATACAAATCCTCAGTGTTTGTTCCTATATGTTCTACATTTAATATTTTTGCTTTGAAAATAGGATAACTGTTTCTAACAGGTGTTCTTAATATATGTGTTGACCTTCCTCTTTGACAGTGCATATAAGATATTTTGTATGGAACTAAAACGAATTCTATGATTCTAGGGACGGCTTAAGTTCACTGCTCACTGAGGTGACAAACCTTTGTCTGGGTTTAACCACTTCAGACTATAGTTGAGCATTCAAATGATCGAATGCTTAAAAAGAATTAAAAATCCCTGCAGACAGAAAACTAGATGTCAGGGAAAAGGCTAAGCACTATAGGTCTCCATGTGTAATAAGTACTAACTATGCAGCCACATCCAAAATGTTAAATGGTTTTCTACAATGTGATTTCTAAAAATAGCTTGACATTTCAAAGATCAAAGATGAACAAAAGCACCTATTTCTGTGACACAACTTGCAAGATAATCCATTATTAACTGTACTCTTTTGTACCGAAGTAAGACATAACTGATACACTAAGTGGAAGTGTCTGAACCTTTGAGTTCACCATGTATGTGATCATAGTAGCTGCTTTAGAATACCTTTTTTGCAAATCTGCTTCTGAAGTTACTTTAAACAGTATCGTGTGTCTCATCTATTTCTGGATCTATCTATGTGTCTCCTAAGTTGATTTAGGATTTAGAGCCCAATCCTATCCCCCACCCCCCCGCTGGTGCAGCCGTACCAAAAACAGGCATGCTGTATTCGGGGGGGGGGGGGGAAGATCAGGATGCTTCAGTAGGGAAAGGGGATTTAAATTCCCTTAACCCTGCTTAAGTCTCCCAACCCACAATGGATCTCTTCAGACCTGTGCTAGCAATTTCGCTAGCACAAGTCCAAGGAAAGAAAGTGGGTAGGGGGGCAGCAAAAATGGAGGGTAGGATCCTGCGTGCACCATTGCCACATGCAGCCTCTCATACTCCCATCATGCTTCCTGCAGCCTCCTGCCCCCATCATCCCTATTTTCACTATTTTCACCCCTCCAACTTGGCCCTGTTCTGCCCTCCCACCCACCACCACCTGCCACGGTTATCTGCTCCTGCAGGTGGCTGCAGCTCCAGCAACGTGGGTAAGAAGGCCGGCGTCTGGGCAGCTTGCTACTGAGCATGCTACTGGAAAGTGTTTTCTGGCACTGTTTCAGCAGTCGCTGGCAGAGCCCATAGGATTGGGCTTTCAGTCACACAACAACTTTAGGATGGATTCCGCCCCTTTTGGTCATCCCAAATTGAGAGTGGATATGGTGAAAGAGTTGTTGCATTGCCATGCTGCTTACCCTGATCCCCCCCCCCCAAAAAAAAACACCACAACAAAACTGGTCAGAAAGATTGTAGCATGGCATGCTAGATAAGAACATCTACATGATGCCCAGGGCTGATAGAGTCATACTGGAATGAGGTTGCAAAGCCCAGAAGGCAACATTATGAATTGACCCTCATTATAGTCAAATGAAGTGGTGCCCCTCTGAAACTAGCTCTGATGTAGTATAGCTGTTGATTTGTTAAACCTTAAGGCTGATCTACACCAACTCCGTTTGCGTTTGGAGGCTCGCAAGCGTAGGGGAAAGTACGCCCTGTCCCGAAACGCTGCTCTGGGCTCCACCAGTTGTCTACCCACTTGTCCCTCCTGATTGGTTGCTTACTGCCCCCCTGTGATAGGTTCACTCCACGTCCCGCCCTCACTTTTTTCTGATTGGCCGAAAACGGCCAAATATGAGCATGGTCCACGACCGATCGCAACGGAACTTGGGAGAGCGCAGGTCTCCAGCATTCCGTGGTGATCGGTTAAAAAGGAAGTCATACCACTCTGCACACACCGCACAGGCCTGGGATGCGCCAGGATTCGTGTGGTGTAGATCAGCCTTTATACTCAGTTTCTTCAGGGAACAAAAACGGTTTTATTAGTAAATATTCCTCAGCCTCTTTCTGTCTGGCTACTCCTACTTTAGATAATCAGTCAAGAACTTACACAGGCAGGTGGGCAGCTTTCTTTTGTGTGCAAGAAGAAAGCCATTATGATTATCGCACTCTTCATTACCCCTACCTCACTCCCCATCCAGAAGACATGTACATTAGTGGCATGACAGGCCTGAGATGGTGTTGGCTTGGGGAGGGAGAGAGGTCCGACATTGCTTGTACCTGGAGATTGCATTTAGTCAGTCCCCTGGGGCCTCTTGATTGGCCTCATTAACAACATTCTTCAAATGCCTTTTGCGAGATTTTTTTTTTTAACTTCCTTAGTTTATTCACCCGCTGGAGTTCAGTTCTGACGGAACATCGTTGGTGTTCAAAGGGATTGTTTTATAGGCAAGACAGGTGGCTTTCCCAAGACCATATACTATAGTGTATTTATGGCTTTAGGATCAAGCAACTAAAGGTGGAACTTAGTGGCTAGTTTTGGACTTAGGGCTCTGAGCTCCTTTGAAAAAAGGCAGGATTACTCTGTAATAAAAAAAAATCATAAGGCAATAGACCTATTCACTCATGCCCAACAGTTAACCCTACGAAACTTGGTGGGGCTCACATCTGACTAAACATGTATAGGATCAGGCTATGAATACATACTGGATTTTTGTCTTTGTCGAGTCATGCGTGGGTTGGGTTTTTATTTTGCTTTTTAAAACTAGCTTTGAAGGTGGCAATATGCTAGTGAATTGCACTAGCTCTGATAATTGTTTCAAACAAGGAAGAAACTAATACATCATATCTGCATTGCCTTAGGACCTGTGGCAGGTCAAAGCAGGTTTGGCAGCTCCTTGCAGGTAAAGATGCTTTTCACACATAAAGGTCATCTTTATGTGAGATCCTTATCTTGCTGATGTATTGCCTTAAATCTATGATTTTTTTTCCCTTTCTGACAAAGTGCTTTAATAGGCTTTCCTTGCATTCCTTGGAAGTCTGGGTTACCAAAACATCAAGCCTCTGATAGACATTTTAGGCATAAATACTGGGTTAGTAAACTGACATAGATGAATAATTTCAAGCTGTTCTTTTGTATTAGTCCCACCAAATTATGTTTATTTATTTTTTTACTTTGTTCTGATCACACATCTTGAGAAATGCTATGTGTCTTTTCTTTTAGTGATAAGGAAAGTCACGATGAAATAAAATGAAATAAAAGAGCAAAACACAAGTCTAGTGTCTTTAAGAAACTCACAAAGCATGTTGTAAAAGTTACAAGTTGCAATAACAGCAGTGGTGAAATTATGACAATGACAGAAAATAAGACTGTTTGTTTTTAAAATGGGGTGTTCTGGCTAGTAGGAAGGAAGAAATATGAAAGGATCTAAAAGGAAAATCAGCACACCGTTCACTGAGAAAGGAAGCAAGACATGAATAACAGGCATAACAAAAGGAAGACCAGTCAGTTTCATAAGATAGTGAGTGGTAAGATCACACACTACCAGCACTTTGAACATTGAAACAGAATCTCAAAATCTATTCAATATTCTAGAAGGAGAAATTCCAATGACCTAAGTACAGATAAAATATAAAAAGACTTCTTAGTCTGCCTTTGTATGCTGGAAGAAGTATTTTCAAATCAATGAAAACTGGTACATTTACCAAGAAAAACACTGAAGCAGAGAAATACATTGTTCGTTGCTGGTAGAGGAAAATACAGATAAGCAATTTGGTGTCTTTCTTAGGAGGTGACTATATAATCTTGCAAGTTCATGGGATGATAGAAAAGGATGCTGATGGAGAAATGAGCTGGGTAACTAGTAGAAGGAAAACAAGAACAAATTTGATGCAGCAAGTGTTCCACTCTACACACAGACTGATGCTAAGCATGCTTACAGCACAATCCTATGTATGTCTACTCAGAAGTAAAGTCCCATGGTGTTCAATGGGGCTTACTCCCAGGAATGTGTGCATAGGATTTTAGCCTTACACAGATGTCAATCCTGCTGGCTTCATAGGATAGGATGAAGTAGGATAGGACTGGGCTCTAAATGCCGTGAGTAAGGACAGGGTATTTTGTGGTGATTCAGGGAGCAGGGATGGCTGAACTGAATCCAGCACCTGATGCTGCCACTGATGGCGCTAACACTGCCATGCCCCAAAGAACCCAGAAACAAAACAAAACAAAACGCAGTCACAGGAAGTGTGGGTCATGCTGGGAACTCTCAGTGTGTCCTGCACTTTCTGTTTTAAAGGGACCGCAAAGAAATGAGGTAAATGGCTGCTTCCTTGCCCTCGCTTTTCTCCTTGCGCAGTCCCGGGCAGTAGCGTAGCCAGGGGGGGGCAGCCGGGGGGGGGGCAGCACAGTAAGTGCTGCATGGTTTTTTACACGGAGGTGCAAAGTGGCCCCTCCCACTCTCCATCAGAGCCAGTCTGGCAGCGAAGGCAATGCTGCCTTCACTGCTGGACTGGCTCCGACAGCAAGTGGGAGGGGCCACATTGCACCTCCATGTAACGCTGTGCAGCACTTACCACGCTGCCCCCCCCTCTGAATATGCTATTGGTCCTGGGACCATGCAAGGAAGGAGTGAAGTGCTAGGGCCAACCCAGTTGAAGACTGAAAAAGAGAAACTGCCATTTTCTTTCAGAAACCAACAAACAAGAAGAATTTTGTGGCAGTATAAAACTTGTGGCATATGCTTTGGTCAACTAGAACCCACTTCATCTGATACATGAAATGTTAAGTCTACCTACATGGATATAGAGAAGAGGAAAAATAATTGAAATTATTCAGTTCCAGGCCATGAAATGCAAGAGGTACAATATGTGCCATAGTTTCATGGTAGAAATTTAAAAAATATTTTTGAGTTGGCCCAAGATATTTTGCTCCCTTCCTTCCCCTGCCCTGAGCTGCACCACCTGAGCTGTACCCCAGGATCCATTACAGAGACCCAGCGGATCCTGGGGCATTCTTCTCAGATTGCTCCCTGATGCATTGGCTGCCCCAAGCAACTGCATACATTTTTATTTTTTTATTTATTTCCTATGTCTTCAGGGCAGCCCTGCATATCAAAGCAAATCCTTGCCCATATCAAAGCTGGAAAGCATGCATACTTACTTTTAGGTGGGATGGCTACAGATAATGGACTGTGGCTGATGGTTATCCATGTGTCAACCCAAAGCATTCAAATGCAAGAGTTCCCTTCTTAACATTCAATTTGCAAATTATTCCGCTGTGGCTGGAAAACCAAATGCTTAAGGGAATATCTCTATTGCCAATGTGTACCTCTGTAGGATAATTCAGAAATTCCCAAGATAGTAATGCTGTTATCTGTCTTTGGAGCTACAGTAGTATGCGCTGAGCTTCCTTTATAGAAAACACTGCGGTATGTTTGGACTTTAACCGAAATAATACACAAATAAATAATTTAATATAATGTGAGTAAATACCAGGATTGGATTCTGAGACTTTGCATTGAATAGCAAATATGATTATACAAGTCTCATTGTCCCTGTACAAAACAAAACTAACTTGTTCTGTTTTCAAAGCTGTATTCGAAAACTAAGTATTAGCATCTTGCATCATGGCAAAAGGATATTGGAGTTTAAAATGTCTTTTTCCAGTTTAATACGATGAAAATATTTTTCAAAACCTTCAGTTTATGATGAAAGTTCAGCTGCATACAGTTTCCCCTCGTGCTTCAAAAAGCATGGGAATTGGAAGTTAAGGTAGTTGGCTTAATTTCTGTGCCATGTAAGCACAAGTAAAGAGCTTGTACTGGCTTCTGTGTGATACTACTTTACAAAGGAGGCTCCATACAGACTCCTCACTTTTGTTAGTCTTCCAGCTCAACATTATGTTAAGGGAGAGGTTTAGCTGAACAAAAGAAAAACCCAAAACAAGTCTTGTGGTTTCAAGAGATTGAAATTTGTTGTACCATAAGCATTCTAAGGTGGCCTTAGAGGGTGGGCCAGAATATATGGAAGCTGGTGGTCCTTCATGTACCCCAGTCCTGGGCTGTAAAGAGTTTTCAAGGTTCAAACCAGCACCTTGAATTGTGCCCAGAACAAATTGGCAGCCAGTGCAGAGACTTGATCGATTCCAACCCCCAAGCCTCAGTGACCTGCTGCATTCGGCACTAATTGCAATTTCCAAACAGGATTCAAGGGCAACCCACATAGCCTGTTACAGTAATTTAACCAAAATGTCAACAAAGCGTGGACGAATGTGGCCAGGCCTGACTGACTCAGGTATGGCCAAAGCTGACACACCAGCTCAAACCGGGCAAAAGCCCTACCACCACCACCACCACAGCCACCACCTGGTGATCCAGAAGGAGCTGCGGATCCAGGAGGACTCCCAAGCTGTCCACCTGTTCCTGCAAAGGAAGAGTAACCCCATTCAGAACAGGTTGACCTGCATCATGAATTTCCAGACTAGGAGGACCTCTTTTTTGTCTGAATTTAACTTCAGCTTACTAGCCCACATCCAGTTCCTGGCCATCTCCAGGCAGCACTCCTAGACTTCAACAGCCCCCTCAGTATTTGATGGAGAGATAGAGCTGGCTATCATCAGCATACTGATAGCACCCCACTCCAGATTCCTGGGTGGCCTCTCCCAGAAGCTTCATCTAGATGTTAAACAGCATGGGAGACAAGATAGACCTCTGTGGCACCCCAAAGACCAAATAGATTCCTGCAGCATCACCTTCTGGGACCTGTGAGCCAAGGAGTGGAACCACTGCAAAACAGTGCCTCCAAGTTGCAACGTAGCCAACTGACCCAGAAGGACACCTTGGATGATAGTATTGAAAGCCACTGAAAGGTCCAGCAGGACCAACAGGATTGCACTCCATCTGGTCTACTTTATATAAGAGTGAATTCCCAAGTGGTGGAAATTGTGAAGTCGTACCAGTGGCTCAGATAGTGGAGATGGAATAGGTTAGAAAGTTAAGTAAGTGAGAGAACATAGTTTTTGATTTGGAACCAGTTCCATGACAGCCATTTATTGTAAAATAACCTTGACTCCGTTGCAAAATGTGTATACTGACATCAGCACAAGATACTGTATGTTGCTAATTCTAAAGAACTTGCTACATTAATGATTGTGTGCATCTCTGAATGAATGTAACTAACAATGCACAGCATTCACATTGCACTAAGATAGAGTAGCTAAACTTTGAACATTTCAAGGTGCAATAAAAATTAGGCTAGTGTTGTTAGTAGCTACAACAGATCATTATTATCCGTGTAGTCGGAAGAAAAGGGTGAGGCTGAGAAAATAATGATGTACCTGAGGCTCTCTTGTGAGTTCATAGAAGAGCTGGAATTTGAAACCAGGAATTTCTTGGTCATCCTTAGTTCAGTCTCTAAGGGTCATACCATTCCATTGGAACCAAGGGAATTTGTTCCCCAGGGATAATGCATGGGGGGGGGGATCCAGATCAGAACCATGGTGTGGGGGCGATTAAAGTTTTGATCTGGATTGCCCTCCCCACCTGTGTGCTCTTTACAGAAGAAAATATCACTTATAGTTTGGCCCTTAGCAATTGCATTGTGCTACCACTATTACTAATAATATATACCAGAATTATGTTTGATCATTACCACCTGACAGTCCTGGTTTATATTAAGATAGTATCAAATGTACACTATTCCTACCTCACTGAAATGGCATGGGGTTTGTAGGAACAGCGCTTGGGGAACTGCACCATCTACAATTCAATAGCATTCACAGCACTTTAAAAAAATGAAATCTGTGCCTCGTCTCCAGCAATTTTCAGATTTGAAGGATGTTATTTTGTAGCTGCAGCACTGGCTTGTTGATTTATTGAAAAGGACTTGATGCCTGCAAAAGTTACTGAAGCTGTGAACATTTTCATTTACGTTACTGAGGGCTTTTAATCACAACCCAAATGTGCAGGTTCTCAGTTCTCTGGAAGGCATACTGTTTTCCCTGCCTTTTCCTAACACTACAGCACACAGTTGCTGGTTGCATTCTAGCCAGGGGCTTACCGTAATTTGTGACAGGGCTCAGTGCTGGCATGCTTTCAGTGGAAGGATTTAATCCTGAAATATATGAATTGGGAATAGATGAGAATGCCTTTGGGCATTTCTGTCATTAATTAGTAACTGCAAAAGTCTTGTTTAGATGCAGATGGGGGAAGAGCAATTATTATGTGCACCTGACCTCTATGTGTTCAATATAAAGTCCAAAAGGAGTTGGCACCTACAACAATCCATGGTGGGTTCACTCACATGACAACAGGCAGCAATCTGACACAATAGTGGTAAAGCGGCATGTATCCTATATATCATAGCAGGCATTGCAGGCAGGCATCTGACTACTCATTGGTAAAGAGGCATTTCAGAGAAGGCATTGCAGGCAGACATGAGAGGGCACATTGCTAAAGAGGCATATCATGGCAGGCTATGCAGGCAGCTATGAGACAAGACATTGGTAAAGAGGCATATCATGGCAGGCTATGCAGGCAGCTATGAGACAAGACATTGGTATAGGGGCATGTATCCTACTGATATTTCTATATGCAAAGAGGCAGATGTCAGAACACATGTCAGCACAACCCCTGCTCTCACCTGCACTTACCTGCTGGTGTTGTTGCCTGTGGGGGGGGGGAAGAGGCTGGGAGAAAGACATGGGTTAGCAAATGGTAGCATGGAGACAGCTGCCCAGGCACAGCTGTAAACAGTTTGGCCAAAGCCAGAAGAGCCCTCTCTGCCCTTGAGGGGGGCAGAGAGGAGAAGAGAAGAGAGAAGTGGGGTGTTTGTGAATTCTGCCCTCCACCGACAAAGTCCCACTTTGTGGCTGTGGGGGACAGAACCCCACTCCACATGCTCAGAGAGAGAGAGAGAGAGACTGGGGGCCTGGGGCTGGGCTTTTGTGGGAAAGAGGCTGGGTGGGGCTGGGTGCTGATAGGCTCCCTATCTTAGGCATAACTCTGTCGGTTTCCAGACCTAGCAGGCCCAACTCCGTCCTAACTCTGACCTAACTCAGGAGTAGGGTGTTAGAAATTTTCAGGAGAGGGCTGGCTTGGGTAAGGTAAAATGGCTCCTATGGGTCTCCTCGAATTTGGGTCCACCTTTTTGGTCGACCTAAAATTTGTGTCAGCATTTGTGTTGGAGGGGGCATGTCTGTGCTTGCCAGGGTCTGGAATCCAACGTTAATTGGTTGCCGCCCCCGTTACACCCACGGTCCGCCCATGGTCCGCCCACTTTTAGGTCAACTTTAGGTCTGACTTGTGCTGCTTAGCCCTTGGGTTGGAATGGGCTGTTCTTAGTCCGTCGGTCGTAACTTCAACCTAACTTTGACCTAACTTCGCTCTAAATGGTTGCGTTCCAGACCTAAAGTCGCCCTAAACGACTTAGGCTGACTTTAGGTCTGACTTGGGCTGCTTGGCCCTTGGGTTGGAATGGGCTGTATATATATCTATAACAGCCCAGTCCAGCCTAAGGCCTCAGCGGCACAATTCAGGCACAACTGCAGCCTAAGCACCTTAGGCTCGAGTTGTGCCTGAATTGTGCCGCAGAGGCTGAATTTGTGCTGCAATTGTGACTGACATAGGATGGGTTAAGGAAAGTTGACCAATTCAGTCCTAAGTTCGGCATAAGAGCTATTCTGTCCTAAGTTTTTTAACCACATGACGTCTGAACCCGTATACTTGAAACACTGTTGTCCTAAGTTTGGCCTAAAAGTGGGCATGTTGGGGGCGTGTCGGGGGAGTGACGGGGGCGGTTACGAATTTGAGTCGTATTCCAGACACTGGCAAGCTCCGACACGCCCCCTCGAGCACAAATGCAGCACAAAATTTAGGTCAACAAAAAAGGTAGACTTAAATTTGAGGAGACCCATAGGAGCCATTTTACCTTACCCACTCCAGCCCTCTCCTGAAAAGTTCTAACACCCTACGGCTGAGTTGTGCCTGAGTTAGGACGGAATAGTTGTGGTATAACTCTGGACATGGACCCAAATAGTTACCCTATCAGCACCCAGCCCCACCCAGCCTCTTTCCTACAAAAGCCCAGCCCCAGCCCTCCACTCTCTCTCTCTCTCTCTCTCTCTGAGCACGTGGCGTGGGGTCCTGTCCCCCAGCAGCCACAAAGTGGGACTTTGTCAGTGGAGGACAAAATTCACAAACACCCCACTTCTCTCTTCTCCTCTCCTCTCTCCTCTCTCCCCCCCTCTAGGGCAGAGAGGGCTGTTCTGGCTGTGGCCAAACTGTTTACAGCTGTGCCTGGGCAGCTGTCTCCATGCAAGTGTTTGCTAACCCATGTCTTTCTCCCAGCCCCTCTCCCCCCCCACAGGCAACAACACCAGCAGGTAAGTGCAGGTAAGAGCAGGGTTCGTGGTGACATGTGGTCTGACTTCTGCCTCTTTGCATATAGAAATATAGGTAGGATACATGACGCTTTACCAATGTCTTGTCTCATAGCTGCTTGATTTGCCCAGAGGCGTCGCTCCGGTAGGGGCGGGGCTGTAAGTATCGCTGCGGTCATAGTCTCTTTACCGAGCGAGGAGGAGGCAGACCCGCCCCCTCACTGTCCGAGCCAGTCCCCTGCGGAGAAAGGCCCCTTGAACAACATGTCCCCAGTGTAACACAAGCATTGCCCCACACACACAGATTCAGCGCCCAGCACACAAGCCCCTGCATGACTCCCATCCAGGGACTGCCACTGCCTTCCCAGGGAGACCACAGCAGGGGGCCTGCCAGACCCTCAGGGCTCAGAGGGGAAGGGGGAGTTGGGGGGCCTCTCAGGCAGGCAAACAGTGACAGGCGACACGGCGCCCATACTGGATCCGCTCGTGTCCGCCGCGTCCGTGAAGAGCCCTTTTGGCAACCGGGGCTCTCACCCGCCCTCGGTCCGCCCGTCAATGGCGTCTGTTTCCGCCCGTCAATGGCGTCCGTTTCCGCCTTCGGTCCGCCGTCAACGGCGTCCGTTTCCGCCCTCGGTCCGTCTGCATGAGAGGCGCCCGTTCCTGCATTGCCTTCATCTGCGAAGTGACCCCTGTATCCCTATTGGTCTCTGCAGACCCCTCTCCCTGTATCCCTCTCCCACCAGCCTTGTTGTCTGTCTGTTTCTGACCCACCTGTGCCCCTCCCCAGCACCCCCTGTCTGTGTGTCTGCCTCCCCTCCCACTCCCTGATGATGGACGCTGGCACCCCCCACCCCGCCAGAGTGCCTGCCGCGAGGCGCCGACGTTGCCCCATCTGGGGGCGTGATGAGCTGCGTGAGCCCTTCCCGCTCGCAGCAGACAAGCCCAAGGCATCTCTCGGTCTTGGCCAGGGCACGGAGCAGAAGGCATGCCGGGATGCCTTCTTTGTGGGCATTGCCACGGCCCTGGAGGCCCAGGGCTTCAGGCAGCGCACGGCATGTCCTGGCAGAGGCGGTTCCAGACTTCATGAGACGCCCCTTGTGTGTGCCGTTCCCACCCCCTCCTTCCCTTCTCACCCCTGCCCCCCCATGACTCCCACGTGCAGCCTCAACGTGGCTTGGGGGTGGCTACCCCTTCTGCAGGAGGGAGGGCAGTGGCACTCCCCCCTGCGGCAGGTGGCTAATGCACAGGGTGCCCTGGGGCGGCTGGCACTGGCACAACCTCTGCCCTTCCGCTGACTGTCGCACGCCCAGTGCCTGCAGGCCCACCTGTAGCTGCCCATCTGCTGCGAACGCTGCAGCAGCTGTGGTAGGTACACACAGATGAGCTCAGGAGGGGGCTCTTCGCTTCCACAAGACGGACACCTCCCCACAGGGGCCTGCCTGCCTCTGCGGTAAGTTTTGCCTTGATCCTGGCCCACTGCTCTTGCCTCCTGCCTAACTCAGGCATAGTTGCAGCCTAACTCAGCCCTATTTTAGGCCACAGTTACGCCACAATTGTGCCTCAATTGTGCCTGACTTGTGCTGAGTTAGGCTGGACTGAGCCCTAAATCTATATTTTTTACTAACAATAAAATGAGCAAAATAAGAATCAACTATCATATCAAGCTATAATTAAATACACATCCCATCAGAGGTCCCCTATACCAAGTTAGAAAGTCCACAATTTACCATCTTTCTTCGGATACTCATTATCGCTTCTCGGCCTTTTTGCAAAGATCAAGTGTGTGTAATATGTGCAATCTTACTCTTCCACCACTTCACGTACAGCCCAATCCTAACTACGATAACTTCCCAGCACCAATGCAGTCGTGCCAACGGGGCATGTGTTACGTCCTGCCAAGGAGAGGGAGTCATGGAGGCCTCCTCAAGGTAAGGGAACGTTTGTTCCTTTACCTCAGGGCTGCATTGCAGCTGCATCAGCACTGGAATGTTGGATAGGATTGGGCTGACAGTCAGATAAACATCCAAACAGAACTACAAAGTTCCATTATTTAAAAGGTTTTGTTTCCCACAGATCTGAGCCCTGGCATCTTTGCGTTTTTTCTTAAATTAAGCACTGACAAGAGGGATCCCACAATAAAACGTTGCAAGGTGCACATCTTCCTGGTACAAAGTCCTACTGGACTCATAGGCCTTCCTTCAGAGTAAACTGGTTCTAGATCAAACTGTAAGTTCTCAGATTTTCGCGTACATATAACAGAGTTGAAAATGAAAAGGTCCATGTGTTTTTTTGGCGAAACATTAGAGAAGGACTCGTCTGATTTTAGCCTCAATAATCAGCCCGAAAACCTGGACCTTTTAATTTTTAAATTTGATAGATCAAGCTGATAGGCTGCAGCGGCTTTGCAAGAGCGTCTAGCACTAAATAACCAGACTTACACATCTCTCTCTTTCCCTCTGCCAATCTTCCCATTTCTTTTCATTATTATTTTTAAAATCTCTCTTTGTTTCCTGTTTTCCAGCTCTGTTCTTTTTGGGTTTTTTATCTTCTTCTCATTTGTCCCTCCCGCTCATCACCAACTAAGCATTACACTGCAATTCAAATTATTTATTGTACTCATTTTGAAATGGAAAGTCATTTCTTCCCCCTCTTCATGTTTCAGAGAAGGATGTGTGTATTCCAATGCATAGTGATACCTCTCTAGGAATCCAGACTCCCTCTCCTTAACCTTAGATTTCCCATGTAGCTACTCTGATGAGTAGCCAGAAACTCCATCTTCTTTGTGGGTGGTCCCATTGTGGTAGCCATCCTAATGGAATGATGCTGACAACATCAGAAAGAAATAGAAATAGGATGCTGTCATATAGTCAGATCATTGGTCCATCTGGGTCAGTATTGTCTACACTGACTGACTGTGGCTCTCCAAGGTTTATGATGAGGTAGCACTCTTCGTGAAGAAGCAGATCTGCAGTTTGGGGGTGCTTGTAGATCTGGCTTTGTCCCTCATTGTCCAATGTCAGCTGTGGCTAGGAGTGCCTTTAACCAGCTTCCAGCCCATTCCTGTCTAGCAGGACGTGGCGTTGCAAATAAGGCAACCGCCACATTCTATCCAGGATTGGGCCTGTGCCAGCACAGCCGGAGACCTCCTTGGGGTAGAGGGATGTTTGGGGTAAAGGGTAGAGCCCCAACCTCCCCAATGGGTCTACTTGAATGTGCACCAGCTATTTTTTGGGGGCATACATTTGAGCCGGTTGTGTAATGCCAACCAGGCCTGGGAAGGGGAATAGGATATGGTGGAGGAAGCTGCCAACAATCTCTCCCCCCCCGGATCCGGCCACCCCCACCCCACCCCCTGAAATGCCCTATTCTGCCCTCCCCCATTCCTCCTTCACCCGACAGGGACTCACCTCTCCGTTGCGGTGGCAATCTGTCCCGCAGTGCTGGAGGTGCAGCGCAAGCCTCTCCGCCAGCATCACTTATTCATCAGGTGCTACAAATGTGCTTTACGACATGTTTGTGACCCCTTAGACCGACGGAGTGATCGCTCCACCAGTCGAAATCTAGACAGGATTGTGCAGTTCAGCTGGTTTGCCAGCCATGTCCTTTCCTGGCTACTGTTGCCCATGCACTGGTAAGATCTAGCTTGGACTATTGTAATACACTGTATGTGGAGTTTCCTCTGAAGACTTCCCGGAAACTTCAACTAGCATGGAACACAGCTGTTAGGGTCCTTATAGGAGCAATAGGATATGAACACATCATAACCTGATAATCCATCTCACTGACTGTATGTACGCTTCTGAGCACAATTCAAAGTGCTGCTGATGATCTATGAAGCCCTAAACGGTTTAGAGTCTACTTGAAGGACCATCACTTCCCGCATGAGTCTGCCCATCCCATGAGGTCATCAGAAGTGATGCTGTTGCAGCTGCCATTGCCTTTTGATGTTCAGCTGATGGCACCCCACAACAGGGCCTTTTCTGTGGTGGTGCCTGGCCTTGATCTCTCTCCCTCTTGAACATAAGCATGCCTTCTCTTTGCTGGTCTTCCTCAGGGTCTGGTGACCTTTGTATTTCTCAGTGCTTTTAAGTAGAGTGCAACTGATCTTAATTTTTTTTATTGTGTTGTCTTGAATGTATTGCTTTTATTGATTTTTTTTTTAAAAAAAATCAATAAAAGAAGGTCCCAGGTTTAATGCCTTGAGCTCCCAGAAAGGTGGAAAGAAAATAAAAGGAGTCTTTCCCAGTTATGCCTGGAGATGCAAGGGATTAAACCTGGGACCTTCTGCATGCAAGCAGATGTTCTTCCACTGAGCTACAGCCCATCCCTGGGTCAACCTGTTTGTATTGTTTGATCCAGCAAAGCAGTGTTAAGAAAGTAAACACAACACAGTGCAAACTGCTTGCCTTGAGCCAATTATAAAACCTCCTGACACTGTTTCTAAACTTTTCCAGATCCTTACTGTGTCTATAAAAATTTAAAAAGAAAAAATATTTGGCATACTAAGCGGAAGCAGCTGCTTGCCATGGCTTGCCAAAGCTATATGTATCTCTTCTGAGTGATCAATAGCTGAATGCATAGTATCTCAAGTCATTGATCAGCATACAGTGACTCCAGATGCTGCTACGTTCATATAACTTCAGTGAAAACTTAAAAAGGAATGGGAGATAGAAACCCCACGAGGAAAATGAAAGACAAAACAATAAATAATCTATAATGGCAATTGCTTTTCAGAAGACTGAAAAATGTGCATTGCTCCTATTTGATCAAAAATCAAATTTGCACAAATGTGTGTGTGTACACACACGCACACGCACATGCACACGCACACACACACACGCACACACACACACACACACACACACCTTTATAGATGGCAGGGATAAAGTCAAGCCCCAAGTCTGGGTCCAAGTCTCAAGTCACGTCCCAAGTCATTGCCCCCAAGTCCCAAGTCTTTGGTTGCGAGTCCCTATCTATGTAAAGGGGAAAATGGGTTTAAACCTGAATAAAATTTGACTTGCTGTAAAAGGCTCCAAGTCTCGAGTCAAGTCTTTCGAGTCTTTTACAATCACCAAGTCAAGTCCGAGTCAAGTCATTGATGCGACTTGAGTCAGACATCACTGGTAGATGGAACATTAAACGTGGCATTATCTTCATAGGGAGACTTTGAAAAAGATGTCAAACTTTTAAGTGAAAGGTTGGACAGGGACAAGCAAGTTGGAATTAAATCCAGATAAGATGGAGGTGACCTGCACCCTTGGTTGCAGATAGATTGTCATCCTGTTCAGTTTACAGGCTGTTCAGCTACAGTTCTATCATAGGGAGGGTTGTCAGCCTCTTGAAGGAGCAAGTTTACAATTTGGGGTTGCTCTTGGACCCAACTTTGCACCTGGATGCCCAAGTGCCTGCTGCGACTCAGAGCACTTTTCCCCAGCTGGTGAACCAACTGCATCCTTTCCAGTGATGTAGACTTGAGTCTATTGACTCAGACTTGAGTCGGACTCAAGTCGCATCAATGACTTGACTTGGACTTGACTCGGCAATTGTAAAAGACTCGAAAGACTCGACTCGAGACTTGGAGCCTTTTACAACAAGTCCAATTTTATTCAGGTTTAAACCCATTTTCCCCATCAAATAGATAGGTAAAGGTAAAGGTGACCCCTGACAATTAAGGCCAGTCGTGTCCGACTCTAGGGTGTGGTGCTCATCCCCATTTCAAAGCCGAAGAGCCAGCGTTGTCCGAAGACGCCTCCGTGGTCATGTGGCCGGCTTGACTCTCCTTGCCGCAGCGCGTAGCATGCAGCTGGAACACGGAGCACAGTTTACCTTCCCGCAAGCAGTACCTATTTATCTACTCGCATTAACATGCTTTGAAACTGCTAGGTTGGCAGGAGCTGGCCAAGCAACGAGCGCTCACCCCGTCGCGGGAATCTAACTGCTGACCTTTCAATCGACAGCTTATGGTTCAGCGGTTTAACCCACTGCACCACCCTCTGGCTTCATTAAATAGATAGGGACTCGCAAATTGCAACCAAAGACTCGGGACTTGGGAGCAAAGACTTGGGACTTGACTTGAGACTTGGACCCAGAGACTTGGGACTTGACTCGCAACTTGGAGTCAGAGACTTGATCCACATCCCTGATCCTTTCTTGGGTCAGTCTGATCTTTTTACGGCTGACCACACACTGGTTACATTGGCTCCTGATTGGCCTCCTCCCCATCACGGTCCTACAGTGTCAGTTAACAACAGATGCTTTAGGAGGTCCTAAGGAGCTCTTGAAGAGATGCAAAAGGAGACATCCTGCTACTCACTTTGGTCCTTGCCTGTAGGCATTTTCAAACAGTTTTTCAGTTCAAGTGCACCTTTCCTTCTTATTTAATTTTAATTTGTCTAACAATTTAATAATCCCTTCAGGGAATGTTAGTGCTATAATAAAAGTATGTATAAAGTCCATAAATATATAACTATGCAGGAGTTCCCTAACAAGTTCCTCTTCACTATTTAATGGTTAGGCAATATCCCACAATTCTTTCAAGGTTGAAAAAGGGGAAATTAGAAGCCCAGTAAGCCTGCTGGGTTCCTTGTGCTCAAGAATGGATATAAATTGAATCTTAAATAATGAGGTCCAGTTCTGTAGATGTTAAAGAGTATTTATTTTTATCCCTCTGTGCATAAATTTATGGCTTGTTTTTGACATCTGTTTTAAGGCATTGCATGGTGGTCAGACTACACATTACACACAAATGTGTTTGCCCAGGCACCACACACACACACACACACACACACACACACACACACACACACACACACACACACACACATACACAAAACACACGTGGTAATATTTGATATGAAATAAGGCCACATTTATTGATCTGAGTAACATACAGTCAATCAATAAATGCAGTTGGTCCTGCCTAGGACAATCCAACCCTCCCCCCAACCCCCCAAAGTAGAGGAACCTAACTTGTAGGAGACAGCTAACCTGCCAAGACCTTTAGGATCCAAGCCCAGACTTCAAACTCAGGATTGCCGAATAGCATCCCCCAGCTTTCTCACTGCTAATCCCAGGAAACGGGGTCAAGGACAAAGCCAGACACAGACAGACTTTACAGTAGGCATCTACTTTACATACAGTGCCCCAATCCAGCAGGTCCCATTAATAAAAAAAAAATCCTCAAGGTCGTGTGCAGTCCTGTCCATTCTGGCACAACACCTCAATGCACAAGACCCAGAGCAGCCCATGTGCAGCCCTTCTCATGTCGTGAAACGAGAAGCCCAGCAAACAGAAATCATCTGGATGGACCAGCAGCAGGCGAAAGGCCAACACGAGGTAGAAGTACTGTAAGATTGGATATGTGTGTTTATGCTTGAGCCATATCATGTTACATCATGCATGCACACCATGAGATGTGCACATTGGCCTGCTGTCTTCCTATGTGTAGAACATACAGGAAGTGGCAAAAGAAGAATGACCTGGTCTCAGATATATGCACACATACAAAATCCAGTTCAAGCAGTCCCTTTAAATTCTACACGTTGATCCACTGGGTACAATCTTGCGAAAGTGGCACAAGCCTGGGCCTGAAGTGCTTACCTGTGTTCTATTGGTTTCAAAGAATACCACAAACGTTTTCAAGATGATATCTATGGCGTTTGCCATAGTGAAGTCATGAGTGAAGTCACACGCATTACAACAAGTAATGAGTGCTCATCTACAAAAAGATCAGGAGGTAATTATGGCAATGTATATACTACTTTTCAAGTTTCTACCCTATTTATATGTTTTCATTTGAGACTCTCTGCATTGTGTAGCACATGTTCATAAGGAAAAGCTTAATGGCAATGAAGTCATGTTTTTGCATTTGTCTCTATGGCAAATCCCTTCTTGTTCTCACAAATATTTGCCCAGGGCCTCTCTCTCTCTCTCTTTTTCTACATAACATTCAAACTTTGTTTTTCTAATTACCTTTTGAAAAGCAAAAAAATATATATCTTATTTTACAGTTATATTCAGAGAATCATTTTCAGAACTATTAGGGAACACAGCAGGGAAAAAAAATCAATGTTTCCTATGATAGATGTGAGAGAATGGTAACAGTGCATATTATAGGCAGAAATTGCAAACAGACCATATATTTATTTCTCTCACACATGATTCTGTTTCCTCCACTCTATCCAAGCATCTTTGCTGAAGCTTCCTTTATTTCCTTCAAGTGTAGCCAAGAATTTATGATACAATTCCATCCTTCTCCAGAAACCATCTGTATTTTCACCTGGTCCTTAACGATGAA
Source organism: Plestiodon gilberti rubricaudatus (assembly GCA_026170595.1). Lineage (NCBI taxonomy): Eukaryota > Metazoa > Chordata > Lepidosauria > Squamata > Scincidae > Plestiodon > Plestiodon gilberti. Next base: position 136,530,762 of record JANXHW010000004.1, on the reverse strand, counting down.
ATGCCCTGTCTGCTTGCTTGTTGCCATATCTTACCCACAATGCTTCTGTGTTGTAGACTGCTCTTTGAGAGTGTGCAATCTGGTCTTTGTTCATTATAAATCCTCAATTACTCACTTGCAAGGGACATATGGAAAACAGGCAAGGTTTTCCAACAAGGAGGATACAGAGCAGTTTCACAAATTACAGGAAGTCCCAAGAAGAAGGTGCATATTCATAGCATGCAGGGAAAAGTTAACGTTTCCCTTCCACATCTTAACCAGAATCGCAATAACCAGATGCATGTACAAGTATCCCCAACAGAGCATGTCTCGTAGCATGCAAAGTTACCAGTCATTGTTTTTAGTAAAATTACAAGAGTTCTATCACATATGAATTCTCGGTACAGGGAAATTAAGAGTAGGTAGTGAGTCCCTAGCGTGCCCCCCCATCCTGCTTTCAAGTATGCCCCCCTATCATGCCCCCCATCCTGCTTTCAAGGAGCCAGTTTGCGCCCATTCCTCTGGTTAATATTGTTCTCAGGAGGACTATGTGCCAAAGCTGCTGCAACATTTAGCATAGATATGAAATTGCTGGAAGTAGTAGTCCAGGAGCTTGGAGTATGGTGTCATCAATATCCTGATGATACCCAACCCAACTCTACTTCTCCTTTCCATCTGGAAATAGGGAAGCTGTGGAAGTTCTGAATCCATGGCTGGCTCCTGTAAAGGATTAGATGTGGACTAATACAATGAAAGAAGAGATCAGAGGAAACATATAGTGGAAGAGAAGGCTGCTTGGGGAGGCTATGTCACATTTTCATGCCAGGAGCAAAAAAGGTGATTGTATTAGCTGTAAATGGTGACCTCAGAGCACTTCTGTTGCTAGCATCACTGGGGGGGGGGATGATGCGTTTTGCATTATCGCCCCACCACCTGCACTCCCAGAAGGCTTCATTTCAAGCTTTCCAGGACACATGACGGGCAGGAGGGCCCACAAAATGCAACAATTTTGGTGTGTTTATGCTCCCCAGAAGCAAACACAGCCCTCTGGCTAAAAAACCTCAGCCATGGAGCACAAAAATCCCACCACGGCTTCTCCTTGTGAGGAGACCGCATTTGTTACTACTTGGGGGCATTGCATCTCCTCCACCACCACCCCTTAGTGACGCCACTGCCTCAGAGGATAGCTTACTATTATGGTAAGCATTAGGACTGCACAAGGAAAGAAAGGAAGGAACCAGCTCATACTGGTTGTGATGAAAAGAGGGAAGCAAATGAGAGGGGGGGAGGTTCAGGGCTCTTAGTTAATTATCTGTGACAAACATCTGTGATAAACAAATTGACAAGTCAAAATGACATGGTTTAAATTCAGATTTAGATGATTTCTTTTGGATATATTACAGAGACTTGTATGGTTTTGTATATTACACAACCCAACATACATTTTGGTGCCTTAAATTTTTGACCTTTTCTTGGTGCTGTGTTAACATCAGTGTTATTCTCTGATCATGGGTTGTGTGTATGTTCATGTAGGATACATAAACATCCTTTTTGCCGTATGCTCAAAGGTTTGCATTTTTTCTTTAATTCAAACGTTTTCCCTATTTTGAAAATGCCACACAGTCCTGTAATCAGACCGTATGCGCATGTTATCGTTGTCTGAACGATCACATTGTCTGCTGCTTGAATTGCACTCCTGCTGTTTGTCCACTGCCCCTAATTATTTTTGTTTTAGCGCTTGTCCCTGATTTCTCAGTCAGGCAGTTGAAAGAGGCCATGTCATCCTCTGAGAGGTGTCTAATCAAGGGATGAGTAATCAAACAAAAAGCTTTTTGGGGAAGGGTGGAAATGGAACAAATGATATTGTCTGGTTGGTTATTATGCTTTTCTGTTCTCACCCCTTAAATAGAGTTCTTGCAGAAACCGGAGGAACTGCCCATTAGTGTGCAGGGTTGGGCTGCTGAGTAAGTGGATGGTGGATGCCTTGTAAAGAGGGAGTGGTAAAGGAAACAGCCTAAAAATCAATGAAGTAGAAATGCATTTGAAGCACATATCTCCTGTAGTCGATGTGTCACCTGAGTGCCAAACTGCCTGATAATATTTGTGTAGGTGGCTCTGTGTATATGTGTCTGGTGTTGTTATGCGTGCACATTTGGGATGGCAGGAAGGGGACATGGTGAGCCATCGGTTCCTGCGAAGTGCTGTGAGATGTATCAGGGCTTGGCAATAAATTTCATTGCATTGCTGTGGTGCACAGAGAAATGAGTGAGGAAATATCTGATTAAAGTGTGCATTGCTGCTGAGGCAACTGAATGTTGCCATAGCAATCGAGATGAAATGTGCAAGGAGTGAGATAATTAAATCTAACCCTTTTAGAAGTTTTTGACAGTCAATGCACTGCCAATAAGAAAAAAAGTTATCTCCAGTATTAAAGATAAAACCCATTTCTTGTGGAAGTACTTCTTGTTGATATTTTGTTGTCCCCTTTGCTAAATGCATTGCTTCAGGTGCTTTATTTGAATGTTCCCTTTAATAATTGGATGCAGTTTTGACCTTGGCCCGTAACTGCCAAGAGCTTGAGCGGGTTTATTGTTCCCGTGGAACTGCTAGACAAACTATCCAGCTATTTTGTTTTCCCTCCACTCTCCTTACAGTACAGTCAAACCAGGCTGTCACATCTTAGATTATGATTCAATAATATCTAGAACGTGCTGCCCTCTTCAGGAACTGGCGATTAAAAAGAACTTCTGTATGTGTTTATTGATTCAGAAAATCAGATGCCAAAATGTAACCTTATAGGATCCAGTGAGTTTGCGGCATTTAGAAATTCTAGCAGGTTAATACAGAATGGTATGGCTTAAATATTAATAAATGCAACGTTCAAGGACTATTGTTGGGAAACATCAACTATAAATGTCACAATAGGGCTGGACTAATAATTACAGAAAATTGGCAGCCTTGGTAGGCAGATTCTACATACCAGATTCGACAGGCAGCCAAATAATCTGGAAGACATATAATACACTTTCACAAGACAAGTCAATGTAATGTTTGAAACATTGAGAAACAGAGACCCAAATTTAGATATGCATTTAATTCAACCATATGTTTTCCCTCAGAAAACCCTGAGGTATGTCTACTGCCACCAGAACACTTGTGCTGATGTGGGGGCTGTTGTCATCTCCTTACTTGTGCTGATGTTGTCATCTCCTTTCCACAGCCCTTCTTCCCATTTGGAACAGCTATGAAGAAGAAGAGGCAGAAGTCAGGGGCTGTTTTTAAAACTGGGGCCGAATGGAGAATTCCCCACCTTCCCATAACTGTAATCAACTTCTATGTTTTGCTGGTGGCCATTTTGAAGGAGGTTGTGTTGGAAGTGAAAGACAATACCAAATGAGATTTGATAGTTGCATTTGGTGGGAGAGGGCTAATTAATCTTGCTGTTTAAGTCATTTGTTTTGAGCCACCTTGAAGACCCATACAGGATGGAAACGCAGGATACAAATGCTTCACAGTGTAATCCTGTCCAGTTGTGGACTGGCGAAACTATTGTTCCGCCAGCGCTGGGTGTTGAAAACATGCCGTAAGGCACATTCTCGATTCCCAGACAGTAAGCGGCACTGGTGCGAAGGCCTGTGCTGCTCGCTCCATGCCGGACGAAAGCTGCCGCCGGACGCAGCTAAATACTGCGCTGGGCGGCATGGGGGGCGTAGGGAGGGTGGAACAGGAGGAAGGATTGGGTGGACTGGTCCTGGAAGGGGGAGGGATCCTTGGCGGCATGCTCCACTGAATCCTATCCCCCTTCCTGGACCTGGCCAGCCTTACACGGGCCTCCTGGATTTGCACTAGCCATTTTGCTGGCGCACATCCAAGGAGACCCATTGGGGCGACTGGGCCAATGTCCCTTTACCCCAAGGAGGCCTACGCCTACACCGGCGCTGGCCAGATCCTGGATAGTATTCGGCACAGCGTGTTTTTGCGCCCTGTGGTGGTCCTAGAGAGCATTGGGCTGCCCGATAAATAAATAATAAAGACTGGATCTTATATCACCAGTACAGTGTGGTTGGCACTTTACTTTGGCTAGGTCACATGTCACATCACTAACATTTGAAACAGGAAGACCATGTTGGATGGGGAGATTATATGATTATTTCCCACAGCCTCCAGAAACCAAGGCATGTTCCCCATCTTCCCCATCTTCCCCCAGGCATCTTCCCAATTTTGAGTGTTATCAGTGGGGGTGGATCTTGACTATGTGGGTGCAGTAACCATCCCATACAGATAAAATCAGAATAAGAAAGGCATCCATTTATTTGGAATGGATGTGTTGAGAGACTGTGGGTTGAGTAAATTGATTCCATACCAGCTGCAAACTACAGTGCTGAAAGGAAGCAGTTGCTTGGACAACTCAGAGAATAGCCTTCAATTAGACCAGGGGTTCTCAACCCCTTCTCAACTGAGTACCACCTCCGGTGCCAGTCTCCTGCTGCGTACCACTGAAAGTGACTGGCAATGACATCATCGCCAGTTACTTCCGGATTTTCAAGTTTTCAGAGGCCAGAAAATGCAAGTAGGAGACTCTGGGTGGGTGGGAGGGCCTTTCTCAGCATTCCCATGAGGCTCGGCCAAAAGCAGGAGCCTCTCAGGAGCGAAAACGCGCTACCGATAATGCCATGTCAGAGCTGGGTTCCGGTGGTCCAGTGGTCCGAGTACCATCAGCAGTTGTCCGAAGTACCACTGGTGGTACTAGTACTACTGGTTGAGAACCCCTGAATTAGACAATGGTTGTTACGTGGCTTTTCTTGGGATTCTATGACATTTGGCTGTGTTTTAACCACAACTGTATAATATTGTTTACCAATTGCTTCTCTATCACCTGACTTTCCCCATTCTCACCGCTTAGTTCAGCATTTGATTCCTTCCCATTCTTGTCTAATCCAATGTATGTAGAAGACTGTAAGCTGTTTAGATAAGGCCAACATAACGTTTGTTTTTTTCTGTGGTGCCTAAGCACATTGTTAGAACTGAACTAGAAATCAGCACTGACAGAAATAATATTTTTCATTTATCTGAAATAAGCCATGATTTCTAAATTAACTAAAATTAAGAAGGCCTATATTTTGGTTTTAGTATCAAATAAAAATTCTCTGTGATATTTCAAAGGAATCTTAAACTAAAGGCCAACATTGGGGGGGGGGGCTGGAATATTGCACAGTACAGATTATGGTAAATTATGAAGCTTAGTGGGTATCCTTGAGCAAGTCACTATTTAATCTGATCTACCTTTCAAGGTTGATGTGAGGATCAAATGTGATAATTCCATATATGCTGTCCTGAGCTCTTTGAAGGAATAAAAACATGATAAACAAATGAATGTATAGGAGCACTAATGGCTTTAAAAAGTATGTGGTGGAAATGAAACGTCCACATATTGTTGCATTACCATCATCACAGTTTAATGTAGCAGCATTGATTTAAAGCAGCAGCATTGATTTTATGCAGACAGATGACCCTATTGACCTCTTCCCCTCCCCAGCCCCCAGTGACTTTTGTCAGTTGTGTTATTACAGGTGCCCATAAGCTTCTTCTAGGATTCTAATTAATTCAACATACGTCCTAGCTGCATCCCAGACAAAGTCTAAAAATGTGTGGGTCAGCCCTTACTGATTCATGACTGATTCACCAATGAAAGTACAGAAGTTTCTGCAGAGCTCCTCACCCAGTGGACATGACATTCCAAAACCGGCAGAGCCAGAATGTCTTCTGTCCTCAGCATGTTTGGAGGTGGAGGAGCCTGGGATCCATGCCACGGAAGTATGTAAGTTCAAGAAGAGCTGAATTGGACAATATGATCAAATCAAAATAAATTGTTGAGAACCAGTTAGGAGCTCCATGTGGTCAATTTCCCCAATATCACTAGTTTTATTAATATAATTTGAAACTTATCCCCTTTTGAAGGTGCCAAGTATTAATTTCACAACAAGACTGAGAATGGCACATCCCTTGTGTCTTTATTCATCCCAGCATAGCATCACGATCCTTTTCCAGTATTTGTTTGATAGTACTATATATGTGTCTTTGTTTTAAACTGTCAGACAATTTTATTTTGTATGTAAACCAACTGAATTGTGGAGGATTGTTGTTATTGTTGAAAAGTGATATATAAATATTTTGAACAATAATAAATAATAGCCAACCAGTGACTTTCATAGCCAAGCACGGATTTTAACTTGGGTTTCTCATGTCGGGCATCCCAATCCTAACCAGTGCTGGCACAGTGGGGCCGGCACACGCTGTAACCAGTGCTGGCCAGGAGCAGGCTGGAGGTCTCCTCGGGGTAAGCGGACATTTTCCCCCTTACCTCGGGTAAACCCCCAGCTTGCCACCAATCCCACCCCTCCCAGACCCAATCCACCCACCCTTGACCTCCCTGCCCCATAACGCCCCTCCCTGCCCCCTCCCTTCCCCATCCCCCATGCCGCTCACAGCAACCGTACCTGCTCCAATGCACGACACTCCTGGATGCAGCAGTAATGGCGTAGGCCTTCCCGCCGGCACTGCCTACTCTCCGGGTGCTGTGAATGTGCTTTATGGCACATTTGCGACACTCTAGGATTGTGCCGTAAATCATAATACCATGCTGGCTCCCAGAATAATAACATTACTTGAAAATATGACCATGGTTGGCAACATGGCAGCTTCAAGTTGCTCTGCAGTTACAGGATTTTTAAGTGAAAATGTGATTTGCTTTTTGAAAATTGTTTTATGGAAACATTTACAAATTTTGCTCCATAGATAGGGAAGACTTTTCAAAAGCAGAAAAAGTTGTCTCATAATCTACTATGAATCATAGTAGATTATGAGACAACAACTTCTATGAAAATCGTCCTAAACGTTTACTTTGTATAATTTAATTTCTCTCATGGGCAGCCCAATCCTGTATAGGTATCTGGCAGGTGGCCCAGTCCGCCCACCGGATCCTATCCCCGAGGCCTCCTCGGTCTCCTTGGGGGAAAGGGACCATCTTCTTCCCCCGGCGTAACATGGGGAGGCCCCAATGGGCCTCCTTGGATTTCCGCCAGCTATTTAGATGGCGGAATTCGGAGGAGACTATGTAATGGCGGAGCCAGCCCGGGAAGGGGATGGCAATATGGCTGCCACCATCCCTGTCCCCCTGGGCTGGTTCGACCAATGGTCCCCCTCCCACGCTGCCTGGACCGCCCCTTACCTCCGCCCCTAAAGGGGATCACTTACCTTCTCTGGCAGCCGTGGGGACAATCCGGCGACAGAGTGAGGGCAGCCGACCTCTGCGCCAGCCACCATTATTCTCAAGTCGTTGTGAATGTGCTTTACCACAAGTTCGCGATGCTTTGGAATGGCGGAGCATTCGCTCTGCCATTTTAACTTTGGGCGGGATTACGCTCTGTGTTAGGGATGCACTACTTTCATTTGACCACTGCTTCCTAAATCGACATGACATTTCATTATGATGTACACTAAAAATTGTTTTATACTTTTAGTCATTGATTGTTTCATTTTATGTAGCTGCTGATCCACTGCTTGGGAATAGGACTCCCCATGGTTAAGGGCATAATAACTAATAACATTTCTTTGCTTTCCAGGGTATTTTTGGCACAATGATAAATTTCATCTTTCTCAGAATGGTAAGCAGAAAACTATTTTCTATATCTAACGCCTATGAATACAAAGGAGAACAAGTAAACTGTCATTTTAAAATAATGAAAATTCACTTAAAATATACAACTTGATAAAGATGTTATTCATACAGCTGTAAACTTCTGAAAATTAAAACCCCATAAAGCCATCTTTAGAATTCCCATAGATTTTGTGTGTGCATATGTGTGTCTGTGTGTATCTTTGGTTGTTGTTTCTAAAGAAGCATAAAGATTTACCACCTCTTCTGGAAATGCTTTGGAAACCTGGGGTGTTCACCAATGTATTTTGCTGCATAATTTATTGTAATATATACATACCCACACACATAAATATGGTTTACGTTCTATCAGTAGAGAGAGGAATTGTATCTCTGCCTTAGATTGAGAGAGGGTTAGGCCTATATAATGTTTTACTGTGTTGAACTGTATAAAAATTGATCCTTATTTATGTTCCTCCAGGGTTTTGCTGCATATGTGAATTTAAAATGGTATATTTTCTGAAAATAGACACCACATCTTTAGAGAGAACTCATGCTACCATGTTGCTTAAAAAAAGCCTAACACCACCAGATATTTTCTGAGGTTTTTTTTCTTCTAAGACTGGAAAAAGGCAATATTTACTTTACCCTTTGATCATAACATCTTTGCAATCAAATAAAATGAAAAATTCATCATATTGTACATGTAAAGGTCATCCTAAAATAAGTCTGTATAGAAAGTAGCCTGAATCAGATAAGCCAATTGTTAAGAGATATGTTTCACACTCTCATCCACTTCTGCCCACCCTTCCACCTTTTTCTCATTCCTCAAAGATTTAGTTTGAAATAAACACAAACTATCGTAAGATTGAGCTATTTTGACACTGAGAAAAAAATATTATTGGGAAAAATAGTTCCAAGCACAAAGGTAACCTCTTCTTAGTAGTACAGTTGAAAGCTCTCCTACCTAATCCCAGAAGAAACTTGGGCCCAAACCAAACATGCAAATTTCCCATGGAATAAGCACACGTTAGGAAGCAGTATTTACATGGATTTCCTTATTCCGTGGGTTTTGTGCCATGGAATATCCATGTATCTCTTTCCAATTACTCCCCCTCTTATTCTATGTGTTTTGCACCTTTCTGCGTGGGTTTTTTTAATGTATGGTCGCAAACCCCACATAGATCTCAACATCTGTAAGTTTGGTAGGTGAGATGGTATCCTGGGGAGCCCTTCCATGCCATAGTTCCTTCTCCCCTCGTTTTCACCTTTAACTTGCATCCTTCTCTTCCCCTTGCTCGTGGCGGGTAGGAGAGGCAGCAGTGAAAGTTGCTTTTGCTTGATCTTTTGCTCTGTCTGCTTGGGATCTGGGGGGAGAAGAGAAGAAGGAGGAGAAAGCCAACCGTGATTTAAACTGGAGAGGGGGGAAGGTGCATGGTGCCTCACAATGGAAAGTAAGTCCCATGGTGTTCAATGGATTTACTCCCAGGAAAGTGTGTAGAATTGCAACCCCGGTCACATAGTGGTAGGTACGGTATGAATGAGAGTGAGGCAAGGGAGGACGATATTGAAATATCTTTGTCTGTTAGCCTGAGTATGGGTGTGGGGGGGAGGATGCCTGCTTTGAGGCACAATCCTATGTTTGCTTGATTGGAAGCCCCATTTTGACATTTTGCTGCCTCAAGAAGCTATAGTGTGCAACCTAAGACAGCGGTTCTCAAAGTGGTGGGTTGCGACCCACCACTGGAACTGGATGCTGTCCCCTGCCACCTTAAGGTGCGGTGACAGCATGGTGGCGGTGATTCCAGCGATTGCTGCTGCCGGGTTCTGATGACTTCCGACCTGTGGAGCCCTCTGCAGGCTCTCCGAGCTTTAGATTTACTTTTTTGTTGTTGTACAACCATTTTGTTGTAGCCCTAAAGGGCCAGACACAGTATCCAACTGCATCCCCTTTCCCGGGTATAGGGCTGCCCGGCCCCAATGGGCCTCCTCGGATGTACGTCGGTTCTGGAGCTGGTGTACATCCGGGGGCGCAGGGTAAGGGAGATATTCTCGCCCCCTCCCAGCCCGCTTCGCTCAATGGTGCCCCTCGCTCTCTGCCCGGCCCGCCCTCCCCCTGCCCCAACTGGTGCAGGTCTGGAGGGCGGCAGAGAGAGGGCCTCCAGCCTCCGCGCCACCGGCCCTTACTCTCCAGGTGCCGTAAATGCACTTTACGGCACGTTTACAACACCTGGCGCCTGCAGGCGTCAATTTGCGCTGTCCGTCATGAAACGGTGATCTCGGGCCTCTCTGTCATACCTCACAGGGTAATTGTGGGGATAAAAGAGTGGGAGGAAAACCATGTCCCTTCACTGAACTTCTTGGAGGAAGGCTTTGATAAAAATGTAACAAATACATAAGGCAACAGGTTCTCTCATTGTGTAGAATTTTCTATTGCTCTGTGCCAAGTGTTTCCTATGGTAAAAGAAGTGGGGAAACCAGATCAGTAGGAATATTGTCAGTACAGTCTTTCATAGGGAAGGTTTTCACTTACATGCTATTTCAGTGATTATATCACTGATATGAATGAACAAAGAGGTGGACTCAGTGCCCCTTCCTCCCTACAAAACTAAACCAAGGATACAGTGGTACAGTGGCCATTGTATTTGTTTTAACAAGGAGCAAATGAAGAGTGAAAAGACTAGTGGGAAGCTGCTTAATTCTCAAAATTACCTCCACCTTGTGTGAGGCAAATTAGCACCAAATGCATGGGTGTAGTCGGCTTCTCCTTTCTGTCCATTTGCCTACACCTCTGTAACACATCCTTCTAAGACCAGGACTGTGTTTTCCCCTCTAGTCCTCTTTCGACCCAATATTTTCTTCCCTGTTTCTTTCTCCCATCATGTTCTATTTCTTGTTCCTTATTGATCTCTTCTCCCTTTCTTGTTTTATTCACAGTTTCCCTCCTTTTGTTCTCTACCGGCCTTCTGTAGAAGGAAGAAGGAATTAACTTTGTGCCAGGGCTTCCCTAGTCAAGCTCCAGACCCTGCTTCAGAACTAGAGCTCAGCTCTGGAAGATATATGGAATTAGTAATAAGAATGGGTGTGAGAATATATAGATTGCCAAGTTTCTCTCACCACTGAATAATCATAACAAGCAACCAGTCATTGGACAAAGAACTCCCAAATCTTGGCACCTTTCAATTAAGAACTTCCTGGAAGAAAGGTGGGGTGCTGGAGTGGCAACTGGGGTGGGGGGTGGAGAGCAGAACATAATAGCAAAAATAATATCATTTCTCTTGCTGGTGTATTCGGACATCTACTCTCCAAAGACTCCTAACCTTTTGTAACACTTTTTTGCATCTCTCTAGTAATACTTTGTTCCAGTGCTTGAGTCCTTCTGCTGCAGTGTGGATCGACAGACATTTCATGCATTCCGGGATAAGTCACACAGGGACAGAAAAACTGGCTCTGCGAGCAGCCTTTCTTTCAACAAACAAAGGCGTGTCCACATGAAGTTAATTCCAGAACAGTGGAAGGAAATAGGGGGTTCCATCCTGTCCACTCCTCTTGCTGTGTTCTACAGATTCTGGAACAAGCAACTGTGGGAACATAGTTGTGACTTAAATTCTACTTCATCACCATCAACAGTATATTATCAAGTATTTACGTCCTGCTAAGAACTGGACCGCTATGAGATCAAACATGAGCACTCAGATTACATCGTAAAAGGCACAACACAGGGTAAATCTGTTGTGGCCTTGCTCTCTGATAAGCCCAGGAAGAAGTGCCACAGAACGGGAAGCAGAAGGTCAGGTCCTGCTTGGGGTCTGGGAGAATGAGATCTCCCTTTACGATGGGGGAGGTTATCCGTGAACGGGTACTCCTCCCACTTGCTCCAAAAGCAGGGCCAAACAATCTTAAACTTCCCATGGTGCTGTGGAAGGTACTCACATACCAAGCTCCAGGACAGAGGCATTAGAAAGATGCGCTGCCTATTGTTCTCGAAACATCCTCAAAAACTATATCCACTCCTCCAAAGTATCCACTCCCCCCCCCACCTTAGCAACAGTGAGGACACGAGGGGAGTCTGAGGAAATAGACCTCCATCTGACTTCTTGATGGAAGCTGAGTGAGAAGAAAAGAGCATCCACATGCAGCTGACCACCTTAGGTGGCTTCACTGACAGGCCGCTCCTTAAAATGTTCAACAAGATCGTCATCTGTTCTCTTCTACTCAGCTCTGGAGCAGTTTTCACCATCTCCTGAAATATAAACATAATTCTATGCTAGATTTTTTTCATGTAGTACAAGTACAACTGAACTCACCCATATCACTTCCATCAATGTAGTTAAGGGTATGTTTTTTATTTAATCATATGTAGGTTGATAAATGTCAGATAGCCAAAGAAAATAAATTGTTGAATATAATTAATCTGCACCTTAACAAAATACACTTTGGTTCTCATTTCTACTTCTAGCTGTGCTTAATGAATAAAGATTAAATGCATATTACTATGAATAGTCACAGCATTCTAGGTTTTAATCAAAATGTTTTTCCCGCTGTCTGTATGCTAATAAATGATCTGATACCTTTTAATGTTAAATGTAGATATACTGAAAGAATTTCATTAAATTCCAACATACTCCTTTAAGGTTTTTTTTAAAAAAGTTAATTCATGATTCAGTCCATTCACACACTTATATACATATGTACATACATCACACATTTTTAGATTATAGCAGCCCAATCCTACCTAAATCCCCGCGCAGCATCCTGTGAGGGATTTTTGACTGCTGGAGGTTGCCCCAGGGTATGCCACAGCAGCCAACAGGATTGACAATGGGTCAACTCAGACTTGCGCCAGTGATATCGCTGGCGCAAGTCCGAGTTGATCCGTATAGGCAGATCAGACCCAGGAAGGGGGGTTTGATTTGGCGTGAACCTGCCTTCATGGCCTGATCGGCCCACCTCCTGCTCCATCTTCTCCCCCTTCCACCCTCCCCCTTCCCTGTTCAACCCCTTCCCCACCCATTTCACCCCCCTGTGCAGGGTTTATCTGCTCTGGCGAGCCTTTGTAGCTCCGCCAGCATGCGCATGGGAAGACTTCAGCTGGTTCCTGCTCAAAGCGCTTTACGGCACTTTTGCGGCAGCCAATGCCAGCGGAACACACATTTCACCGATGCTTCCTTTAGTTAGTAAATTCTCCTTTCCTGTTTTGTTCTGTTACTCTGCACAGCACCATGCACATAAATCAATAAAGAATCACATTTGCCAGTGAGAAGATAAAAAGCTTGAAAACCGTTAGAGTGCTGCTTTGCCTTTTTGAGGCAATGGAATATATGGATCTGACTTTCCTTTCAATTAAAATACCATGCACCTATTCTTATATAGTACAGATTTCTTTAGGGATTCTGGTGTCACTTGACTGTTTGATTCATTTCACAGGAATAATACCCATCTTAATTAGCAAAAAAAAAAAAAATAGATGGACTCTCTCTTATTTTACAACAGAGAGTTCACTCACTGTGCTGCTCATCAGTGTTAGATCAGTGTCATCCTGATGAATGACAAGTTATAGTCTTACGCTTTGTAGCGTCTTTGTCAGACATCACCTTGTTCCAGCCAAGCAGCTTACTTGATGAGTGGCTGCTCCAATTGTCTGGCACCCTAGCACTGCTGGGCTATGAGCCAGCTTGGGTCCTACAACTATTTATGGCAGTGTATTCAAAGTTCAACTATGCAAATCACAACTATTAAACAGGAAGACATAGCAGATTTGTTTTTGAAATGTATTCTGTGGCTCACAAGGTCAAATCATTTGTTTTCTCTGCAGTAAAATACAGTTTTGTCAGTAATGATCGAACAGATCATCACCTTTTAACGTTTTATTTAGATTGAGTCAAACTGAACGTAAACATCTCTTCAGTTCTATGCTAGAAAAATAAGCATATGAAGTGCTTTAATATTGCAGGAGAGAGACAGAGAGAAACATAAGATGATGTGGGAAAGGTAATCACAGGTCACTTCTATATTGCATTAAATAACTGAAAAACGTCCTACAAGTTTGGAGAACATTGTAAGTGTGGGGAAAACATGTAAAGGCTAAATTCTCTACTTCTGTCACGCTGGATAAGTTGTGTGTACAAGGTGAATAGCAGAATGTTCAGCTAGGATGGGCAAGTGTTTGTTTTTTGTCAAACTCCTGTGGATTTAATACCTCTGATCATCCAACATTCATCAGGTAGACATTTTTTGGTAGGGAAATGTTGCAGTCATAGGAAAGGTTTTACTAGCTGAATTTTTGCTTGCCATGCAATTATTAAAGTCACAGAAAATCCCTGCTAGGGAAAAAAAAAAAGCTTAGCAACTATACTTCCCATGCTAATTGAGCAGGAGACAAATCCAAAAATTTATAGTCTCAGGGTTTAGTGACACTAAGATCCCTGCCATGTCTTCTTTGGGGGCTTATAGTTACTTGGTTCTACACACAGTCATTGGGCCATAATTATTACTGAGAATATTTATACAGGCATCCCCCCTTAACTGCGGTCCCTATATCTGTGGTTCCATTTTTCCACAATTCTCCGCACCCCTACACCCATTACCTTCCTTTGTCTTCATGGCAGTGGCGCCAAGCAAGTGTGTGTCTTGCTTTAACAAAACGCTATAAGCAGCAGGCTGCTTATAGCACAGAAGCAGACAAGCAGCCTAAATGCTACAGAGGCTCAGCCCGAATGTTAACAGGAAGCAGGAAGTTAATGTTCAAGCTGAGCCTCTCAAGCCTTCAGGCTGCTTGTCTGCTTCTGTGCTTATGCTTATAACAGCATGCTTATAACATAGACACATGCTTGCTTGGCGTCACTGCTACGAAGACAAAGGAAGGTAATGGGCACGGGGGGGATGTGGGGGCCGCGGAGATAGGGTTCATTCTTTTCCACGATTTCAGTTAACCGCAGTGAGAGCAAGAACCAATATTCTGCAGATATGGGCAAATTCCTGCATAAAGCTTTTCAACAACAACAGAAGTTCACAAAGTTTACATAGCAAAAGTAAAGAAAGAAATGGTTCCCTGTCCCCAAAGGGCTCACAATATAAAAAGGTCGAGAAGCAACACTGGCTGTCAGCCACTGGAAAATATGTTACACTGAGATGAATAGGGACAGTTGCTCCCTGCTGCTAAATATTAGAGGACAACTTTAAAAAGTGACCCTAGCAGAGGAGCTGCAGTCATACGGTTGTGTGACTATTTGTGATGGACTGTGAGAATATTTCATTGAAGACAGGCAGAATCCTATTCTTCACCAGCTTGCCTACTGTAGGTTGCAGGTGTTACTCAATGGGTGTGTGACAGACCTCCCTACAGCGGTATGACCACAGATTAACAAAGGCAAAAAAATGTTTCCTAATTCTCCCCAGACCAGTTCTAGTGTGAGCCTTGATTGGTCCTGAAATTGCAGTATGAATAGATCATCACATCCAAATCAGTGCCACACAAGAACTATGCTGAATGTTTTCTGATGTGGCATTTTCAAGGGAAGGATGAGGAACATCTTTATTTCGAAGTGATTTGCTTTCCTGCGGTTCTTTCCTCTGAGACTTTCAATGAAGATGTGGGACCACATGAACCTGTTCCCTCTTTTCTCTTCTGATGTGCTTTTCCTGGATTCACGGAAACGATGATAGTACAGACTTGGTGTACCATGTTGGCTAGGAGACTGAGCTGTGAACCAGGACTTCCTTGGTTGATTCTCTCCTCTGCTGTGAGCTCCCTCTGTGGCCTTAGGTAGACCATTCCCACAGCTTCAACTCCTCAGCTGCAATATGGGGATAGTAATACAATCCTGGAGTTGTTGTAAGGATTATGTCAAGATAACACATGTGAAATACTTTGCACGCTCAAACAGTGCTGTACAAATTCAAATTGTTATTGACTTAGGTGTTGTTTGAGAAGCTCACAAAGTTTTTTTCTCTCCTTCTGTGGAGGGTTAGACAGGAAGGACTAACTATGCGGCAAACTTCAAGCACCCCTAGTGGGGTTCAGCTCTCCCAGTTTCTTTACAATGGGATCTTTTTCCATTTTCTGTGCCACTGAAGGAATGCTCCTTTCTATTTAAGTTTCAATACCACGCCCGTCAGCATGGTAGCCAGACGGCGCCCTCAGTGAAAAGGTAAACATTGCACAACTGCAAAAGAGATAAAAGTACACAAGCTCACCAAGTCTGCCACTTAGTCTGTATTCGAAGGCATGTTATTGTTCGGAAGGTGATGCTGGCTGCCATATAAAAGGCTGCTGAAAATACTAATAGGTCACATTGTTTCTCAGTGCTGGCAGTGCTAAGGAGCACATTCATAATTCTGGTTAGTCGATCTTGTTTAGGGATCTTGTTTAGGACATTGAGGGACTCATGGCTACCTGGTCCTTGAAAGTGCAAGCATTTTCTTCATGTAGGCATTTACTATATTTTGATTTAATGTTTTCCATGTGATTCCTGGGATACTGCATTCACCACCAAACAATGTAGAAACTCAAGGTGCAGCTTAAGAAAAGAGGTATTACGCATTCATGCCTCACTTCTCTAAGCGGTGAGAAGATTCAGGGGCCAAGTGTTACCTGAGTTTGGGCTTCCTTTGGAGGAGGAATCACTGGAGACATGATATCTTCATAATATTTGCTTTATTTACATATATAGGTATTGAGCATATAGATGGAGTTAGTGCGCTCCTGCAAGCAAGCAGGAAACATGTCCATTTAATCAATGTCTGCAGCTGCTTAGCTGCCAACTTCTCTTCTTGGCTTCCATTGCAATCTCTGTTAGATCCTAACTTTCTCTTTCTCTCCTAGAATCTCTAGCCTATGGTGCTCTTTTGTCTTAGAGCAGTGGTTCTCAAACTGGTGGGTCACTTACTCTTTAAGGGACGTGGCAATGTGCATTGATGGCACTTTTGGGGTCCCACCACTGCAGAAAAGGGGTATTTTCACTTACCGGGGGCACACTGGCCCTCCAGAGCCCTCTATGGGGGCCCCCATGCCTCAGAAGAGCTTGGGAGCTACTTCCGGTTTTCGGCGAAAACCAGAAGTAGCTTCCAAGCGCAACTGGAAGCTCTTCTGAGGTGTTGGGGGCCTGCAGAGGAGACCATGCCCCCCTGCAACCCCTGGAGAGCCGGTGCGACCACCGGTAAGTGCAAAAATCTTTTTTCCGCGGTGGTGGCAGGACCCCATTAGTGCCGTCGCCGCAGTGTCTGCAATGATTTACAGGTTCCCTTACTCTTCTGTAGGAGCTTGAGAACCACTGTATTAGAGTGACGGAGTAGTTATATCTTAACCTCTCTGATACATGGGTCAAGGGCCCCCAATGGAGGCTCTCATTCAAGGAATTTCTTGAGTTGTTGTTAACTCTCTTTTATCCTTTCCATATTACTGGCTAAGCTTTGCCTCAGGACCTGGCTCATGTGCCATACTCTTCCACAACATCAAAGCTCCATCTTAAAACACCATCTCCTCCCTCAAAAACGTATCTGACCTCAGCTAGTCTGGCTGGCTAAGTGCTTATCCTGTGTGATAGAACAAGTGAACAGGTTAACAAAGAAACAGCCAGTTAAAAGCATGCAAGGTGACATGGCAAGATCTCTATCACCAAAACATCTCCAGTCCAAAGCAGGTTAATCAGATTAATCAGATGATCATCATCATCATCATCATCATCATCATCATCTTCTTCTTCTTCTTCTTCTTCTTCTTCTTCTTCTTCTTCGTGGTATCAAAAGCTACAAAATTTAAACTTTAGGTAAGTGTCACAACTGGAAACAACATTGTATGGTCTTTAAACCAGCTCAGAGGTCTAGTCTTTGTCACTGGAGTCTAATCTGTTTCTTTAAGACCCCATCAGGCCTGGTGTATTGTCCTCTCAGTGGCTACAAATAGGGGAACCTCCTGCACCTCCAGTTCTTTCTTGCTTTCCCTCATATGAAAAAAGTTAGCATTTCCCCAGCCATATTCACCTTCTCACCTGCCCCATAGTCACGGAATCCCTAAGATAATGAGTTAAACTAATATGGTTAAGGTAGAGCTTTGTGAATTCCACTACCACAGTAGGGTTATATCGCTAAAAAAGCAATTTTGCCCTGTCGTCTGTTACCCAAAATACAGCTAGCAATCCATTTTCCTTGCCACTCCCAAATCCTCAACAGCTACAATTCCTTTGTCCAAAATTGCACTTTCCTCCCCAGTGGTCCCCCAACTCCAATGCTCCCCTCACAGAGAGGGGAGTGTGGGAGGGCGAGTGAGGTTAACTCCCAACAGAGTTAACAAAGTAATTCCTACAATCAATATACAGCTGCAAATGGATCACCCACAACCCCAAACCAAGCATTTGCAGGTCTGCAGGACGAAGAACCACTAAGCATCACTCCAAAAAGAGTAATTGGAAATTCCATTCATACTACCTCTCAATGGAAAATGATGGAAAGTGTCTGTCTTCTTCCACCAGTTGCTCTGGAATGGGTTCCTGGGGCACTCCAACAGGTACAGAGGTTGGGAAATCAATACAGAAAAAAATCCGTTCAGCCAGATCAAAACATAGACTTTGGACCTTTTATTAATACCTACAAAGCTATGGAATTTACCAACTGTTAAATAACTCTCCTTAGTCAATTCACTTAAAAAGATCCAGCTGCTTCAAAGGAAGAATTAGAGAACAAGGTTAAGGCAAATACCAGAAGACCATTTCCATAGACAATGTTAAACAATATTTAAGAAGCTGCTTTCGAAACACTAGCCATAAACTAGCAATCATGTTATAGGAGGCTAACTAGAAACTGAACGTCACTTAAGGTGCAATCCTACCTAATTTTAGGCCGGCAGAGCGAGTAAAGCATAAAGCATGTTTGCGGCTCCTTTGGAGAAAGCGGCACCCACCGGCATGGAGGCCGGTGCCACTCACTCTGGCACCTACCTGGACCTGCACCGGCCGATGCAGGTAAGCCCCGTGCCAGTCAGCGCAGTGGCGTGGGGAGGGCAGGCAGTGGTGGCGAGGGAGGGGGCCATGCTGGCTTGCGTTGATATCCTATGCTCCTTCCTAGGCCGTGCCGACCTTTCACGGCCTCCCTGGACACGCACTAGCTCCAGAGATGGCGCACTTCCGAGGAAGCCTATCACGGCCCATAGTGCTTTCACGGGGAGAAGGGGATGACCGTCATGCCGGCGCAGCCTGCAATCTGCCTAGGATGCAGCAGCCGGCCGCCACATCTTAGGCAGAACTGGGCTGTTATTTTGTGTAACCTCCATTATTTATTTATTTATTTATTTTTATTTAAAGACAAACAAAAATGATCCATCCTGATGAAAAGCTTTCACAAATGTAATTACACATTTCACTATTGAAGCAGGTCCTTTTAAAAAATTGGTATACAGTTGTAATGTTTAAAGGTTATTTTCAGCTCCTCTCTGTGCTATGGTTTTCATATAGAACCCAAGTAAGGACAACCCGTTATTAAAGAAGCCAGCAGGTGTTCTTTTTTCCTGAAACATGTGGAATAAAAAAAACAATGATTGTGTTGGCTGCATGTTGGGTGTGTGTGTGGCAGGAAGAAATTGTATAATGAAGAGAGAATGTTCACAGAAAGTTCTTTAGGAAAACAATTTTGTGGAGAGATGGGAGGTTCAGTTACAATTTTTGTTGAATTTTTTGGTTTTTTTTGTTTGTTTGTTTTTGCAATTAGGGAATGGACTGGGGAGAAATGGAAATTTGAAGACAAATCTTGGGTAAGCATCAGGGCCAAATTTAGGTGCAGGGAATTCCTAGGGTGCTAGCCTTGGTTGGGAAGCACTGGTCATCTCAGTTATTCTTAAAATTAAGAAGTGTTATAAGACATATTATCTATTTTTATTTGCTTGTATACTGTATATGACATGAGTAAATAAAAAATTACAGATCTATGAGTACAAACCTAGTGAAATCTGTGCATGCTTACTCAGAAATAATTCGCATGCGTTCGGTGGGGTTTTCTCTCAAGTATGTGTATATAGGATTGCATCCTTACAAGTATAAGCCTACACACCTTTATTTGAAGTCCCGTTATGTTCCCTGGGACTTGCTCCCAGGTGAGTTTACGTACAATTTGTAGCTTCAGCATCTTATATGACAGGGATTAATCATGTATGCAGATTGTGCATAAAAGCTGTGGAAGACCTACAAAAATAAGGTATTTTAAAGCTGAACAAATGATGTGGGACTGTACTGAGCAGGGGATGGACTAGATGACCTCCAAGACACCTTCCAGCTCTAACATTGTATGATTCTCTGATGACACTCCTTTCCTGGGGAACTGTTTGGTCTAGAGTCAAATGTAACTGTACCACATACTTTTCATTTATTTATAATACTTACATCCCACCTTTTCTTCCATAAAAATGGGACTCCCAAGGCAGCTAACACCAAAAGTTTAAAAAATAGAAACAGCACCTCACAATAGCAAAACAAGAGAAATAATAAAAGCAGTAAAATCTGTAGTGCAGTAAAAGCAATAAAAAGGTTTTAAAAAACCACCACCAGCAGATAATAAACATGACAATCCAGTTTACAATTAAACAACAACTAAAAACAGCCTAAAAAGGCCTAGGGGGGAAATGCCAAGTGGAAGAAGAATGCCTTTAGCCTCTCCTAGAAGTTTGACAGGGTGAGTGCTGATCTGCCAGCTACACTGAGTAGCTCCCTTTTGAGAGAAGGCCCTGCCCCTTGTGGCTGTCAACATGGCCTCTGCCACAGATAGCATATGCAGCAGTACCCTCTCGGATGACCTCAGAGGATGATGAGCCAGTTGATACAGAAGATAGGTAAGGGAATAAATGTTCCCTTACAGCACAATCCTGACTAACGAATCCTATCCCCGTTCCAGGATGATCGTGATCGGCCCACAGATCTACTTGGGGCAAGGGGACATTTGTCTGCCCTATGTCTACTCGGGGCAAGGGGGCGTTTGTTTGTTTGTCTGCTCGGGGCAAGGAGACTTTGGTGTAGCGTGGGGAGGCCCCAATGGGCCTCCTTGGATTTTCGCCAGCTATTTAGCTGGCTTAAGTCCGAGGAGGTCGTGGAAAGGCTGCGCCGGCCTGGAATGAGACGGAAATATGGCGGACGCCATTCCCGCCCCCTCCTAGGCGGACTCGGTCAACCGCTGGCCTCCCTCACCGCCTGGAACGCCCCTGCTGGTGCCTCCCTTACCTTCTCTGGCGGCCGCAGGGATGATCTGGCGCCAGACTGAGGGCTGCCAGCCTCTACGCCGGTGGCCCTTACTCACAAGTCGTCACAAACGCACTTTACAGCAAGTTTGTGACAGCTTAGAGCGGCAGAGTGCTCGCTCTGCTGCTCTAAGTTTACAGTGGATTGCGCTCTCAGAGAGGAGACCTCTGGGACTCCCCCCCCCCCGCAGTTTGATGCGTCTGCATCACCAGGGGAGGAAGGATAGGATTGGGCTGTTAGCTTAAGTGATTTGTGGATCTGGAAGTTCTTTGTTTTAGCTAGTGTATGTTACAGTAAAGAAACCCTCAAGACTTTAGTCTGATTCACACTTTATTTTTAACCATAGTTAAATTTACATGATCCTTTTTTTAGAAGAGAAGTTACATTAATAATTTTACATTATGTTTTTAAAAAGAGCTAAGATCAAATGTTAAGTGCAGTTTTGCTCTTCCCTCTCATTCTTAATTGTTGAGCAATGACATGAAAATGTTTCAAAACAGACTTTTATATAATCATGTAGCATATCGATGTCCTTTTATTAGAAATGTGCTTTCTGCCACTATTTGAAGATAATTGACAGTTAACATCAAATATCTAATGAAAAGCTTCCCTTGCCTTGTTAAAGCTGAGTTTTATGAGGCCAAACCCAGCTTCCTCTGAAGCCTGTGGAATGATTCTTGTTAACTTCAATAGGAGCAGGATTGTGCCAAGGGCTTATTGAAAAATAAATTATGTAAATCATATCCACATTAATAATGAACCTCTTTAAGATAAAATGCAACTCAGCATGGTCTAAGTAAAGTCAATAATACAGTGCCAACAGCTTTTCATTCTCTTTTAAGACTTGCATGAATATTAACAGGAAACAGTATGAAAATATTATTTCTATTGTTGTTCATACATACTTTTTGTATGCAACAATCTTATGAGCACTGTTATTCCCATTTTACAGATGAGGAAATATCTATCTTATTGAGAGATAATTTTCTCCAGTGCCATCTAACAGAGTTACTCCATGCCTTAGCCAACATTTGAACTCTTGCCTCTGAGGTTTTAATCACTACCCAGGATACAATTATGCGTGAATTTCGAAGTGATGTTAAAATCACTTTTTAGTTTCTGCAGCACCATTTTTTAATTGTAATGCAAGATAGAAAGCGGGTGAGAACGATATTTAATGAACTCTACGTTCTGATGAATGCAGCTCTTGTTGTAGACTGACAGATATGCGAAATTCAGTTTTTAGAAAAGCTAGTTCATACTTCTGAAAATAAATACGTATATTTATAATTGTTGAAAATAAAAAGTACATATGTTTTGGGGTTGAATGACTCTGAAGAACTATGTGTAGTGGGAGCAAAACAGCCACTAGTGCTGTTCACACAGTGCAAGAATTCACACAGTGGTACAAGAAGTCAGTTCTATCGTGGTTCTTAAACTTCTGCTTATATAAGAGGTGGCACATGCTCTTGGGCAGGGTGTAAAACAGCCCTGCCAGGAGAGGAAGATATCTTCCATCTTCAGATGAGCATCTTTGGATCCAGCTAACTGTTTTTAATACCCTAACAGCGCAATCCTGACTAAGGATCCAGCTGGCGACCCAATGCCGCCCGCCGGATCCTATGCACCAGCTGCCCGGCACGCGCCAGGCCAGAGGTCTACTTGGGAAAGGGGACACTCGTCCCCTTCCCCGAGTGTAAACCCAGGCCAGCCCTATTGGCCTGCTCAGATTTCCACCAGCTAAATAGCTGGCAGAAGTAGAGGAGGCCGTGTAATGGCGTAGCCAGCCCAGCGGGGACAGGGATATGGCCGATGCCATTTGCCGCCCCCTCCCGGGCCGGCTAGGCCAATGGCCCCCCTCCCTCGCTCGGACCGCCCATGCAGCTGGCAATGGAGCGCTTACCTTTGTCACTGATGTCCGCATGGAGATCCGGTGCCAGAGTGAGGGAGGCTGGCCTTGTGCCGGCCTCCCTTACTCCTGAGTTGTCGCGAACATGCTTTACGGCACGTTCACGATGGTTTACGGCAACAGAACGCTTGTTCCGTCGCCGGCACCAACGTCAGGATTGTGCCCTCAGAGAGCTTGTGCTCTGCCACTAGGTGCAGCAGCAAAACCTATTTTTAGCCTTTATGAATTAATATAGTTCAATAATGACAACCCCTGCCATAGAACTTTTATATACCATCCTTTTCTAGCACTGGCATTTGCCAGAATCATTCCTATCGCCCTATTTTACAGGTTAAAGGACATGGTATAGGCCATACAATAAAAATAAAATTAAAAGGTCACAATCCAGCACACATGCTTAAGTATTTTTGATTGCAATGGAATTTAAGAACATATACTAGAAAGTGACCTAAAACTTGATTTCTGCAAGCACCTGGTCATGTGGAGTAGTCCAACTTATGGAGCTAATTAGGGGTGTAAAACAACTCAAGTGCATGATCTAAAAGCATCCCCAAGCTACAAACATGCTCCATCAAAGTGAGTTCAATCCCTTCCAGAACAGGCTGAACACCACTTCCTTAGTCTAATAGACTCTCACCGACTACTTTCATCTTGCTTGGGTCAGGTTTAAGCTTTCTATCTCTTATCCAGCGCAGACACTCTTTCAACACATCTGTCAACTCATCCAAACCAGGTGAGAAGAGAGACACAGTTAAGTGTTGCCAGAATACTGACGACTCTTCGCCAAAAGACTTAGAGCCATCTTGTGCGTGCTTAACTTGTTTGAGAATCTTCATATTCTTCCTCTGTGCCTAATATAGCGGAAAGTATCCAGAAGAGCCATGAGATTCTAATCAAAAATGAGTATAAAAGTAGGGGATAGGCAAATTCATGAAGAATAGGTTTTCATGGCTAGCGTCAGAGAGGTAATAGGAGCTCACAAAAGCAACAGCAGCAAGAATCTGCATGCGAGGTTCCTGAATATGCCTGATTGCTCACTGTGAAAAGCAGGCCTAGATAAACTTATGGTTTGACCCAGTAAGAATCTTCTTAAGTTCTTGGGCAGCGCTTCTCAAACTGTGGGTTGCGACCCAATTGGTGGGTCGCAGCCTGATATCCGGTGGGTCACCATTTGGGCCCTCCCTTGTGCCGGGTTGGCTTCAAATTGGAGCCCTCTGGATGCAACTGGAGGCCACTCCTGGGCTTCAGGCTTCGCAGGCCTCAGAAAGTGACTTCTAGTGTACTTCCGGGTTTGTGGAAGTAACTTCCGGAGGCCTTCTGAGGCCCACCAGAGGCCCACCGCGGGAGAACAAGGTGGGTTGCAGTGCCCTCCCAGAGCAGGTGGGTTGCGGGGGGAGGGGAGTTTGAGAACCACTGTTCTTGAGATACCTTGCTCATAAAAGCACTATGCTGCAACTACTGTATAACCATTCTCTAATTACAGAGAGCATTTGGACAGCAAACAAATACTCCAGTCCTGTTATATTCGGCATGCATCATTTTGAGCCATTAAGTCAAACACAGCCCACAGCTATGCATAGCAGCCTATCAGGTGCACAGTAAACTTCCCTGTTTTACTGTCTGCCTCTGATTGCATAAACTGGGATAGTGAGGACAAGTGATCAACATACATCAGGCCACAACACATGGCTGATGGACTGCATTTAGCTTGGTGGGCCACAAGTTGCGCAGACACAACTACTACAAGTGTGTCTGTATGTGAGAGAAAGATAATATGCATATGATTAAATGTTTATTAAAACTGAAACCCTTTCCTTTTAATTATACTTAATTGTATATAATTAAAATGTGAGAGGATTAGGGAAATTAATAAACATTTCATCAGAGCTTAAGCAAAATCAAAAGATCATGTTATAGAACAATTGTTTTTTCCACATGTAATATATGTATTAGACTTTACTGTCTGACAGACCTTTTGAAAACTTAAAAGGGCCAGTCTATAATTTGTTGTGTGTCCATTCATAATTAAATTCCTAAAATATTATTTGATCTGAAAAGTCAAATCCTCAAAGTACTCCACTGACTAGGCTTTGTTCCGTTTTGTAATGCTTCTGATGTCAGACCATGCTGTCAGAGTCAAAATCCCCTTGAAGTATATCTGATTCATACTAGAGTATAAAACATATAATCACTATATTGCTGCCATTTTTAGGATTAACCTATTTTGTAGGTTGAAAGACTAAGGGCCCAACCCTATCCCCTGCCAGCCCATAGCATGCAGCACAGCTGATGGAGCGTGTACTGCATGGTGGTGGTGTGTGCGTGTGTGTGTGGGGAACCAGATGGCTCAGGAGCAGTAAGCAAAAATCTTTATCACTTACCTCCCCGTACACTACCTGACCTCCAATGGGTCAACTCAGACCTATACCAGTTATTTAGTTGGTATAAGTCCAAGGAGACTTAAGGGGCGATTTGGGGAACGGAAAGGGGGATAGGAACTCAGCATGTGTGGCTGCTGCCAAGATTGTCCCCCTCCCACCCTTGAACTGTCCCCTAACAAGCCTACTCCCTGTCCCAAACTGCCCCAATCCTCCCCGGAACCACCCCCCACTGTTGACCTACCTGCTCTGGTGAGGTGTCTATGAGCTGTTGTAATGCGCATGGGGTCTCTGACCATTTGTGCTGGAAGGGCAGCCCTGGTACGCATGACAGTGGTGTGGCTTTTACGCTGCCAGTCCAGGACTTGCAGTCCAATCCTATCCTCCCCCGCTGGTGCAGCCACACTGAAATCCCCTTACCTCTCTGTAAGCCTTTCCGCTCTGCAATGGGTCTCCTCGGACCTGCACCAGCAATTTTGCTGATGCAAGTCCAAGGAGAGAAAGGGGGTGGGGAGGATACAACAAGAGGGGATAGGATAGGCACGCACCATTGCCGCCAAATCCACCCCTCCCGCAGCCTCTCCTCCCCATTCCTCCCCCTTCCCACTTAGTTTCACCCCTCCCCACCCCGTTCCACCCTCTCCCCACCCTGTCCCACCTCCCCTGCTGTCTTACCTGCTCTGGCGGGTGGCTGGTGATCCCCCGATATGCGTGGAAAGGCTCTATCCTTCTCGACGGCACTCAGGCAGCATGTTACTTTGCGCACTGCCAGAACACTTTAATGGCAGCAGTAAGGCAGATATTGCTGGCGGAAAATAAGAATCCCAAATAATTTGCACTTCCTGTTCTTCACATCCTTCTCTTGTGTGAGATAGAGTATTCGCATTTCCCTTTCCTGGAAGATGTGGGAAGGGTGCAAAGTGATGAAGAACCTTGGCTCTTGCTCTCCATACCTTGACTGTGCTAGTGATGACTAACCAAAAGCTGAGAGTTAGAATATCTGTGTCAGGAAATCTTTTAATCTGGGTTGTTTACTGGTCCACCATCTAAATCTGTGTTAGTAAACAAATACTACAATCTCTGTGATAGGATTCAATAGATCAAAAGATAACATTTATCCCTTGTGTATATGAACTTACACAACATTTTAGCGTATCTGAACTTTCCCCCTTTTTGTTGTTCCTGGGAAGCACCACCTTCTTCAGCACTAGCAGAAGGAAGGATTGGATGTCCTCTGTAGGAAGAGGGAGTACAAGGGATTGGGATTTAAAGAGCTGGTGGAATAGGATTGTATGGTTTAGAAGAAGGGTCTAGTGGCAAAGCACATTCTTTGCATAAAGAAGATCCAATAGCGTAGCTGAACTCGTGCCAGTGGGGAGGGGGTGGGGCAATGCATCATCGCCCCACCTGCCCACCACCAGTATGGCCCTGATCCGGAGCCAAACAGATCAGGGCCATTCTGGTGGTGGGGCAATGACACCCCACTGGCATGAGTCCAGCGATGCTACTGAGAAGAACCCAGTTTCAATCCCTGGCATGTTCAAGCAGGGTTGGGAAATCCCTCTGCCTGCAGTCCTGGAGAATCCCTACAGTCAGTGTAGAAGACAATACTGCACTAGATAGACCAGTGGCCTGAAGTCACAAGGAGGCTGCTTCATAGGTACAGTACATATATTTCCCTTGTCTAACGGAGGATGCCATTTTCAGTGGTACAGCACAACCCAGGAGCAGCACTATTTGAGGAAACCGATTTGTTTGGCACATTAACACACACTTCACACAATGCAATGGTAGCTTTTCTTGTTTTACACAAGCCCAGTATTTAAAGTGTATCATTTCAAATACAAAAGCCCTTGATACTCATGTTAAGTTTCCCAGCTCCTCCTCTGTCTTTTAATGAAACTTGCTGTTCATTTTTAGCTAGCTTTTGGCATTATTTCAGATAGATTCCAATGCAACGCAACTGGTTTACGTTATCTTTAAAATAAGGAAATCGTGACAAAAATGTATAAAATATAGCACTTGTGTTTATAAAAGAAACATTCATATAGGAAGAAACATTTTCTAACTTTTCTCATTACCCCAGCGAGAACTGCATCTTTAATCAAACAAAATGCAACGGCTTTCTAATTTTGTTTAAAGTGTTGCAGTACTTACACAAGCCAGATCAGGTTATTGTAAATCTAGAGCAAATTAGAATCATTGGTCTCTGCTGATGCATTCAAGGGTACTATGTAAATCATAAATTTAATGGCATACTAAGACACACATCTGTTTCTATTTTGAGGAAGTTAATAATATAACTACAGAATATTTAAACATGACTTTCATCATCTAGAATATAGGAAAAATACTGTTGTATGTTGTACATTGTTGTTAGTTGCATTGCACCCAAAATATGCCGACAGTCTGCAATTCTCAGTGGTTAACTACAGTCAACCATGCAACTTTTCTTACTGTCTATTTCTCTGCTGTGAATTGCTTGTGCAACAAACCCTTGCTTGGAGGGAAAAAAAAAACAGTGTGCCATTTCTAACTGGACCTCAAGATGTCTATGGCACACTTTATATTTTTAGTAACAAAAGTGGTGTGTACGATAGATTGGAAGAAAATGCTAAGGATTTCCGAGTAACTATATATAAATGCTGACATAACAGTTATAAATTACACTAATGGTCCAATCCTATTTGCGCGTGTGGGCCACTGGCATGGCAACTTCTCTGCTATTCTACAGAGTGCTTCCACTGGTGTGAGGCTCAGACAGACCCCGGCTGGCAGAGAGGTAAGTTTCGGGGTGTTTCGGAGGTGGGACAGGGCAGATGCTATACATGGGATCCAAAGCCCCTGTCCTGGGCCTGACAGCCCCCCTGCGATAGATCTACACTACCAAAAGAGCCGGCGTAGATCTGAGTAGGTCTGTTGGGGCATAGGAAGCAGCGGAGGAAGTAATTAAAACTTTTCTATATTTACCTCTCCTAGGTGGCCTGACCCTCTACTGGCACACAGAATATAGTGTGCACTGGCAGTTTTAAATTCTGCGTGCCAGTGGGGTATAGGATTGGGCCATGAGTCCCCTACATATGTACAGGTTAGGTTCTAGAGGTCTGTATGTAAGTTGAAATGTATGTAGGTTGAAACATTCGGTTCTAGCTAACCGAACACTATCATGCCTCTGAAGTCAAGCACAGATCCATTGATCCCTGGTCCAGCTACCAGCATGCCGCTGAGAGTTCTTTTTAGCTTTTGATAAGGTCCCAAGTTGGGATGAAACGTAAAGCAGATTTTTAAAGAAGTATCTGTGCTTGACTGTTTTGGACAATCCTGAGAAGCGGTTACTATAATATCTTTGAACCGAGTTTGAAAGGAATCTCTCCAGGCAAGTTTTAGTATTTGTATTTCTTTATTTTTCAATCTTCTATATTCAACATGACTGAAAATCCCATAAACTCGATGTCTACACAATGTAAAGTATTTGCTGCTGCAGCCCACTTTGCTATATCTAAGAGTACTGAAAGCTCTGTAATTTGGACTGAAGCAATTTGCTCCATCTCTCAAGCTTGTGGTTGACATCTCTGCTGCTTGCTTTCTCTCATTCACCTTAATACACCACAGAATGATTATTAAATAAAATAAAAAACATTGCACTGAAGAAACATCTCATTTCAGCATTTACCATGAGTCCTAACTAAACTCCCACATCTAGTACAGCCCCCCATATCCGTGGATCCACTATCCGCGGATTCACTTATCCACTGTTCACAAGGACCCCCCTGCACCCATTACCTTTGTTAGGAGTCTAGTGCTGGCATCAAGTAAGCATGTCTCTTCCGTAAACAAAACGCTATAAGCCAGCATGCTTGAACCACGGTTCAGGCAGCCAGCATGCTGGCTTATACCACAGAGCAGGCAGAGCAGCCTGCATACTAGAGAGGATCCCAAACGTTAAACAGGAAGCAGGATCTTGAGGCATGTTTCGAAAGGTGGGATAAAAATGTTTAAATAAATAACTATGTTATTTACATATTAATAATATGTTTATTGATATGTCTGAAGTAGCTCTTTGTGATTATTTGTGGCCTTCCTGCAGTGCAGAGAGCGTAATGGGATCATATATTACAGATCCTATTCTAAAATTAAAGCCTATAGGAGAAAGTTTGGACTGGTTATTCTTTTTTTTTTCTTCAAAAATGAATACAACTTAAATTATGCTCTTTTGCTGTAACATGCTATACAATAAAAGACTTGGTGTCAGTGTTTCTGGCAGCAAGATAAACCACCCTGTGATGACAGATTTCTAATGATTAATGCTACCGTAAACTCAGAACACAATTGCAGCAAAGTGCCAAGGTTAAAGCATGTTGCAAATTAATTTAAAAGCTCATTCATGAAATGGTAATGGTCAACATTTTGATAGTTCAAGAATGATCTGATTTCTAAGGAAATTGCTATGATGGTAGGAAAAAGAGAGATGTAAGCTAGAGGAGGCCAGAGATCATTCTTTCACTATTTACAGATTCATTTTGACTGATACTGTGGAAGTTTTGTAGTTCTTCACACTGAGCAGTGTGAATAACTATATTAAAAATGTGTTTTCTTTATCTGTGCCATATTCAGTGCAATGCTATGCCTTAAGGATATAAATATACACCATAGAGGAATACTAACCATTGAATCAGGAACCCTATATACTTTGGAAAATACATAATCCTCTATGTTCAGGTACTTTAGATACATACTAATTTATTCATGTGCTCTAACATCAAATGAGGATATTCCTATGCAGCATCCACATAGCTGCCCATCTAGAGAGAGCTACTTAGTACAGTATCCACGGGGATGTTTCTGCCCCCCCCCCACGGATACTGGAAACCGTGGATAAGGGGAACGCTATCCCCCGCAGCTCCCATGGCCCCCCTGCCATTATTTTTACTGTGTGTCTTACTTTAACCAAACGCTATAAGCAGCAGTATGCTGCTTATAGCGGAGAGTGCTAGAGAGTCTCAGCTGAAGGTTAACAGGAAGCAGGAACCTTCAGCTGAGCCTCTCTAGCACTCAGTTGGCTTCTCTGCTTCTCTGCTAGTGTTTGGTTAAAGCAAGACACACAGCAAAGGTAATGGCTGGGGGGCTTGTGGGGGGCTGTGGAGAACCGCAGATATGTGAAACCGTGGATAGTGAATCCGCGGATAGCAGGGCCACCCAGTAGTTGTTTTATTTATTTATTTATTTATTTATTTTCTGTATTTATATACCGCCTTTCTCATCATCAGATTTCTCATCAGATTTATTCAAGGTGGTTTACACAGGCAGGCTATTCTAGACCCGAAGGGTCTTTACAATATTGTTCTATTCATATATAGAACCTTTCCATACCCCAGATATTTCCCTTCCGAGTGTAGCCCTCCTTCTGGTTTGTGCTCTGCACTTCCAAGCTTCACAGTTCACCGCAGTTTGCACTCAGACGGTTGTCTAGATGTTCTCTCTCTAGCTGACTCCTCCGCATTCCACCCTCTCATGGTGTCTTCTCAGTGTCTCCACGAGGTCCGTTCTGGGTTTGGAACCTCATTCCCTAGGATGCTTACTAAACCTTGAACCCGAGCATTTCCTGAAGCATTTCCTGGATTAGCAGCTATCACAGACCAAAAGCTAAACTAGTATGGATTAAATTGTTCTATAATAGTTTGTATTATGGTAGGCATTTTTTTCATCACTTTTCTAAAAAAAATATACAGGCTTTGTTGTCTGTTCCAAGAGCTCAGAAATGCTATACAATAAAATGATGCATAAGAATACGGTACCGTCTCTCTCATAGAGTTTTCCCATTCTCCTTTTTAAAGTTATTTGGGGTATCAGTTAGACTACAAATGGCTGTACAATTCTTACAGTGGAAATTTTAAATAGCATCTTAATGAATTATTTAATGTAAGTATATAATTAGAACTAGTACTAGGCGAGTGATTGATGTTCTTCGCAACAGTAGTGTGGCATTGATATCTCTCTTTTGACTGCTGTTTTTGGAGAGGCGTGACCATTCTTTCAATCAGACTGGAGCAGCATTTGTCAAAAACAAAAAGATTTGAACGTCAATGCTTATTTAAAGGAGAAAAAAGGAGAAACAATATCTTTGATCTCCCATACATTAGTGGTATTTCCGGTAATATCCCTCTGCTACAGGTATTTATAACATGCGGGGGGGGGGGGGGAGAGAACAGTACAGAGAGCTTTATAGGCAGGTTTGCACTTACAAGTGCTGGTTTCACACCAGGGACTTTTACAGAAGCATAGTAAAATGTCACCTAGACACATTTGTTACACAGAAGGAACTGGGCTGTGCCTCATTCCCTATTTGAATGTATGAGATACTGACTATAGAACATGTTATGGTGAAGTGGATAAAATATTCCAATCTAAAACCAGACACTGTTGGGACTTATTGGGATGGTGTCAGGGTTACCAGGCTGAGGTTGGCCCATGCCCATCAAAGGCCTCACCTAGCTGGACTGTCCCCCTGAACTGAGGGCATCAGTTGCCACAGATTCAGATTCTTCCTAATTTGCTAGTAGAGAGGATAGGAGGAGCTACTGCCTAGCGACACTGCTGCCTGCCGCCAGAATGATGGAGCCTCCCCCCCCAGTGCAGGACTTTCCCCCAGGGCCTCCAACAATCTGGCACTAGCACTGAGATGTGTACAAAAGTATTCTTTTGTACCCCAGATCAACTGCTTCACTTTACTTCATAGCAGGGCTGCCTCTTCAGTCCATGTTCTTTAAGTGCCAAAGCAGACACCATGGGGCCATCATTCATGTGTCTGCCCTGTTCACATATAATGTGAGGTGGGTTCACGTGTAAAGTGAGTACACAAAAGAGAGGGATTAACCGTGCAATCCTGGGTAAACAAGCACTGGGCGAAGCACCCAGGTGCGTTTATGGCACCCAGAGAGTAAGAACCGCCAGCCCTCTCTCCCCCAGCGGTAAGGAGTAAGGAGGCTGGCAGCCCCCTCTCCCTCAGTGGACCGTCCCTGCGCCCACCAGAGAAGGTAAGGCCTGCATCAGCCGGTGCAGGGGTGGGGGGAGGGCAGCTCGAACGTACGCCAGCTCTAGAGCTGGCATACATTTGAGTAGGTCCATAGGGCCTCGGCTGCCTTGCACCCTGGAAAGGGGATGAGTGTCCCCTTCCCTCGAGGTACTCCCAGGCTGCCCTGGGGCAGCCCAGGATGTCCAAAGAATACCACGGCCGACCCTTTAGGCCGGTCAAATATCCTTACACAGGATTGGGCTGCCCATCTTCTCTGTCTCCTGCTCTAACCACTTCTGTCTCTCTGAACCAAAGTATATAGGGTTCCCGATCCTAGCTCTGATGCCATAAATAAGCTAGGAATGGAGACTAGTGGCTGGAGCAATAGATTGAGGGGAGGTAAGATAAGGGAGGGATAAGGATTCAGCACCCCTGACTCATGTACTCCTATTACTATTAAATTAATACTCCCTTATGGTTCTGTCATGTCTATTTTGGCCCTGCAGACATGCTTTTATTGTGTATCCTTACCACAAAGCGTCTTCTTGAATATTAGTTAATTACAAATACTAAACTTGATTCTGCCTAAGGAACAAGAAACATCTATGCTAAATAAAATGATCTTCATTTTCCTGAATCTAGTTAAATCAAAAACATGAGCTTCTACAGCTGGGAGGAAAAAAAAAGTCCCTCAACCATGGTTAAAGTGTTTGAAG
Organism: Plestiodon gilberti rubricaudatus; assembly: GCA_026170595.1. Taxonomy (NCBI): domain Eukaryota; kingdom Metazoa; phylum Chordata; class Lepidosauria; order Squamata; family Scincidae; genus Plestiodon; species Plestiodon gilberti. Next base: position 136,497,897 of record JANXHW010000004.1, on the reverse strand, counting down.
CCCATCAATCTCTCTAACCACACAGCTAATGTGTTCCTTCTGTTTTCTTTGAATAAAATCACCAGAGTGGTTCAATGTTGATTTAACATAAAACAAATGGAAATGGGTGTTTCCTTCGTTACATGTAGAATTTCTTTTAAAAAAGAAAACAATGATCAAGTATTATGAGTACATCAAGTACTTTTGCCATTAATTAAATAATAATTTAGACCAGGAGTCATTAAACTTGATTTGTGCAATAAACTACACAGTATATGCAACACCTGTTTGGAAACTGCATTTTACCTGTTTCACTTTTTTTAAAACAACAAAATTTCAAGATGCCTTTTCAGTGTCTGGAGTAAAAACCTAAGCGCTTCCTTGGACATTATGTTGTGCTGCACTGTCTATTTGCAGAACTTCTCCTGACATCTGCATTCAAGTAAGTAGTGCAATCAGTGTAAGGCCTCTAAGATCATGGTTCTCTCTCTCTCTCTGCCATGGCACTTTCTGTGATTTCCCAAAGCTTTGCAGATCACTAAAGTTTGCCTTGATCCTGGCAAAGATCCTGGCTCACATGCTACATTATCACGTGATTGAAAAGCTGGGAAGTCCCCGGAGAGAGAGAAAAAAAAGCAGCCAAATGTAGAATCCAAGCCAACCCTAAATTAACAGAGTTACACAAGAGAATTTTAAAACTCACTAACAATAAAAATAATTTTGTTTTAATTAGCTATTCCCTCCAGTGTTTACAAACAAAAGCCTCTTTACACACTGTGATGAAGCAAACAAGATTCTACAGAAAATAGCCCATTCTGTAATATATATACTGTCATTATTTTATAGACTTGTTAAAGAAAAAAATGTATGCAAAAATTCATATTTATAAGAAAGCGAGGAAGGGCCCAATCCTATCCAACTTTCCAGCACTGATGTAGCCATGCAAACGGGGTGTGCGCTGCATCCTGCAGTGGGGGGGACAATCACGGAGGCCTCCTCAAGGTAAGGGAATGTTTGTTCCCTTACCTTGGGGCTGCATTGCAGCTGCATCGGCACTGGAAAGTTGGATAGGATTGGGCCCGAAAGGTCTGCTTCTGGGAGTTTAGACACCATGTTTAGACATAGAAAATTGTGATGAAGGCATGGTATCAGCATTCGGAATCAAGATTCATGAGACAGAGGCGTTGCAAGGGGGGGGGCGACCGACAGTGGCAAAACGCGCCGGGGGGTGCACAAGCCACCGATTTGGTGGCAATTTGGCGGTGCATGGGCGACGGCAGAAACGGCGTGAGTCGCCCACCCACTACTATTGGGCGGAAAAACCGCAGGGGGGATCTTTGTATTTTTTCGGAGTGGAGGGCGGGGCTTGTGATGGCACATGTGCGGGGGCAGGGCTTGTGACATCACGGGGTGTCAAGTAAAGCCCCCCCCCCCCATCGAGGCTAGCTATGCCTGTGTCATGAGGCAGAGGCTGGGCCAGAGGACTGAAAACAGGAAACCATCAACCTCTACAAACCTACCATACAGCTGTTGATCAGAGAGAAAAGCTTGAATAGAAAAGGGCAGGCATCAGAGAGCTGTAGAGGAAGTGAGATAGGTGCTAGAGCTGGAGCATATATGGAGAGATGGTCAAAGAAACAAGAACATGTCAAAATCTACAAGATAACAGAAGCATTGGCAAGACTGGGCTCTGGGAACTATACAAGGCATCTGAATCCTGTTCAAGTACAAAAGACCATGATTGTGTCCCCTATTAAAATCCTGCCTGTGAAGCCATAGAGTTAAAAAATATAGCAAAAAAATAAAAATAAAACCTTTCCAGAGCATAGTTGGTGCCAGGTTGTGATGGTCTTTGTACAAGGTTCTAGGACCCTGCCCTCCATTGTACACTGGTGTTTGCCCCATGGCTTACTGAGTGGGTAGTGACAGTGGTTTGTTTCCAGTCCCATTCACTGGCGTCACTGCAGCGGGGGTGGAGCTGTAACTTCCTCCGTGATCGGAGCCTCCCATTACATGGAGGAACCTGCACGTTGTTTTCACCGCTTTGAATGGGTTGGAAGGCACGGGGGCAGGGCGCTTCGTTCCTCTGTGTAACGAGAGGCTCCGATCACGGAGGAACTTACAGATCCGCCCCCCCTGCAGTGACGCCAGTGGTCCCATTGTCCAAGAGTGAAAATGAAAAGGAGCTTCTGCCACAAGGCCTTTTGCAAGAATAGCCCTCTGCACAGCAACTCCTTGGAAGGTGGGGATGAAAAGGAGCTTCCACCACCACTCCCAGAAGCCTTTGGAAGCTTCAGCAGCAATTCTTCCCGACTTCCACTGGCCAATGGCCCCTGTCTTAATTGATCTATGGAGTCTATCACTCCACATTTGAATGGAACCTTGTTTACTACTTAAATTCAGATTAAATTCAGATTTCATGCTTCCAAAATGTAGATGAAGCTTTTCAGCTCCAAATCCTGCTGGAACAGCATGTTTGGTATATTGTGACCATAGCCATCTCCTTGGTCTCCTGAGTTTAGGAAAAACCACTTTTGTAAAACAAAGAAGAAGCTTTACACTTCCAACAGTCTTCACCAGCCCCATCATTAAACTCAAGCTAGGAACAATCCAACAGACTTTCCAACTAGAGAATGCGAGAACTCTCATCTGGGTAGGAAAACAAAGGCAGAACCGAGCAGGGGTCCTCAACTAGCAGTAGAGATCCTCCTGATTGACAGCGCAATCTTGCTTAAGAATGCACCAGCGGAGCGAGGACTCTGTTCGTCTTCATATCATACCCCAAGTAGAGCCCCAGCCGCTCCATGTAATGGCAGCCAGGCCGAGGAAGAAGATAGGATACGGCGGAGGCCTCTGACGATCCCTTCCCGGGTGTAGCCAACCAATCCCTCCCCCCAGAACGCCCTATTCTGCACTCCCCAAGCCCCTCTGACACCTGGCGGCAATAGTGTAACTAGGGTGGAGCGCGTGGTTCAGCCGAACCAGGCACCCACCCTGCGGGGGCGGCGCGCGGGGTGGAGCGCGTGGTTCCGTTGGACCAGGTGCCCACCCTGCGGGGGCGCCGCACACCCACGCCGGACTTGAGTCTCCGAGTCGGGCCGGCCCCCTCAATTGGGAGAGCCGGCTCGGGGACGTCCTCCCCGGCCGGCTGCCCGGGGCCTTCTAAGGAAAGCCCGCGTGAGAACGGTATTTACACCGTTCTTTTCGCGCATGCTCAGACTGTTACTGAGGGAAAAGGGCTGCCCTTTTCCCTCAGTAACAGCCTGAGCATGCGCGAAAAGAACGGCGTAAATACCGTTCTCGCGTGGGCCTTCCTTAGAAGGCCCTGGGCAGCCGGCTGGGGAGGACGTCCCCGAGCCGGCTCTCCCAATTGAGGGGGCAACTGAGGGGGCGCCTGTTGGGCGCCCGGAGCGGTGACCCAGGTCGCCCCCGCCGGAGCGCGGCGCCCCTCCCTCCGGAGCGCGGCGCGGCCTGTTGGCCGCGGCGCTATTTAATTATAGGGGCGGGGTGGGTGCCCGGGGCGCCCACCCCGCCCCTTGAACCAGGTGCCGGAAGAGGCTGTTACGCCTCTGCCTGGCGGGGAACTCACCTTCCCCAGTGGGTGCAGCTCCAGATTTATGGCGAGTAGAGCGGCGCCGGCCTCAGCACTGGCACTGCCTACTCGCCGGGTGCTGCAAACGTGCTTTACAGCACGATTGCGAAACGCTAGACATGCGCCTCACGAGTCTTTTTCTAGGCAGGATTGGGTTGCCCTTCTCCACATTTTCCTTCTCCAGTCCCCTCTTTCATTTTGGCACCACAAAACTTTCCCGTGTTCTTCTGGGTTCCTCTCTGAAGCCCATCTAATCTCCCTACATTCCTTCTCCCCCCAGGTTTTTCCCCTCTTCACTCTGCACCTTCTCCTTCTAAGGAGTTCTCCTCCTCCTCCTCCTTCTAACTGCTTTTATCAGGCCTCCATTGTACGAATGTTAGGTGCAGTTTCCCCCGGCTAGAGTAAGTTTGAATGAGATACTTCAGTTAGGCCCAGTTGAATCCCTTTTTTGGTTTTTCAGCATTTTAGTAAATCTTTGTGCACGTTAATCCTTGTCTCTGTTATACAGTTGTGCATAACCCATTACACTGGGTACCTGCACACAATTGTTTTCCCCATGGGTGCATATTACATGTGTTTTAAAAAAGCACTGCGGGTAACACTGCAGGTACATTACTATGGTGCACCTACATTCCTTTTGAGGCATACTGTAAACCTGAATTAGGATGGAGACTGATGTGTGGTTGGCCCTGCTTCATGGCAGGTTTTGGATTGGATTACGTTTTGGTCCATTCCAATTATACCTTGCATTTAAGGCCCTCAATTTGAAACCACTTTCAAACTGGCTCTTGTGTTTTGTTGAGAAGTTTGCTTTTATTCTTATTTTTCAGTCTGTATGTACTCTGTGTTTAATTGGCATTTTGTGTCAAGTTGACTCAAAGTCCCTGCTAACTGGGCAAGAGGCACTTTTTCAATTGGTGCTCCTCTTATATTTAGCAGGGGGAGAGTAACTGCTCCCCTTTCACCCTAGCACAGTGTCTTTTCTGGTGGCTGTTTGCTGGTGGTGTTCTGCATCTTTTTTAGATTGTGAGCCTTTTGGGGACAGGGAGCCATTTAATCATTTGATTTTGTCTGTAAACCGCTTTGTGAACATTTTGTTGAAAAGCGGTATATAAATACTGTTAATAATAAATACTGTTAATAATTCTATGCCAGAAAAAGATGAGTCTGGCAACCTGAATGAATGGTTAAAGTCAAACTGACTTGCATATATTTGTTTTAGTAGGATGGACAAGGACAAAAAGTACTAATGCTGTTGCTTATGGAATTCCTATTCAGATCTGAGAGTACTGTCAACATACCAAGCTTATATTTAGGAAATATAGGAAGCTGCCTTAGTCAGAAAATTGGTCCATCTAGCATAGTATTGTTGACGATGTTTGGCAGTGGCTCTCCAAGGTTTCAGACACAAATCTTTCTCTGCCCTATCTTAAGGGCTAGAAACTTTATTTTTCTTTCGCTTTTCTAAATCCATGCGAAATGTTATACCTAGTACCAAACTCCATGCTTGCTCAGTATAGAAAGAGCCCTGAGGTGTGTCTACTTCCAGGCAAATCACTTTTATCGCTTTTGTTCCCAGAGCAAAAGATATAACATGTACCAGGATATTTCTCCTCCCAAAGTAACTGCACATACATACTCAGCAATTTTACAGCTGAACACAGTCTAGCAGAGGAAACAGTGTTGTGTGGCTGTAACTGGGAGCGCAATTTGACCCATTTTGTCAGATAGGTTCAATTGCCTTTTGGAAATGTGTTCTCCCCAAGAATGCAGCTGTCAGTACAATTGGCTGAAAGTGTTGTCAGGAACCCTTTCATTAGAGTCCATACGCACTAAAGCACTGAAGTTGTATACAATTCCTTGAGAATCATGGCAATAATCCATAACGACTGGCCATTAGTCTTCAAGTGTCTTATCCGGTAGGTATGTGAATAGCTCCTACTGGTTGACCAGAATTGCATGTATAGCAGACATGCAGGCAAGAAGAAAATGTTACAAAACCTAACATTAAACAGAATTGTGTTAGAGAAAGGGGTTTTATTTTTATTTTAACTAAAAGACACATATTGCAATTGCCTTTGATAAAATGGCATCATGGTCTGAAATTCACTCTTTGGTCACTCGTTGGTCCCCAGACAGTTGTGTGTGTGTGTGTGTGTGTGTGTGTGTGTGTGTGTGTGTGTGTGTGTGTGCTGATGACACATGAACAGACCACAAAGTAGCACTTTGTAAGGAAGGCATCAACATTTTTTGTCTGCAGTATATTCATTCACACCTTTTTATTCTTTGCAGGACACTATCTAGTTGGTGTTAATTCTGGTGTGAAAGTGTCAGCTATTCTAAACAGTGTCATGGCAATCTCATGTCTCTTTATAAATGAAATCAGAATTGATGTGGAGTACTTAGTAAGATTACGTCATTCACACAACACTGTGACTTGTGTCAGCTATCAGAAAATAAAGATGTGTGGATCCATTCCAGGATAAAGCAAGCTATTGTGTAAATGCCACCTACGAAGTGTCAACAAGGTATCTCCCATAGACACTATGCATACTGTGAAAAATAAAACATTAATAAAACATTAAAAAGGTAAAGGTATCCCCTGACAATTAAGTCCAGTCGTGTCCGACTCTAGGGTGTGGTGCTCATCCCCATTTCAAAGCCGAAGAGCCAGCGTTGTCCGAAGACGCCTCCGTGGTCATGTGGCCGGCATGACTCTCCATGCCGCAGCGCGTAGCATGCGGCTGGAACACGGAGCGCTGTTTACCTTCCCGCAAGCGGTACCTATTTATCTACTTGCATTGACATGCTTTGGAACTGCTAGGTTGGCAGGAGCTGGCCAAGCAACAAGCGCTCACCCCGTCGTGGAAATCGAACTGCCAACCTTTCGATCGACAGCTTATGGTTCAGCGATTTAACTCGCTGCGCCACCCGCTGGCCTAATAAAACATTAATAAACTCTAAAAAAAATGATGACGATTCACTTAAAAAGGTAAAGGTATCCCCTGACAATTACTTTTTAAATATAACCAATGTAACACTGAAGCTGTACCTCACAGCTAACTACAACAATATCTATAATTGGCATTCATTTTGGACTCTGAAAAGTTACTGGCTGAGATCTGAGAAGTGCCAGGTAGCATGTTGTGTTGCACATGAGCTATGTGAATTAACATGAGAAAAAAAGAACTACCGTACAAGCTGCTTTGATGTACCATTTTAAACTAGCTCCTCTAAGTGAAGTCTAAGGGCAGCACTAAAGAGAAAAAAAGTAAATATATAATAAGACACGTGAATAAAGAAAAACATTTTAAATAAGATTATGTAGGCTGGTGTGTGTGTGCATGCGTTTGTGTGTGCGTGTGTGAGTGTGTGTGCGTGTGTGTAGTTTCACCATGATTTCAGTGAAGCCTGTGTGTCTGTAAGAGTATCACCCAAAGTAGATACTCACATATGCACACATTTTCACACTCTCCCCCCCACCCCACAATGTTATGACTGCTAGCAAAAGGATAGCATTAGCATTCAGTTGGAGACTTAGTAAGAGGCCCCTGTGAGGGCATTAAAAGACTCCTGTATTTAGCTGATTTTAGGGGCTGGGAGGCTCCCATTGCAGGTCACACTTGTTTCTGTTAATAATAAACTCAGGTGGTCAAATGGTTGTCTATTTGGAAGTGAAACAAACAGGGACAACAAAAAATAAGGCATACTTTTCAACGTACTCAGTATAGGATTTGCAAAAAAAAAAAGTTTATTAATTAAAAGAAAAAGCAAATAAACAGTGGCCCTATGAGCTTCCAGTGCCTATAGAATAATGGATGGTTCTTAAATCAGGGTATTACTGATTATCACATAAGGAAAGGAAAATAGATTCAGGGGGAGAGAAGAAATTGACTAGCTCAAGTTCCTAACAGCTTAGGACCAAACTACTGGTAGATGTTACACATAATTGGTAATGTGGTCCAGTGTTTTGGGTTTTTATCCCAAAATATCACATGATGGGGATGTGCAAAACAGGGCACAACCACAGCAGGGGATTTTGCAATCCCAATCATCCCCCCCACATACTATTTTAAACAAAGGTTTAAAATTGCACATTAAAATAGTGCAAGGGGGGGGAGATGATCAGTATCGGACTGTGATGGGAGCAAAGGACCAAGCCCCCTACTCCGCCACCACAATTCTACCCCGTTCTATGCCCCTGTTTTGAAAAACAGCAAAATCAAACCACATTACACATTCTATGTAACATGTAATTTGATCCTTATAGTAATTGTCCTGTGTTGGGGGTGTTGGAAGGATGTGTTAAGTGCGGTTGAGAATCTTTATAGATAATCTTTTCACGGATAGTGCAAGTCTTACTACCTGAGCTAATAGCAATAAAATACTTATTTTCAGGATTGGCAGCCAGACCCCAAAACTGACTAGCTAGCACTATGCAACAACAGTGCAGTGGAAAAAAGTTGAGCTGGAGCCCTGAAGGGAAGTGCCCCATTGAAGAGGCTGGAAATTGCAGAACTATGTTGCAGGTCCCACTTTTAATTTTCCTATTACCAAAATTGTGGGAATACATATCTAATGACTCACTTTTAAGAATTAGAATTCCACAGTCCACTTCTTCTTGTATGATCCCCTTAATTAGGATTTAACCATCATTAAAGCACGCAATAGAGATCCCTGTATATTTCAACCAAAAAACATGTTGCAGTTATGCTGTTTTAGATCACACTGATTTCAGATGCTTAACTCTCCCTCTGAATACAACATAATTTTGAAAAGCTTAACTACGGCTGGATTGTGCCCTATATTTTCAACAATCCAACTTCCAGAAGACTATGCAACTCTTTATGTGGGCAGAATTCTAATTCTGAAGTAGCAATTCCTTATAGTCTGGGTAAAACCAACAAAACACAAATGTCTGTAGTCCTTATTCAGGCAACACTTTCGCTGTGAAATAAGCTTCCTCTGTCCCACCATTGGTGCACACTTTTTTCTTTTCTTTTCTTTTTCTTTTTTGCTGACAATGAACAGATAAGAAGGAATTTCTCTTCTTTCTCCTAGCAAAAGAAAAGCAAACACAATAATCCCTGTTTATTGTTGCAAGGTTTGTGACCTAGTCTTGCTCCCGTTTTCTGACTGCACCAAGGTCAGAGGCAGCCCCTCTATCAGAAAACTCCCTTTTCAAAGTCTTTTCATCTCCACTAGCATCTACTTTTAGAAAGCAGGAATATATTATACAAAATATGGTATAGCCCATTGTGTAACATACTGCATTTGATGAATCATTTTGCATGCATATACAGTACCTTGATTTAAAAAACCCTCTATAGGTGTTGTACTTTTGCATCTGAAAGAAAAATGCCTTTTGAGGTTCAGTATTGGTTTGAGTACAGTATTGTCTTAAATCTATTAATTAAATTGCTTAGTTCTGTATATGACGTCATTCACTTTCATGTTCTACCATGTGCTTTGAACAATTTATATAAAGAAAGGGTCTTGCTGCTTCCTCCAAGATATCAGTGAGGATCGTTTGAAGGCAAGAGAGCAATTTTTACAGGGGTAATAATCAAACTGATTGCACACAAAGCACCTTAGCAGCCTGCAGCAATTGCACAGACTCCACCTATACTTGGTGATCTATACTGGAGTCAAAGAAAGACCTGATTTCTCTTCTCTGAAGTTTTAAAATGTGGGAAATTGGCATTATTACCTTACCTACTAGCTTTTTAGAAACCAAAATCTGCCCACATCCTGCAGAGATACTTTCCTCTGTATGTCCTGTCTTATTTCACAAGGTGAGACAAGGGTGGAAGGCCTCAACTGAACTCCCACCCTGTTTTCTCCTCTCTGGTTCCTGTTGTCTGTCATGAAGTGTAGGGAATGTGGGAAACTGATGGATACAGGGTCTGAGCTGTTTGTAGTCTGGTTTGTTTCAGAACATCTTGGACCTAGTTATAGTGGACAAAGAACTTTCAAATTCAGAAAACAAACTTGAAAACGTCCACTTACAATTACAACTATAATTATAGTTACAAAAATATCCGACAAATTTCAGATGCACATACTCCTGTCTTTGCACTGGTTTCAAACAGTTCTGACTTCAGTCTCAGATTTATTGATCATAGAAACACCCCTGACATGGGATGATCCATCAGTGTAAATTCATTATAACTGTTTCTATAAAGCCCAAGATTGTCAGTCATGTGGGAACAATCTGGATGCTGCAGACACCCGTGGATCACCGCCACTTGTGATACTTTACAACAATAAGGAAAACTATTCTTGCCTTGAGGCCTTTTGGTTAGTTTGAAGAATTTCACTTAGCTAATTTTCAAGTACACGATAGTTTTAAGCATGGAATGTCTCTTAATTGCTTGCTTCAAATAACAACTACACTGAAAGCAAACAGTTTTTTTATTTTGTGAAAATCTAGTGGAGGGACAGTACTCTTAAGGAAGGAATGCTCCTTTCTACTCCTTCAAATAAGTCTATTTTAAAACCGCTACTCTGTTTTTATGCAGTAAAACTCTGTTGTGCCAACAGAGCCCAAAAGCCCAAAAAGACGATTATAAGTTTGAAGGCTCACAAAGTTAAATAGCCTCCCAACTGGCTTGCATTGCAGGTTTTCCTGACTGTAGAACTAACGACCCCGTGTTTTTTTTCTGGTGTGGACAGCATAACTCACTCATGAAGAGTGACCCTAGGGCAATTTGTGGTGGCACAACAGAGTTAATACAGGACGACTGGCCCTGAAGACGACATAACTCACTCCACAAGAATGACCCTAGGGCAATTAAAGGTGGCACAATAGAGCTAATACAGGAGGCTTTTAAACACCAATTTAGCCTTTTGCAGTCATTACAGCAGGAGAAAAGAGGACATGGCCAGAAAAAACAGGAAGTCCTCATTCAGGCCCAAACAAAATGTTGCATTAAATGTGCAGCTGCACTAAACATGGGAACGTTATGTTTCATTCCCCCTCCTCATCCATAAGATCTGAAACAACTTCCATGTGACCAGATGCTGCTGTGCTGTTCATTTTGCTTCCCACATCATTGGCTGTCACCAGCAGGGACAGGAAAACACAGATCTCTGCAATATGAAAACCCAGGTGAATGACTATAGATGTTACAAATAAAAAAAATACCTGGTTGCCTTTTTTTTTTCTTTTTGCAGCAGTTAGCAATGAGGGGGAAAAGGGAAGCAACAACAACAAAAAAAGCCCAAGAAGCAAAAAGAAAAAAAAAGAAAAGAAAAAAGTAGTGAACTGTAAACTGGTACCAAAGCAATACTGGTTCTAATATACCACCCAATGTATTTCAACAAATCTCTTCCTTACAGGCAAGTGTAAGTATTAGCACATGTGGAAAAAAAATCAACATATGAAAAACACAGTTCTGTGAAACCTTAGCCCCTCTGGCCCCTCACTGTGTCCTCTCTTTACAAAGGCCCTCTCTCTAACAAAGGTCTTGTGCACATTCATCCTAATGCATGTAGGCCCTGGAAAAATGGAGGCATACAGAACCTATGTACGTATGTAAGGAATGTACATAGTAGGTCTCTGTTCAAACAGGACGTTGAAACACAGGGAGGCCAGGTGTGGCAAACCCACCCCCACATATGTAGAGATGTAAAGACTCATCTCCATAGTTCTAGAAAAAAAGCCCAAAGGGGGGGAAAAAGCTCACAAGGACAAATATACACATATAATGAGGAGGTATTGCAGTAGTTTCCAAACTTTTTTGACCCTGACCCTAAATAACCTTTTCTGTCATGTGGTGTACAGAATACACTTTAAAAACAACCACATGGCATATGTTAATGTCCTGTGGGCTTTTTTCCTTTGGGCTTTTTTCTGGTCACCCATCTCCACATATACAGCCTTAGAATGTTTTTCCCGCTGCAGCCCGGGAAAAATGGGGGCAACTCCCCTTTTGGGGGGTGCACTTTTTTGGGGTCTGGGGGTATGCAGACTTTGGGAGCCCGTGTAGGGGGTATGCAGGCCCCCAAAGGTTGAGGAACCCTGATCTAGAATGAAGGCTTCTATGAAAGTTTAGAACATTATTATATTGTAAAAACCCCTTGGTGTTCAGAAAGCCTGCCCATGTAAACTGCCTTTGAATTAAAGTCAGAGGAGAAATCCGATGACCTAAGAAAAGGTGGTATATAAATACAGTACTGGTTTTATCATCATCATCATTATTATTATTATTATTATTATTATTATTATTATTAATTAATTAATTAAATGCCAGGGCAGAAAGGCAGTATATAAAAGTAGTAAATATATGTCACCAGACTGCTAAGTGAAAAAGGAACATTATGAAAACGATAACTATCTCATTTTTATCTTATCTGCCTCTCTGTCCTTTATAAAATAGTATTAAAGAGCAGATTTTTAAACTAAGTATTTACCAAACTGCCTTAGATACCTTTGTCCAAATGCATGCATGAGTGTGATATTAAAAGGGCTAATAATTCTGGACTGTAGTCTCAAGAAATAACCAGAATAATCATCCACTCTAGTTTTAATATCAGCCTGAAAACAAGACTAATGTAATTAATGTAATTGTAATGGAAGTTGTGAACGAGCTAACACAAAACACAAAATCCAGCAATCTGGAAGATTCACAATCCATGGTGTAAAATGTGTGTGGTGTGCTGGATCTTTATGTACTGTATTTATTAAAAGTACTTTTATCTCACCTTTCTATCCCAATATGAGTCACCCAAAGTGGTTCACAACAGATTACAATGTTCTCAACAAAAAATAGGAAGATAAATCCCAAAATATACACTATAATAAAGCAAACGCAACAGGAGAAACCAGGCAAAAAATACCAGGGGTCCAGGAAAACGTATTGAAGCAACCTGTCGGTCAAGAGGCTACTACTTACTAGATCAGAAAAGTCTTCAGGCTGGAATGTCAGAGGGACAGGGTTAACCAGCTCTCCCACAGCAGGGCATACCACAACATGGGCATAGCAACAGAGATGGCTCTGCTCCATATTCCCCCAGAAGTTGGCAGGACACGCAACAGGGTTCTCCACAGGGAGAAACTTATGCACACTTTCCTGGGAGCAAGCCCTACTGAACACAGTGGAACTTCCTTCTGAGAAAGTAAACGTGCATAGGACATGCATAGGATGCTGTCAGGCAATCGACAAACCCATAGGGTAGGAGGCAGTTCTTCAGGGACTTTGGTCCAAAGTAATTTAGGACTTTGCAATCCTATCCACACTTACCTAGGGGAGTAAGCTAAGCCCCACTGACTACAATGGGACTTACTTCAATCATTCTGAGTAGACATGCACAGAATTGAGCTCTTAGGCCTTTAACAGTAAGCACTAGTGCTTGGAGTTAGTTAGGCTGAACAAAAAACTGGCAGGCAGTGAAGAATTGTATAGTGGTTTGTTTAGTATCTGCATGTGTGAGACACCATTCTGCTTAACTGGCTTTGGTCACCAGCTTTGTAGATACATTCATTCTGTATCGAGGCTGTTCAAAGGCTGGACCAAGGAGACAGAGTTCAAATCCCCATTCAGCTATGAAACTTAGGTCAGTCATGTATCTATCAGCCTAATCTTCACAGGGTTGCTGTTTAGAAAAACACATGAAGATGCAGTTTCAAAATCTATAGAGGGTACTGTATATAATAATATTCCCTAAGTGTGTGGCCAATGAGAAAGCAGTGTGGGATTGTTGCACTCTCCCTCATCCCCTCCTTTATCTCCAGACCTGTCACCCTTCTTTACTGGAGTTTCAATGTTATGAGGTAATGGGGTAAAGACACAGATATACGGTAGTTCCTCGTAATTTACCCTTAGTTACACACAATATTTAAAAGTGTAACAAATGTGCATTGTGTAATACAATAGTACAGAGTAAGAATCTACACACCTACCAAGGGAGTACGTCACGTTGTAATGTGTGGCAAACCTAAGGAAGAGAATGCTTTAAAAGCACTCAATTTTCAAACAAAAGAACGCCACTTCTGTTTTTAAAAGCAAAGGGAGGGGAGAAAATCCTTTCTACATTTTACTGAGGGAGAAAAAAAGAGAAGAAATCAGGAGATTCCCCCGCCCCCCTCCTCGTATCATCACGTGAAATTTACATCCTTCTTGAAATTGTTTCCAAGCGTTATTTATCTTGCCTTGACACGCGTGCTTTCATGTGGCCTGCTGCCGCCTCCCATTGCTGACATGGGGAACAGAGAGAAGTGCAAGGAAATGTGCTCAGTGGACAAGAGCAAAGCAATTTCAATCCAAGGAAATGAAGGAAACAGATCTAAATCACACACACAACACACACACGAAAGCGCCTTGGATGCATCTGAGGAGTCTGAGAAAGTCGGTTCTGTTTTGTTTTTAATATTTCTTCTTTCCCTCTCTCCCTTTTGCTCAGCATCGCTGCGAGTTGATTACATGCTCAACAGCCCCACAAAGTCGAGTGAATTATTAGTAGGCGTGCGAAACAATTAGGAGTGTGAAGAATGGCGGACGGGGTGCTGGTGGTGGTGGGGAAATGTTTGTACGTCTTGCCGCAAGAATCAGATTCTAGAGTTGAACTTTCAAAGACGCCCCGCCGTCTTCTCCCCTTCAACTGCATTCATCTTGACCTTCCTCCATTTAGCAAGCCACACTTGCTGCTTTGGGCCCCCGCCCCTCATCTGGGCTTGCACTAGTATACCAGATCGGCGGCAGCCGCAGGCAGCTTTACGCACAAAGAAAGAAGAAGGGGAGGGGAGAGGAAAAAAGAAAGAAGCAAACCAGCGACGAAAGTTTGAGGGGCCTGAAGCTCGCTGCTGCCCCTTTGCAAGCGTGCACAGGGAACTAACCACCAAGCCTTCCCCGGCACGACTGGTGCCGGCGAGGAGGCAAAGACGCCTCCTAGTCTGCAGAGGCGCGATCGGCCAGGAAAGCACCCCAAGAGTCAGGAAGGACATCCAAGACCAAGAGGGGCCCCGAGATGCAATATTTTTTCCTGTTCTCGCTCCGGGGCTGCCCCAAAGCTTGCAGCCCCCATTGGCCGAGGTGATCCAGTGTTCTCTGCTGCCGCCGCTGCCAGATCTACTCAAGCCAAAAGCCCCCCTTCTCTGCCTCCCTCTTCTCCCGCTCTCGCCCACCTTCTTTTCTCCCTCTTCCCAAAGCCGTGCAGCCGCAAGCAGCTCAAATGGAGTGGAAAATGGCCAGTGGTGGCAGATCGAGCCTTTAGATTATCTGCTTCACGTTTGGTACTTAGCTGTCTCTAATCTGCTTTATTTGCCAAAGCCCCCAGCTTCGGGAAAAAAGAGGTGGGGGGAAGAGAGAAAAGGCTTTTCTTTTCCCCCCTCTTTTTTTTGTCCTTTTGCTGCCGCCGCTGATTCTATACATCATAATATGTTTATATGATTAGCTGAGCCCAGGGGTGGGTAGAAGGGAGAGAGAGAAAGAAAGAGAGAGGGGTGGAGATTGGAGGAGGTGGAGGCTGGAGGTGGCTCCAGTTCAGAGCTAGTGGAGAGTCTGTGTCAGGACTTAGCAATCCCCAGTCACACACTGAGAGGTGCATGAACGAAAAGGAGCTGGCAATACAATTCCCTGGGATTTTTTTTTTCTGGCGATTCCCCCTCCCCCTTTTCCCTACTGCTTTGAGTGCGACCAGCTTGGCTCCTGATCTCCGCTCACGGGGCAGCAGCAGCAGCGGCAGCGGCGGCGGCAGCGGCAGCAGCGAGAAAGAGAGAGAGAGAAGCAAAGAGACAAGCGAAGCTGAGTAAGGGCTGGAACTGGATTATGCCAGAGGCCAGAATGTCATCCAGGGAAATGTAAACGAGGTCGAAGACAACGACAGAGAAAGGGGGCTTTTTTTGGTGTGTTTTTTCTCTCTGCATTGTAATCGCACCCCCTTTCTTCCCACTTCGCCTCTCTCCTGAAAACATTGTTGAGTTGATCCCGGCTGCTCCTGTTGGCATCGCCTTCGTTTCTCTATATCCACCCTAGTTGCTTAGAGAGAGGACTCCAGGGCTGGTCACCTCCATAGGGTTTTGCACCTAGCGCTCTTTTGTTGTGGTGCTTTATATCAAAAAATTGCCTCGTTTTTCTCCCCCCCCCCATCTCTTTCGCTTGTGAGCGTGTGGCTTTTTTTAAAAAAACCATCCCTTTTCTCTCTTTTTGTTTCTCCTTTGGATGGAGCAGAGTGCGTTGGGAACTGCGGGGAAAAATGTTGACTTAACCCCTAGCAAAGCTTCTCGGCTGGCTGGGCTTGCCTGAAGGAAAGGGAGGAGGAGAAGCCGAGTCGCCTTGTGTACGTTTTGTCCCAGCTCAGCGAGCTGCAAAGCCAGCTGCTTTCCTCGGCTCTCGTCACTTCTACCCAGCCCAGCTCTTTCGCCTGCCCAGCCAGGCTTTTTCTCCTTCTGGCTATTTGCTTCTGGCGTCTCCCGGGCCAGAACAACCCCCATACACACACCATCCACCTTTCTCTTGTGATCAGAAAGGGGCTGGCCCTACACCCCCTTTCCGGGGCACCCCAGATGCTCGAGAGACCCTGGCCCGGCTTTGGCTGCAAACCCAAAGGTAAGACGGAGGAAAGAGCTCCTTTTCCACTTGCAGTACCTGTTTGCTTACTTCGATCGCCCCCTTTTGTGAGCCATTTGCAGGCAAAGGGGTTGCTTACTTTGGAAGGAGGGGAGCTGCACTGTTGTGACTCAACCTAACCTTTATTGTCCCTGTGAGTGGGTGTGCGTGTGTGTTTTTTTTTTGGGGGGGGGGAAAGTAACCAATAATTACATAAAAATTGGTACAGAGAATCATGGGACTATATTCAATCCCATTTTCTAATCCCCATGCATTCGGATTGCTCCTTGCCATCCTTTCTTTTTAAAAAAATAATAATACTGCGCCCCGCGTAAATTAAAGTGTGTGCGCGAAGGGGGGGGACGGGGACGGCATGTGGGGGTGGAGGTCCAGCCTCAGAGCAGGCGGAGGGAAGAAAAAAGGGGGAGGGTCGCGATGGCCCGCTACTTCCTATATCTGCCTGGCTCCTTCCTTGAGCAACGGCAGATTGGGCGAGGGTTAATGCTGAGAAACCCAGGCGCGGGGGGGGGGGACTTTCCTAGACGAGGGCGAAAAGGTGACCTGAAAACGCAGTCAGATGTGAACCAGCACGGTCGGATATGGTAGTCCTTAGGGCCATAACAGCTTGAAGGACTGCGAGCCCGGCTGGAGGAGCTTCTTTAAAGGCTGTGGGCCCTGATCAGATGCGAGGAGAGACAAGATTCTGGGTCGGAGAGCTGGAGGATTTCCTCTCGCAGAGGAGCTCGTGGCTAGAGGGGCAGTAGATCGGTGCTTGCAGGGACTTGGCAAGAGGTCAGTCCCTGGGTTGTTATAGGACACGTTCACGTGGGGTCTCTCTCCCCCCCCCCCCCCCAGCCTCCTAGATCTTCTGAGCCACAGCAACTGGAGAAACCCCTGCCTTGTGTGCTTTCCGGGGAACCGCCAGCAACTCAAATACTTGGCGAGGGATGGGGGTAGGGGTTGAAGAAGGGGAAGAAATCTGCCCGACCTGCTAAACTTTGCTCGGAACACCTTTTATCTGACAGGACCTCTCATTGATTTTAATTGAACATACTTTTCACTTTAAAAAAACGTGCAAGATAGGATGTAAAGCGATCCTTAACATCCTGACGATAGTTAACACTAAGGCTGTTTTGCTTAGAGGTGCCCCACTTAGTTTAGAGGTTTTTGAGCAGATGTGCCTGGATTTGTGGATTTTGGTTGAACTAGAAGAAGTAATAGTTGGACAATGTGGTGTACTTATTCTCCTACTAGTTCGCGGGGAGACGACGACGACTCCTTTCTCCCATGGAAAGGAAAGGGTGTGTGTGTGTGTGTGTGTGTGAATGAATCCAACTTCCCTTGAAAAAAGAGCCTCCAAGGAAGCCTTGCAAGTCTCATACTAGCAGCAGGAGCCATCTGGATCGTGTTACTGGAGCAAGCTTTTCTTTTCTCTTACTTTGGTTTGTTCCAACATTCTTTGCTGTGTGTTCAACTAGGCAGGTTCTCCTCTCTGGATCCTTTAGAGTAGGATGCCTTGGGGTTGGTTTCATTCATTTTTCTGTGTGCATGTTTGCAGCAGGCCCCACCAAGTGTGTTTGTCGTTAAATTCAAGTTCGTGTCTGCAAGGAAAAGTTTCATCCCTTTAGTAAATAATGACTTGTTGCACATTTATTTTCGCTAAAGCACAAGGAAGTAGAAGCAGTCCATCAAGCCTTCATGCCTTCTGCAAGAGGGTTTCAGAGAGAATGACTAATAATCCTTCCCAGTTGTGGCCCAAGGAAAAGGCTAATTTAATTTTACTTGTAGAAATCTAGGGCCACCTGGAGACAATGCAAAGAAAGAGTGTGTCTGAGGTGTTGAAAAGATGCTTTTTAAAAGCCTCTGGATTTTTGACAATTATTTTTGTAACAGTATCTTTTTGCTAAGTAAGATGAAGGGGGTATTTTGAAGAAGTCAGTGTAGCCCAAGGAAGTTATCTTCTCTGGGCTTGTTTTCTTTGGTAAGGGAGGGATTTCTTGTTTAGGAGAAGTTATTTTCTATGGGCTCTCTTGAGGGGCTTTCTTGTTTGAGAGAGAGAATTGAAAAGCTTGTTCAAGTCTCAGTGAATCTTTATTTTGCAATTAATAACAGCATCTTGTAAATATAGTGGAATTTGAATACAGTCTGTTTGGCAGAAAGTAAAGATATCTGTTCTGGAGCTTCAGGTGTTTCTTTTTCTTTTTTTCTTTAAGAGAATGTTCTTGTGGCTAATAGAAAGAATTCTGCAGAACAAATGTTCTGTTGTTTGGTTTCTTCAGACACTCTGATTCCCTCCCTTTTGTTGCCTGCCACTAAAAGAGGTGCCATTTCACATCATTCTGCACAAATTGTTTGAATTAATGCAAGTGTGAATTCTTACCGTTTGAAGGGGGCCATTAGCATATCAAAGGTTTCTTAGCTTTCAGCTCAATTGAGAAAACTTCAGCCTGTCTTCCATTTGCTTCCAAAGCAGAGGCCCAAAGGGCAGTGGGGAATTGTAAAGGGGTAAAAAGGGGAGGTGGATTTGGGTTATGTTTCTGAACTTTTACTGTTTTGTAATTATGCCAGTGAGGAACATAGTCTGCATGCTGCAGGGCTCTTGCAAACGGCCAAACAATTATATTCTATTGATTAATGGTTTGTTCTAAGAAAAAGGGTGACCTTTTTCATGGCAGCCACTGTTGCATAGTTTCTGGTATCTCCTATCTGTTCTATTAGTGGGATTTGCAAGGCCTTTTCTTCTGGACTCATGCTTTGGGTATGGCCTGCACATTATTGCATTAGGGGGCCTGAATGGAAAAGAACTTCTAATTACTTCACACAACAAATGAATCTTTGAAATAAAAGACCACTCAGTCCCAAAACTTTGAAGCAAACACACGTTTCTCCTGATGCATAATACAGTACTGGGATAATAGATCATTTTACATAGCTTTTGATATACATTTTTAAACAATATTTGAAACTTTCCCAGCTTTTTGTTATGAGCTATTTTCCAAAGAATAACGAGGACAATTAAAACTGCTTCCTGTACAATTAAAAAATACTTCCATAATGAGCATCTGTGTGGGAGCTTGACAATCAAGTCCTGTATCCTTTTTTTGTTGTTGTCGTCATCAGTGGAAGTAATGCAATAAATATTCCTAAAATAGCTGTGGTCAGGATTGGCCAAGTCAGTCTGGTTGTAGAATATTCATCACTGCATTTTAAGTTAGTTTACATTGCTGTCACGTTTATGCAATTTTTGATTCATTAGCTACTGCTGTTTTTCCTATGTTTGCAAAGAGATATGATTCAGTCTACTCTTTCATTATCTTTAAAAATCAATATTCATAATCTGGCAAACCAGGAGCAAAGCAGAATACAGCAGTCCTTCAATAAGTTAGGCACTTTTCCAAACAGTAGATAGTTCATAGAGGGCTGAAGTTTAGTAGGTCTTATCAGGCTAAACAAAAATAACTCATCTTTAAGACCTCTAGGCTGAAAGTGGCTACTTTTTGATATCTTTTTTTTTAAATAAAGCATATGTATCACTTCTACAGATATGTACAGATATTACTTTATATACATTTGATGGTCAGTTTTGGGTGAGAAATGATATAGCAAGGAAGGTCTAATGTTCAGAATAGTTCCTTTTAGTTTAGTTTTGCAAAGGAACTGGACATAGACAAAAACTCAAGTAAATTATGCAGATGTTTTTTCTACCGCTATTTTGAAATGATCAAGAATAGCTCAGAATTTTGTTGATTAGATTTATTTTAGTGATCTTGAAATTGTGTGCCATTACATTGAAGTGATTTTCATCAGTTTATATACCTCATGCCTGTAGCAGTACCTTTTGGTGGTATAAACGGGAACATATTGACGTAATTGTCATTATGACACTTAAGTTGCTTTTAACTAGCCTGCTTTGAATGCAGAGTGCTGTAAAGGAAGTGCATTATCCCTTAGAGCCATTAGAGAGAATGTAAAAATTGTCTTGAAAATGTTGCACTTCAGTTTAAATGATGGTGATCTCAAAATTTGACAAATCTCTAACGCTATAAAATGCCACAGAAGGAAGACGTCAACATTTCATACGACAAAATTGGACCACTAAGACAGAAATTAATGTGCTACAGCAGTACTTCAGCTGCCATTTTCAATCACAGTGGGTTACTATATGTTGGCAACAGAAACTGAACATAGATATTCAGATTGCTCTGGAGGCTAGTAGCTGGAGAAATCAGGATATTGAATCAACGTGGGGTAGAACAAACCAATTACTTCAGGTTTTGACTTGAGAGATTCCAATAAACATTTGTTTTCTTTGTCACGTTTGGCTCCCCTGTTCATTAATAGGCCAACATCAAAGCAAGCAGCCAAACTTCCAAATGTTATGAAAACCAGTGCAATGATATAGATCTTGCATGTAGTCCTGGAAGTCTTAATTTAAGGCAAGCAGTTGGAGTTTTTATTGCAGCAATTTTCACAATCAGCAGAGACATTAACACCAGGCTTCTGGGTGTTTTCATTCCTTAAAATGAGCAAGAGGAGAGCATTAAAAAAACAAAGTTTGCTTAGCGGTTAGTCCATAATTTGAACACTTGAGAAGTTGCCTCCATGTTTCATTTGTCCCGAATAGCTTTCAGTGTCATATGTCAAGAATAGGAGTTACTAAGATGGTCCCTATGTTCTGGTAAGAAAACCAGAAGTACATAGTACATCGTACATTACATGTATTTTAAAAACAGCATATTCAAAATTGATGTTGCAGCAAATCCATTTGTAAAGTTTTATTTGTTTTACATTACATATCTTTAATTGGCACAATGTATATGCTGAAGAATTTGACAGGTATACAAATTTTTCCCTTTAGGATATATTGCACCTGCTGGCAAAACATTTTGCATAAGTATAATTTAGAGAGAACTGCTTAATTAAGTCTGGTATAGGTTATCACTGAAGAGTTGGTGTGTATATTACAGAGAAATGTAAGCAGCAGTTAGGAAATAGTTAAAATAGACTCATTTTCCCCCTCATAGTTTGCAAAATGCTTGCTCCATTTCCAGTGATAAACATTATGAATTTTCTGATAACACAAGAGTAATTGAGTGAGTTAGCAAATTAATGTATTTTCTCTCTATAATCTTTTAAAAATGAACTTTTTTTTCTAGTATCATTGGCATTTTGTATTTGAATGTATATAAGATTACAGGTGGAATAAGAAATTTAAGGTGCTGGTTATAACTTGACCAGATGAAAGATAAAAAAAATTAATAGTTAAACAATGTCTGGACTAAAGTTGTAAATTTTAATTTGGAGATCAAACTAATTTATTAAATAGCTTTGTTAATCTGTTGTGGATATATGTTGCACTACTTAAGACATATTTTGTACATATTTTGCAGAATTAATGGTGCATATTTGACAAGAAGGGCAGTTTGGAACTGTAGGCCATTCATCTTATATATGAGACTATATGTGCGCTCTTAAGTGGAACCCACTTAATCTTTTTCCCAAAATTTTTGAATTTAACGCAACAAAAAGAATGTAAATATCACTGTTGTCACCGTAAGTGAAGACAAATGTGAAATCAAAAACTATTTTAAGATTATATTCAACACTTTTCACAATACCATTTTATAGTCACAAAAATCAGTAGCTCTCAAAGACAAATACATTTAGTTTTCAAGATTATTTAATTGTAGGATGTGGCGTTTTCTGAGTGTGGATTGGGATTGATATTTGTGGATTCATAAGAAGAGGCCATTTCTCTCAGATTTCCCATTAGTAGTTAGAAGAGTAGTTCAACTTCGTTTTTTTTATGAAAAGTACTAAATAAGCGTATTCTGTTGAAGCTCATAATACATCAGTTTAGATGCATGGACTTCATCATTTCCTGCAGCATGTTGTTTATTACTAGTGACTGGTGCAGTTATTAAAAAAAAGTGCAGTTCCTTAATGAGTACTAAAACATGAGCCACAACTTGATAAATTTAAAAGCATCAGTTGGGTCTTTTAAGGAAAAATGTTCTTGATCAGATTTTTGAATTACAGCGCAGGCAAGGTTGTGGCTCATTACCTTAAACGGAGCATTTTATGGGCCTAAGAAGCAATATATAATTTGCATGTGCCATTATTTTTCCTCCCTTGTGGTATTTGTTGGGCGTTAATGCTTCAACTGTACAGAAGCCTGTTATTTTCCTCCCCAAAATTTTATTTAGAAAGCCATAATAACCAAGAACATTGCAGTCTGACTGAAGTAAATACAGAGCCCAACACCTGCAGGTAAAGTGCAGCCCTACAGCAAAAAAATGTTATTGATTGCTGTGTAGTGGCACAAAGCAAGCTTAAATACAATTTGTTTAATTACAACAAAAATGAAGTGTTATGAAGTAATATACTTCATCTTTGTAGAAGATTTTATGTGTTGTGTTCTGGTAAGTAAAATCCCATCACGGTTGTATAATTTTGTTCAATTATCAGAGCAGCTAAGAGGGAAAAATCAATTTACACTGAAAAACCACAGAAATGAGATTACCTTGTTAAGTAGCAACTTGCTACAGTGTCTAAATTGTCTAGCATTATCAAAACTTGCCATGTTTGATGCACTAAGGCACATATGGACAAGTCCCCCCCCCCCCCACCCAGTATGTTATTTTGATTCATCTCCTATAGCAGCACTTCTTTTTCTCCATGCAGAAGAACTAGTTCACCTAGAAACCAGAAACCAGAACTAGAAACCAATACAGCATGAACTTTACGAAGCAAATGGAAGGCTGCAGTCCTATACATACTTACCTGGGAGTAAGTCCAGTTGAACTCAGTGAAGCTTACTTCTGAGTAGACATGACTAGAATTGTACTGTAAGCATTTATTTGAGCGAAGTGGTCTCATCAACCATCGTTGTGCATTTTATATATTTGGCTTGTTTTTGTAATGGATAACTAAAATGCTCAGGTTATTTAGGCAAAAGTGAAGGCTAGAGATAAAAACTAAATTACTTTTCAGAGTGGCTGTAATAGTAGCTATGTTCATGTCTGTAATGTAGAAAAACTGGACTCATCACTTTAAGAGCCTACTATTACCTTTAAATAATAAAAAAAACCTGTATATATGACCGAAAGAATGGTGGAGATCTTTTTGCAATACGTTGTCTGTAGGCTGTATGCTTGTAGCCTGAAAATACTACCTTTGCATCCTGTATAGGAAGCTAGAATTTGTATGTCTCGACTGAACACCTGCTTTTGGGCAGTTTCCTGAAGCACGTAAAATCTTGCTTCACTGAGTCTCTAAAACTGTCTTAGCTACAAGGGGCAGGCAACATAACAATTTAAATCCTGTGGACCATTTGTAGGTCACAAAGTCATCACACTAGAATTTCTGAATAAAGTGGCTGAAAAGAGAAGACAAATGCCACTTTGAATGGAGATGTTTAAACCAGACCTCTGCCTCAGGGTAAAATTTAGGTCTGTTTTAGCCCGGATGTAATGTCTCCCTCTACAGAGCACAGAATTAATCATGGCTTGACAACAGAACGTGCGCTGAGGGGAAAAAGGGGACCTCTTGTTGGCTGACAGCCTAGAAGGGGGACATTATCAACATTAAAATACACTCGGGTATTTAAATCATTGCATGTTGGTGCTGTAAAGTGTAATACACTTCACTCAGGGTCTCACAACTGCTTCTTGTGGTGTGTCTCTTATTTGGGTACAGATACAGAAGTGCAGAACACTAGCACCTATTCTATTACAGTGCTTTATTTCAGAATACTTGAAAGTGGTGATATGGAAAGGATCAGGCCTCCGCTTGTGAGGAGTTTGAAGGGACAAGCCATGAATTATACATTCACGCACCCTTCTTAAGTGAAGAGATACGCCTGTGTTTTATTCAGGTAGCTGACTACAAAACCTATTGTAAGAAATGGCTGCCAAAGACAACTCTTTTCAGATATCTGTTACGTAAGGTGCTACATTTTAAAAACATCCGTGGCATTAAATATGTCCTTCATTTCTTTAAACATTTTGTTAAAGTCAGCTCTTTTAACATACAAAAAGCTTAATAATGCTATTTATTTTCACCAGAGAATGATGGAGAGTGACTTGACCAAGACATCAAGGTTGGAACTCAGATCCGGTTGTCTATTCACTAGATGACACTGGTTTACAATTTTTCATGCCAACAAGACTGGTAAAGCCTGTGGGCAAATAGTTAGTCTCCACAAAAATCTCATTAAAACCCCCCAATATTTTGAAGTTCTAGATAATGTATATCACCCAGATTCTCATTATACCTGACTGGCGTTTGTGGTAAAAGAACACTTTTCTGTCTAATTGTATACTTTATATTGCTTTCTATTTATATATTAATCAGTATTTCTTTTTTTTTGTCTGTTAACAATCAGGACTTTATGCTGAGTTTGCACTGACCAAACTGTGCAAACTGTCATAGTTTATCTCTTGATAAGTTACCTCTAACTTAATTTTGTGTAGAAGAGAGCGACTGTTACAGATTGCCTTTTAATTTTTCTTCCTGTGAAGATGCTGGTGTTCTCAAAAATGTGAGGTTTGAGGCCTAGTAGCACATTGATTTAGTAGAAATATTGGTTACAAGCTCTAGCGTTTTTAATATTTTTGGTCCTCTTCTGGAAATTAATACTTTGTATTTGGAGTGTGAAATTAATCATAGAATGAATCTCTTCATTCTACACAAAGGAGACCACATCCTAGTATTTTGATTTTGGATTTCTACCCCCCCCCCCCCTTTTTCCAAATGAACACAATAGGATAAAGTAATTGTCACAGTCTGTGTCATTCATGAGCTGTAAAGTTAATTTTGAACAAACAGGATTTTAGCTCTCTCTCTCTCTCTCTCTCTCTCTGTGTGTGTGTGTGTGTGTGTGTGTGTAAAACTTGGAAATGCACAGTACAGTTTCGCTGCAACTCGCCATCCACTATGTTTGAAAATCTTTTACCAGTGGATTTATTTCTTTGATGCAAAACTGAGCCACATATTTAGATGGATTTTATCCTTTCTTTGAACTACTTTTGTGTCCGCTGTAGGTATTTCAAATCAATCAACACCTCGGAATGATTATTACTCTGCATCTAGATAGCAGAATGCTTTAACTTCCATTACTGCCAAAATTGTTATTTGGTGCTAAGAAGGTGGAGTGATCTTATTTTAGATTCTGCGATTTTTTTTCTTGGTTGCTGATTGGATATATGAAGTGTTGAAATTGATGCTTGAATTGGAATGGGACGGGGGGGGGTACTTAATTTGAAACAGGGCTTACATATGAGCTAAGTTTGGAAATAGGTAGCATTAGGGCCCACCCTTAGAACACATAAAGCCTTAATACTGCCTTTGAGCAGGTGCACAGGGTCCATTAGGTTTCTTACTGAGTAATCATAGTCCCCATCCTCATTAGCCATAGAGTATATAGGGTAACTTATGGCCAGGGTTGGGCTCCTGCATCCCCTATTCCTCTTTGTAAAAAAAAAAAAAATCACCAGATATGTAGTATGCAAGAAGAAACAAACACAAGGAGGCACTGCCTTTTCCACAGTAATTCAAGAATTTCTGTTGCACACTTCCACTCATGGCAGGGAATTCCATAAAAACAAAGAGTGAGAGTAGGTGTGGGTGTTAAGGAATAAAACGTGAAATTGATTTTGCCAAGCGAGTTCAGGTACTGCTTCTGCATGTTGGGTGGCATCTTTTTTGGCCAGCTCATGACTCCGGTTTCATGATGGAACATGACTGTTGATCTGACTCAGCCTTTGTCTTAGCCACCATGTCATAGCTTGATGCAAACACCCTGTATTGTTGCCTGGATTGAACGGGAGGATTTTTGCATTCAGAACACAAGTGATGATACAGAGTCTCTTGATCTCTAGATAAATAAAATGGCTCCACCATCTTTTTTCCAGAGGTACCGGTACTTTGTTACACTGTGGACCGCTTTCAGTAGTGCAGAGGACTCAGCTACAGTTTTAATGCTTTTAACTGCTTTTACAGTTTTAACTGCATTTTTAATGCTGATGAAATATTTCTTGTTGATTGAGAAGGTCTGATTTTTCTCTGTGCCGAGTGCAGATGCATATCTGGACTAGATTGATGTCTTTTGAAATCAGTGTAGCTACATTAGTATATGTGGAAGAAGTACCGGTAATAGAGTTCTAGTTTGTCTGGTGCATTAAAGTTACCGTAATCTTGCTCAGCTGCAGAAATAAGAGGTTGAAAATAAACTGCTGTTGATTGACAACATGTAATAGAAAGGGAACTCCCGAGTTCCTACAGAGGAATTGTTTCATTTCTGTTTTGTTTAATTTTGCAAGAGAAAATGAAATATTCTAGTTTTCATCCCCAATGAATAATGCCTTTCAAAATTCTCAAATATGTTCAGTTTTTGAATCGTGGATGCTTTCGGTCCCCCCTCCCATCATTATTACCTAGGTCCTCAGTGTGATGCTATTTGAAGATTATTGAACAAGATCTGCTAATGACAGATTGTAGATTTGGCCACTAGAGGCTTTCCTATAGCAGAAAAAAGTAAGTGTGTGTGTGTGTGTGTGTGGTTTTTTAAGGGGTCCTTTTCTAATGTCCTTCAACCATTTGATCTTTAAATATCCTTTTAAGTTATCCCTTTCTTTAAAGGTAAATTTCTATTTTACTTAGTAAAATGAATGTTTTACCTTACATACTACAGTGACTGTAGTATGTATGTAGCCTACTACATTGCCATCTGTGTTGAATTTTGGTCCTATCTCTGTAATTTACGAGTTTACTAAAACCCCTAAGGGTGAAATATCCAGGTTTTATAGGTTCGGAAGTGAACTTTAGAGAGAGACTGAAAGTGACTTGTCCAGCTTATAGAAGGAATTTATAACAAGGGTGGAAATTAAACTTGGATGTATCGGATCAAACTTGACTTCACCATATATTAGACCATACATCCTATTAGTGTAGTGGTCCTTAACTCATTAAGGCAAATTTATTTATATATACAACCGTGGTTATTTACTTCTACAAAATTACCATTCCAGCTTTCTGAGACTCGAAGAATTGGTTAGGTTGATTTGGTTAGTCCACTCAGCTCATATTACTTGTACACTCAGCTTGTACTTTTTGTTACCGTTTATCTGAATTTTTATTCACTTTATATTCATCATTTACTGGTGACATTAATTATAATATACATGTTAAAAAGAAAATCTCAAGACAAAAGTGTTTTGTGTCTGCAGCAGTGAAACTGTTTTCTTAGAATCAAAAAGAAAAATGGGTATGAATCCAACAGGATTGTTTTTCAAAAATATTATTCACATTATTTAGGATTATGTATTTGTTTTTCTTAAAATATCCACATTTGTG
The DNA here is from genome assembly GCA_026170595.1 of Plestiodon gilberti rubricaudatus. NCBI lineage: Eukaryota > Metazoa > Chordata > Lepidosauria > Squamata > Scincidae > Plestiodon > Plestiodon gilberti. Next base: position 136,470,423 of record JANXHW010000004.1, on the reverse strand, counting down.
TTCAGTGTAATTGATACTAAACGTTGAGGTAGAGAGTTAATCCCAAACGGAATAGGTTCTGGTTTAGGTGGCAAAGGGACATAAAACAGAGCCATAGTGCTGTGTTTGTTTATTTTGGATAAGGAGATGATTTAGGCTGGAAGTGATGACTTGTTTTGGGTGGTCTCTCCATTTGAGGATGGTTTGGTGTTGGTTTTTCTTTCTGTGTAAGAGTCTTTATGTGACTTGGGGGGGGGAAGCTTTTGCATCTTGGTATGCGGAAAGCTAAAAGCTGCTTGCTTAACAGTTTTGAAGGACAAAGGTAGCTGAGTAGAGCCAGCAGAAAAAATTGTCTGCCTTCTCCAGTATCCAGTAAGGTCAGGTAACTCTTAGGGGGAAAGGCTATCTTTGGGATTTCTTTTGAATGGTGACCATTTGTTTGGTTTCTTGTGCTAAACTTTTCATTTTCCTCATACTTTTTGCCAACCCTTCTTATTACCTGCAGAGGGAGCTTGTATATGAGATAATCAGAATAATCGTGGCATTTAAAGACTGAAATTGGTTTTCTGTATAAATACAATTTCTGTTTATTGTAGTAGTGTCTGTCACACTTGCCCAGAGTAAAATGCTTTTGCATATAAAGTGTACTTTGAGTAAGGCTCACATAACTGATAGTAGTTGGTAAACACTTGCAAATTTAACAGGCAAAAAAAGGTAATTGGATGTTAAAATGGTACTGCCTCTACTTCAGGTGTAATGCTACCCCTTCCACTTCTCATGTTTGCTTTTGAAATAGGGTGATTTTATTTTCAGTACTGATAACTTCTGTACAGAAGTATTAGAAGAATTGTAAGTTGTCTTTGGGAATCGGAACAGAAGAAAATTATTAACTGCATAAATTGTTCCTTGACTTAAAAAAATTAAACTCAAGACTTTTATTCATCCATAAGTTAGCACTGTGGTGTGTCCAATGGAAAGCAATTAATGGATGTTCTTTTTCGTTTCGTTTTTGCTAGGTATTCTTTTTAATTAGGCTAGTTACAGTATAGATGCAAGGTTAACTATTTAATGTTTATGCTTTCACAAAAAAAGAATTAAAAATGAATTAAAAGTAACTGACAAATTAGTATAATGGTCATTAAACAGGACACCCAGTAGTTAAACCTTTAGAGCCCAGCATTAAACCTGTTATGCAGAAAAAAGGGCTGACTGTTCAAAAAGACCATGGCAGAACTAGTAATATTAGAGTATGAGCTTATTAAATACAACCTTCCAATACTCCTATTTAATGCTTGCATTTGGTCATGTAGCTTTTCAAGGTGTCATGACAGGAATGAAAAAGTCTTCTGGCATATTTTAGAATTTAAATTATGCATTTTCATATGATGAAGCCGTACGATCTTTCACAAAACAGAAGAAATATCAGTAAGAAAAATAAATGTGACTTGCTGTCTTGCTTGCTGAGTAAGGCAGATAATGGAGATGGTATTGAAATAAGCTCTGTTTAGCACTGAAAAATGGTGATACTCTTTTTTTCATTTGAGGGAGTTCAGGAAGTTTGCATGCCATTTGCTATGATGCTGTTATGAAATAAAGCATTATGCATAGTTGCACATTCCATAAAATAGAAACAGCACTCAGCAACATGTTCACTTGCAATAAATCCTCCTGGAAAATTGGTTTGAAAGTTGATTTTTCTATCTGTTTATTACAGTGCTGTAAACTTAAAAATGCGCACATATGCTGGAGAATGCAGTCTTACTGTATTTTGGATTATCATTTGAAACACCCAAGAAAGGTTTACTGGTGCCGCAAAAGTATACCATCTTGGTGCCGATTCATTATTTATACTGGCTAATCCTTGCTAATGTGAAAAATCAGCTTGTTATTGTAACACCAAATGGCCCTTTAAGTAGGGAAACAGTTAAGTAGATCTCCTGTAATAGGTTGTTGTCTAATAAAGAGATTTATGGTTTTGGCAAGAGCTATTGTATAGGACTTACCCTTTCACAGCATGTTCATATGTTATCATGCAACTTGGTACCACATTAATGTGGAGAATTTTCATAACCGGGTAAGAATATTAACCACAGCAATTACACTCCAATAGGATTAAGGCAGTAAATCTTATTGGAAATATAGAAATACTTCTATACAGACTTTGATTGAGCTGCAGGTATTGTGAGGTTTGATGTCTGTTTCTTTCTCTATTGAGCAGATGGATACAAGTAAGATGTTCCTTTATTTAATAATAGCCTTTAATAATATTTATCATGGAATAAGCCTTATTTTGTGCATGAAACTTTCTCTGCTTGCAGTTGAATATAGTGGATTGTCAGTTCCAGAGAAAAGGTCCTACGAAATAGTTAGGATGCTAACTCCCCTGCCCTTTAAAAAAAAAAAAAACCAATGTAACAGTGCAATCCTAACCAACTTTCCAGCACGGTGCAGCTGCAATGCAGCCCCGAAGGGAAGGGAACAAATGTTCCCTCACTTTGAAGAGGCTTTCATGACTGCCCCCTGCACTGCAAAATGCAGTGTGCACCCTGTTGGTACGGCTATACCGGCACTGGAAAGTTGGTTAGGATTGTGCTGTTAGTGAGCATAAGGCAGTCTGAGTTTTACAGAGCTCATCCTTTGGGCTTAGTGGAAAACTCTGCCTTTGCATCTTCTGTTCCACCCTTGCATGTATAAAAAGCAAGCGCAATCCACTTGTATTCCAGCCTTCTATAGAAGTCATTTCTGAAAGCTCTGACCAACCTGGGAAAGAGTTTCCTTAACAGACTAGATACCAGAATGTGAATGTTAAGAATTTTGGCTCATGAACGTTTATAACAGGAAGAGTAAGGTTTAGTTTTGCTACTTCCTGTTTTGAATGGAAAACAACAAAATTCTATAAATATTATAGATTTATCAAAACGTTCATGGCTTGGATCCTAACTGCCATCAGCAGAACTCAGTTAGTGAAATGACGGCTGTCCCTGAACCCCTATATTCCATGAAAACTCCAAACAGTCGGAAGACCTTCCAGAGTGGTGTGGGATGTTATGTGGGAAGGAGAGGGTTGCAGTATGAGGGGGAAGTCAGTGGAAATTGGGAACCCCTTTTGACTGAGGGAAAATGCTTTACTCTGATGCTAGAACACTATTTGATTCAGACCAGTGTCATGCTATTGTTATATGTGACAGCACAGATTATCTGCTTATTTTAGTCATTGCCTCTTTGCACTGATGTTGTTTTTGTATCTTTTTCTATAGAACTCTTACAGCACAATCCTATGCATGTCTACGCAGAAGTAAATCTTACTGAATTCAATGGTACCTACTCCCAGGAAAGTGTATACAGTATAGGATTGCAGCACTAGTCGTTTCTTAATTTTATAAGTGGAATTCTACTTCATAAACCAAATAAAGCTGTGTGTAAGATTTGCGTTCTCTGAAATATACAATACATGTTTTTTAAAGCAAGGCAGTGTGGTATCAGATGCTATCCCGTTGTCAAACCAATTGTTCACTGTAAATACTTGCATACTTTGGAGACTTCTCTGGTATGTTTGGTCACAGTCCTTTAAACTTGTCTGAAAGTGTGCTCTTGAGTATACCATCTGCACAAAAAATATAAACTACTAGGCCATGAGGAAGGATATTCTTGATGGTTATCTCACAATTCTGGAATGTTCCCTTTCCAAAATCTGAGTTTGAGTATTTTTCAGAACTTTAATGTTTGTGCTACTTTTTAATAGCTAGGATCAAGTAGTCCTTTTTAATATATATATATATAGTAGTAGTCTATATTTTTTCATATTAATTGAATTCATTTGGTTTTGGGAACAGTGTTTTGTTTTTGTTTTTTAAAAGTACGATTTCATGCTCGAGACCTGTGGATGGAGTAAATTTAAATAATTGTAGACAACTGAAAATCTGCAGTGCTAGAATTAGTTCTGATTGATTAATAAATATTATGTGGCATGCTATAGGTAAATAAGACAGCTATACACTTGCAGAGTACAAATTCAATGGCCCAGATCCAGAAATCATTACAGTACAGCAGAAATATGCTGTGTTAAAGTGTTCCTCATGCAGAGTCAAAAATCTCTAGCAGAAGTTGAGTCGGATGTAGCTGGTTGTTGGGCGGCTCAATCCAGTGCAAAAATAAGCTGACAGAGTGAGCACTCCGCTGGCTTAAGGTGTTGCAAAAATGCCATAAGGCACTTTTGTGATGCCTCGTGTGTAAGCGGTGCTGGCACCGCTCACACCGCTGGTGTCATAGACCTGTGCCAGCCGACACAGGTAAGTCCCGCGCTGCTTGGTGCAGGGGCGACGGAAGGGCAGGCAGGGGTGGCGAGGGAGGGGGCGGGGATATCAAAGCTGAGTTGCGCCGATATCCCGAGCCCCTCCCCAGATATACATTGGCTTCAGAGCTGGTGTGCATCTGAGGAGGGCCCATTCCCCTTATACCGGGGGAAGGGGATGTTTGTGAGCCCGGCCCACACTGACATGGGCCGCAATCCATGCAGGATGCAGCGGCCAGCTATTTTGGTCGGCCGCGCAAATGTGCACAGGATTGCACTGTTTATCTGTGATTCAATGTGGATAACTAGAACAGAATAGCAATTATCCACAATTATCCAGTTATCCACAGCAATTCTCCCTGTATTTCTGTTGTGCTAGCTTCTGCATGCACAACGTGTGGTGTATGCAGAAGCAGATGTGTTCTGTTGAAGGGCATGAATGACGATTCCTTCCTGCCTCTTTGCCCTGCTTGCAGTGGAATCCTGAGCAGCGTACTGTTCCATTGCAGTGGCTGGAAATGCGTGCATGCATGCATGCAGCAGCAGCAACAGAGTTTGGGGAATTACATCCCTGCTCTCTGCTTGCAGTCAAATTACAGTGTTGTGCCATGACAGAATGTGTAGCTGAGTAACAGAAAAGGCAGTATACATGAATTTTATAAAGTTACACTCTTGTGTTGGCAAGTTCTTCTTTTCCTTTCAAATAAACTACTTGCTTTATAATGTTGCTGCTGAATGTTAACACATTGACTTCGAGTGACAGTAAATCATGCCTATTTGAAGTTTGTAATGGTAAAAGTCTATCCTGTTTTGAAAACATTTAAATTATCAGCTGCTACCTTTTTTGTAAGTCCGTAATTAGTATATCTCCACCATATTAGAGCATCATCCAGTTTAGTCTTTCATAGCTCTTGTTTATAGTAAGAACTGCCTTGAAAACCATACACATATTTTGAAGAAAAAAACCATCTAAGTATATGTTATTGGGATTGTTAGCTCCCTTGTAATTTATACATGTCAGAGATACAAGGTTTTCATAGATGCAGAGGACACATGGCCTATAACTCAGGCAGACTGTGTACATGTTTAGTCAAAAGTAAGTCTCAGTGTATTCCATAGATTACTCTCAGTAAGTATGCATAGGTTTGGGGCTGCAATTCTATCAACACTTACCTGGGAATATAAGACCCATTGGCTATAATGGGACTTCTAAATAGACATGAATAGGATTGGGCTCTTTATTTGTTGTCAAAAAAAGCTATTACAAAAGCTTTGTAATAGCAGACATACTCCTATTACAGACATCTCAAGAAGTACTGTATAAAGAAATGTAAAATTCATTAAGAGTAGCTATGGATAGGCTTACCATATCGCCGACCGGGACGCTCCGTTTTGCCCTTAAGGGGCGGGGCGGGGGGAAGGGAACAAGAGCGTGCCCAGGCGCGCTCTTGTTCCCTTCCCCCCGCCCCGCCCCTTAAGGGCAAAACGGAGTGTCCCGGTCGGCGATATGGTAAGCCTAGCTATGGATTACTTTCATAAGTTCATAGAAACTGCTTGTAACTGCACTTTTAGACAAAAAAAGGGGGGTTCTCAAGGTGGGTTGCAAGCAGCTTGGAAGGGGGTCACAAAACTATGAAGACTGAGGTTAAATTCGTGGAATCTCCAGGTAGGTACCCCTAGCAGAAGCCCTGGAAATCCACTGCCATTAAGTATAGGCTGTACTGAGCTGCATGGACCAATTGTCTTATTCCAGGAATTCTAAAGTGTGGGTTGTGAGTAGTTGTAATATGGTGACGGGGTTGTGTAAATGTACATCTTATTTTTTTTTTGGGGGGGGAGGGTTGTCACAGTAACAAAGTTTGAGAACTCCTGGCATAGGAGAGAGTGGATGTTTTGCAATAACTTTAGTCATGAGTTGACTTACACATATAATAAGCTTGTATTTATATTTGGTGAGATCTAAAGCATTAGATCCTTTGAATCCACAGAATCTGACATTCTAGTAAATATTTTTAGAACAGAAATTTATGAGGAAAAATGATCTATGGCAGTTGTAGAATTTGCATGTCATTATTCATTGATCTGTCCACGCAGACCTATAAATACCTACTCATTGAGTTTAAAGGGGCTTACTCTCTGGAAAGTGTATATAGTATTGCACATGCTAGGATGTCTGAGATGAGGAGCTCCAGTTGTTTTTAGACTTTCTGTTGCTTGTGTGTTTGGCAGGACTGACCTGTGTGTGTGTGTGTGTGTGTGTTTGTAAGAAACATTTTTCTGTCTTGGGATTGTAAATCTGTGTGTGAGGCTACGCTGTAGCCTTTTTGCTGGCCATGTTCATTTTAAATGATGATACCCCACTAGCTAGTCCTAGCGGGAAAGCTTTGTATGTAGAGAAAGCATTTGTATATAGAGAAGTGGTTTTTCTTTTTGGAGGTTGTGTTTAGGAGTTTCTTTTCTTTTGGTAGAGTGCCGTGGTTATGACTAATAAAAACTTTACTATTTGGCGAATGGAATGTAAGTGACCAGGAGCTATTGGTTGAGGAATGAAAAACCTGCAGCACAGACTACATCAAAGCAGTGGAGCCTTTGAAATATACCTGTGGATGGAAATTTTTCATTTTAACTTGTCAGCTGCACAGAATACAAATCTCTCTGCTGCACATCAAGGTATTTTGTTAACAACATTTTTCCTAACGTACTGTGTCAAGATTGTGGTACTTGCAGTAAGGTTGGCATAACGGTGCTTTATTAGTGAGTTATGAACATGTTATACTTTATCTTATTAGCTGTATGCTAATTACAAGTATTTCTCTCCCCCAACATATTCTGCAGTGTATATGAATGCTTTTTATACCTGCTTTCACTTAATGTTATGGCTTATGTATAGTTGTCATAATTTCTCATTTGTGTAATGTTTTCTGCACTGCTAATGATATTCAGAATGATACTGTTTCTTCACATTGAAATAGTTCATCACCACTTTCTCAGAGTTAAATTTCCTGCCTTTACAATGTGCAGTGATGACAGAGGAAAAAAAGTTCAACACAGCAATGGACTAAAAGTCAGAAATAATTGCCATTTTGCACGGAACGTAGCGGAAAGTGGTTTGAGTATGCCACTGATTAAACTCAAGTAGAAATGAATTAATTTTTACAATGTTTTCACAATTAGTTTGACAATATTAAAGAATGGAGAGTTCATAAGTAAACACCAATTTGGTTTTTTATAGCAGTTTATTATTTGGGCCGTGTGTGTGTGTGTGTGTGTGTGTGTATTACACACACACACACACACCAGTAGATATTTGCCTCCTTTTACTTAAAGATATTTTTATATAAAAATTCAAATGCTGTCTGAATTTGATATTTAATGAATGATATAAGGAATGGCCTTACTGCCCCCACCCTGTTTATATATATATAAAAAAAAAACAATTTCCGTTTCTTCAAGTAAATAGTTAAAGGTATAAGTACTGTAATAGGCTCAGCAACATTAATTCTGAGTTTCCTCAGAAATACATATTTACATGGTATGAAAACATCTGTGTATTTGTGTAATTTGTTTTTATAATGCAACACCATTTGCTATGTTTGGAAAACTGTGATGCCTCCTGTGTATGCAACAAATCAGATTTTTTTTTTGCTTATAGTTAGTATAACAACGATATAATTTGTGTTAATGTTATTATTGAAGTAGAAATAATGTCCAACATTAAGAAAAGTTTAATGCCTGTGACAGTTACTTCATGAAAGATGAAATGATTAATTGAAAGAACACTAAGTCGTAAGAGTGAATGACTTCTAAATGAAGACACTGCGAAGTGAAGGTGTTTTTTTTTTAATTCACAGTCAAAGAGTCAAAATTTCAATTTTAATGAAGACATTGCAGAGAACAGACAGGTTGAGCGAGATGTTTTAGCTCTTTATAGTTGATTCAGTCTGCCCAAAGGAAATAAGTGTTAACATTTTGAAAACGGATTGCGAACGACTCCTTTCTATTTCTCCCCCTCCCCCAATGGTGGTTCTTATCTGGCTGGGCTTGTTGATTTTTGCTTTATGCAGTAGTCTGGTTTGAGTGAGAGAAGATGCATAGCTTTGTAGGTAAAGATGCTTTTTGGAATACCAGTAATCCCGTTTTCCAAAACAAGGAACTGGAAAGTGCAGAATTACATAACAATCTTATTCAATGAGGAAATAAAATTATGAAAGAACAGAGTTTTTAAAACATAAGTACCTAGCATATCAGACTCCATTCACCCTGTTGCGTTGAGTGTTGACTGTATTTACAGCGCAATCTTATCCAACTTACAACACCGGTGTAACCAGCGGGGGAGGGCAGGGCGGGAGGCTTTGGAGAGGAGGAAAGATTTCAATCCCCTTTGAATCCCCCTTTGGAGGGGATTTGAATCCCCTTTCCGTTCTGAGGTCTCCCGTTCTCGCTGCACCGTTGGTTACACCGGTGGTGTAAGTTGGATAGGATTATGCTGTTAGTGAATGTAATTATAGCAATGGCTGAGATCCAAAATATTAGCTAACTAGTTTTGGACCATGGGTGAACTAAGGGAACTTTCAAACACTATTTAAAGAAAAAAGATCCAAAATCACATGGGGCATGTCCAACCCCAGTGCACCTTAAGCGCACTAAAGTAGCTCTTTGCATTCCGTTATGAAGTGATGATCAAGCAAACATGTTCTTTGTTACTATAAGAGATATTCTTGTTTTAAGTGAATTATCGTTTTACCAAGCCAACTGCTTTATGCAGTACTGTTTCAATTGAATACACTTTATATACTGAATGTACAATGTGGTTTATAGCCTAAGAAAGTTAGTAATCATGACTCAATATCATTGAAATCATGGAGACAAGTTGGTTGTGACTTAATTTAAATTCCATTAATTATAGTAGAACTTAGGAGTTTTGGTTTTTTTCTGATACAACGGGTTATGTATTTTATATTTAGCCTGAGCTTCATTCTCCCGCACTTCTTTTATGATTGGGTTACCCACCCACCCAACTCTGCACACACTTGTTCACTAAAATCCCACCCAAATATCTAAAAGGGAAAGATGAATCGTAATGGAATACTACGAGTGGTTTTTTAAAAATTATTTTTCTTTCTGGTTGTGTAAACCTTTATTACACATTGATCTAGAAAATAATCAGGTGGGAGTAAACCATCCCACCCCAGTGTGAGCTATGATGCACTTAACATATTTCTATGTACCATGAAATGATTCTTCAATTCAGTTGCTTTCTGCTTTCAAAATTGGCAGCAACTACTCTGTGGTTCCAGGAATTAATACTCCAGCTGGAACAACACTGCTGGCATTCCCAGCATTTGTTGAAGACTTATTCTTTGCAAAGCCCTGTTCCATGCTATCCATGATACGTGAGAAGTTTTCATCATGAAAACGTCTATGTTGTTAATGATTCCACAGTCCCATGGCTAATAACTGTTGGTGTTAGTTATGTCAGTATTCTTCAATATGAATTAACAGCGGTAGTGTTTCTACAGGACTATAACTACTTCCCACAATAATTTTATGTGTTTTTGGTAACTGTTCTCATGCAGAAAAATATCCTGAAATTAAAACTGTAATAATGAAACTACGTTGCTAGACTTTTTGAGGGAAGCTGATACAACATGGTCCCTGTGTTTCTTTCATATCAGATGTAGTGTAGCATCTTTGACTTCATCAGTAACTGGTTGGATGAGTGACAGTAGTCCTGTGTATATGTCACCACTGTGAAAGAGATTTGCTGCATAGATGTCTCAAAAGTGAAAGTTGATCAGTATATAGATTCAGTCCAAGTCAATTTCCTCTGCCATCCATAGGAAAGGCAGTTGGGAGAATAACTTCTTCCTGGGATTTGTCAAGACATCAAGCCGCTACCGCTTACTTCTGCACTGTTGTGTTTAGCCCTCTTACAGTAAGTGCTTGTATTCAACATGATCAAATATTCCTTAAATGTAAGAGAATAGCAATAATCTATTTTTGCCGTTGGTTATATTGTAACATGAATTAGGGAGTTTTAACCTACAGTCAGATTATCACTGGCAGTAAGTAGAGACACTATTTGTGAACTTATTTCCAGTGTGCTGATGTGAACCAATTCACTTCAGTGGTGTACTAGCCACCAGAATTGATTTACAAATGGTTAGGGTTTCTGTAATGTGACTGAGGCTTGACTCTGCTTTCCAGTTGATTCAGATGTTGTGCCCATGCCAATGGTGCCAACTCCCAAGGAAGTTAGCACTGTGGTGTGTCCAATGGAAAGCAATTAATGGATGTTCTTTTTCGTTTCGTTTTTGCTAGGTATTCTTTTTAATTAGGCTAAGTTACAGTATAGATGCAAGGTTAACTATTTAATGTTTATGCTTTCACAAAAAAAAGAATTAAAAAATGAATTAAAAGTAACTGACAAATTAGTATAATGGTCATTAAACAGGACACCCAGTAGTTAAACCTTTAGAGCCCAGCATTAAACCTGTTATGCAGAAAAAAGGGCTGACTGTTCAAAAAGACCATGGCAGAACTAGTAATATTAGAGTATGAGCTTATTAAATACAACCTTCCAATACTTCTATTTAATGCTTGCATTTGGTCATGTAGCTTTTCAAGGTGTCATGACAGGAATGCTAAACTTTCTGAGATAGTCCGAATTGGCTCTAAATGGTAGCAATGATTTATCATCCATTGGAAATGAAGCCGTGTTGGCTGTGTATACTGTACTGTTTTCCTCTATATTGATAGTATGAAACCACCTTAAATCAATGAAGTTCTCTTTTGTATACATAGTCAGAAAATGGTTGTGTATCAACAATGATATAAAGGATCTTCTTAGCTCATCATCTTTTAAGTTGCATTAAAGACCTTTGCAAGTTTAACTTTTTAGTCCTTGGAGGATGGCAGCATGTGGATAAAGGTGGCAGCAGTGTTGCTGATATCCTATGCTCCCTTCCTGGCCTTGACATACCCCTTTAGGCTCCTTCGGACCAGTGTCAGCCAAAGGGCTGGCATGACATGGTGGAGGAGGAGATAAGTAAAAAAAAAACCACCTATTTTACTTACCTCTCCATTGCCTCATAGCATGCAGCGGAGTCCGTGCTGACATCGCTGCACACTATCAGCTGGCTGAGGATAGGATTGGGCTGTCTGATATATACTGATTTGATATTGGAAAGAATGGGAATCCATTGCCAAGATTATTATTGATTGCTACAAGATAAATATTTTTTTTTACAGTGGAACAGAACATTGCCAGTGTATTCGCATAGCTAAAATGAATAGTTTAGTATAAATGTGCCTAGGAAGGGTAGCTTGCATACAATTTCAAAGCTGAAACAAGGCAAAAAATAGAGTTGATACTACACAAATATTTACACCTGCATGATTAGTTTACGTACTTTTGCCTGTATGTATAACATTTTAGAAATTGTAATTTAAAAGGCCAAAGTGACTTTTGTTAATGGAAAGAAATCTGTGAGGACAAAAAGTTGAATTTATGTCCCATTAAATCAATGAGACAGGACTATACTTAACTTCCCTGGTACCCTGTGGCTCCAGTGTTCATAATGATTTTTCCAGTTTGCTTAAACGTAGAGGATATATTCTCTTGTGCAAAGGGATATGTGCATAGAGTCACCTTCCCTGTTGAAGTGAAGGGAAAATCCACAAAGGCAGGAGCTTCATGATTTCATATGATTTGGAGCAATTTTTTTCCCAGTAGAGAAATAGAAAGCCTCTTTGCAGTTTCACCATTATGTTTTACACATTGTGGGAGCTCAGCTGGTCTTATTTATTTAGGTAAGCTTTGGAAGCTGAGCTAGAGATTCCTCCCCCCCCCCCCCAGTTTTATGCTGTTATGGAAAGTACAGTACAGTGTGCTAAGAAGAAACTGGATGTTAGCTGCTGTTCTTTTTAGAATTGATGGTTTATAATTAATTTTATGGTGGTTTCTCTCAAACAATGTAGAGAATTGGAGTTTAAATTAAACAAAGCGAATCAGTAAATGTACTGGGAAACTACAAAACAGCTGACATGTGAGTGATACTTCAGTGAAGGAGGAACTTGTGCATAGTTCGAGTATGCGAGTTGTTCACATACTGCAAATTTTGTCCTGGAAGGGATGTCTATGTTCGTCTTTCTCATAATACTTGGAAACACCAAGAATTGAAACCCAAATAATTTGCAAATTATTCACTTTTCAGAGTATTTGAAGTGCGATGATACCTAGAGCGCATGCAATTTTTCAGTGATCATAGCAACTCAGTTTTAAGAGTTAGGAATGCAACAGTGTCCTGGTCATGGGCCTATTTTCATCAGCAGACCTGATCTTTTATTTGTTGTGTTTTAATTAGTAAGTGATAATACTTGGGAAAGCTTAAAAGTAACATTCAGGACTTCATTTTTCTAAAGTTAGTTTTGGTCTCTTGTATACTATAGAGTTCTTTGTGGTATGCTATTGGCTGTTGGAATGTTATGGCATGTTAGCTGTAAACGTTAAATAAATATATAGAGAGTATTAATTGTTTATGGGATGGTTTTCAAGTTTATAAAATCTAAAGGAAAACCCATCATTTTAGGTCATGAAGTATTGACTGAACTCTTGACCAAATATGTATTTTAAAAATAGATCAGAAAGCCTCTTTGAGACATAGGATATTGACACATGGCAGAGTTGTGCAAAGGGGCATAATAGCTGACGTATGAAAATGTTAGATCTATTTTAGTACGGTATCTTATTAGAGCTCAGGTTTATCGAACAGAGGATCTTTAAAAGCTTTTTGTTCTAATGTCTCCCACATCCTATGAAAATGATTCCTTCAAATCATTAGCTAACCATCTTGTATACACCAAGCATAAGTTAGAAGCGTTTACTTAATGGCTGACTTTGGAATCCATTCTTCTGTAAGGAATTTTACTATAGGTATTGTCCATAATAGTGCAGTGTAGACAATGTAGCTCATACAGAAATGTGTAAGGTGCTTTCAATTGTTGGAGAGGTGGTCTTGAAATGCTTAAATAACTTGGGCTGAAATCTGTACGCATGTAGCTGGGTGTAAATCCATTGAACTTGATAGGACTTGCTTCTAAGTAAATATCCATGGGATTATGCTGAAAATAAATATCTAAAGAAAATGCACAATGAACTTTTAAAGTTGTTTGTTCTTAATAAAAGCTTGTCTGTGTTGTATTGGAATCACCCCAACAGCCAAGTGTCAGAAGCAATTGTCAGCGTAGTACCTGGGAAATGATATTTAAAAGACTCGTTGCATGCATGCATGCAAATCCTGCTGGATCAAGAGTATAAAATTTTTAGATGCTGTTTTGATAAAAAAATGCATGTGGAAGATAATTTTGGAGTAAACCCATTAACAAAGACTAAGAGAGCAGCAGAAAAAAAAGTGCTGTGTAGGCAACCTCAGGAAGTGCACTACCGTGGGATCCCACTGTTTACAAGAACTTGTTATAAATATTCCAGCACCACACAACATTGTTTTTGACCAGAAAGAAAATAGTCATCATCCAGGCTTGCAGCCCCCTTGTGCTAGTTTCTTGTATTGTCTAATGCAACCCGGTCCACAGTGCTAATGTTGCTGATCATGCCTCCCATCCATGCACAACTTTCCCAAATCCCATTCGTACAGTCTCAATCTATGTCACTGCCTTGTATCTCACCCTATAGCCAGCTTGCTAGCAGAGTGCTTCAGCCCATTAAGCATCATCCTTGCATTAGGAATGTGGACAGGAATATGGATATCAGCACATAGTCATCTTGCATTCATTGGTCTGGTGGAAGTCTCTCTTACCTGTGTGGACTTTTCAACCCACATAAATAAGATGGGCAGCCCAATCCTATGTAACTTGCTGTGCGGCGATGCAGGGACGCTAACACGGCTCCCAGTGTATCCTGTGGGGGAGTTTTGCAATGTTGACGCCTCCTCGGGGTAAGGGAACATTTGTTTATGTTCTCTTACCCCGTTAAACTCTAGTTATTGTAGAACATTTGTTTCTTTGCCCAGGATCAGCCCCGCCCCAGCAGCTGCCATGACTCAACTCAGACCTGTGCCAGCTCTATAGCTGGCGCATGTCCATGTTGACACGTGAAAGCAGTTGGTCCTGGAAAGGGGGTTAGGTTTGGCAGGTGCCACTGCCGCCAAACCCACACTCTTCTTGGGTACAGTCTGCCCACTTCCGTCACTGCCCTGTTCTGCCCACCCTTCCCCCATTCTGTCCCGTCCCAACTTCCCTGCTGGCCTACCTTAGTTGGTGGATCTTTGGCTATATGGCAGCGCATGGGAGGCCACTTTGGCCTCTCCACTGGCGGCACAGCCTCCCCACGCACTCCTGGCACAGGCCTGTGTCTGGAAGTTGAGTGCTTTGCGACACTTTCACGATACCTAAGGCCAGTGGAGTGTGCGCTCTGCCGGCCTTAGTTTAGGCTGGATTGCACCATGAGCCTCTTTGCAGGAATGAAAGATGAAATACTCGTTTGCACAGTTTCAATGTACAGTGGACCCTTTCTATCTGCAGATCCGGGATCTGCGGATTTGACTTACCGTGGGTCGTGGATCCGCCGGGTCCACCTTCAAAAACCTGTAAAAAGGAAAAGTATCTTTGAACATTGAAACCGTGCTCTTTCTAAGCCTCCGCAGGACTTCTACAAGCTTAATGACCCACTTCCAGGTCACGCGAAGTGACCCGGAAGTGGGTCGTTAAGCTTGCAGAAGCCCTGTGGAGGCTTGAAAATGAAGCGGTTTGGTCCTTTAAAGGTAGAAACGTTAACGGTTGTTTCTTTGTTTTTACGGTGTTTTACAGTGTTACAGCCAGACCCAGGTATCTGCAGATCCTCACTATCTGCGGGTGGTCCGGAATGGATCCCCGCAGTTAGCGAGGGCCAACTGTATTCCTGTCTCTCATTTTTGAGTAACTATAGTGAGCCCCAGGCCCTGAGAATTAGAAGAAAAAGGCAAGCCAGCTCTGGTATCTCCCACTTAGAAATTAGCACTAGCTACAGAAATTGTCATCACATTATAAGATTACTGAAGATTCCATTATGCAAAGCTGAATAATAGTTTGATTTAAAGTATTAATAAACTTTACATTTCAACATTCTTACTGTTGGAATCCAGGACACTAATTTTGCGAAATGCCAGAACAGGTCTTTTGCATTTCCTTTGAGAAGTGTTGTGTGAGAATTCTAACCTTCTACTATTATCATACCCATATTCAGGCGGGATGTGGGACTAGTGTATGGGATACAGATGAAGAATGTGGACTAGTTATGTGGGTTACAGAGATAGGAATGTGGGACATTGACAAGGCATAATTCAACGTGGGACTTTCTAATTCAGTCCCTGGGGCAATCTAATGTGTAAAACCTAAAGCTGGAGCTACGTTGCACACACTCAAGTTCTGTATGTGTCCGGTGTCCCGCCCCCAGGTCAAACAATGGACTCTGATTGGCTGAACAGAACGCAAACAGAACGCGAACGCGTGCAATGTAGCTCCGACTTAATGCATGTTATCCATATGCCTGTTCACACATACAGCAGGGAGTAGCTGGATTGGTGTATTATTTTCAGGCAAAGGAAAAAGCAGGGGAGGGAAGCAAAGCCTCATCCTTTCCCCACTTTACTGCTCTCCACTACTTTTTTTTGTTTGTTTGTTTTGCAGCTAGCTCATTTCTAATATCGAAGCTGATATGGGAGAAGAAGGCTTAGTTAAGCAGGTTCAATCATTTTTTTGTTTGCTTGTTCGTTTCTGAATTCATGTAACAAAAATTGCACCCTGTTTTTAACACTTTCATTTGTTGGTCTTCATGTTTAAAGCGGGTTGTAATTTTTTAAAACTTGAATGGTGCTGGAGAAAACTGAAGCTTTCTGTGTTATTTGACATGATAGTATTTAACATTCCAGATGATGAGTATAGCTCTGTGACTCTTGGTGTCCAAATTGCCCATTCTCCCCAGTCTTCAGTGCCTCCTCTTTTAAAGTACAGATGGGAGTTCTTGGAGATGTTTTTCAGCCAAAAGGAACCATCAGTGTGAAACAAAAAGGATGCTAAATCTACTTACATCCTGGCTTAATGCCGGAAAGCTTATTTCTTTTCAAGCAGCTGGTTTCTCTTGGCTAAGAGTGGCTTCGGCCTCAGCCATGAATAGTTCAAAGCGTGGTATGGCTAATAGGTTCCGACCTCTGTGTCAGCTGTCACATATTGGCACTGGTTATAGGTTCGTGTCAGGCAACAATATCTTCTTGCGTTGTGGTACTAAAAAATTAAACACCCGAAAGTATTTAAAACATTTTGTGTCTATATCATATTCCTTAGAAGACACTACCACATTTCCAGGCAACACAACGTTTGACTTGAACCCAGCCACACTGATTTGGGTAGATAAATAATAGCAAACTGTGAATGTGTTTTAGATTTGATCCCAACAAAAGCACAGCAGAGTCATTTTGTCATTTCAGCCCTTTTTGAAAAGGAAACAAAATCTGAAAGGGAAACGAAACAGTCACAGAGAGCTTGTTAGTATCCCACTGGTCATTCTCATTTTATGATGGGACAAGATTGACAGTTTGTGGTTTTCTGCTGTCCAGAATGAAAACAGCAGGCATTGGGTTCTTTTGGCTGTGCAAAGTAGAACAGTTTGTGTAAGCATTCCCATTTTTGGTTCTAGCCAAGCTTGTGTTGGGGCCCTGATCCCTGAACCTCCAGAATCTACCAAATTTTAAAATGTATACTTTTCAAATCACTGATGAAAAATATACTAAAATTTAGTATACTGTACTTTTCACCAGTGATTTGAAAAGTTTACATTTTAGTTCTTAACCCTCCCCCCTCTGTGTACTACCTCCGGCTCTGCTCTCCCTCAGCGCACCACTGAGGGAGATGACATCATCGCCAGTTACTTCTGGGTTTTTGTTGTTTTTGGTAGGAGAGTCAGGGTGGGAGGGAGAGCCCTTCTCAGCGCTCCCAAGAGGCTCAGACAATGGCAGGAGCTTCTTGGTTGTGAAAATGTGGCCAAAAATGCTGTATCAGAGCGGGGTTCTGGCAGACCAACGGTCCTCGTACCACCTCTGGTCGGCTGGAGTATTACTAGTGGTGGTACACTGGTTGAGAACCCCTCTATTAAATACCTTGCTTCTTAAAAGTTATTGATATAGAAGACGTGCATATGCTTAGGCAATGATTGATTCTGAAACTACATTTTGTAATGTAATTTTGGGCTGTAGCGTTGATCTGTTGATGAAGGATCTCCATGAGTGTCTTAACTAAATGGACATACAGTCATAGTGTAATAGCACAGCTGAGTGTTACTTCTGTGCCAATTGCATTTAAAATAAAGGGAATTGCATAGTGACAGCTGACATTCGCAGACAACCAATCAGTCAAAGAGCGTTAATAATTTTTATACATTTTTGTCACTCAAAAGTTAATCTGAAATGTTGTTGTTCTGCATCTGGGAAAAAAAGCCCTGTTCAAAACATGTTTGCAAACACGTTTGCAAAGTCTAACTGGAAACACAGTGCATATGGCTATATAATTTGCTTTTTCTTTCAACCATTTGGACCACTGCCATTCTGGAAAATAATGGTTCTACCTAGCATATATTTTCATTCTGGAGCCACTATGTAGCAATACCCTTCATTGTTGTCATAAGCTAAAATCACCAATCAAATGATAAAGCTATAATTTATGCTAAACTGGTGCCTGGGTCTAGAAGCTTTTTCAGAGACTAACAATTCAGTAGAGACTGCTTTTATACATACAGCTATATAAAATGCTTATTAATGGTAGCAGATGTTGCACTTTAATCCCCTAAAATGATTGTTTGTTACCAGCAGGAGATTTATTAAGCTTGAGTTGTGTGAAATTGTGTGTGCATAAGCTGCTATTTAGATTGTAAAAATGCTATTGAAAACTGTTAAAAAGTTCTGCCTGTAATTGGCAGAGAGGTATTAGCTCCTCCAAAAGAAGTCTGTGTGTACTGTTGCCCCTTGTGCTCCAACCTCTTTATCATTTATCTTCTTGTATTAATGTCACTGAATTATTAATTTATACATTGGGTTGGATGGGGTGAAGGCACCATTTAAATGTGTGGCAAATGTATCCTTATCGCAGGAGACATGAAAGGAGTCATTTTGTGTTATCTGTAAAATGGAAAGGACATTTTAAAATTTCATTTACAGTAATCCACTTCGCTTCCAGTAAAACACCTAGATTATTGCTACCATAATATAATGCTCTTATTAAAATTTTTTGAAATCTTCACTCTTTTCACTTATAAATAAGGTTGATGGACAAATTCTGGCTTCATTTGTGCGTTTTTTTACACTGTGCTTTTACTATCTGATCGTCAGCAAGCAAATTGAGTGTGCTGTTAATTGTGGTTCAAAAGTGTAATTCATATTAGTGGCATGTTGCAGCAAGCGAGGACAAAATTATGAGCATAATTGTTAGGGCAAGCATTAGGAATATACAGAATGAATATTGCGCACTGTGAAATGGTTATCTCTAAAATGCAAAGTCACCAGAATGACAATCATTATCAAATTCAGCAGGACTCTGTAAATGTGAAAATCATGACATGAAGGGAATAAACTTCAGAAGACAATCATTAATGAGGACAACTAAAATCTATGAAGATTTGAATATGTTAGCAGTTGAACAGACAAGAGTGTGCTTAAATTAGATTTGCTACTGGGGCTTCGCTTCATGGTTTAAGAGGCAATTGGGTTAAGAGTTTCAAAACTGGAGTTAAGTATGAGTTAGCAAGAGTGTTCTTTGACTAGATCGGGGAGACTGGATAAATAGATGAACATAGAATCTGGCACAGTTGAATCCAGAGCATTTCCCCCAAATTTATAAGTTAAAAGTGCCAAAGAGGTTGCCAAAGAGGTTGCTGGAGTTTCCCCCATAGTTTCCTAAGTTTCTGTTTGCATAGAGTCACGTCTGGGAAACCTGGCAATCAAAATTGGTTTAGAGATATCTGGAATGACACTGCTAGTTTTCCTTATACAGTACTAGCATCTAAATTTGATGGACTCCGTAACCAGAAGGCATTTGTCCATAAGTGATTTTTCCTGAATTGTAGCTCCATGTACGCTGGTGGGCCTTACACATTTTGCATCTGAGAAAATTCAAAGTAACAATCCCAGTCTCAACGTCACATTAAAGTGAAACTCTTTTAAAACAACACAAAAATATGTTGGATTGGAAGCAGAAATACTGCGACATATTGAAACTGTTGTCTCATACAGTTTCGGGGGGGGGGGGGGGAAGAGACATTATCCATCTCATAGGCCCATGAAATATCCCTATTTTTTTTTCATGAGGCTAACAGTTTGGGTACCTTATGAAAAAGTCAATAACTGGGGTGGCTTCAACATGTTAAATGTGTGCGGAGATGACTTGCATTTTCTGTGTAACATTCAAAGTGATTTGCATAGTTCTTGTGTGAAGATGTGTGAGGCTCATAATATGTACGCATGATGTGCCATGCAGTTAATACCCATAATTCACAAGTGTCTCATTTTTGCCTTGGATATAAGCCTTGGATTTGTCACACTGCTATATAGGATGTTTAGTCTTCATGTCATTCTTATAGCTTGTTGTGAGATCGGACTTATATTCATATTGTTTCTGGTGTGTGTGTGTGTGTGTGTGTGTGTGTGTGTGTACACACATCACTGAAACACAACAATGTGATCTTTAGTATTAGGCAATAGTGGGTTTGGCAAACATTGCAGATTTCACTAAGGCTCCCTGAATTTTTGGAATAATGTGCATGAAAGTTGAACCTCTCTATGTGACTAGAGTTCTGCAATAATTGGCAGCAGCACTTGCATGAGATTGTATGAGATTAATTGAGCTGAATTAATTGGCCATTCTTTCAAGAGGCAGCTTTTTGAATTTCACATATCTGTATGGACTGTATTCTGCATACAGTAATTTAATGAATGATTGCCAACAAACTTCATGGGAAACATATAAGCTGATACCAGGTGTGCCAGAAGTTCAGTTGAGGTCTGCAAGGAAAATGTCAGTGCTTATTCTCTTAACAGCGCAATCCTATCTAACTTACACCACCGGTGTAACCAGCGGTGCATTGAGAACAGGAGGCCTCAGAACGGAAAGGGGATTCAAATCCCCCTTTGGAGGGGATTTGAATCCCCTTTCCGTTCTGGTGCCTCCCGTTCTCGCTGCACCGCTGGTTACACCAGTGGTGTAAATTAGATAGGATTGCGCTGAAAATGTTAGAAGACTGGAGTACTCTAGTGGATCAGCTTTTCTTTCAGATAATTGAAAAACAACAAACCTTTCCATTTGTCCTGTTGCTGTTACCTTGAGGGCAGGGAGGATAGCATACATACTGAGATAATACTCTGGTGCAATTTCCAGTGAGGGAGTCCCAAGGTCTGGTAACAGTGCTTCTGTTGTACCTTCTTCCTGGAGGCAATTCCTTCAACCCCATGTGAGTGACTAAATCGTAAGGCTGCAATTAGAAACTAGCAGACAAGTATAAGTCTGTATTGGCATTTGCTACTTGGTGATTCAGGACTGCTTAAATGTGCTTCTTTATATCCTGTTATTAGTGAGGCAAAATATTTTAATGGTGGAGAAGAACGGGAGCAAACTGGATGTAAAACGAGGAGAATGAGAGAGAAAGAAAGAGGTGATCCTTTCTCCCCCCCCCATTTTAGAAAACATAATTATTATAAAACCTCCTCAATGTGCTATACCCCTGCTGCGTAAAGTGGTATGTCTGGAAAATCGCTTTATGTCAATGACTGGCAGCAGGCACTGCTTTTTCTGCTGATGATATGCATAGTGGGGTTAGGTGAAGGGCTGGCTTATAGTTTTGTGTAGTTTCCTCCCACAAACTAGATTGCTGCTATGGATTCTCTTGGTTTGTTTTGGTGGTAATTTAAAGATCCCATGCTATTGATTTTTTTTTTTTTAAGCTGTGTCCCGGCCAACATTTTTCTGTTGCTAGCTCTTTCAGATATTATTACCATTAGAGATTAAAATAGCACCATGGCCCACATGTGGGATACTGGAGGGGGGGGGGAGAGCGAGAGAGAGCAGTAGCTTTCACGTTTGTCTGCAGAGAGGCGTTCCACTACCTTGAGATAATTAAATGGTCTGTAAAGCATTGGGGGAATAAGGCTTCACGGAAAGCACTCTAATAGTTTATTTTATTTTTTTGTTGTTGGTTTTTAATGGGACTAATCTTTGCTCCATTGGGGCTTTGGGGCTATCGGAATGAGAGTAAGGAATTGAGGAATTCTCTTTACAGATGTACTAATGGTGCTTTTAAAAGACAAAGAGAGGATAAAGAAGAGAGAAGGGGGAGTCAGAACAAGACAGAAGATAGCGTTTAACTACTGTATGTTTACAGTCTAATTAAATATATTTAGTATCGATGTCATAAAAGCTGGCTTTCTTTAAAATGTGTATTTATTGCAGCGCTGTGATAAATGTAGTTGTCTAAGGTCATGATCTTATTAGGTCTTGAGCCACTTACTCATGAGTTACTCCATTGCTCAGGAATTGCTTTACAAATGTCAAGTGGGTAAGTGGTTTCAGGATTGCGGTTATGAACATGTGCGGTCCTGTATGTATTTTTTGTATATAGCTACAGATTTTTCATAATAGCTTGCATGCTCATCAGATGTGTTTTATCTCCAATTACATCATTGTTGCCAAGAAATCTCTGTTGGTGGTATTGATGACCTAATATATGACAGATCTTGGGTCATTATTATTTCATTTAGTGGTTGTATGTATAGACCAAGAGGGAATCTGAATATTGATTCACTGAATGGCTAGTAACAATGATTTATGAGTTTGGAATTCAGCACAGTGAGCCAAATAGAGTAGCGAGATTACATCTTATGAGCTACCATTGATTTTGTTTCATATTTCGCTGCACAGTGATTAGACCATGATATCACAAATATTAGCTTTGGAACTATGTTCCTTCTGGAAGAATCAGAATGCAGAGTTAAATATCAATAATGCAAATGCATATTTATCTACATACATATACAGTACTACAATAGCTTTTGTAAATCAGTTTTGAAAAGCTAGTTGCCCAGTCTATGTACCATCAACTTGCACTGCTCCTTTTGTTCCTTACTGCTGTCAGGTTTCAGGTTTCTCTGCATTTAAGTAGTGATCAGCTTGACCAGTCTAGTATGGAGGCCAAGAGATAAGAGGGCAAATTGCTTTTCCTTGCCCGCTTAGGCCTGGTGAAGTGAGTGCTAGAAAAGTAAGCATGCGGTGATCTAACTCCACCATCGACATAATGGGTGGCAGCACAGTCCAGAACATGGAGAGTTTTCATGCCTACATCAGCATCTAGTGAGAGATCTTGCACTTGCAGAGAGACACATTATAGCTAGACTGAGAGTGCAAATCACATAGAGCAGTGGTTCTCAAAGTTCTCCCCACGAAGTTGTAAGTCTTTGTGGTGATGGGGTGGCGGCGGTCTTGGGATCATGCAGCCTCCAGGGAAAAAGGTTTTTTTAATTTACTGGGGGTCACACTGCCCCTCTGGAGGGTGCAGGGGCGCTGCATTCCCCTCTGCAGGCCTCTCTGTACTTCAGATCAGCTCCCTGAAGCGATTGAGACCCATTTCCGATTTTGGACGAAAACCGGAAGTGGGTCTTGATCGTTTCAGGAAGATGATCTGACGTGTGGGGAGGCCCGCAGAGAGTGCTGAGCCCCCTGCACCCTCCGGAGGACTGGAGTGACCCACAGTAAGTAAAAAAGAACCAGTAAAAAAGAACCACTACTGGCGGCAGTGGGACATCGCTAATGTCACCGCACATCCACCCCCCTTAAGAGGATAGTGGCTGCTTCTGGTTTTCCTGGAGTGTCCCGACCCACCAGTTTGAGAACTACTGGCATAGAGTATATTTGAACTTTGATATCTGTATCATATAAGTCAGTGCTTATTCGCTAGATTCTGTTAGGATAGCAATAGATGGCAGACTGTGAAGCTGAAAGCTCCAGAGTAGCATGCTACATTTTCTTGAGAGGTTGCAGAAAAGATGTGGTCTTAGTGTTGAGCAGATAGCACTGTTTTGAAGCTGCTGTGAGAAGTTTGAGACTGATGGCTCAATCCTGTCCTCCAGGCGCCACCATTGGAACATGCCCCCCCCCCGAGGAAGTGCCAGGATCCAGGTGTGTGACACTGTTGTACTCACTGATACCACCAGCAAGCGCAATGAAGTCACCAACGCAGCCAGTGGTGAGGCCACCATCCACTAGGCTAGGTCATATAAGGCAGTGGTGGGGGCAGGCAGCAGGAAGGAAGTGGGAGGAATTGGGGGTTTCTGGGCGGGAAGGGGTGAGGAACCAGGGGCAGGGAGGATGTGGAAGGGGGTGGGTCCACTGACAATGGCACATGCCGGGTCTTATCCCCTCCTTTTACAACCTTCCTGCTCCTCTCCTCTCCTCGGACATACACCATCAAAATAGGTGGCTCATGTCTGCAGAGACCCATTGGCAATCAGACATCGTACCAGGAGGTAACTATAAAATGTTTTTAGTTACCTCCTGAAGGCTGCAAAGCATGCCTTTTTGGCATGGATGCATCGGTGCTGGTGATGAGCTGCAAATGACATTTCAGCCGCTAGAAGTCTTAAGTAAGAACTGGGCTACAAGTACAGTGGTCCCGCATTATTTTATTTATTTATTTTTCACATTTTTATACCGCCCTTCCTCCAAGGAGCTCAGAGTGGTGTACATATTTCCTTCCCTCCTTTTGTCCTCACAACAACCCTGTGAAGTAGGTGGGGCTGAGAGATAGTGACTGGCCCAAGGTCACCCAGGAAGTTTCGTGGCTGAGCGGGGATTTGAACCTGGACCTTCCAGGTCTAAGTCCAACTCCCAAACCACTACACCATCCTGGCTTATCTGCAGGTTAGCCATCCGCTGATTTGACCAACCACGGATGGCCTTCCCGCACCTCAGAACACCTCCTGGATGTGACTGGAAGTTGCATTCGCAAACCAGAAATAGCTTCTGGTCGCTTCCGGGAGGTGTTCTGAAGTATGGGGAGGCCCATGGAGTGGCTGTGGGTCTCATGTGACCTCCATGGGCCACTGCAAAATATTTGCAGCACCACAATCCTTCCCCGCGGACTCTACCATCTGCGGATCTCAGTATCCACGGGGGCGGACCACTACTACCAGCCCGCTGATACCGAGGGACCATCTGTAATCATCTTTGGTCCAGAAATGACATACAGTCCACTGTTTGGTGATTCAGAGCAACTATTTATGTGCTCATCAAAACAGTGCACACATGACATTCTCTCTTCCTTCTTGATAGTACAGGACAGTCTCCAGTATGAGGCAAAACGTGGAAATTACTTAAAGCTTGATCCTATGCATGTCTACTTGGAAGTAAACCCCATTGAGGTCATTGGGGCTTACTCCCAGGTAAGTGTGCATAGGTTTGCAACCTTAGTCAAATGTGCATGCAGATCTTATGTAAATAAAATAATTCATGTGTAGATTATCATGGAAGAAGGAATAGAAAAAAGGAGGGGACATACAGTACAGACCAATTGTTTGAGGTTTCAGTGATCTTGCATGTTCTTAATTTTATCCTTTCTGTCCAATGTAATGCATTGCTTTGGCAGTGTACACACACACACACACACACACACACACACACACACACACACACACACACACACACACACACACACACTCCTCCAGAGTGTTTCTTACATGATCCAAGTAGCCTAAAGCATATAGAATGACGTGGTGAGGATTCAGTAGCAGCGTGTTTGGCCTCACGCCTGCTTACAATACAGTTGCAGCTTGCAGTCCCTGGAAGTCGAGGCTTTATTTAACCCAATTATTTAAGGTAGTTAAACAAACAGTGAAGTATGTATAACCCACAATGCTGATTGGTTGCCAAGTCCCCAGACTTGGTTTTATTTTGTCAGGTGGATGGGCCCTGTGTTGATGACGTCCTTTACATCGGGATGTGAGCTGTCCACAGCATTTGTGAGCCTCCTTTTTCTTTGAGACTCATTCTCCCCCCCCCCACACTTCTCGTATGCCAAGGAAAAAAGGTCATAAAGCATGCCATGTATGCTAAAATCCTCACAGTGAGGTAAACAAAGCTTCACGTGACACAGCCATTCCTGAAGCATAGGCATGTCTGGTCACAGACCCATTATGTTTGTCTACTTCTACTTCAAACAAATTCTCTGTGCTGTATGAAGAACAAAAAACCGAAACCCTAGCTGAAAAAAGCAAGCAGCTAAGTGAATGAAGCACCCTTCAGAAAAAACAGACCTTTTGGAAATCTTTATCAGGCCTGTA
The DNA here is from genome assembly GCA_026170595.1 of Plestiodon gilberti rubricaudatus. Lineage (NCBI taxonomy): Eukaryota > Metazoa > Chordata > Lepidosauria > Squamata > Scincidae > Plestiodon > Plestiodon gilberti. Next base: position 136,444,788 of record JANXHW010000004.1, on the reverse strand, counting down.
CACATCCTAGTTAACTATCTTCTATAAGAATTTGGTCTTTCTGCCCTGAAACCATGAATAGATCATCATTGCAGTTGTCTTCACAATGACACTGTGGGAGAGGTTATTATTACCACTTTCTGAGTAGAGCACTGAAACTGAAGGATATAGGCTGGATCAGATGATACCGTCCATCCTTCTCCCCACCCCCAGTTAAGAGTATGCATGGGCACATCCTGCCATTTCCCTTTCCTTGATTGTATATGATGATGATTTGTCTAAACTGCCGCATCACACACTCTCTAAGTAAGCACTGCTTTGAAATTGTATTTAGCTCATGGTAAAGATATGGTTCAAATGAAGAGGAGGAGGAATTCACTCATCCACATCTTTAATATTATTGGAAGGGGTGACTCAGATGGTATAATCTGAACTACCCTGCTAAGTTTGTAAAAGGTTCACAGTGAGTTCATGGTAGAGATGGGACTTGAACCCAGATCTAGTCCCACTGCTATCAATGGATCACACTGTGTCTTTGTTTGGTAGATTCCTGTTCCACAAGAAGTTGGAAGAGCCACTGAATGCCCTGTCTTTGTTTCACATTGCTGCATGGTTACAGAGCATACATTCTTTATAGCTGTTCATTATTTTCTTGCTTTGTTTGTTTGTTTTTTGATGTTCATAAAATCTCGCCTACATCAGGTTTGAAAATGAGACCTATTTGTTTTGCAGTTCTTGCACAGGCCTAGGAGTGTTTAATGAAGGGAATGGTAAACAGCTTCAGATTGTGCCTCTGGTGTCCAAAGTGATCAGCATATTTAACATGCTCAGCATGACTCTAAGATATTACGGCTGATAATAGTTGTAATTGACTTTCAAACTCTCTTTTCCCTCTCCCCCCTCCTGAACAGGGGGAGTCACCATAAGGGCAAGCTGTATGACTGGGTAGTAAACAGGAAGTCTAAAACAGGTTTTTTTTTAAGTCCGTATTAAATGGTTAGAAATAAGAATAGTTTAATGAGTAATAGGTAGTCCTCAGAGTATTGTGGATTTAGGAGATGGAGAAATATTGACATTAGAAGAGTGCCTGTGTGTGTGTGTGTGTGTGTGTGTGTGTGTGTGTGTGTGTGTGTGTGTGTGTGTGTGTGTGTGTGTGTGTGTGTGTGCGCGCGCGCTTTTCTACAAAAAACCACCTTTCTGATTAGTACTAGCAAAGGTTTACTTTACTAGCTTATTGAATGAGAACTCCCAAGAGTGTCCAAGCTTTATCCTGTGTTAGCAACAAAGGGTGGAACTAAGCTGTCGGAAAAGCAGCTCTATGGAGAAATGTATAAAACATATCTGGTGGAAAATGAAGGAGGCTTAGCCAAACTGGAAGGATGATCGGCAGTGGAACTCGTTGTCTTTTTGTTGTTGCTCCCCGCCATCCCATTTATTTTCTCTGTGAGTGACGGAGGTAGACCACTGTGCCGCTGTGGACAGAGAGGATAAATTGTAAGGCTGAAATGCTTTTGTATAGTGTTTTGCTTGTCATGCAGGTAGATTCTCCTTTGTGAGTAAACTTCGTTGTAGTGATTAACACAGGATCCAGTCCAGTGGGACTCGGCTTTGTGATCTCTCTTTCAGCTTAGATTCAGGGTACATGTATATTTATCCCATACTGTTTCAGGCTTTGCTAAAGCATTGATGTATCACTTCAGAGCACACAGCAGCTGAGTGCATAAAAATGACTTACTTACTCTAACACTGGGTCACCTTGGTCAGGTCTCATACTTCCTCTGCTATTCCCTTCCCTGATACTGCATTCCTCCTGTATGAATCAGATGGAAATCAAATTTTGTGTAGAAATCCAACATTCAAGATGTTAATTAATGGAGACTCTTGAGTAAAGACTAGAAATAAGGTCACCCCTCCACCTTGCACTGAACTCTGCAGTGTTTTTTTCTTTGTTTTGAATGGAATAAGAGTACAGTATTTTGTTGAGTAATTTTCATAATTTGACTATTAATTTTTATATTTACAGAGGATGCAGTTTACAAACTGGCTACTTAACTAAAACATACTCGGCCAGTGGTATTCAGGTGGTCCATGGATCAGCACCTGTCCGCAAACCATCAGCTGTCAGTCCACAGCAAATTTCCAGGAAAGAAACAATGCTAATAATGTGGCACCAAGATAAGGACCAGTCCCTGACACACTGGAAAATAAATTGCCAGTCCACCACATCAGATAGCTTGAGTGGCTTCTAGACCACTTAGATCCAATCTATAGCCTCACAAAAACCATGTGATACACATTCTCTTCAAAATGAGGGAATACATATATTCTTCCCAATATCAAAAGTATCTTGTATTTTGAAAGCTAGCTAGTCAGGGATAATTTCTAGCCAATACTTTTCCATGATATAGTGGCATCCTGTGACAGCATGTTTATGATGCAGAGTGTGATATATCACCTGCATTCTGGAGTCATGTGTGTCTACATGCTTTTTCTGAATATGTGGATTGGCCCTTAATTTGATTTATTCCTGGAGCATATTTTGACCATTCATAGTTGGGGAGAATAAGTGTGGTTAAAATATGACTTTCACCCACATTTTCCAATACATGATTATAGATAATGAGGGGATAGTGATTTGAAGGCAGAGTAGGTTGTGGTAGTTATTCCAGATTAAAAACCCATAATCAACCATAGTTGCGTTTTGAGCAACAGTCCCAAAGTTAGGGTCTGATCCTGTCTATATGATATAAATATATTTCTTTGGTGACTGTTTTGGATTTGTCTTCAATATTGATAGATAAAAACGAAATTATTGCATTTGTGTGTTTATCTGCTGTCAATAGATGAGGGGAGCAGAGTTCCCCAGAGTTGCTTGGAAAAAGACAATTTTGGGGGGCTACTTTGCCACTTCTTTGGCCATCCCTTGTGAGGAGTTTCTTGGATTATGAAAGACATCCTTTTTGACATGTGGATGCAGCAATGACCATGAACCTGGTCCATCTCCTACCTACAGGATGCAGATAGACGCTGCCCCCGCCCTCAAGGGGGCGGCGCTGATTACTTGGCGCCCCCCCCCCCCGAGCTCGCTGGGCAAGGGCTGGAGACTGATATTTTGGATTATGTTGTAAGAACGTTACTGTTGACTAAGCACCACTGAAATCAAGAAGACATTTAGTTGCGATTCTGTAACAGTTACAGAATCACAACTAAATGTCTCCTTGATTTCAGTGGTGCTTAGTCAACAGTAACGTTCTTACAACATAATCTTACAAATTAATTTTAATGGGAATTAGGAATCTTAACTTAAGATACAACCCATAGTCAGGAACTCTAATTCTAAGATTGAGAAGAGTCTGGAGGGTAGATGCCATCTTGCCTATCTACCGCGAAATTTGATTTTATTGTTTTGGTTTAGTTTTTAATTTTCCAAACCATAATCCTGGATGGGTCTGCTTCCTTTCAGGAGCAAACAGGAGCCCATTGAGGTGATCTATGTTAGGTTATAGAAGTATGCGATCAAAGTTTTGTGATTGCACCTATGGCCTGCAGAAATTTGGCAGCCCCTATTCTTGTTCAAACACACTGCCTTTAAGAGGAATGCACAAAATGAAAACGGTAAGAAACAACCTCTCTTTCCAAGGCAAGGTGTTTCTGTAGGAGACCATGCTATTTCCTAGAGGGAAGGATTTAAGTTACCCGCAAAGTTTTCCAGGCAGCTTTGGTTGCACTCTGAAATTCAATCTGCCTTTTTGCTCTAGAGACTGTCTCCCTTCCCTACTTGTCAGGTCAGAGCTGTATATGATCCAAAGGAAAGGTTTTATTAAGGTCTGAAGGGAAATGGGTTATTTGCACAGAATGGCCACTTACTATGATCTACATTTTCTGTTTGCAAAGAGGTAACCTAATATGGCTTTTCCTGCGGGTGTTTGTCTGTTTGGGGTTTCGTTGTTGTTGTGAGATTCCAGTGACTGTCTCCTTATCTACAGCAATTACATGGTCTGAGAGACGGGGCTGTCAGCAACATCTTTGCCCACAACTATCCTCTGGCTCCAGGTTTTGTACCTGGTAACTTTTCTTTTTTTAAAAAAAAAGTCATGATTAGTATTGTGCTGCGATGTTTGAGATGTATAATTTATTTGTTTGTACTACTGAATAAAAGGGAAATCTCTCTTTGTTTGAAGGTGTATTGGCTAATTATCTGGGAAGAAGATACAAACTTAAGACTGTTTATTAATATAGTATTGCTAAAATGGTGTATGCTTGCGCACACACACACATACTCCTTTTAAATGTTACCAACATGTGTTTTGATACAGATGCTTAAAAATGCATTCATTTGGTGCGAGACACAGTCATGATTAGAGTCTTTCCTTCTTCCCTTCCTACAAACAACTCACTGAGGTGGCATGTGACAGAACACACTGGCTTGTCACTGTCCAAAAAGAAGAATCCCCCCATTCCCTTCCTGCCTCTTCAAATCGATGTGTGCAGCTAAGCAGTCCATCTAGCATTATGTTCTGGAAATCAGGGAGGAAAAAAACAATTAAAACCAAATCTCAACAAAACTAAAAATCTTCTGAATGGTCTGGGAGTGTTCAAAAGGCTAGCTTAATTTCCCTTGCAGTCATTAATGCGCCTCGGCCATGAGCTCAAATTATTCAAATGACTAGGTCAAGTCACACTGTACTGTCTGTAAAGTGTGTAGAAATTACTCTTCTGGGTTGTGACAGATAAACAGTTAATCTAGATTTTTGTGTGCGCATTTGCGCATACCAGTCAGACTACTGTTCTCGTTTAATGGTATGACGGTTTTACCTAAGGGGGGGGAGAGAGTGAGAGAGAGAGAGAGAGAGAGAGAGAGAGAGAGAGAGAGAGAGAGATCCTTTCAGCTATACGTGCAGTTTGTTTCTTTGCAGACTGTATAGATTTTTCAAGGCAGAAAGCTCTCTCTGCTCTGGGTGAAAGACTTTGAGATGTAACATGACTATTCCTTTGTGTCAGCTTCAGGAAACTCCTGCAGCAGCTGACGTGCCGCCACTAGATTAACTGGTGATGGATCTTTTACGTCTAGGTGCTTGGGCCTCTGCCAGGGAGAGAACTATGCTTTGTTTGTCTGCATTGAACCTCTTCGCCTATGCCATTGAAAATGCCCCAGTGCCTGCCCTGTATTGAAACAGTCTTTGTGCTGAAGTATGAATCCTTCTGCCTCTGCTCTTGTTCAGAACTTGTTGGCTGTATTTACAGATTACAGGGAAGGAATCCCCAAAAGAAGAAGCGGAACAGCAGTCCATGCTACAGAGTAAAGGAGAGGCGACAGTTCTGATTTTGTGCCTATTCCAAGCATTTTCCCATCCCACTTCCATATTAAAAAATACCGTATTGGTCTGAGTATAAGACTCACTTTTTTCTCCTAATTTAAGTTTTTAAACTAGGGGTACGTCTTATAATCAGGCTGTTGCAATTTAATGCCAGTGATTTAATTAATTTTTTTAATAGCACCAAACTTTAAGGGTGCGTCTTATAATCAGGTGCGTCTTATACTCGGGACAATACGGTAAATAAATACCATCCTTGTTTTGATCTACTAGCCAGAACTGAATTGGCAACATAGCTTGCTTCTTATCCAGGCTCAATGGCTGGGGCTTCTTCAGGACGCAACCCATCTTCCAGTTAGACCAGCCCCCTTTACAGGCCTGCTGGACAAGTCATAGTAACTTGTAATTAGTGGTAGGGATTATCAATGGGAATCAAAATCAGGTAGTGGATTTGAAAGAGAGCACTCCTGGCCATGCCAGAGTAAGTGAAGAATGTGCTCTCCATGGCTTCTTCTTTACCCTGTCTCTCTCAGAATAATATGTCTTGAGACATTTCCTTCATCTCATTCTTTTAAAACCCTGATTTAGGTATGTGGAGTAATGATAAGGCTTCGATACTCGTAACTACTAATATGGATTAGAATCGATCCTCCCAGATAATAATGCATTGCGGGAATGAGGGAAATCTACCATTTTCTGCAGGGTAGTGGTTGGAGTGAGAAGTGTTAACTAATCTTCAGTGAGTGATCCTGAGCATGTGCTGTGAGAGGCAGACATAGATTGTGAAAGACTGACGCCTGAGAGATTACTATTAAAATGACTTCTGCAGCCAAGCAGCAGAAGCCTGCAATCCCAAACGTATTTACTGGGAAGTAAATCACACTGAAATCAGCCGGACTTCTGAGTAATGTTGTGAGGCTCCGAGTGGAAATTTGTTAGAAATACAAATTTACAGCCTTCATTTACATTTATAGTTCTTATCCTTAACAGCAGTCCTGTGAGGTAGGTCATTTATATTCCTCCCTGTGAGGAGCCTGGAAGACAAGTTAGCAGCGGCCAAGGTGACCATATCGGGTCACAGTCAACAAGGGGTTCAAAACCACATCTTTGAAGCCTACGCCCAGGGATCCACAAGGTCTATAACCTGTAGGCATTAAAATAGTAATCTCTGGTGATGGAATTATTGCATATGATTGACACAGATGTGAGCAGCAGCAGGGAAGATTTGGCAGGATTCATTCCCCCCCCCCCCCCCGCTGCTTGCAGCGTTAAAAAAAAGAGCAGTTCTGGAGCTTACTTTACTGTTCTTTGGGCAAAGCAGTGAGCAAAATAAGGGCCACCAAAGCTGTTTTGTCCGCGGACAACATTTCAGACTTCTTTGTGTTTGGAAGGTTGCTCTTGTAGCCTTAGCAGTAGATGTTGTTTTGAAAGAGAAATTAAAGTTCCCCAGAAATGCATAGTGCTTGGCCACCCTCTGTGCAGTAGAAAGCTGTTTGCTTCTCAGCACAGAGAAGATAAATGGACGCACATCAGTTTTTAGTTTTTTGTAGGGTTTTTGGACAGAATCCTTCTACACTAATACATATTTCTATGCAGTGTGCTCTTATCATATTAATGAGCAAGCTCATTTTGCTTTGTTGAATATCTAAGAAAAAAACTAGTGTATTTTCTAAGAAAAAAGTGATGGGGCTCAAGCTTGTGAAAATTATGTTCCAGAAGCTTCCCCCTTATCCCAAGTGTGTGTGTGTGTGTGTGTGTGTGTGTGTGTGTCTTGAGAAGAGCGAATGTTCTGAACCTCCTCAGAGAGACTTTTTTTTCGGTATTATTGGTTCACATGCTTCGGGACTGAGCCTTGGCATTCTCTGACAGTAAGCCTTGTGGTATAAGCAGCAGTGTTGTTCATTACAAACAGTGTTGTTCAATTGCAAACAGTTTCTGTGAAGATTTGATGATTTCTTTTTAGCTTCAGTAATCCATGCCCCTGCAGAAGACATTTTTGGAGTTTAGCACAGAAGCTCGGCTGGTCAAAGGGGCAGGAGCTGTCTCAGCAAAAATGGATATTTTGATCGCATTGTTGCTGCTTCTGTTTTTTGTCTGAGGGGATGCAGAGCCATACATAACACACAGAGTGGCACTGCTGCAGCAAGTGGAAAGTAAAGAAGCTGTGGAAGAGGGACCTCCTGCTTATGTTATCTTTGGTGGTTGTCATACTTTTTTTGTGTACAAGTGTTGCAGTTTTCTTTTTGTTGTCTTATGGTGTTTTAACTTGAGACTTCCTTTCTTGGCTTAACCACTTCTCATACAAGTATGCCAGCGACATTGACTTCCTGTTTCCTTCATGGTTTTCTCTGGTTATTAATCTTCTGCTAGACTCTGTGTTCTAGCTTTCTCATCAACAAGGTGTTCTGATCATATGTCATTTAAATGCTTCCATGATGAGCATGAGTTGATAGTTTTCATTTGTATTTTTTTCCCCAGGTATGAACAACAATGATGTAGACCACCCACTTGAATGATGCTGGACATTTATAACTGGAATCATTAAGGAATAAAAAGAAGATACTTTAAAGGGGGTCAATAATGGTGGCTTCTGATTGCAGAATGAAAAGGTTTTGGCTACTTCTTATAGTCAGCTTCCTGCAGTGTACAGAAGGTAAGGTGTATACATATATAAAATTAAGTTCTTTTTAGATGCTGTTGGCATATATTCATGTAAAAGAATGAACTACAAAAAAATAATGTAAATAATGAAGATACCTGCATGCCCAAAAGAACAACATTAAATAATTATCCATATTTGTGCTTCCCATGTGCTCTGATAGGTTGTTATTCACGCACATATTTTGGAATATGCTGGGAAGTTGGCCAACTTTTAGATTTTGTTTGGACTGTATTATCACATTATTAAACAATATTATTTCCTTTTGGTGACTGCAAAGAATACATATTTTTAATTCTCTGTTCATGTTGTATTGCTGGGTTATCTATTTTGTGGGTTTTCTATTCCTCTTGCTTCTCCGTCTTTTTTATGGCCATCTTTTGTATGTAGAGTTTTAAATCACCATTATGTTGGTATGTTCAGTTGTTGAAGGAGATACCTGAACATGTTGTTGCCACCTATGACACTTTCAGACTTTGCTTTAAGTGTTCACTGTAAAAACCCAAGCAACTTCATAGTGGCGGCGGGGGGGGGGGGGATGCTAAATTGATGCATGACAGTAGAACATAGAGTGCCTGGCAAATGGAGTTCCAGGGTGACTGCCCTTGAGTGGCAGGTGGTTTATTTTTGGACTCTTCTTGTCTAGAGGTCTTTCACAAACGCTGTCCTTGAATACCAGTAAAGTGCATGTTACGTTACATAAACTCAAGACATCGCTTTAAATATATATGATCCAGTGGAAGGAGGAATGCAGTTGTGTTGGTCTCTGTCTCTCACACATTCACTCACACACACACATGCACGCGCGCGCACACACACTCACACAAAAATCTGCATTATATATTTGCAGAACTGGATAAGTGTAATTGAAACTGAGTCACCATCAACTTTAATCTCATAGCTTTTGGGAAAATTTATTTACCTACTATTATGTGCAGCACCTTAGGCTAGACTTAAATTAGAAAGAAAAGAATAAGACTTTTTTTTCTCCTTTAGAACAAAATTGTCAGTTCAGTTTCACGGCATCTATGACATCACAGAATTTGTCATTTGTGCTAGCATATTTCTCTGCAATGCCAGCATAGGTTCCACAAACCACCATTGCCATATTTCAATTGCATGACATCTTGAATGCACAGGCCATCATACAGGTTGAGTATCCCTTATCCAGACTGCTTGGGACAGGACATTGTCTGGATTTCGGATTTGTCTGGATTTCAGAATATTTGTATAAATATAATGAGATATCTTGGGGATGGGATCCAAGTCTAAACAAGAAATTCATTTGTGTCTCATATACAACTTACACACATAGTCTGGAGGTAATTTTATACAACATTTTTAATAATTTTGTGCCCCAGCATGTCTTGCGCTATGCCAGCCAGGTGCTGGAAAAAGTTTTTTATTACAAAAAGTCATAGCTCCAAAAGTGTCTGGATTTTGGAATAGTCTGGATTTCAGATGTCCGGATAAGGGGTAACCAACCTGTATAAGGTTGCCATTTAACCTCTGTGGGCATTCCATCATTGCTTGCAAAGGGCTTCCATTATAAGCTCCATTGAAATGAAATGGATTGAGACTGCAATCCTGTACACAGCTTCCTGAGTTCAATGAGACCTACAGTGCAGTTCTAGGGGTGTCAACTCAGAAGTAAGTTCCATTGTGTTAAATGGGGCTTACTCCCAGGAAAGTGTACAGGATTGCAGCCCTAGTTTCACTGAACTCCGTGAAGCTTACTTCTGAGTAGATTACACATAGGATTGGGCTGTGAATTCCATATATTGTATAGCCATGGTGTGATTCTTTCATCTGATACACAGATACATGAAAATCATATAAACCTCACACAAATGTTGGCAGAAACATATGACTAACTTTAGCCTTATGTTTGTTTTACTGTGTCTCTTTCTCATATCCATGCCCCCATCCATGATTAGAAAATAATGTGATAAGTAGTGACAGTGTGGTGCAATCACTAGCATTTTGGACTTAGCTCAGGGAAACCTGAATTCAGGTTTGTCATGCATCTTACAAGTTAAACCTTGACTTAGGCACTCTTTCTTAGCCTCCCCTGCCTCAGAGGTTATTGTGAGGATAAAGTGCAGTAGCCCCCATGTATGCTGCCCAAATTCCTTAGATGAAGTGCCAAATAATTAAATAGATGTGTATCAAGCACCCTGATCCAAAGCATCTTACCTAGAAGCAAGTACCACTGAGTTTAACTGGGTTTATTCCCAAGTTCATGTGCAGCGTAAATCATCAATAGCACTGTTCAGTAATTCAGTTCTTAATGCACCAACAAAAAAAAAATTAGCCTGCAAGTTTTTAAATCATATTTGTATTTTCACAGCCACTTTCATCTAGCAACTGTTCAGAGGGCCTTCTGGTAGAACTCTGTGCTCCCACAATTCTACTTGTGAAATGTCATTCCCCTTGTCAGCCTGGTAATGACGCTAGTTGTGTTCTCACCATAATATGTGTAGGGAGAGAAGGGGGTTAGATGTGTGAGGGTTACTGTGTGTGTAGTTCACTAGATAAAGGTGTCATCCATTACCAATAAGTTAAAAACGTGGATTTCAAAGCCCATCTGCTTTCAACACACTCCTCCCAAATGCATACTGAAGAACAAACACCAGTGTTTACTTCCATGAGTATCTTGCAAAAGCTTTTACATTTGATATCTATTTAGTTAAATGTTGGTTCTGTTCTAAGACACGGCTCATGGGCTTGAATTGAGGAGGAAAAAAGTGTAGTAGGAACTCCAATTTAGATTTCACGGAGTGTAGATCAGCAATCTCTCTCTGGGGATATTGCCCTTCAAAAGCCTGGTTTGCCTGACCAACTTTAAAGACCTTTTTCCCCCCTGCTGAGTTGTTGGTGGAGTGTTGAAGGCTAATTCTGACCAAAAGCACACACTTTTCATTTGTGGTTTCATTAGATGGTAATTTGTGATTTGTCAGAGATTATATATACAAGTGTTCCTGGTGGCCTTTATGTCTTTGGAGTGAATGGAATCTTATTTTCCCATTGAAGTGCAGTTTACAAATGAGAGGTGATGTACTGTGCAGCCACCTTTGCGAAATAAAGGAATTAAAAGCTAATTAGGAGCTTAGGTGCCTACATGTAACCACTAGTTGTCCTTGGTAATTATTGTGTGTCCTTTTAAAATGCATTCCCTTTATGGTTGCAACAGTTAGGAAATGTCTTATAAATACTCAGCAGCGTTCTAGTTGCTTGCATCTGTAGGTCTCCTTTTCATTTCAGTGGAGTGATAGAATGCACAAAGGATGTACATGTGGATCATCTCCTCCCATTGAAATGAATGGTGAAGATGCACTGTATGTGGGAACTTGGATTCCTACAACCAGAACAAACTTTTGTATATAAGGATGATATACTGTTAGCTTTTTAATTCAGAATTGCACAGCTGAAGAAAAAAAAATATCCTGTTTTATCTCAGAGTTACTTTGATAAATATTTGAGCTTAGCAGCAAGAATTGTGGATAAAATCTGAAGGAAGAAAGAGAAAAACGATGTCAGACGAGTGCTGTATAACAAGCAGTATTTAGTACTGAGTGTCTCATCTCTGTAGCTTAAGGATGAGAAAGTGAAATGATAAATTTCCACCATTTTCAATCTAATTTTTATTTCCATTTGTAGCATTTCAAATCCATGTTGTTCTTACCTCTTATTCTTTCTTGCTTTTAGTAGCCAGCCGTTGCCAGAGGCAATTTTTGATGCTTCAGTATTGAATTGAATCTTTTTTTCTTTTTAAAGAAAAACCTACTTTTCTCAGTTGAAAGAAAACTGAGAAAGAAATTGGGAAGAGTAGACGGAATGGAGCCACATTAATTACAAATTCTTAAAATAAATCAAATATTGTGGTTCTCTGTTCTGGAAGGGAATACTAATGTGGAGGTAGCTTCAAGCCAAAGCAGCAAAATGAATCTTGTTTTATTGGATATTCTTTTCAAGATGTCTTTGCTTTCTGTGCAAAAATAACATGCAGGAGGTTCAGCTGTGACTATTCTGTACTTGGTGAAAGTACCGGTATATGTGGAAAAGCAAAAAAACCAAAGGAGGAAGGTGTTGTGAAGTTGTACTGGATAGGGTAAAATAAATGGTAAAATAAATGTGTAATCCCACATTCCATTCCTAACCCTCAAACTGTGGTCCCTAGGATTTGAGAACAGGTGTAGTTATGGTGGTGCAAACAAAGCAAAGGTAGAAAAGGAGGAATATGAGAGCCATGCACAGCAAGCAAAAAGATATCTGCTCGAATCAGTGAGAAACACTAGCCCAGAAGTTTTTATAGGAGTTTGGAGAATTACCTAGCTTGCTGTTTTTCTGCTGGCACAAGAAGGCTTCCTTTGCTGGAATGGTTTCTTGCCCTGCAGTTCCCTCCTTTGAATAGAATCAAGTGGTGGCAAAAAAAGTTTTTTTTTACTTGCCGGGGTCGTGCTGATACTCCAGAGGGTATGGGAGGGGCATTGTGTGATAGTTGGAGCACCTGCATGCTCACTGGAGATTGGGATGGACACGTTTCTCATTGTGGGTTGCAGGTTATACTGAAGTCAGTGGCGTTGACTAAACAAATGCTTTTAGAAGAAAGATTTATTACTTGTAGAATGCAAGTCACAATATACAGTCACAAGACAGAAAGAGTAAATAAATAGGAGTCTTCAGTTTGAGGCTGCTGCTTATAGCGTTTGTTTGTTTAAAGGAAGCTACAAGCTACTAAGCTACTACAAGCTACTAAAGTAAATTAATGGCCGGTGGGGTGCATGCAGGGGGTAGGGGGGTGGAGGGCACATTCACCCCTATCCACGATTCTCTGGTATCTGCAGGGGGGCCTGGAACAGATCCCTAGTGGATACTGGGGGCCCCGTACTGTGTTTGTTATCTGAAAATGTTAGCTGGGTTCTGAAAAATCTTTATAATAACCTTGGAAATTTTGAGAACCAGAAAACATTAAAACATATTTGAATGAATGAATGAAACCTTTATTGGCATAAAATTAAAACATATATTTACCAACTTCAAGACCACTTCATGTATCTGATATAAACCTAAATGTGATAATATTTTGGTGCCAGAAGACTCTTTGTTATTATTTCTACAATAAACTAACATATACTAAATTTCATTTGGTGTTTGCCAGATTACTCAATGGTCAGAATAGGATTTTGCTTAGAATTCTACCCTGCATGTGTTTATCTTGCAAGATTTTGTTTCAGATCCAAGTCTTTAGATAAATCAAAATGCATCTAATCAAAGCCAAAGTTATTCCCTCTTATTCTCTCTCCTCCACTTTCTTACGTAGCATTGGTTTATCCCCTAGTAAAATCATATCAAGCATGGCAGAGTCATCGACTGGCAAGATGTTGCTTTGGAACACTAGCTGAAACACTGTATAATGAACTTGTCTGCCCCTTATACTTGGCATCTGAGTTTGGTTTTAGAACCATTCGTAAGCAAGAGGCAAATTTTGTCAGATTCTCTGACTCTTGTAAGCAAATCAGCTGCATTCCAGCCACTCACACAGCAAAACAAAAACCTTGCTGACTTACAGCCCAATCCTAACCAACTTTCCAATGCCGATGCAGCCATGCCAACAGGGTACACACTGCATTCTGTGGTGGAGGGGCAGTCACGGAGGTCTCCTCAAGGTAGGGGAATGTTTCATTCCTTACCTCGGGGCTGCATTGCAGTTGCAGTGGCACTGGAAAGTTGGTTAGGATTGGCCTGTGGAATGAGTTGAAGTATACCAGATTTTGAAAGGATCTCAAATTTTCTCTATATCAAAAGGGAGCCTGAGCTTCTCTGGTAATTCTGAAAATGGTATTGTACTAAACCTTTTTATAATTTCCTTATCTCTATCTACAGGCTTTTCTTTCAAATAGAGTTGTAGCACTGTTGGCTCACTTGGGGGATCCCATTTTTGATATATGCAGAGAATCCATCCTTGCTCAAGTGACATTAGGTGTTGCTGTTTTTTTTTTTTAAGGAAGGAAAATAAATCTCTTCTCATTTCCAGTGAGACTAAATACTGTAGTTATAGAGAGATGGATTTGTATGCATGTATGTGTATTACATGGTGCTAGAAAACTAGCAGCTCAATCTGTGCATGTCTACTTAGAAGTAAGTCCTGTTGTCTTCAGTGGGGCTTAGTCCCAGGAAGGTGTGTGTAGGACTGCAACCTAAGGCCCCAGTCTTAATCCCCCACCAGTTTATGCGATGCAGCAACGCCAACAGAGTTCACGCTACATCCTATGGTGGGGGATGACCAGGAGAGGTAATTTTTGTACTTACTTCCAGATAGGCTGCCTGGCTACCAATGGGTCTCCTCAGACGTATGCCAGCTATTTAGCTGGCGTAAGTCTGAGAAGCCTCAGGGGGTGGGTCCAGACTGGGAATAGGATCCCACCATGTGCTGCTGCCACAGAATCTACGCCCTCCCCCAAAAACCACTCCCTACCTGACCTGCTCCCCACCCTGCTCCTCCCCCAAACTGTCAACAACAGGCCTCTACCACCACCTTACCTGTTCTGGTGTGGCTTGGATTGGGTGTTGGTGTGTATGTGGGGCCACTGGCTATTTGCACCAGTGGCCCCGCAGTGCACAAGTGTGGTGCTACACTGGCATGGTGGCAGATCAGGAGATCTGCTGCTGTAACCACCCAATAGAATTGGCTGTAAGTTGCATATGTTCTCCTGCTGATTTGTAAGGATATATGCAAATTTTGTGCAACCTCCTGCCTTCTCCCCTGACCCCCATGAATGAGTGGTGGAAAACACGCTAAACAGCATGTGGTTGCCCAAGCAACTTGTACATAGAAGAAGTTCATATCACTTTAATTCCTCATTAACATCACTTGGGAATCTTTCTGAAATAAAACTAAGAAAAACTAAAGTCTGCATGCAGTAGTGTCTCTGCTTGAAACGTACTATTTTAGAACAAGTACTTTCCTTGTCCTGGAGATTTTTTAGAGGTGTATCCTACGAATCAGTCCACACTGTACTTTCTAAATTTTTAACCTGCAAAAGACATACAGCCTTATCAGTCGTTAGGAGCTCTTGTGCATTTCAGAGACCAGGTTTTGCTGCATTAAACATGGCAATGGAGGTTCAGTCCTTATCCTGCCACTACTACTACAATGTTTAATGTAGGGAAAAAACCCAACCGTTTAAGTGCATGTGCATCATTTATAGTTGATGGATGTAGCAATATGAAAATAGTCGATAGAGGGAGCTAGTTTATACCAGTTTCCCTGGAACGTTGTTTAGGCCTTCACCATTTTGTCAGATAATGCAGAGCTAGAAGTCTGAATGGAAGTCTTCTGTATAAGTTGATCTTGACTAAAGTTACCAAGTATGTTTTAACCTTCTGAGGTTTAGTGATTCAAAGCAAGCATTGCTATGTGTAGTGATAGAATCCTAAACAGATGAAGAACTACAACCAGTGTTTTTAATGTTGCTTTTAAACCTTGCAAGTTTTAAACTTCGTTTTAAACCTTGTTTTCATTTGTTTTTAGCGCTGATTTTAACTACGTTGAACTCAGTTTTTAACCGTATTAAATGTGTCATCGCTTTTAAACCTGTATTGGACATACAATCTTCGTTGTACAACCAGTGAGTTGAGGGGGAAAAAACACAAAAAACCTCTTATCACAGAAATAAGGGAAAGTGAAAATGTAGGGCCTGAAGACACCAGAGATAATCAAGAAAGGACTGAAAGGCAACTTCCCAGTGTTTTTAAGGGAGACGGACAATTGGAAAGAGTTTATAAGATTGAGTGATAATACTGTAGTGCAGTGGTTCCCTAACTGGGGCGTCGCGACGCCCCAGCCGAGAACAAAGGGTTGCTATGCCCTTAAGGGGCATGGCAACCCGCGGTGACGTCGACGGCGCGCCCGGGATCGCGCTGCCGCCGCCACCGCCGTGCCCGGGATCGTCCTTGTTACCTTCATTGGTGGGCAGTGGGTGTCCAGCGGGGGTTGTGGGGAGCCTGCGGACCCCTCCGCAGGCCTCCCCAAGCATCGGAGCAGCACTCCGACGCGATTGCAACCCACTTCCGGTTTTATGCGAAACCGGAAGTGAGTTGCGATCGCGTTGGAGCGCTGCTCCGACGGTTGGGGAGGCCTGCGGAGGGGTCCGCAGGCTCCCCACAACCCCCACCGGACACCCACTGCCCACCAATGAAGGTAAAAAGGGCGATCCCGGGCGCGGCGGCGGCGGCGCGATCCCGGGCGCGTCATCGCGACCCCTGGGAAGGCTCCGCTGCTACTTAGAGCAGCGGAGGGCCTTCCCAGGAGTTAGGGAACCTCTGCTGTAGTGTGAACCCACTTAAAGCTACCTAAGAGGAAAGTACCAGTGACTCTGTTGCAACCTCTGAAAAAAGAATTGCAATGTTTGCAGAGGTGGGGAACCATACAACCAATAGAGACAAGTACAGACTCGATGAGTAGTATGGTGGTTAGAAAACCATCAGGGAAACTGGTATAAATCAGTGCCCTCTATTTATGTGCATTTTGCCATTTAAGCTGAAGTACTTTTTGTAACGTGTGGAAGTGTAGCTTCAAGGAAAAGGAAAAAAAACTAGCTTTGTGGTTTTATCTTTTCTTAACCATAGACAAAACTGGTTATAAGTTTTCTCTGGAATAAATAAGCACTATCAATTATGGATCTTATCAAATGAATATGAAGTGTTCTGTTTTGAAAATGTGGAGATTCAAGTGAAGTTGGCTTTCAATTTCCTTCCACTGTAAACATTAACTGGCCTTTGATCCACTAACCCAGTTCAGCTTCTCTTGAATGCAATGTGATCTTTTCTCCCTAGTGTATCTGACTATTTTTTACCCTGTCTTCTCCACTGGGACTGGGGAGTTGACTTCTCTTATACTTGTGCCATGGATATGCCTTTGATATATATAAATTTTTTTTACTGTGTCATCAAATGAGCTTCTTATTGAAACAAGATGTTTCTAAAATGAATTTTAATCATATAGTCCAGATTCAAATGTATATTCAGCATCATAATTCTGTTTGGGAAAATTAGGTTTTGTGGCCATTTAGAACTGATTATGCATTTCAGTGGGTTTGAGATAAATCTTCTCTTAGTAAACAGAAAAGTACAGTTTGTTGCTTACACTTTTTATTATTTAATTTGCAACAGATGAAGTTGGTATACATACAGATTGAAGCACGGAAAGTAGTAGGGGGCAAACTGATGGTTTCTAATGTAGGATATTGTTGGAGTCTTCAAAACTATTTCATATGTTAAAATAATATGATCTGTATAACATGATGTAAAGCGTATTATGACAAAGATTCAGATTCATCTTTGAATTATTTCTTTACTGGGCATGAAGGTAAAAAAACCCTAAAAAAGATGCAATTAAAATGAATTAAACAATTGGAAGTGAGAGTACAGTACAGTACATATGTTCTGACTCCAATTGCCTCCTGAAGTCAGGAAGTTTAACAATGTTATCATATCAAAAAAACGTGGCCTTGTGGAATATGCCCCCTTTCCAAAATTACACTAATTTTCAGAAATACAAAGCATCTTTAAAGGAATTTGGATGCACTCTGGGCTAGTTTCCTGCAATACTTTATAGTCATATCTCACAAAGTACTGTATATAAAGAGCTGTTCATTCTGGAAACACATCAAGATGTCTATACACACAGACACGCAAATACTACATTTACAGAATCTATTAATTACTAGCTGCATTTAACATATGGATTAGCTTTAAGTTTAGCCCTGTAAACAGTACACATACCATTCTGATTAGAGTTAACTGTTCATACTGTTTCATACAGAGAGCATTAGAATTGCAGCAAGCATTATTTCCATGTTTGTCATGATGCACGTGTTCATATATTTTCTTATTGTATTTTCAAGATGATAACAAGAAGCCAGTTTAATCCTTTGCTTTCTTGCAGCATAGTTTGGAATTCGGAGGTTTTCAAAAAGCTCCTCCCCCCCACCCCCTTTTGTTGCTTTGATAGCATATTCAAGGCTACCTGCTTTATTTACCATGGAGCTAGTGCATTTCATTCTCTGGAGAGTTGTTAATTGGCTCATAGCAAAGATGTACTGACAATAACTCGAGAACCTTCAATGAGAAATGACTTTAGCAGGGTGTGGCAAGCATCAGTGAACCAGCCTGACCCCATTTCTGTGCAGAGTAAATCACTATGATGCTGAGAGAGTGTGTGTGTGGGGAGGTTAACACATTCAGAGATGTTAAGCAACACTAAAACCCGTAACCGTTTAAATGACAGTAGCTGACTGTTTGAATTAACTTTCTATTTGGCTTAATTTGGGGTCCTAATTATTTCTAACTTACGTGAGTAGATTTCAATTATAGTATACTATAGGGATTTGTAGCTAAGGCAACTGAAGGAATAATTTTACCTAAAGTACTTTTGTTCAACCGATTAAGGTAGGTTAAAATGGAAAGATAGAAAATGTGAAATTTTCTTAGATAGGGCCCAAAGAATTGTTTCACGTGGAACCAAGAAGACAATAGTGAGAATGAAGTTTGTTCTTGCTTTGCATCTATTTTAATGTTCCAGAGGCCTTTGTAAATGTATCACGAATGAAGTGTGTCCCTGTCCGTGTCCCATGATAGCTTTTTGTTAGGTGCAGGTGATAGCAAACGAATGAAAACCAAATGGCCACAGTTTGGCAAATAAATCTACAATCCTAGACGCACTCTTTAGGAAGTGAATGTCATTGAACTGAGTGGAACTCATGGATATGAAGGCAAAAGTATGCTGCTGTATGAAAGAACAACAGGGAACTTTAGTCAGTTCCAGTGCTGTAGTAGTGTGTTAAAATATGCCATGCACACATTTGCTAACACACACTGCATTCCTGCATTTTTAGATGTACATGTAAAATATTTTATGTGTACTTACGTAATGAAGTGGCACATTCTTCCAAATAAGTCGTCTTTGTTATTTTTAATGAAGAATGCTGATCTGCTTATATGAAGGTGCATACAAATAGTTGTATTAAAATTGGTAGGCCTGTCTGGGAGTGTACCTAAATCTCTGGATCTGGGGCGATTGAGATTGCAATCCTGAACACACTTTACTGGGAGTAAGTTCCATTAAACTGAGTGGGACTTACTTCTGGGTAGATATGCATAGGATTACATTGTGCATTCAGTTTGCATGTTACAAAAAAAAAGATTAATGAAAATATAGACGTTGATTGGACAACCATAAGTTGTCAGGTAGGTTCAGTATTGTACTTATGATGTGTGCAACCACCATTGCACTATGAAATTGCTTACGATTAATCTTTAGAACTGTGCAAAAGTGGCTCACTACTGCTATTGAAATGGCATCCTTTATTTGGTTTGAGAATTACCAGATCCAGCTGTATCCCTTGGACAGACTACTGTATATATTTTGTCTGCAAACGTAGAATTGGGGTTACAGTGCAAAATGTAGCTTCCTTTCAATATGCCAGAATGTGCCCTGAGCTTTTACTATTAAAATGATTTTATTTAAACTTGGTTCCATTCTGTATATGTATGGAGTTCAGCATCTGTGCTACATTAGTCTTAAATTCCCTATTGGTTTTCAAGGCCGGGTACTGGTACTTAAATTTGTTAAAAACCCAGTTTAATTGGGGGGGGGGAATCCTTTGAATTTCTCTCCCTTCCTTTTTCACATTTTGAACTCTCTCTTTCATGGTATCTTTGATGTCTCTAACAAATACAGTATTAGTAGTTCATAGCATATTGCTGATGAGGAGAATAGTAGACAGTCAGACTTTGAGATTATTCACTGTCTTTTCTAGGGAGGGGGCCAGGCAATGGTGGCGACAGGGTAATCCCGTCACCAACCTTCCTTTCAGAAGAGTCCCATCCCAACTACTTTGCTTGGGTGGCAAATGGCACGTGTATTGCAATAATTATAATATACACAGAGTAAGGTCTCTCTTCATTCCAATCAAGAAGAGGAGACAGAACCATTTCAAAGCATTCCTGCATCTCTAACCTTTCCAGCCTGTACATGCCTAGAATTTTCCCTGTTCTATGTTTATGACAAACAACTGTTTGCAGTTGCTCCAAAAGTTGCTGTATTTATTCTCATCAGTGTGTTCCCTTTTTTGAACCAAAATTAAATGAAATTAAGGTTGCAGTTTGGCCCTTGATCAAGAGATCTTGATGATTTGTTATTACTGTTTTCCTTCAAAAGTTTGACTTTTCAAATTTCTATTACAATAGAAAAACGTCCCTCACCATGTAAGCAAAGAAAATGGTTGCAGCTGGTGGTGCCTGCTTTGTGCACGGAATCTCCATGTCAGCAATTGGACATGGTATTCTTTTGGGGTATCTGTGTTATCACTGAATATGAAACTGTTTCCCAATGACAGGCAGATGGAATGTTGTGCTGAATGTGTAAATTGGAATTATCACATCTAGCATTTCTCTTTGCCAGGTGCCAGCTTGCTGCTGTGGCCCAATGCTAATGTTGAAGGGGTGCCAGGAGCAGTTTTATTTGCTAATTATCTCTTAGCATCTCGGGCAAACAGCTTGCCCAGGTGTTTTCAAAAACACCTAGCAGGACAGTGCACGGCTGCAGGTGCTCATGTAGCGATAGGACAGCATTCTGAATGCTACCGGTATCTGCATCCATCTGTGTAATTGTATTATTAATCTTGGAGCTCTTTGAGCCTAATGTACTTGAGTGCCAGCCTGACAGTGGTATTGTTGAGCCCCTATTCTTGACTTCTGCTGGTTTTCTCTGATGATGTCACTGCAGTACCTTTGAATAAAGAGGCGCAGGTGAGCCCTCTCCTTTGGGATGAAATAGAACTCTGAAAATAAATACTTAGGGAAAATATCCAAATAAAATAAAGTGTTCTCGGGACTATGGGAAAATAACCTGATTTTCTCTTCTCATGTTTTACTAAAAAAAGAAAAAAAATGTTATATGTAATCATCATTTTACATTTCAAATGATGACAATAATAATCAGTCCCTTTCTTGAGAGTTCAGAAAACCTTATCTCTTAAACTTTACAATGGCCAGTTAAGGTAGAGCGATATTAATCTCAAGTATGTGGGTCTGCGTGCATGTGTGTATGTCTGTATGATGCTAAAAGAGTTAGTGGCTTGCTAAAGTTAGTGTTGGTTTTTGAATGAAGTGAGATTTGAACTGGAAACTTCCAGCTTACTTCTTACAATACAGTCTTGTCAGTCAGAACTATTCAGCGAAGCTTACTCTCTGGAAATTAATATGGGATTGCAGCCTCAACCACTATACCACCCTAATGGCCCAATCCCATGGGCGCGTTATGCTGGTGGGACGTGTTTCCCATCTGCACAGCGTGCTTTATGGTTGTTGCAAATGCAACACTGCTGGCGTGCGCGTCCACTGCACTGAGCGGCCGGGTTTGCGTGAGAACAGCCCAGGCCTTCCCGCTGGAGTAGGTAAGACCAAGCAGGGGTCAGGAGGGAGGCGAGGGATGGGTGGAATGGGGAGGAGATGGGGCAGCATTGGGCAGTTCAGGCCCAGGAAGGGGGCAGGTTTGGTGGCTCGACCGGCTAAATCCTAACTCCCTTCCTGGACCTGATCTGCCTGCATGGCTCAACGTGGACATGCGCCAGCTATTAAACTGTTGACTCATGGCGGCTGCTGGCGCTTAGCCAGCAAATGTTCCCTTATCTTGAGGAGGCCTCAACATGCCACGGTGGGAGTTAGTTGGGATTGGGCTATAACTCTCAATAAAGATGGCCTTTAAAAATAACAATGTGTTGGCTTGCTGTATGCACAGGAACCTGAATTTCCTTTCCCCTGTTCTTCTTTCGGCATCCAAAGGGATTATATAATTTTAGTAATGCTGCTTTGATCTGCCATTGACACAAAGAAGCCTCCATTCTGAGGCCTTTGTTGTCCCAGTTTTTTGTGGAATAGAGTTAATCACTAGAAGAATACAACTGAGAACATTTTACATGTTTCAAAAATTGCTATTATAGCTCCCTTCTAAATGACATGTTAAAAAGAGGGAGTTTTGAGCACTTAGTATTTTTGTTGTTCACAATCTAATAATCCACAACACTAAATTGTCCAATTGTCTGTTAACTAATAGAATTCATTTTATAAGACATTTTATAAGTGCTCAGTGATTGATTAGCGATCTGTTGGGTAGCTGGAAATTGTTTTTTTGTATGTTGCTTTTTTGAATACTTGCAGGGAAGGGTCAAGGGTTCTGATTGCCCTGAAAAGCCTGAGGAAATAATCTTTTTGTGGTGGTTCTTTGAAATTTGGCTCATGACATCACACCAGACAATGGGTTGTGCTAATCATAATTTAGAATCCAAATCCAAATCCAAACCAAGATTTTGCTTGCTAATCAGTGTGCTGCCTGCATGCCACATTGTTCTTCAGCTCCACACTTCATACCAGAGTCTCCAGATGATATCCCAAACTGGTCTGCTCTGCCTGATTGCTGCCAAAGTGCCATCACATGTCTGCTGTATTGTAATTGGCCACTATAGGTTGGGGGCGGGGGGAGAATGAGGATTTGTCTGCTCATAAACTTTTAGGAAGCTCTCATTTGTAGACTGAACACCTTATTGCCCTTACACCCCACCCAAAAGGCACACCAGACAAAGGTACTGTTTGAATAAATTTTCACTTTATTTGTTACAAACAAACCTGCAGAAGGAACTAACTAGGGTGTACTAGAAAACCACCCAAGGCATGTGGGCACTAACTGGGGGAACCGGCACTAACCGTCTACGTCCCCCGAACAATTTGGCATAAACATCCCGACTCCAGGCCCCCTCGGTCATGACCACGGGAGCCTATCACTGCCAACCCCTAAGGGTTGAGCCAGCGGAATCGCTTAGATTCCCACAGGCCAAGCCATGTGGTGATCTTCGCATATTCCAGCCAGGGGACTTGCCAGCCAGCCTCACCAACCCATGCCAAGCCCCTTCAACCTACCTACCCAAAACCCACACGTCCCCTGCCAGGTGACCCACTGGCTAAACCACCCTAACCTGCCACAGTCTGAGGTAGGCGAAAAAACCATCAACATGAGCCAATCGGTTGGCAGCCAAAAATTCCTACCTGGCCCCCAATGGCGACCGGCTACTCGCAGACTATAAACGAGGTGGGCGGGCGGGGATAGAGCTCCGAGCGGCAACTGAGGTTCTGTTGGGAAGTCTCGCAAGTCTTGCCCTTAGCCACACCCGTCACGTGGCCGGCCTTGCCGAGGCCACTGCCAGCAGCAGCACCCTTGCCTGGTGCGCATCGGGGGAGCAGGGTAAGGCCCCCGAGACGTGATGCGTCTCAGGGGGATTCTCACCTTTTCAGTTTCCAGTTTCTGCACTTAACTCATATTCATCTATCCGATATCTTTCACAGTTCCTGTAAATGTCAATTTATTAGTCTAAAAAAATTAGATAGCATTGTTTGTTTTGTAGCACGGCTTCTCCCCAGCCTAACTTTCCTATCCCATTCCAGTGTGCAAATGCACCCATTCATAGATAGATGAAGTTGCCCATGATGTATTCATAGAAAAATGATTTAACAGTTCCGAAAACTCCCCTGGGTTATTCCCTCTTTTTGCATTTTCTACTGTTGACTCCAATACTTTGGAATTCCAGTCCCTTCTTTGGGTTGCACACACTTTTTTTCCTGGCTGTTCCCAAATCTCTTCACATCTGCCTGACAGGTAAAAAACGATCTCGGAATGCTGGTTCAAAGTGAAGGCAGGAAACTAAGGGCAGTTGCAACAGGCATAGTTGGGACAGAGGCCAGCAGCTTGCATTGGTGGTTGGTTGAAGTTGCTGATGAACCTGAAGGTAACCCATTGGAAGTATGGGATGCTGCACATGATAATAAAGTAGTGATCGGGGAGTCGCAGTGATGCCATATTGTCTTATCTTGATCGATATGTTTTCAAGAGCCGCAAGGTTTTTTCTGTATCGTTTTTTCAAAAATAGCACCAGATTTTTTCACAGCGACACAAACGGCTGCAGATGTCATTCGTTTGATCATGTTTTTGCTGACCTGGATAGAAAGCCATATCATGTTCGCTTCCTGGCATTTTGGTGGAAGCAGTTGTGATAGGGGCTGTTCCGTTGGGGATTTTATGGGATGCACTGTTTCTGTGTGTTCCTAGTGTCCGAATAAAAACATGGAATGTCTTGATGTTGTTTTTCTCGTCTGCCATGTTGGAATCATTACATTCATTTTCTAAATTCAGAATGGGGGGAGGGGGAATGATTTGAGGAATATCATAATTTGAAATAAGGTTATAGACTCTGTGCGAACTGTGGTTTATTATTCTGTTTTTCTGGCTGATGACAAGCTGTAGTTTGTCAACTCACAGCGCAGGCCTATCCAACTTACACCACTGGTGTAACCAGCGGGGGAGGGCGGGAGGCTTTGGAGGGGAGGGGAGATTTGAATCCCCCTTGAATCCCCCTTTGGAGGGGATTTGAATCCCCTTTCCTTTCTGGGACCTCCTGTTCTTGCTGCACCGCTGGTTACACCGGTGGTGTAAGTTGGATAGGATTGCGCTGTTTATCCTTGGTTAAGCTTTTCAAATAATAGTTTGGTGTGACATCTAAACTGAGCCACTGCCGTAGCAAGTTTTCTTTATGGAAGAAAAGATGGCTTGACTCATCCCCCCCCCCACCTGTGTGGTTACAACAAAATAAAGGCAAACTTCCTCGTTGGTGGCTTTTTCTAAGGCCTTTTTGCATGACTGGCTAAAAGCAGCTCTTGCCTTAGTTGGTTTATAATATGATAATAAAACCAACACTGGTCAGAATGCTTGTAATTCACATTACAAATGCCTCTCTTCCACTTTCTCTTCCATGTTAGCAACAATTAGGTTGTCACTTAACACTTAATTAAGGAGCAAAAAGGGCTCAAATGCCTCAGGTGTGAACACACTCTTTTTGTTGTTGTTCAGTCGTTAAGTCGTGTCCGACCCTTCGTGATCCCATGAACCACATCCCGCCGGGCCTTCCTGTCCTCCACTATCTTCCTGAGTTCGCTCATTTTGCTTAATAGTTATTTCGTCTTTCCAGGGAACCCTGAGAACTGTAGTTCTCTGAGAAGGCTAGGGATTTCATTATGTTGATGGTTACAGGTTGCTCCCTATTATTTTGCACATGGCACGTTTTAGTTTCCAAGGGCCATAGACATGTAATCAGAAATACCATGGATGTGCCTTTAATTCAAAGATGTTTGACCCACGGCATAATCCACCAGAAGGCACCGGAACGAGCGTTCCGTCACCGGGAGACGTCGCAAATGTGCTGTAAAGCACGTTCACGACGACACAAGAGCAAGGGAGGCCGGCGCAGAGGCTGGACTCCCTTGCTCTATCGACAGAGCGCCTGAGCGGCCGCCGGACCACATAAGCCTGGTAAGCGCGGAGGTGGTTTGCTGGGCGAGGGAGGGGAGCCATTCGTCTAGCCGGCCCGGGAGGGGAGCAGGGGATGGCCTCGGCCATATCTCGGCCCCTGCCGGGCGGTTAGGCCATAACACAGCCTCCTCCGACTTCCGCCAGCTATTTAGCTAGTGGAAATCAGAGGAGGCCGGTCAGGCCGACCTTCAGTTACACTTGGGGAAGGGGGTGAGTGTTCCCTTCCCCGAGTAGACCTCCGGCCCAGTGGCAAAACGGCCGCCAGTGCACAGGATCCGGCAGGCAACCCTGGGCCACCGGCCGGATCCTTATGGTGGATTGAGCTGCCCATGTGTGCATCTCCGGTGATGTAAACAGGGAATTACTTGAGTCCAGATTATTCTGTTGTGCCTTATGCTACCAGGAAGACATTAGGCAAGCAAACACTGAACATGTAATTTCCCTTGTTAATTTTGTAAATGAGACAGGGATCCCTGTGGTGTTTTTGTTTTGTTCTTTAAAAAAAAAAAGTCTAGGACATTTGGAAAAGGTAACATGTGTCTGCATTGCAAACATGGGTTCTTGCCAGCAGTTGTTGTTTGTTTGTTTTCTTTTTAATGATGTGTGTTTGGAACCAGCCAATTATTTAAAAAAGTATGCATATTTGCGTTTAAAATTATAAACATAGAACACCTTTAAAGTTAGAAGCAGTTTAATTAGCACAGAGCACATGCTAGCAATTTGCTTATAATTTATGTAGTTTGTATAAAACATTCAATAAGGATAGCTGACAAATTAAAAGGCTATATCTAGAAATGCAAAAACGTTTGATTTAATCCTTATGCAGGAAATCTTTATTTAATGTTAGTTCCAGCCTTTAGTTAGACATTATAGGTTCAAACGCTTAGTGGTTTTGAAACTACAGATCAATTGACTTTGCAGTACCAATTATAAGTGTATGGGGATATGTTGGTAAGAAAATCTGGTTATGTGATGAATATATGGGAGTACTAATGGTAATTTAAAGTGCAATTCTGTGCTTTAAATATAAATGTAATGTCTTATTCTGGTACACTGTGAGGGGAAAACTCTCACAGACTACCTACCGGATAAGTCACATCTTGGTACACAAATTAAAATTCAGTATCCTGAGAATTTCAGTATTTATTTTTTAAAAGCAGCATTCTTGCAGGTGTGGAAGTAAGCTTGAAAAATGAGTACACAATACCTGGTGACATTTAAAAATTGGGTTGGACCTGAGCAGAATGTCTGTTGGTTAGAGGAAGGACATCTTTACATGTTCTCTGCCCTTTCCCATGGTTAGCACAAGCAGCGTCAATTCTGAACCTAAGTATGAATATGCCATTTTTTCCCTCAATTTGCATAGGTTGTTAAAACCCCAAAAGCCTGTTTGGCTTTGCACAGAATGTCTTATTGGAGAGTATATTCAGACTAAAAAAAAAGTCATTTTTTAAACTAAGATTTCTAATGAACATCATGACCATGTATGCCATCTTTACCTCCAGACTTAGATATGCAAAAGGGGAAAAAAACCATACTTTTTATGTTAAAAAGTAATTATGCTGCTTTTACCTACTTGGGTAATTTGTGGTTTCTCTCTTAGTTTATCTGAGCAATTAAGCATAAGAGGAAATTACTTGAAACCGAGATATGTATCATCAACATTAGGCCTAACTAACTGGCATACTGAAATAAAATACAGTATAGTGTGTTTTTCAATAACGACATCATGCTGTCTTGTTTTTTAATCATTGCCTTTTTTTCTTTTTGTACTCTGACATAATCATTTACACATTTCCAACTTTATAGTGAAAAAGACACATTCTGAAATAAAACACTCCATTTCTGTAGGCTGTTGAAAAGTGAGCTCTCTGATTATTCTGGCTGCAGCCGTATGAGTTACACATCGAAGTTGAGTCTTTAGCATAAGACGGGCTGTGGCACTGGCATCATCTTTCATCTTCTTTCTCCCTCCTCCCCCCCCCTGCACTCCCACACACTTGCGCCTACATTTTCAAAAGGTCATGCCTGTTGGGGATCGTCTTGTAAACCAACCCCCGTAATAATGTAATAAAATGCAACTGATTCTATGTGGTATGGACAGAAACAACCAAGGCCTTTGCTTATGGTTTCATTAAAACAAAATAGTAATGATCTCTCTCTCTCCTCCCCCCCCCCAAACTCCTTAACATTTTCCCTCAGAATAATTCTCTTCCTTCACCTTTTTTTGAAGAGAAAATAAGAATTCAATATTTTTGTGTGTATCATACTTTTGGGAATGTAAGTGGCTCAGTGTCTTGTACAGCACTGTACATAGTATTGCTGATATGCTAGTAAAACGTATGGTGTGTTAAATGCTACATTATTTGTAGATTTTAAAATCTTGGTTTCTCATTGGAATTTCCAACCCCTGGTGAAAAGGTAATCAACATTGATGGCTTTGTTACAAGCACCATTGTGATGACTATCCAGCAATAAGTGGGCTGTCTTGTGATTTAGTTAAGAGACACTGTTGTTCTTAATTAAATATTCTCAAAATTTTGCCTGGGTTTAGAAACTGAAATGTTTGTTCTTAATTAAATAATGGATTTAAAGATTAAAAAGACTTTGAGTCTGCAGGGCAGCAGCTACGTACAACTCAGGATGCCTTGGGTGTGCTAGACCATCAATTCACACTCTCTAAAGATGGCAGAGCTTTCACCTTTCCCCCTAACCCAATGCATCAGAGGCCTTGAGACATAAGCGTTGAGGGTATTGCTTGGCTTAAGGTCGTATTGACAGTGTTTTTCCTGTTTATACCCCACTATTTTTCACTATTAAACGGTAACTCAAGGATACTCACAGAAAGGAATGCTGATACAAAAATGTCACCACTGAGAATGCTCTCTTATGCACCTCCTGAAGATTTAGCTTAATGGATTATGGTGAAGTTGGATTTTTCCTGTAGATCTTAATTGGCAGGAAGGTTTATATTGGAAGAGATTTGCTAAGGCATGTTGGGACCAGACAATGTAGGACATTCAGAATGATAATCGACACCTTGAATTGTATGAAAAATCTAACTGGCAGCCAGTGGAATACACTGACAATAGGAGTTGATTGCTTTCTTTATATACTCCTAGGTGGTTACATAATCAGTTGAGGTGTCAATAATCAAGTGTGTGGTGTTAATGGATAGACCAGTGGTTCTCAAAGTTCTCCCCGCAAGGCAAGGAGAACTTTGAGTGCTTACGGGGGCGAATACAGCAGCTGCGGCGATCCCTGGGATTACCGCTGGTGCTGGGAAACAAAGGTGATTTGTGCACTTATCGGGGGATCTGGAGTTCTCCGGAGGGTTTAGGCCCCCTGAACGCTCTGGAGGGTTCCAGGACACCCAGTAAGTGCACAAAATTCCTTTAAAAACTTTTTCTCAGCGCTGGTGGCGATCCTCAGGATCGCTGCCACCACCGCCTTGCTGTCCCCGCCCCTTAAGGGGGCAGGGGACACCTTTTGGTTCAAATGGTGGGCGCGTGACCCCCCACTTTGAGAACCACTGGGATAGAACATTGGGCTTGTTGGTTAAGGATATTTACATCTTCCCTTTCTAGTCCACAATTGAACCACAAGTGGCTAACAAACAAAAAATTAAAACCACAAGAGCAAGTTAAAACTCGAGCAAATGAGTGACAGACAAAATTCATAACAGACAACCAAAGATTTGTATCGCAGAAGAGACTAGTGAGCTTTCTGTTTTTAAAGCTTCAATTAGCCATGAAGCTCATCAGGCAACCTTGGACAAGTCACTGTCACTGAGCCTGACCCATTTTGCATGGTTTTGGATAGGAAAAATGTGATAAACCCATGTAAGCTGCTCTGAGTTCACTGGAGCTAGGGTAGAATGCAAATGTGACAGGTAGATGAATAAGTTATTCATCAAGGCATTAATTTGTCTCTGTGGGCACAGTACCGATGATAATCAGTACTCATGATGATAAAACTCTTGCTATGATGTTCATTATATACACCTGAGTTGTTATATGATAGTTGAAGCTATTGTATAATAACTGGCTATATGGATAGTCAACGAGTGTTCATTCTGTAAATGCCGCCTTGCATTAGTGAAACTTAGAGGATACAGACCCTGGTTTTCTCACCTATATACCTGAGTCACTTTTTATTTTTGCACTTTCTGGTCCAAATCAAGGTCTTGTGGAAGCATGGTCTTTGATTGTCTTTAGTATGTAATTAGGTGTCCCATTGACACTCTTGGGCATGGGTCAATTATCAGGCTTCCACATACAGATTTGTGTATATGTATGTTCATATATTGGAGGGGTTGAGAAGATTGATAGTTGAATGTCTGATGAAGCCATTCATGCTCCTAGGTTCCATATGGATATCCATAACTTTGTGATGGTAAATTATTATTATTATTATTTGATTTATATCCTGCTTTCTTCCCCTATAGGGGGGACTCAAAGCAGCTTACAACGATAAAATCCATATAAATATAAGAAACTTTTAAAGCATTAATATAATCTAAAAGCAGAGCACAAAATATAAAAACAGGAGTAAAAGGAGTAAAAAAGGTTTGGACTACTAAAATAGTTAGGCTGGGTGGTTAACTCAGAGGGCTTGTTTAAAAAGAAATGTCTTTAGGCCCCGCTGGAAGGCCTCCAAGGAGGGAGCAGTTCATAAGTTTAGAGGAAGGGAATTCCATAAGGTCGGTGCCACTACTGAGAAGGCCCTATTTCTTGCCACCACACCTCTCACCTCTGAAGGTGACGGCACATTTAGAAGGGCCTTCTCTGATGACCTGAGGGGGCGGGCTGGATTGTACGGAACTAGGCGGTCTCTGAAATAGCCTGGCTCCGAGCCATATAGGGCTTTAAAGGTCAAAACCAGCACCTTGAATTGGGCCTGAAAACGAATCGGCAACCACTGCAGCTGCCGGAGTAGTGGCCCGACTGAGTCGAACTGCTTGCTTCTGGGTGATCACACGGGCTACCGCATTCTGCACCAATTGCAGTTTCCGAACTGTCTTCAAGGGCAGCCCCACATAGAGTGCGTTGCAGTAATCTAACCTTGAGGTCACCTTGGCATGGATCATTGTGGCCAGGTCTGCGCGATCCAGGTATGGTCACAGCCGTCGCACCAGCCGAAGCTGAGCAAAGGTGCCCCTGGCCAAAGCCGCCACCTGGGAATCCAGGAGCAGCTGTGAGTCCAGGCAACCCCCTAAGCTGCGAACTTAGTCATCTTGCAGTTCAAAAAGCAGTCTGGGAGTAATCCTCTCTACACTCAGAGGCTGGATACAGAAGACCATAAATATAAAGTGGTAACTTTGCATTTTCAGCATTTAATGTCAGCATTGTCCTGCCAAGTGGTAAGGAGAATTTTAGCACGTAGATGGCCGTTATTTAATAAAATAGCTGTATGTATCAACCAGAGCCTATTCATCTTTCTGAAATATACATTTTTTTAAAGTTCACTAACCATTTTTAATTTAAATAAAATGGATGATTTGAGGTTCTGACTGTACTGATTATATTTTATGAGTACGTTGCTTGTTTGTTTTTTCACTTTTTGTGGAATAAAAGGTTCTAACTTCAATATGTGCCTAGCAGCAGGTAATGCTATTCTTCTTGTACTCTGGCAATTCCCAATAGCATTTTGATTCCTTTTATTGTAGCACCACAAAGCAGCTGGCATAACGTGCAGATTAAAATGAAACTTTTACAAGAATGATAAAGTGTCATGCTGGTTTTATCCTGACATTTCTGGGCAGCCGAGTATTAATTATTTGACAAAAGGTGTTAATTCTGTTCAGTAAAATATGGAAAAAAAGAAGAAAGCAGTATCAGGATGATAGATGTAGATGTCAGAATGCCACAGAGGGTTCCACGTCTTTGATTAAAGGTGTTACTCTGGTGTTAAACCCAGATTACGAGAGCATCTTAAATTCTATTGATTCTGTCAGCTTTGTTTTTAATGTGCTGTTCAAACCCGGGGTGGAAGAATCATGAACCCACACATGCACAGGAAATAGAAAGGGAGGAAAACAGCTCAGAATGACATTGAACTCCCCATCAGAATTGCCAATTTCTCTGCTAGTTTCCGAGAGACTGTCCCTGTGTCTATCACTCAAGAAAGGACTCTGAAACAGGGATTTAACTTGACTTGGCTGTCTAGTTTTAAGTTCCATCATTTTGTTATACATGCTTCAGCCATCTCAGGGCATTGTATCTGAGCATGTGCTTGGGGGACACATAGCTGTCAAGCATTATTCCAGATAAACAGAGCACTAGCTGCAGCATATTGGAAAAACTGTCTGGAAAAATCAGATGCTGCTTATTTTTTTCCAGTGCAGGTTTACCTTTCCTTTAGCTATCAGGACACAATATCAGGAGTTTGGAGGTGGAAGTAACATACTTTGCCTTAAAAAAAAAAACTAAGTTAAAAAAATTGTCTGCCTACTTCTTTTTGTTCAAGGCCTGCTTGTTATGACCCAAGGCAGACTACTGTTCCTTTTACATGTGTTTTTTAATCCCTTTAGAGTTCTGCCATCCTCCGTGCTATAATAAGGAACAATTCAAGGATCCATATGACAATGAATTCCTATTTAGGTGTTTATTTTTTGTACTCCTTTTTGAAGTGGATAGGGAGGGGGAAAGAGAGAAGGCCTTAAGCAGGGCAGCAGTATGAGGATTAAGGTGTTAAGAAAAGTCTGTATCAGGATACTCCAACAAAATTATCTCCTTAGGCTTTCTGCTAGTATTTTATGACTGAAACAAGTCTCTTTAATTTTTTTTAGAACGAGGGACAAAAAAATTTATCATTACAGATATCAGGGATGAAGCCCTTAAAATGACAGTTAAAAGAATAGATCCTCTTGTCAGTTCAGCTCTGACACATAGTGAGAGATGGCAAGAAGAACAAATGGGGTAAATTCCTTGTAGGGCCACTCCTGCAATCACAGCTGTATTCTTGACCATCCTCATCGTGTTTGGTCAGACCAAGCCCGTCAGACCCAGCTGTGGCCCATTTCTTGTCATAATAGCATAAAGCCCTTCAGTAAAAACCTGGGTAGTGCAGGCCGATTTACTTCGGCGGTTCTTGTGTAGCGCAGCAGTTATATGCTCAGCCACGAAGCTTCCTGGGTGACCTTGGGCCTGTCACTATCTCTCAGCCCCACTTACCTCACAGGGTTGTTGTGAGGACAAAAAAAAAAGAGGGGAGGAAATATGTACACCACTCTGAGCTCCTTGGAGGAAGGGTGGTATAAAAATGTGAAAAAAAAATATTATAGCCGGACATCTTCCCAGTTTCCAGTAACAGAGAGATGGGCACAGATTCACCATACTACTTACGTTGGTGTAACAGTACTGATAAATTTAAAGAGCAAGCTATCTGCTTGAAAAAGTGCAGGGACACTTGGCCCAGATTGTGCACATTATTGTGAAACAAATCCTCTTCCAGAAGATTATCACTTTGAAAGGTGTTTGGCAGCAATTACAATCTCAGCTTTTTTGTTTCACTGCAGAAAATGGTTTTGTTGCTTGAGAGCATGAAATTCCTTGTCCACTTAAAACAAATTCCCACTCAGCCCTCAGTTTAAAATGTCTTGTAGCTAGTTCATGTTCAAGTTCAGAAATAAAGGGTTACACAGATTATTCAGATTTTGGTTTCTAGCATGCCAAGCTGCTCTCCGTATTATAGCATTTGTGAATACTGGGGAAGCTGGGAGCTCTATGTAATCTCAGAGCACCTGCAAAAACTGTTGGGTTGGGCTGATCATCTCAAACTGATATAGAGCAGAAGTGAAAAAATAGATGGCAGACATGATGAAAGTAAAACTTAATGAAAGCACTGTTGGCTTCTCCTTTTTTTTAACCTCACTTTTTTTAATGCATTTCAGAACTGAACCTTAATAAGTATCAAACCCAGGGCTTTAATATTTCATTTTTATTTTCAAAAGGTAACATGATTGTACAGAACTAAAATATTTGCTAAAAACCATCCTGTGTGTGTCATAGAATTTAAAGGCCGTAACATAGGACACATTTTTGTACTCAGCTTGTGTCTGATTTTCATTATATATTTGAATGGAAATGTGGAAAAAATGGAAGGCAGTCAGTATGTACTGTGATTTCACATTTTAGACTGCTCTGAAACCGTGCACCTGGAAAGGGAAGGATGAATTGAGAATAAAGGGGGAAAAGGAAGAGATTTCTCTTCTCTTCCCTCCCCCCCTCTCTTTTTAAGTAGCTGCTGGGAAAGAGGGAATAGTTTCAAAACATCTTGTAATCATGAATTAGAATGAATTATGTCACATAGCTGTGGAGGCCATTTAGTATTTCAAAAACTCAGCAGGGGACCTTCTTTAAAGACATAATTAAAAACAACAGAAGATATAGGCGGTTATGGATCTTAAGTTCCAGGCTTCCAGAATAATTTAAGTCCCTCTGAAATACCCCTTGCTGTTGTCATCTATTAGCATCTGTGTGATATTTCCCTTCAGTCAGTGCTTTCACATTAGGAAATGGGGCACAAAGTCAATAGGTCATGACTAGATTGGCCAGTATTCTGAACATTTTGGATAAGTACTGTTTGGTTAATTTTAGATGAAAAGATACTTTCAAGGGAACATTTTGAATAACACATGGTAACTACTACTGAGAAATAATTTATCTTTAACAAGGAAAAGACACTGTCAATTTAGTTGATATACGTACACTGGTGTAAATAATGGATCTGTCTGAATAGGCTAAGGGTGTAAGTTCTCTACCCAAGGGAACTTTCATGCCAAGCCTATTTCATATTGTGTTGGATGATTTAAACTTGTACTTAACTACAGTATTTTAGTTATTCTGCATAATGAATTAAAGCTATTCTGTGGCACTTCAGCACAGTCTCACTGCAACTATAATTGAGCATGTTCCCTTCTTCATTCCTGTGTGCTTGAACAACAGCTCACCAATGTAGTGAGGTGCTCTAGTGAGTACATGAACTTGGCCTCTCCACATACTTAAGTGGAGAGGAAAGATATAGAGATGTTCTTGTGAACCTGGCTTCTCTTTTACAGTGAATGGCATGAACAAAGCCTCCATATGATCATCACGATAATTCAGGTTACTGAATTAGGGTGGCAGTGTTTGAAGGAAACTCATGAGAACAGTACTCTGGAGGCACCTAAAATAGGTCTACTTTGTTTCTATCACTAGAAAGAACATATGACTACTACTCCTGACTAGACCCAATCCCAGATGGTAAACAGGTTTCATAGATATAAGATGATTTATGCAGAACGGGCTTGAACACATGTTCTCACCAATAAATGCCTGCACTTAACTTATTAGAACATTAATTACATATGCAAATATCAGTATCAAATTATTGCATTTCTTGTACTGTATTTAAATTGAAACAAACATTTATACTAGACTATCCCTCCCCCCCTGTAATTAGGGGTAAGGACCTATGGACCACTTCCATCCTGTTGGTCATCTACCACTCATAAAGCCATGGCTAATATCACATGGGCATTTTAAATGCAACCTGAAGTTAATAGTTTGACTGTAGCTTTCGTTCTTCATTTTCTCTTGTGATGACAAGTTGTTATGTACTGTCCTCTAAAATCCAGTGACATATTCCCCACTATAGTTAGGGGTCAGCAGTGCAGTGACACCAGCCACTGGCATCTTTAAGCAGGATATTGTCTTAATACAGTTTATAGCTTCATTCCCTGTGCCATTACATAAATAAAGCATTCAGTGTGTGCATCAGTGCCATCAAGCATGAATACTCTGGTGGACTGGGAATTAAATGCCAAGTGAGGGTCAGAAGCAACAAAGGCTGAATAACACTCAGCAAATGTATACATATTAGGTAAGGAACACTGCTTCTGATGCAGAAGAAATTGAATAAGCACCTTGCAATGTCTAGATGGAGCATAAAGGCTTCTTTTGTTTGCCTGAACAACTGCCACCAAGCCATGCAGAATATTCCATCACAGAATTAGTAGG
Organism: Plestiodon gilberti rubricaudatus; assembly: GCA_026170595.1. NCBI lineage: Eukaryota > Metazoa > Chordata > Lepidosauria > Squamata > Scincidae > Plestiodon > Plestiodon gilberti. The sequence continues at coordinate 136,409,415 of JANXHW010000004.1, read as the reverse complement.
ACAATGGTTTATTAAAGTAAAAAGGAAACTTTTATACTGTATTCAAGAGTCCTTGATGGTACTACTGTATTTCATTATGCTTATTTTTTTCATTGACTGGAGCACCATGGATAGGGAATCTACAAACTAATATATATACACAGTATTTATATACCGCCTTTCTGGTCATTGGATTTCTCCGACTTTATTCTAGGCGGTGTACATGGGCAGGCTGTTCTAAACCCCAAAGGGTTTTTACGATATAATAACATTCTAATCTTTCATAGAACCCTTCATTTGAGATGTTACTTTCACAGTCCAGCCCTCTCTCTTTCTGGCGTTCGCCTCAGCACGCTTCAGCTGCTTCAGCTCCACTCCCCCACAGGGCTCTGCAGCTTATCAGCTCGGCGTGCCAGCAGCTCTCCGGCAGACTTCTGGACGTCTTGAACTGCTGTCCTGCAGATCTTTAGGCATTTGTGAGACGAACGCTCTACCAACTGAGCCAGACGTCCTGCCCTTTCACCTTTTACCAGTCAAGAGATAGTGTGAAATGATAAGCTACTCTTTACAATATTGACAGTTCTATAATCTTTGTTCAAAAATGCTTTTCTCCTAAGGCACTTTGCAACATGTTATCATTCATTGTTATTACACTTTTGTTAATGTTTAGATTTTTCTAATCCAGTTTTTTTCATCATAAACTACATTTATTTATGAAATCATATCCCCATGAAACTTCATCTTCCCAAATTTCAAGTATATATTAGGACCTCGCTGTAAGTGTTCAGTTGGGTGGTGTTAGGTAATAAATATGTACAGTATACTAGCTCATTTACTGCCCTTTCTCTTCACCCTTAAAAGATTTCTAATAACCCAGTCCAGAAATACATAGAGGGACAAATCCTATTCAACTTTCTAGGGCCAATGCAGCCACAATGCATCCCCAAAGTAAGGGAACAAATGTTCCCTTACCTTGAGAAGACCTCCATGACTGTTCTCCCACCACAGGGTGCGGCACACACCCCATTGACATGGTTGCATCAGTGCAGGAAAGTTGGATAGGATTGGGCCCGAAGACACTTTGGGAAGTCAATGAATCTAAGCCATAATAAATTCAGGTACAACTTGACTTGGTTGCTAAAACTGTCACTCACTGTAACCTAGTGATTCTAAAATGGTATGTTACAGAATCTTTCTGGGTTGGGTTGGCAATCTGCTAACAAATGAAAGCCAAGGGGATAATGAATAAGGGAATAAGAATTGACAAACAGACCCTGAATGTAATCAAAATTACAAATTTATTTCTAGGCCACTTTGACTATTTGAATTTGCATTCCGTTTTATATTCTCTCTGTTCTTAATGCAGGTAACATTTACTTGAACTCTCACTCACTCACTCACTCTCACACACGCACCCCTTCGGTTTCCCTCACCTTAAAAGCAATATAAACACAAATTTGCAAGGATCCTGACATAGGAGCCCTTCTAGTTGTGCAGCAGGGATAAAACTTTGTCTTGAAAAAGAGCTGAAAGTGCTTCTGTATGTTCTCCCGCTTTCATCTTGAATGAATTTGCCATCCTTCAGACTTTGTCACTAATGTAAATTGTATAACCTCTTTAGTGATGGCTGTGTATGATAAGAGAATATATCCACCTATCTTTCGCCACATATTTTTTTCTGTAACTTTTTTATAACAGTTATAATTCAGAAAGAAACCATGAGTTCTTTGTGGTAGCTGCTTGTTTTGGATTCTTTGCCTTCTATACTGTTTTGTTAAAGAAAACAAAGCAATAATAAGCTCCCCCCCCCAAAAAAAAAAACACCCCACCCTAAACCCAAACAACCCACTTTTAAAGCTTGGGACAGGACCTGGAATCAGAGGTCCAACTATCGTTATTTCAAGATATGATGCTGAAGAAGAATGACTTAGGGGAACACTCATAGTTAGCAGTAATTGAACATTCCTAGTAATTATTCATCCAAAGGAATAATTATTCCTTGATTTGCTTTTCTGCAGTAAGGCACCTATTAAATTTCACTCTTGTGTGTTAACAAAGGCTTCTTAACAAAGATTTTTTGTCTTTTTATTTTGAATGCTCATAAAATAATTCTACAGAAGTACCAAAAATGATCTTAAAGCAGTGGTTCTTAACCTTGTTGGAGGTACTGAACCCCACCAGTTTCATATGCGCATTCACTGAACCCTTCTTAATTTGAAAAATAAAATATGATTTTTTCAAATTCAAAACATAGGTATATATTTTAGGTATATATACATAGGTATATTTTTATAGGTGCACAAAATGAACAAAACCATTAAAGAACAAAACCATTAAGAACAAATATTAAAACATGATTTTCACACAAAAACAAAAACATAATAATGAATATTTACTGCAAATCAGTGTGACTTCTGCTGTTGCCTTTCAGAGACCAGTTCAGAAATGCGCGGCTTTACCTTAAGGAAGTGTTCTCTTAGTTTTGCCGGTGCTAGACTAGAATTGCTCAACTTGGCATTGCAAATCATGCAGCTAGGACGCTGACTCCCATCACGTTCCGTTATACATGTGAATCCATATTGTACATATTCGTCCAACCACTTTCTTTTTTTGCTCGACATAGTATGAAGGGATTAAATTAAATAAATATTAAGAAAGAAATCACACACTTCGACTACTGGGCGCACCAAATTCCCTGCAGCACAGATAGGCCATGCCACGTTATCACCTGCAGCCAATGAGGCGTGGCTAGAGCGCGGCGGGAAGGGCGTTCCGCCCTTCCCGTCGCATTCCAGCGACGCCTTGGAGGAGGCCTTGGAGCGTCTGCCCTCGGCAGAGCTCCAAGGCCTTCTGAGGGAAGCCCCATGCGCGATTGAATCGTGAGTAGTCCTCCGCCGAACTCTCGAGACTGACTCACCGAACCCCTGGGGTTCGATCGAACCCAGGTTAAGAACCACTGTCTTAAAGACTTAGCTAGGATAATTTGTTTTTACACACAGATACAAGTTTTTGCACTTTATCCTTTGTTAATTTGAAGGACAGAACTAACTCGTGTGTGTGTGTGTGTGTGTGTGTGTGTGTGTGTGTGTGTGTGTGTGTGTGTGTGTGTGTGGTACTAATGGTTGATGATTTTTTAGGAGAAATCACATTGATTTATATTAAGCAAGAGTATCTTTTTATTGGTCTGTGTCACTTCAATTTTATATATCCCTTGTGTATTGTTCAGTTGTGTTCAGATTGCAGAATTAAAATAACATGTGCCTTTGATCTAGGCGCATGTTGTTTTTGTTTTGTTTTCTTTTTTGCAAGGCCAGGTTAATCTGTACACATCCAATCTAACTTGAAATAAAAAAGGCAGCCAACAAATTATCTAGAACCTATCCTGGATACTGAAATCTCATGGCACATGATAAAAACATAAGTTATAGATGTGGTAGATGCAACTAGTCAGTGGTACAATAATCTAAAACTAAACAGTGGTACAGTGACTGATTTAACATTATTAGGTTGCACTTCTAAACACAGTCAATAGGTTGTCAATAACTATAACCTAACAAAATAGGTTGTTAGCCCCACTGAAAACAAGAAATCTTACTTCTGAGTAATCATGCATAAGATTGCAGTGTTGCGTATATGTGGGCAAACCTTGAATCTCTAGCCTTGACAGTTGATTCAATCTCTTTGCGGGTTCCAGAGTCCGTGAGCCCTTGTTGGCAACCCTACATCCAAAATGCATTTAGTTATTATTACTTCACTATTGCTGTATCGGATTCTGAGGTGATATGAAATTATTCAGACCACTTCCATTTTGCTTCTGACTATTTGTGGTTTATTAGTGCAATGAAACATTAAATTTTGGATAGCCTAAAGCTCCCTTGAAAAGTTCTAACAGAGTTTATTGTAGTGCTATAATGGACGTGCTCAATTTGTGCTTTTACAGCACAATTCCTACTTAGACATCCTGTAATCTCTGCTTCATTATCCAGACAAGATTTCGACTTCCCTTGCAAGCATATCTTTGTGATTAATTGGGCTATTAAGTAGAAGATACATCACACAGCCAAGAGGGCAATCTAGCCCTGAAGTTTTAGGATGTGCGATGCTAACCTGGGGCCAAAATAAGTACTCGGAGAGTCCTGTATGATGCAAGTTTATATATCCCTTCTGTTTCTTAATGAACAATTGGTAAGGGTGATCTGGTAATGCATCATTAAAAGTGGCAAAACCCGCTTTAGTTCCTAGAAAATAAATTGGCATCTGCAGTTGCAAATCAATTACACATGGTTACTTAAGAACCAGCTCTATAGGACTAGATTAGATAGTTGAGTTTGTCCTCTCTCTGTTTTTCACTGTTACTAGCAACTGGGAAAGAAAGCACATTCTTCCACAAAGGATAGGTGCACTGTGAAAGTTTAGCTCTGTTTTATGTCTTGGCCCTTCAGATGTACTGTAGTTTGAAATAACCTGGCTATTTTTGTTTTTACTGTAGTCTTAACTTTGATGCTGTGGCTGGTGATACTCATTAGTGTTTGTTGTACCTCACTGATTAATATTGGCACTGACCTGCTTATAAAATAATTTATTTGCAGCTGTTTAATATTTTCTTGTCCCTTTCCAGACTTCAGAGAAAATGTTAAATTTTCTACCTATGGATCAGAAATGAAAAGATATTACATTATCTAGGAGATAACATGTGTTATCCAGAGCACATTATATAATCTTAAATTTCCATTGATTTAATGTGAGTTAAGAGCACCCAACATCCTCTGAATAGTTCCAGCAGCAATTTATGTATATAACAATATCAGTAGTTTTAAAGAGTAGATGGAGGTTCTTTGATCATAAAATAACTACATAATAAGCTATATTAGGACTGAGATGTACTATTTATTGCCAAGCATGTCCACCAGTGGTGGATATGGAACAGTGTAGCAAGAAGAGCAGTAATACAAAAATATCTGATTTTAGTACAGAGACTATATTAGAAAGGTGCAGTGCAGTTGGTTGGTTGGTGGTACAGATAGCCTTCGTGAAATAGTCACATAATTCAGTCCATATCATGACTGTGATATGTGAAGACCAGGTCACCATAAATGGTGCAGAAGAGAGCGACCAAAATGATTAGTGGGCTGGGGCATCTCCCTTATGAGGAAAGGCTACAGCGTTTGGGGCCCTTCAGTCTAGAACAAAGGCGCCTGAGGAGGGACATGATTGAGACGTATAAAATTATGCACGGGATGGAGAGAGTAGATAGAGAGAAGTTCTTTTCCCTCTCACACAACACTAGAACTAGGGGACATCCACTCAAATTGAGTGGAGGGAGTATTAAAACAGACAAAAGAAAATATTTCTTTACCCAGCGTGTAATTAGTTTGTGGAACTCCTTGCCACAGGATGTGGTGATGGCACCTGGCCTAGTTGCCTTTAAAAGGGGTTTGGATAGATTCATGGAGGAAAAGTTCATCCCAGGTTACAAACCATAAGCAACCTATTGGCTTAGAAGTAGGTTTTCTCTGTATGCCAGGTGCAAGGGAGTGACAGTAGGAAATAGGTATCTTGTTGTCTGTGTGCTCCCTGAGGCACCTGGTGGGGCCACTGTGAGGTACAAGAACCTGGACTAGATGGGCCTTTGGCCTGATCCAGAGGGGCTCTTCTTATGTTCTTATGTCTTGCTTGTGGGTTAGTTTTGAGAATGAAGGCCAAAAGCATTCATCCATTGAATTAAGAGAGCAATTACACAGGCCTGCACACATTTCTTAAAAGTGAGACTTGGTATTCTTGGGTATATTTGGGGCACTGATTCCAATCGTTTTTGCCCTATCATGTCTAGTTTTTGGGGTACGGCATTGCCACCTCATAATGCGAGTCAAGCAGTTTCCTCGTGAGGAATCCGACACTATGGCTTTCACACGAGGAAGCTGCTTGACTCTGATTATAAGGTGACAATGCCATACTCCCAAACTAGACGTGATAAGGCAAAATCAATACCATTTTTGGAATCAGCGTCCCAAATTCGTATAAAACCACCCCAATTTTTTTTTGGGGGGGAATTAACCCTCAAATGTGCAGGCCTGTGGTATTAGATGGCTGTTCTGCAAAGCTTCTGGAAGTTCCTGCAGCCAAATTACCAGATGTATTGTCATTCATCTTGACTCAATTGCAAATGATCAGACTCAGATACTAGGCAAGTTTAAATCTCTGCAGCACCTAACAAGCTTTTGCAGCAGAGCATGATGAGAGCCAGAGGCGCAACTAGTCCTCCCGGCGCCTGGAGGAAGGGGGCAGGGCCGAACATGCCCCCCGCCGGTTTCCTACCCATTTTGGAGCCGTTTGGGCTCCAGGGAGGGTGGGGGGGGAATGCGACGGTAAGTGCGACCCAACCCGCGACGGCAAGTGCGCCCCCGCCCGCGCCCGTGAGTGAAGCAGCTGCTCCACACACTCCGCCCTGGTCCCGCTTCTGATGAGAGCACTTTCTTGCTTTCCTCCAGCAGAATGGCACAACATTAAAACAGCAATAGCTATATTTAGAAAAGATAATAGAGTATATCACTGAGTGTATTTTTCTTTTAATTCTTACTGCAAGCAAAGGTCCTTTCATCTGTCTTGTAAATCTTTAAAAATGGAAGCATTTGGTCATTTGGGCTCATTAAAAAAATATGCTGGTATCTCAGAGTTTATTTTCTATTGTCTCTATAGGATTTCTCTCCTAAATTTGTTTCTAGCTTCTAAAAATAAAATGTAATCCATTCTTAGCTGTGAACCTTGTGTGTCTATGCAAGTCACCACAAGATCAACATCAACTTTAGTGCTGCTTACCTAATTTTATTTTATTGGTCTTACATTACACATTGCCAGACTATACTGTTTCATAAAGCTGAATGCCCAAGAATTCAGGCCTCTATGGTCAGCTAATGTTACAGTATGCTTTCTCACCTTTTTTACTACTGACCCTGAAGAAATGCAATATGGCATTCTATAAACTGATCTGATTTTGGTTTTTCCAGAGTGAAAGGCAATAAAACCAAAACTGAAATTAGAGACAAGAAAGAAACAGTTTTGTGGGGACATACAATCTGCAGTGCCACATTAATTCACTTGGTTCATTTTGCCTTTCCCTTCACCCTTGAGTCTTCGGCTCCCCTGTTTTATGCTGACTGCTGTGGCATATGGGACAGGACACATCAAATGGACTGAGAAGGTGACTGTAGAAAAGCCAGTATGTGTAGATGTCAGATGCTTAACGTTTGATCCTCAGATTTGCTTCTCCAGGTTCAATTTAGGGTGTTCTTGTCTGTGTCCACAGGTGGTGGTAGGAAGGACAGATAAGAGTCTGTTGCATGAGAGAGGAGACAGAGAACCACAATTCATGGCCCACACTTGGGAAATAGCAAAATCTATGTAGAAGACAAATGCACTCAGCAATTGATTTCTAATTACAGCCCCCATTTGATTGTACATCTTTCAGTTCATACAAGTAAATGAAGTGAATATTCTATCCATTGGATAAGTTTAAGAAAGATGAATATAATAATAATAATAATAATAATAATAATAATAATAATAATAATAATAGGTAATCTGTATTTATATACCGTGTTTCTTGTCATTGGATTTCTCCTCAGACTTTATTCAAGATGGTTTACGCAGGCAGGCTTTTCAAACCCCCGTAGGGGTTTTTACAATAATGTTCTATTTGCATAGAACCCTTTTCATTCTCCAGATGTTTCCCTTCAATGATATGGTATATCTGGCTGCACACACACACTCCTTCCAAGCTTGCCCAAAATATTCTCCTCTCTCACACAGAGGGTTAACTCAGGTTATCTCAGCTTGTCGGCAGCTTCCAGTTGTCTCGATTTGCTGGTAGAATGAGTTCTGATGAGTTGAACCATTGCTGGGGTCACACAACTGCAACCATCATGCAGGTTCTCTGGCAGCACCTGTGACCAGATAAAGACTAGTTTGAAGAACATCTGGTTTAGGGGAAGAGGGCCAGAAGCTTTGCCAGGTACATTGTATTCCAGTGGGATATACGCTACCGCAAATGCTTAGAGTCAAGGTGCAAGTTGTAAAATATGTCCAAACTCAGGATTATTCAATCAAATTACACTGTAAGCAATCCCTCCCCCTGCCTAGTATAATAGTGAATCAAAATCCAAGTTATTTTTATGTACCCATGCCTCCCTCATCCTGTCCCAAATCCATGGATTATGTTCTACAAGACCTCTGTTTAGTTAGCAGGAGATGGAATGAAAAAAACTGGAAAGAAGAGTAGCAGCAGGATCTGTAGCTTTTGTGGCAGCAGAAAGGAAACTGGCACCGGTTAAGTTGATGAGCATTGTGTTGAATGATACCAGATCACATCTCAGCTTAGCAATGAATTTAGGCAAAGCACTATCTCTCATCCTCAGTCCCCACCATCTGTATATATTGGGATAATACTTACCTATAATTATTGCTTAACGTATGCAAAGTGCTTTGAGCACATAGGAAAGGAGCTATATATGAGGAGTCCAGATACAAAGAGTTTTGGCTCAATGGGATTTTTAAATTAATATTATTTTTCTTTGCACAGCAGATCCAACTCCTTCCCATATCCCAAACGGTGTTTGAAACGCTTTGAAAAACACAGCACCAAAGTCCTGTTGAGTATCCAGAACTAGTCACATTTGTTATTATACTACAATGACAATTTTAAATTACTCTAATGGTACTGCTCCCCAATGTGTAGGTTGTTCCCACAGAGGGCACAGATAACCTGTGAGCTGAAAACTGAAGTGTGATGAAGCTATTGAATACCTCTTTGTAAGGCACAGGGTAACATTCAAGGTACCAAGCTGGCAAATTTGCTGTGTGCTTTGCATAGTGTGTGCAAGAATGAGAATGGGCTTTGTAGTTATTCTTTGGGGATCCTTGCCTACACTTTGGCAGTATATCTATTTTTCCTTTCAACATACTATTGAGAGATGTGCAGCTTGCAGTATCCCTGTAGGTCTGTGGGCTAAATGACCATACCAGAAGTAAACAGAAGGGCCATGGTGACATGGATGCCTATGCACTAAGCCCATGTGTTACCACTGCTTTGTCAGGATCTTCAAAAAGGTTCTTAGAGGAAACACGAAGAATAAAATGGCTGGAGTGGTGAGGCTGTAGGGAAGGAGAGATTAACAAAGAAACTGATGCCGTTAAAATTGCTACCTTCCCACTGCCAGAGCTGGCAACTGTTATGAACTGGCAGATGCCAACCCTGCCACCCTCGAGCAATTAACTTTTGACCATTGGAAAGGCAAAGATTGACTGTCACCAGCAGAAAGAGAAAAGAATACCATCATACAATACCCCCAGATGGTAGATGGTGCTTGGTACGCTAACATTCGATGTTCTTTATTTAATGGGATATATCAGGGTTTGTGTATCATTGAAATAGGCCCTATGGCTCAGGCTAACCCATGCAGAGAAGTGTTCTAAGGTTAGAATGGTATATATACTAAACGGGTTAATGCAAGTGTGTACTTGATTTTTAGACTGTTTTTTCAAAAGATAAAAGCAGTTTGCAAAAAAAAAATCGATAGGAATAACAATCAAAAATAATTAAAACTGTATTTATAAATATTAAAATAACATTAATAATAAATAATAAAACCAATAGTAATAAATAAAACAAATAAAGAATTATAGTCAGGAAAGCCTTGTTTGTTATCCACTACTAAGGCTTTTGCACACTTAAGTGGAGTAAGTCCCACTGAATACAGTGGGTCTTACTTCTAAGTAGACATGCCCAGGATTGCACTGTTTGTGACTGAAGGGTCATCATTGTTTGATTTATCCCGTGCTACGATTGTACAACATAAATTACAATGAATAGCATTTTTGAAAAGTGTTTAGTTACTCGTTTTGTTTGTAAATATATCTGTGGTCTTGCTTGATGCTAACTGAATATTCTTGTGAGCAAGAGTAACGTCTTTGATTTTCATCCTCATTTTTTTTTTCCTAAGTACAGTAGTTGATCTTGACTGACAAGGATCATTCAAGGGTGTTTCTTTGGGGGGGGCAGACTGTCAGTTGCAGTAATAGTAGAGGTCATGTGTCCTTGGAACTGTACAGTGATTTTAGTCTAGCCCAGCCAATAATGTTTAACTGGGTAGAGAGCTTGGCACTGTAAAAAATTTGTTTCTGGCATTAAATAACTATTAGGAGCTAAGCTCAATTCAATGAACTTAATGCTGTTTTTAAGAAGCCTTGGTGTACTTATTTCCTTTTTTAAAGAACTTTGTAGGTAGTCCTCACTTTACAAGGGGAATACTCTTTAGGTAAAGATTTGTGGCCTAATCCTAAACTTTCGCTGCGCTGGCAGAAAACGCATTCCACCAGCGCACGCTGTTGCAAAAGCGCTTTGCAACAGTATTACTCCCAGGCATGCCAGAGGGAAGGCCAGGGCCTTCCCACACACGCCAGAGAGCACAGGGACGCCCACCCGAGCAAGCAAGCCCGTTCAGAGGGCGAAACGGAGCAGGGGTGGGATGATCAAGCCCAGGGGAGGTGGGATCGGTGGCACAAGCTTGCACTGTATCCTATCCCCCTTCCTGGGCCTGATCCGCTGGCACGGATCAACGCAGACTTGGGCCAGCTATAGAGCTGACACAGGTCCAAGTTGACCTGTTGCGCTTTCTGGGGCTGACTCCGGGGCAAGGGGACAAATGTCCCCTTACCAAGGAGACCTCCAGCATGCAAAACTCCCCTGTGGGATACAGTGTAGCCCACACCGGTGCTACTGCATCGCTGTGTGGGAGTTTAGTTAGGATTGGGCTTTTTAATTCTGAACCCAGTCCCTTGTTTTGTACCAAGGAGTTGTAATCTTAACAAGCGGTCCTAAGAGATTTAGCCCAAGTGCCAGTAAAGGAGGAAATTGGCACCTTGCTGCCTGCCATTTAAGAGGTATAGTCTGCCAATTGATCAGACCGTAAATGGATTTAATCTACATCTTCCTTTGCTAACATACTGTAAAAGATTACATTGGCTAAATTTATGGTACAGAGCCAGCTCTGGGAGTATAGATTAAAATGAGAACAAAGTACTGTATTTATTCATGTCTTATTGTAGCTTGCATAAAACGCAACACAAAAGTTAAGGCCCGGGGTGTATTTGTAATTTGTGGTGTTTAACTGAAATACATGGACATTTTATACTAGCACCTTTTTCAAAAGATGTATCAATGGCCCACCCACTGTCAACGCACAGTAAGGAACTCAAAAAGATGTAGATGAATTTTCATTAGATTATTGCCTTTGAATACAAATAAGTTTAGCGGACTCTTTGACTGACACTTGAATATAGGTAGAATATATTCACTGGACTTTATTGGAAAGTGAGGACAATTGTAATAGATTCGTTACCGGTAGGTTCTTATTTTTTACGTTGATATCTGTTGACTGAAATATTCAAACACAAGTAGTTTAGAATCCACACTGTTTAAGTAAGTCAACAAATGATTATTGCATAAATGCCGTTTGACAATAAGAAAGTTTCCATTGAAATTTAGAAGAAGTTTGCTATACATGATAATAAAATAGTTTAGTTAAAATGGGAAGGATTTTTATTGGTCTAGAAATCTTATCTTTCCTTTTTCAAATGGATTTGGAAAAGTACTGTGGCAGAGAAATATAAATAGGTTATATTGTACTGCATATTCTGTGAAACATGTTTCCAGGTGTTCCTAAAGAGCTATACAAAGAAGTTGGCCTTATGCCTTTTGCTTTTTTTGTACAGATGCAGCAGGTTCTTTCCCTCCCCCCCCCCGAAAAAAGTATAGTCCTTAATATTACATCCTCACTTTTCCTTTCTCTATTGATTTGACAACCTTTGAGCTCTCAGATAGCTGAAACGTTCTTCAGTTTGATGATTTGCAGAATAGAATAATCTCAGATGACCCTTTGGAATTAGACAGGTAACAGCTAAAGGAGACCTTTTTAAGAATGATTTTCATTCATTGTTTTGAAAAAGTTGAATGACTGCTTAAAGTAGACCCTCCCATTTCTTCTAATTTGTGTGAATTCTGAAAACACTCTGCTCAGATTCATTCAGGCAACTGCCACAGGGTGTCTCCTACTATCATATCAGTCATTGCTCTGAATATCTGCCATTCATTCTTAGCTTTGTGCCTGGCTTCAAAAGCAACAATCAGAACAAAGGGATGCAGTACCCTAATGTCCACTTATTATTTTTTCTGTTCTCAAGATCATAGGTCAAACTGAGGGGGAAGGAAAGGTTCCTAATAGGTTTATAACATCAGTAATAATGATTTTATAGCGTGAGTACATTTTCAATGGCTTTTGCTGCATACTCTTCAAGAACAAACACCAAAACTACAAATCTTCTAAACCCCACAAAACATCTGCAACACTAAAGAACCAGCTATTGTAGTAATATTTTGTTTATGAGATTCTTCTACTTACCGGAGGCCTATTTTTATCTTGACTAAAATTGACTCGGTGCAAATAAAATAAAATTCAGAAAGTCTTCAGTCCTTTTCTGTTGTATCTCTGCACACTGTTTGTTATAGTTTCTATTAGATGGAGTCGCATTGTCTCACATGTATAGTGGCAGCCACATGAATAATATAATATTAATCTGGCTTTGTTAATCCTGTTTTGTAATTAAATCCATCTTTTATATAACTTTCATACAGATCTGAGCTGAAAGGGGATTTATGAAAACATGACTTGCTTTTTATAAGATAGCGTTAGGATTATGAAAGCAATACTAGAGGAAGAAAAAAATGGTTGACTTGCTCACAGAAGCAAAAGATTTTCTTTGTTGTTCTTGCTTTGGTGGTACAATGAAAAAAAAATAAGAGCATTCAAACCGGGTTGCCTGTGGTTTAACTCTCATTCTATAGGCTGCACAGTCTTTCTCCCCAAAATCCCCTCAGCAAGTGACCTTGTCAAACAAAAGTGGGGAATAATGGGAGGCAGCCGAGGGACAGTGGCTCATTTACAAGCAGCTGTTTGCTACTGTCAGAACAAAGGCAAATCAAAGTTGCATTAACGGAGTATGACAGGCAGAGTGAGAAGCTCCCCAACAGTTATCGTGGTTACAGGCTTTGGTGCCTCTGGTAGAAATGTGGGCTAGAGGCTAGCTCCGTTGTTTACGCTGGAGACTTTCAGAACACACCAGTGTTTTTCCTAATCCAGTATGGCTGAAGCCTGTTTAAATATGCATAGGTGCAAAGCCACATAAATTATACGTATTATTGTCATTAGGATTGGGTTAATGCTAAATAGAATATTTATAATGCAACAGGTTTCTAATGCTGTCCAGTTGGCAACTTGGACTTCTTTTTTGGTGGCTGTTTGCTGGTGGTGTTCTGCATCTTTTTAGATTGTGAGCCCTTTTGGGGCAGGGAGCCATTTAATCGTTTTGATTTTGTCTGTAAACCGCTTTGTGAACCTTTTGTTGAAAAGCGGTATATAAATACTGTTAATAATAATAATAATAATAATAATAATAATAATAGTATATTTTCAAAACTGAACCAAAATGCAGTCTAGTCTCACTTGTCTTTTTTATATCTTTAAAAAAATGCAGTACTGTATGTATTTTGTGCCCTGAGTTTCCTTACTTAGCTTTCGTTGCCCTTCTTTGAATTGGTCTAAATTGATTTTACAACAATCCATTGTGTGGTTCATATAAAGGCTCAAATATATGTGTGATTCTTTCCATTTGTGAGATTAGGACTTCCTCCCTCCCTCCTTGTAAGGCTCTGGTATGTGACTGCGCGCACTCCTCAAACTGGGTTTTCCTGTAGCTGGTCTTCCATGTCCAGTAAGCCACCAAAACATCATAGAGAAAGGGTGCCCTCTAGAGGGCAGTGCTGGTCTATATGCAACAGGCTGACCCAGCCTAAATGTCTGGGCCTTACAAAACACATACTGTACCTCCAAGCCAGCCTGGCAGTCTGAGCAATTTGTCACAGTAGCGATGCTATTGGACTGATCCCTTAGCATTTAACTTTAGTCTGTCCCTGAGTACGCCTTCTGCCTCTGGCCCTCAGGCTGACAGACTTAACCAGTAAGATCCCAGCCTGACCATAATATGCCTCCCACCTCTGACTCTTTGATTATTCCCTGCAATCTGTCCTTGTCATAGTCATCGCAGTCCTTCCCCTTTATTTGAATACTCGGGACATGGTCCTCTAAGATTACTTTGCTGGATCTTACTGCGTATGAAAGGCATCCAGAAAACAAGTGCAGCATGTTCTGAGTATGTACATACTGGGATAAGTGATGTTTTTTGGAGCTGGAACCCTCCACTTTTTCATTAACATGTTGCTCCTTTACTTCACTTAACTTTGGGGAAGCCAAGCTAGCTGTCATGGAATGTGTCCTGTCACTCCTAACTCTGAATGGCAGTTTTATTGTTGATAATGGGCACAATATGTTTCTTATGGAAAAGTGGAGGTGTTGAGGAAAGCTGATGGCAACATTCAGAATTATCTGATCTGGAACAAGTCCAGCGTGTTGCCTAAAGAGCCACCTAATTTAAAAGGAATTATCTTACTGTAGCGTTATGCATGGTGTGTGTGTGTGTGTGTGTGTGTGTGTGTGTGTGTGTGTGTGTGTGTGTGTGTGTGTGTTCTCATTCGCCTGTACCACTGAGAACACAGTTTAAATTATGTGTTCGTTTGAGGCTTCTGAAGTCTATTGGCGACCTTCGGGATGCGTTTTAAATAGCAAGTTTTTTTAAAAAATCAAGTGAAAGAATAAGAACAATTTGCTTGGGAGGAAACAGCGTGTAAGAAGACACATAGCAAGCATCACATATCACCAGCATTTATTGCATTTCACGCAGCGTTACAAGGCTGAATGAAGGCAGAGTGACTTTATCAGTCCCCGAAGGGCTATATTCCCTGAGAAATACATGGTGGAAAGTGCCTTATTGCTGTTATGAAATATAGTTTTAAAAGGAGCAAGGGGAAAGCAGCGAGATCCATGCACTTATTAGACACCTGGATGTGTGTATCATTTCATTAATGGTTAATCAGCAAGATGCAGTGGTGTCTAAAAACTCTTAACATCATTTCATGAATAAAAGAAACCGAGTTATTAGACTTTTGGGGAAGATTCAGTAACCACTGCCAGTGGCACCATTCCATTGTCTTCAATGGGACTGCACCTGCATAAGGCTGTGTAACGCCTTCTTCATTCGATCGTGACTGGTAGAGATTTAGCCACACTTCCAAAAGTATATGTTTCAGTATTTTGAAATAATAACTTCACCCATAAGAACTTGGCTAAAATTAATGATGTTTTCTTGTGTTACAAGAATCTTCCAAACTGTGATTTGAAATGGCTGGTTTTAATGTTTTATTTACCACCCCCTCCCTGGAGACAGAATTCTAACGTAGTGAATCTGTAACATAGATTATTAATCTAATTAAAGTTAATCTATGATTTTCTTACATAATAGCATTTGGGAATACTGGATTCTGGCATAAGTATTTATTTATTTATTGTCAGTAGTGATCTTTGCCCTGTTCTTTCTGTTTGTGGGACCCTGTGGTTCTGGATGAAATGGGTTAATTTGCAGCTGAGAATGGTGTGTGACTTGACTGTGTGTTAATTACTATTATGCAGTTACAAGTATATAGAGTAGCACAGCATGCAAAGTGCATTGCAGTTGTTATCCTATTTGCCCAAGTTAACCCAGTGAACTGCATGGCTGAGCAAGAATTGGAACTTGAAACTCCCAACCGCTTCATTGTGAAGGGCCTTTCTTTAAAGGAGGGCTCTGGTAACTGAGGCCCCGCCCTTTGGTTTTAAGATTCCAGCATATTTATGTGTGTGATATAATAAGGCAATCAGATGGACATAATCATTTGATGTATTAGCCCTTTTCATATCATTATCGATATGTGCCATGAAAGTGTGGGTGAGGCAGCAGCTCCTCTTCCCATCATATGTGTGTTCATTATATTGTCATAAAAGAACCCTGTGATTAAAACTGTGTATGAGGAAGGTTTTTCTACTCTGAATAAGCAAAGATCTCACAGTGCAAGTGCAATCCTATGCATGTCTATTCAGGAATAAATTCCACTGTATTCCGTGGGGTTTACTCTCCGGAAAGCATGTGTATAGGATTTCAGCCTCAGTGAGGAGAAGAACCTTCTGCATGTACAGTTGTATACAAGCAGTATTTTCAGAAAGTACAATGAACAAGCTGTGTTCATGGTAGAGTGTACCGATGCAATCTTGCCCGCCCATGCTGTATTGCCACGGAGCAATGGTTCTTTTTGGATGTGAATGCAATTAACACGAAGAAGCAAGATATGAATAACTTCATGTTATCAAACAAGCTATCAGTCTAGTACAAACAAGAAGAGCAATGCCTATACCACTTCTTTTCTCTTGCCCCGAGACACCCCTTTGCGTGCTTCCTGACCATGGGCGTCGACAGGGGGAAGCGCGGGGGGGCGGGCCGCCGGGGGGCGTCGCACGTATAGGGGTGACGCGCGACCCCCCCACTTACAGTTTGGTGGTGGAGCTGGGCCCGCCCGCCCTCCCCTGCGTCCGTTTGGCTCCAAAATGAGCCGAAAACGGAGCGGGGAGGGTGCTCTGCTCCTGCGCGTGACGTCACGTGCGGGGGCGGAGCCTATCCCTTAAGGGCGACGCGCGCCCCCGCTCTGGGGTGTCGCGCGTCGTAGCGACGCGACTGTTCCTGACTTCTCTCTGGCAATGCCTGTCCTGCAGCTTAGGCTTACACTGAGGTTTCCACCTGATAAGGGTCCTGGAAAGTTTAAATACCTTAAGACTATGTGCTTATTGTTAATTATTTGGCTACAGTTAACTATGTTTATAATTTGTAAAGGTGTACCCATTTAGCTCTTGAACATATTTTGCCTCCCACCCTGTGTCTGGCTTTGAAATGGTGCACAGTTCTTTCCAAGATGAGATAAGCACAGGCAAACATTTCCAGTTGCCCAGTCCTTGCCTGGGAACACTAACACGTTCCTTAGAACAGTGTTTTTCAAAATGTGCTCCTCAGAACCCTGGGGCTCCCTGAGACCCCTTCAAGGCTCTGCTAGCACACCATAAGACCCGTGCCATTCCCAAGTGTTTTCCTTAAATCCCAGTTGTTGCTCCCTGCCTCTGTTTCCTCGTTCATTTGTCCCATCCCCCCCTCCTTTGGTGTTATTCTCCCTTGCTTCATCTTAGATCTGAGGCTTTCATGGCCCGCTATAATCTTGCTTCCTTCGGCCTGCTAGTCGCTTGCAGTGACTTCTGCATGGCACTGCATTGTGCAGGTACTGAAGCTCTGAGCGGCCCAGCAGTTGCCTCCGAAAGACCGCACAATCCTTCATTGTGCTCATCTCTAGTTCGGCCTGTGGCAGAAGCCAGGGTAAGTGCACGACCTGGATGGAAAAGCTTTTCCTGGGGCTGCCGCCAAGGGGGGGGGGTGAGTGAGTCAAGTCATTGATGCAACTTGAGTCCGACTCAAATCCGAGTCAATCAACTCAAGTCTACATCACTGTATTTAGCTGGTGTGTGCATGCATTTTCCAAGCATTGTGGAACAGGCACCGAAAATATGTTAGCAATTAATGGTTTTATTTTTTATTATTTATTTACCAAGTTTTAAATTTGAATGTGCTTCACTTCGATAGATAGAACCTGCATAAACAAAATCTCTTTGGAGATTTGCAATAATTTTTAGGAGTGTAAAGCGCTCCAGAGACCAAAACGTTTGAAAATCGCTGGCTTAGAAGATGCACCCAATTGATAGGAATAGGTAGGATAAACAGTGCTGTTCAGAAGCATTGTTCTACAACGTAAGTGTTCTTTCTACAAGTTGATGAGAATATACTTCAGCAGGCTTTTAAACCCTAAAGGGCCCAGAAGGATTGAAAGGGGCTTGTGGTATACCACTAATTTCTCGAGATACTGTACAGTGATCTTCTGTAATATACCCATACTACACATGCCCATTTATGGTATGCATAGATAATGTATGGAAAAAGCTATGATATTCTTTAGTAGTTTCAGTTAGGTTGTGATATAAGTAAGCTCTTGTCTGATGGTAGTTTTCACCACCTTTTTACCTATCACTAACTCGATACTAAAAGTCTGTAAGAATCAAAGAAGTCACATAGTATTCAGTCTGTCAGAAAATAACTTGATTTCTGAGGGACAAAACAGTGTGTGTAATTTCTCAGCCAGTAGTTATTTGCACAAGGCTGAGCAGTTCAAATGATGAACAAAAGCTTTGGGGGAATTTGAATTACCCTTTTCTAACTTTTGTTCAACTAAAGGGTCCAATTACTAGTGCCATCTATGTGGTGCATAATGTCCAGGAAAAAGTCATTTCTGTTTAATCTTCTTTACAACTAGTGGATGTAACAATAATCAAAGAAATGGAGACTTAATTTTGTGGCAGATCAATCGGTTAACCTCATATGTTTTGTTTCATGAATTCCTTTCAGTTAATGGGCCTTCTCTTCCTGGAAATGGAGGACATTTTGTTCATTATTTTGCTTGAATAGTACTCATACACTAGCAGCAGATGGTCACCTTCCAACTGGTTTATCTTGAAAAAGGAAATTAAATTATTATAGTGCCAGAGAGAGATGTTGTAATGTGTCCCTTTCAAATTAACAGGTCAGGGTTTTTTTGTTTAAAAAGTATTTTATGATTATAAAATAGCTCAATGTCATATAAAAGGTTAAAACCTAGAATAAATGGCATTATGGGAAATTTTAAATAAATAGAGTCTCGTATGCTTTGTCGCTCTATACTTGAACACACAAGGAATATAATTTTTCTATTCAAAAACACATTTTATTACGGGTTGTCATGCGCACCATGGTAACAACAGCTTCTAGTTGAAGTACTTTTAATTCAGAAGGTAATATTTTCATTTTCTGAACCGTACCTCGCAAAAGCCATTTGTTCACCTTTACATGCATAGCTTCAGTCACATAAAAATAGTGGAGAGCCATTTTCTTAAAGCAGACGTGATGATGAGGAATACCGAAACTCCTCCACAATACAACAATTGTCTCTATCTTCCTCCACCCATGGCACTTTTTTTCCTCTGTTTGGCTTTTAGCCTGGAAGTATTCTTAACTTGGACAACAATGCTTGGAAAGGGAGCCTAAGTTGATGTAATTAGTGTGGGAATGATTCCTTACGCGTTTGCTATTTAATATCAGAATCCCATTTCTCCATATTGTTTGGTGTGATTAGAGCAGATCCATACAGATGCTGCTGTTGTATCTAGCTTGGCTCTACATCTCGTCAGGGTTGGAGGAGGCAGAGGGAAGGCAGTGCAAAGAAAACAGAAGGAACAGAGGAAGAATATGGGCAAATTATTTATATAGATTTATAGCCTATACATGTTTACTCAGAAGTAAGTCCCATTTTATTCAGTGGAGCTTACTCCAGGTAAACGTGCTTAGGAGCTCAGCATTAGACTAAGGCTGGCCTGATCCTATCTCTGGCTGGCCTGTGTGATGCAGGGGTCCTGATGAAGCCTCTGTTGCATCCCATGGGCTGGCTGGGGACCAGGCCAGCAGGGAGAGGAAAGTATTTTCTTTTTATTTACCTCCTCCACTGCTCCCTGTTCTCCAGTGAACCTATTCAGATCTACGCCAGCTATTTTGCTAGCATACAGTAAATCTGTTAGGCCAAAGGGTTGTGTCAGGCCTGAACAGGGTCTTGTGAACACTACTGATGCCAAGATCTGCCCCCGACCTGATACTCACCCCTATCCTGCTGTCACCTTACCTGCTCCGACGGCCAGTCTGCTGCCTGCTGCTGCCAGTACAGGGCTTACCACCTGCCGCACCATTAGCAGTGAGCCGCCCACTGTTGGAGCGGCTCATGTGATGGCGGCTTGCGCAGTATGATGATGGATTGTGAGATCTGCCATTGTATCACGAGGATAGGATTGGGCTATTCGTTTCTGTAGGAAAGACTAAGGGGGAAGTGGTCATGATTTTATCTTTGAATAATTATCTTTATCTTTAATTCTGCAATTACCTTTAATTATCCTTC
Source organism: Plestiodon gilberti rubricaudatus (assembly GCA_026170595.1). Classification (NCBI taxonomy): domain Eukaryota; kingdom Metazoa; phylum Chordata; class Lepidosauria; order Squamata; family Scincidae; genus Plestiodon; species Plestiodon gilberti. The sequence continues at coordinate 136,389,389 of JANXHW010000004.1, read as the reverse complement.
CTAAAAATAGGTTGGCATTATACAGCTTGCAGGTACAGATAGCTTTGGAAATACTTTCTGGAAACTGAGCTATTACTTGCTTCTAGGGAAAAGTACTGTCATGGGTAACTGTGAGACAGTGGTAGAGCATGTGCTCTGAAGGGGAAAAAAAAGCTCTAGATTCCCTGGTAGGGCTGGGAAAGACCTGTATCTGAAACCCTAAAGAGCCTCTGTGAATCAGTGTAGCCATAGAGTATTCAGCTAGATGGACCGGGGTCTGACTTGGAATAAGTCAGATTCATAGGTTCATTCACGTAATAGTCTTGTGAATATCAGCTTTCTGTTTTAAAACAAAACAACACAGACACAGAGGGAGAGAAGTGCTCAGAACTAGAAGTAAGGATGTCAAAGAAAATATTTTCCTCAAAATGTTTCGATTTATGCCTCTGCCAATCACCATACATCTCCCATATGAAACATTTGAAACCAGTATGCCAGTATTGAAACCAGTATGAAACATCTGTATACATTTGAAACAGGAAAGAAATATTGTGGCAGGAATTTGGGGATAGAAACAGTGCATTGTACTACTGAGTGATAGTGGTGATAGTAATACCGCTGTTGAACCGCTGCTTCAGCGGCTGCACTGGCTGCCCATTCGCTTCCGGGCCCAATTCAAGGTGCTGGTAATGACCTTTAAAGCCCTTCACGGTTTGGGTCCAGGATATCTGAGGGACTGCCTTCTCCCATACATTCCGGCCCGCTCTCTTATGTCATCTGAGGGGGCTCTCCTGCGGGTGCCACCTCTATCGCAAGTTAGGGGAGTGGCAACACATGGGCGAGCCTCCTCTGCTGTGGCGCCACAACTGTGGAACTCCCCGCCAGGGGATCTGAGAACCACCCCCTCCCTCATGACTTTTCGGCGAGGGCTCAAAATGTTTTGTTTCGTCTTGCGTTTGGGTGATGGGTTTCGTCTTGCGTTTTGGTGGTTGTCTGCCTCCAGTGCCTCAGTATGTTCTGCCCTGTTGTTTTTCTGCTTCACATTATTACCCACCAGTGGATTTTATTGTTTTTTAATTTATTCTATGTACTGTTTTTAAATTATGTATTTTAACTGTTGTAAGCCGCCTTGGGCATTTGCCTCTGCATAGGAAAGGCGGGGTATAATTTTTTTAAATAAATAAATAGTACTGCCAGGTATAAATTGACAGTTTAGATTAGTTGTCTGTGCATTAGGGGTGTGTGAAAGAGAGGTAGTGGTGGTGTGTTTATATTTTATATAAAACAAGAGATGGAGATAGTTCTTTTGTGTTTCCATATACAGTATGTATTATCTCTGGGACAGGCCTGTCTGCTTTTGATTTCATTCTATTGAGGGAGGGAGGCTCATTTTACCCAACATGCCAACAATTGTTTACTAAAACCCAGTGAATATTAGTAAGTGGTTAGATACAATTCAAGCTATAGTGTTAAAATGGGAAGAAATTTTTAAAGCTTCTGTTCAAGATTGCAGGAGGGAAAGAGAAAAACTGAGGGCCTGGAGTCAATGATTGATGGACTCAGTGCTGTTCTAACAGATGATAGACGAAAGATTTTAAAGCATTGACAGATCAAATTGACCACCTGGAAACGGTTCAGATGAAGAAATATCATGTTGGCAGGGCTTCCTACCAACGGGAGAGGCTGAGTTACTTTTTTCACAGTGGATTATAAAAGTGCAGGGTACAGTTTATTTTGGACTCTTTGTGAGGCATGTTGTGTGCCTGGGGAAACCAATCAGATGATACCCAGTGTGATGCTTGTGGAATGTCAACATCTTGGAAGAGAGGGAAAGGATAGAGTGATGCAGAAAGCTGAATAGTCTCCAAGGTTCAAGGTTTCTAAAGTGAGCCAGAAGGTACAAAAAGAACATGATTGTCATTGCAGATATCCAAAGAGATCTTAGAACAACACACTCGTGGGTGTATTTTGCATTAAGTGTGCATGCCAGGTAATTTTAGCCACAGGAGACAACAATCACCAGAAAGTGAGTGGCATACTTGTAACTCAATAGTACAATGCACTGTTTCTTATCACCTTTGATCATCACGCTGTTTGTAGAAGCTACTAATGACAATTCGCAGGTGAATGTGCTGACAGAAGTACCTAGCACTCATTGTAATTATCCATAATTATACAATCATAGTTGTGCATGTTTAATCAGAAGGTGTGGCTTATGTTTCAGTGTTTTGGTTCTTCCATTTCCATTGTAAAGATGCTGTTACAGCAGTAGTTGGGTTGGACTTTGTTTTGGTGAAGACATAGTGAGGAGGCATAGGACTTTCTGCATATAAATCAAGTAAGTCAGGCTCTTTTTTCATTCTGTTACATATCGTGGGGATGAAATTGAGTCCCATGGTATCAGTGGTGCTCCCATTACCCTCTGCAACAGATGGAACTCCTTGAGCACATGTGACACTTTATCACCATAGCTGGCTATAGGAAAGCTCGATGTACACATGCTGAGCTGCATTGTTGGTTTGTAGTGCTATTTATATTCAGAATTTCCTTTGCTAGAAAAGTCTCTGCTCAATTATTCTGCTTAACACTGGTGCCTGTTTGGGTGTCAAAATCTCCATAGAGAGGCCCTGCCAACTTTAAGGTTTTTGGTTGAAGCTCACAGGTGTCTTTCTGCCTCCTCTCTCTCTCTCTCTCTCTCTCTCTCTCTCTCCTCTCTCTCTCTCTCTCTCTCTCTCTCTCTCTCTCTCTCTCTCTCTCTCTCTCTCCTATTATATTTCTTTTGTTTGCAACATGCTGTGTTTCCATAGTGCAACCAATGCACCAACTTCACATCAACACACAATGTATTTATTTGCTCAAACTATGGAATTTCCACATCACCCTTAACACAACATACAAAATACCAAAGTTGCCAACTTTGGGTTTTAATCCAAGAAATTCCACTAGGCATTTCCCAGCCTACCCAACTCAGGCTGCAATCCAATACATGCTTGCCTGAGAGAGTAGGTCCCATTGAAATCAGTGTGATAGCTTCTGAGTAGACATGGATAGGATTGCACTGTCAGTGTTGTATGGCTGCCAAGCATTTCAGACTGTGTTCAATGGGTCTTCATCAGTTGAAGAACATCGTTTCAATTTCAACAACAGTAATAAAATAATGCTTGTGCCTCCCCCCCCCCCCAAGGAACTGTGGAAAAATTATGACGGACCATGTGCCTAGTTGTGCTTGTTTTGTCCTTGACCTGAGAACAAGTGGATCAAGAGAAAATGCAGGGAATGGGTCAGCGGCATGCTTTAAACTCCTTGAAGAATAGAACACAGAGATTCAAAAACTGCAATGAAAAATAGAAAGTTCTCCTGTTGATTGAATGGGCCATACATCCTTCTGTATGGCACTGTTTGTAAGAAGCTGGCACTGTGCCTCTAGGACTATCGCATACTGGAGAGAACAATTTGTGTGGGAACTGTCTTTTTTGAAGTCTTGGTGTATGTGGTAATGGTGGCTGCTAAGAATGTATGTACATGTGCCTGGGAATATTAAACATTGTTCAGTGATCTCCATTTCTGATTATCACTGACAGGGAATAAGAAATATATGAGATCACTGCTACTTTTGCCTAACATTAAGCCACGGCCAGTGTTAGAATCCTGTCGTAGATGGATGATTGCTCCATTCCAGCATGGTTTACCTTTTGTGCAACCCCGTCCAAACCCCGTCTTTAGCTGCAACTGTTCAAGCTGAGGCTTCCATCACTTCAGCAGTAGAAGAATACTATGATAGACAGTAGCATTTGCTATTAGACATTTGCTTGCCGTGACCCAAACTCGGAGTTTGGGGCCACTCTGACACCTCTTTGGATCCCATACAAAGGATTGTTGGCAGTTCTACCCCAGTAGCCTCTCACTGTGCAGCTGTTTCATGTGGGGAAAAGTACTGGCATATCAAGTGACAGCTGTTGCTGGATGAGTACTGGAGCCAAAGCTGGGTCACAGCACTCGGTCAAGAGGACCACTTATGCCTGTATGCTGGTTGCAGAAGTCCTATGCGGCATGATTCTGTGAAATGAGGTGCTTGTGCTGCAACTCATAAAATCAGGCTATTTCATTATAGCCTGATTCATGATAGGAATGCATAGATATGGAATAGAGATTTCTGAACCTACAGAGAATACAATTCTGATGGGGAAACTGTGGTAGTGGTACTGCAACATTTACCAAATACTGTATTAGCTTACCCTGGTATACATGTACTATACTAAGTTATCAGTTGCTAACTGGTTATTTGTAGCCCTCTAAAGCATAATAAAACAAAGTAGAGAGGCTGACACATGACATGGTGGTAGCAAGAGTGGAGAAGCTAAAAGGAACCCCCAAAATTGTAATTACAGAAAATGAACACACACAAAAGCATTAGTTTCTTAGGCTGAACTGGAAGGAATTGTATTTTCTCTCCAAGCCTTAGTTGGGCTTCTTGTGGCCTTTTTAGTTCTTTGACTCCAAGTCTAGGATCCTAAGGTTACATTTATGGTTCTTAGCTCTACTAAAAGCAGTAATAGTCATTGTCACGCAGTGTAATTTATTTAAGCTTGAGACATCAGATTTCTATCTTAAAAACAGTGGTAGGTGTCGTGCTACGTCGTGCTACTTCTATCTATTTTAACTTAATATCGTAGGTTAACTGTGTTAATGTTTGACATTTAGCTGCATAAAAAATGATTGTTCCAGAATTAAAAATAGTTCTACACTGTGACAAACTCCACTTATTAAAAAGATAGAGGTTAGTGCAAAAATGCTTGTTTTTACCATTTCAGTAGCATTGATTTGTAAACAGTGCTGAAGCCCTTGTTGCTGATCTTTCTCTTCCAACTCCTCTTACTCTTAAGGTTTCTACAATCAAAATAAAGTTCTCTCTCCTCCCCCCCCCAGTTTTAAATCTTGAAAACAAAGCTGTCTAGAGTTAACTGTTACTAGCAACAGGTCTGAATACTCACAAATTAATTTCTCCTTCCCAACAAGAACAGCAACAATAAAGGAGGAAGCTTTTCTAGTAAACGTAACAGCCGAGACCTTTGAAAGCACCATCAAGCATTATAGTGCCATTTCTGATCTTAAGCTTGGTACAAATATCCTGGTTTACTAGTTAATTACTGTTTATGGATAGAAAGAAGAGATGGTGTTGAATGCAACATTTGTGTAGTAGCGTGGCCTTGTTCAGTCAAGCTCAATGCATGTTACATGACTGCCTGAGAGGAAGAGAAAAGCAACTTTCTCATTCTCTGCCCAGAATGCTTGATAAGGCTTGGTGTCAAAAAGGGCAAGATGGGACTCACAGCAATTATGGCAAAGGCATGCCAGTTTCCTTGACAACCAGATTGCAGATTCTTTGTGATTTATTATTTACCACTTCAAACCCTCATTCTGTGATTTAATTAGGGAGTGGGATTTCCATAAGTCTGCCCATTCCCAAATCTGAATGTCCCAGCACTATTGTTATGATGGCATCACAACTGTCCTGAATTGATATTGCTCTAAAATTGCTACAAATTAGCTCCTTGTTTAAACCCAGTGGAATTTTAGGCAGGTCACTTAGACAACGGTTAGCTGGAATTCAATGGGTAGAATGTTGGGTGATGACTCGTTAATGTACCAGGGATAATAGGCATCTGTGTTCCTCTGTCATTGTATTCTCTTTCCCCCTCATATCAGTATTTTTCACAGGCAACAGGTCGCAGCAAGTGATGCTTCTCAATTTTCTACAGCAAGTCAGATTTTTTCTCTTTCTCTTTTGTGTTCTGGTGTTGCTGGTGGCTTTGTCTTTAGCTAAAATCTTCAAGGCACCATGAATACATAGAATATTAGGCTTTCACCAACTGAATCTCTTGAGGAGGCAGCAATGGTTTCTGTCTGACTCAGATTTAGCAACTGTTATTCATGCCTTTGTAACCCTGAGTATCAGTTATGGCAATACATTGTATATGTGGAGTCTGTGAAGAATGGCGATTTCGGCACATGCAGAATGCAATTTATGCAACTTATTACTTAAAAGGAAAGGCCACTGGTACCTCAGGGGTGTAGTTGTACTTTCAGATACCATTGAAGGCCCTCTTTATTACAATCCTAAACAGTCTGGAACCCATGTATTTTAGGAACCTCCTTCCTTCACGTACTTCTTTAGATGGTTGTACAAAAATTAAAATGCAGCACAAGCCCTGCCCACAGTCTTACAGAGTAGCAAGTTTGAGCACCTTATCTATTAGCAAATATATGCTAATAATAATAATAATAATAATAATAATAATAATATACAGTATTTATATACCACCTTTCTTGGTCATTGGATTTCTACTCTGACTTTAATCCAAGGCGATGTACATGGGCAGGCTGTCCTAAACCCCCTTGGGGAGTTTTACAATATATAAATGTCCAATCTTTCATGAACGGCTACTTTCCAGGTGGTATCCTTTTTACAGTCTGTCAGTTCTGCTGGCTGGTGCCTCCCACACTCGACCGACGCAGCTGGGAGCTCTTATCTCTCCTCCTGGAGGCTTTCACAGCTTTTTGTCCGTGGCATGTCTCAAACTTATCAAGTTCACCGGTCTTCGGGCTTTACAAGACGACAGCTCTCCCGACTGAGCCAGACTCATTCATGCTAACATGTGGCCTCATTCTCAAGAGTTATAAGAGGTAGACCTTTTTCTGCACTGTACTGCTTCACATAGTATAATTCACCTTCATTAACAAGGAAAAATCATGCACATAGAAAATTAGATGTCAGAGAGAAGGATTCTAGCCTAGCTCTCTCCTGGATCTGCTAGTTTTCCTGTGTGTTCAGATTTCCCCTACACACAATCCCATGTAGGATTTCCCCATTGTGTCCTTTGAGCCCCCACTTGCAGTCTGAATCCAGACACAAGTTGACCGCCTCATCTGCTGTGAGAACTAGGTCCACTGTGCTCTAGGAACACTGTTATGATGCAATTATCATTGTGCCAAATTGGAGAGGTCACAATAGTTTCTTTTATATGGAATAATTTCCCTAAAATAAAATAAAAATATGCCATCAGTTTGGCCTCCTCCACAGGTTGCATGTGCAGCAAGGCCCCCTCTGCTGGACTTAGGGGACAGCTTATAAGAAGGTGGCTTAAATGAATGAGTTTACACAACAGCTTCATTCTCTTTTCATTTGCTTCTATAGCCATAAACTAAAGGCGCAATCCAATCCTACTTACGCCACCATTGTAACCAGTGGCGCAGCGAATATGGGAGGCCCCAGAATGGAAAGGGGATTCAAATCCCCTCCAAAAGGGGAATTCAAAGGGGATTTAATTCCCTTTCTGTTATGGGGCCTCCATTTTCACTGCGCTGCTGGTTACAATGGTGGCGTAAGTAGGATTGGATTGCGTCCTAAGTAACTTACAATTTTTGGGTTTCAGGCCGCCATGTTATACACAATATGTCCATGATAAGACCCTTCCTGCTTTCTTCTCTCCTCCTACCATTTTCACATTTTCCCTACTGCTGACTTGTATATATAATATTGTGTGTGTGGGGGGGGGGGCATAAATAAATATGTACACTGTGGTCATGCAGAAGTTGTACATGAGCATTGCTATGTGAAAGGGCATGGAATAGATTGTGTCAAATCAGTGGCAAAATAAAGATCATGAACTTTCTCTAGTTTTCAGAAAAGCATTGTAGAAATGTTGTATATTGTATACGTGTTGGAAAAAAAGCTCAGGCTGCAAGAAAGCACGTGGGGTACTCAGCATGCCTAGCTGGGGTTCCGAGTCACCTGTTTTGAAACTAACTTCTTGTGTTTTCTTTTACTTCACTTTGCCTCGGGTACAATAATAATGGTTGACATTTATATAGCTCTTTATAGATAGCTTTTATGTATTTATTTAAAGGAGGTCAAAGCAGTTTTCAGTAATCCTTACACTAACCCTTCCAGGTAGGTCTGCATTATTATCCCCATATTACAGATGAAGGTCTGACACAGGGAAATAGTGGCTTGCTTACGGTCATGTAATGAGTTCCTGACTGAGTCAAGAGTTTAGCTGGAGACTCTGGTTCTCTTTTTATAGTACAACTAAACAGAGCATGAGCTCAGTGTTAATGCTTGCTCCAAACATGAAAGTGAAATGAATATGCACAATGTTATTGTTAATGTCCTTCAAAATGTGTTATGAATGCAAATTGTCATTAAGGAATACAGGTTTGTTTTCCTTAATTATCATGTCAATTTGCTGTGATAGTGACTAATTGAGTGCCTTTAAAAATAATGAGAGGCTTGAAGTAAGTCACAAATGGGTTTATAAAATCAAACATATTACAAAGAAGTAGATGATAAGCTTAACAACCGTGTTCATATATGCCTACTGATACACTATGGTGTCTTTTTATGCTTAAGCAGAAAGGGCCCGCCCCCCATCTAAAGAGAATCTCATACAGTAAATTGAAAAGAATTGAATTTAATCTGCATGAGAATACTGATATGGAGTAAGTCCTGCTGGGAATCATACTTCCAAGAAGTTGTGGTATTCAATAGTTGATGATGCCTAAACCAGATTTCCTCTCCCCTGCTCATTTTTAATACAATTATGCAAAGTTCATTGTCCTGAATAATGTAACTCATCACAGGTTTGGGTGGAAGTTTCTATAGGAAAGCATAGTGTTATTTACAGTAAGAAAAGGTACAGCATGCAAGTCTCTTGTACTTCATAGCTTGTGAGATAAATTCTGGAAGAATAGCCATGTCTGGCTGATTAGCAAGGCCACCCAGTTAGAAAAAAAGCCTATGGTATAGATCCTCCTATAACCTTACCACTTCAGAATATGGGCTTGTTTGAATACTCCCATACATTACAAATAAACTTCCCTGCACATATAGAGCTAGCACGTCAGGCAGAAGAGTTCAACCCTAGCCTTCATTCCCCATTCATTGAATTATTTTAACTTAGGGGAGCATGAAAACATGCAAGCCCCCCTCCCCCCGGTACAGTTATGAGAGGGTAAACCATGCATAGTTTTTGCGGACCATATAGTTCGGCTTCAAAATTGCAAGATGACAAACAGGGCTGTGACACTAAACAGACAAATGTCATTAGCTTTTCTGGACATCGGGCATTTAATAAAACTGGGGCCTGTCTCTCTGATGGCTATTAACACTTGACAAGTCATTTGTACACAGTGGCTAAGAACATTATTTGGGCAGCTTTTACCATGCCGCTGTAAATGGCTATAATGAAGGAAGATTTGCAGTGTCCTGGCAGACTCCAGAGAATCTGCATGATGGAGGCACCTCATGCAAAATGCCTCACCATATACCGTAGTACTTGAGCTGCCATATTGAGTTGCTGTTGCCATGTAGATATCAGTCCATTCTTCTCATTACTGCCATAGCACTGCTTGCCTTCTTGTATGAAGCTTGTGTAAAGACTAGTTTGTTTAAAGCATATTAGGATATGCTGTTGTGTAGCATAGTGGATAGGCAACCCTGTAGGCCTCTGATCTGAGTTCAAATTCCAGCTCAAACTTGGATTCGGAGGTTTAGGATAACCGTCAGACAAGATTATATATACATGCATAGTCTCTCACCATATAGAAAAAGCGTGTATAGCATTGCAAAGCTGTACATTGCATATCACATTGCATGTGAAGTGCAGCCTGATTTTCCTACTATGAGTTCATGGGTTAAGCAGCTGTTGCATGTGTGGCTTGCTTGATTTGTGCACACACAAATGCATACTCCCTTGCAGAGGAAAAAAAAACCCAAGGAAAAATGCATTAAACTGTGTGATGCAGCCAAGGCCTCTGAGAGGGGGTTAAGGGGGTAAATCGTACCCGGGCCCAGGGCCAAAAATGGGTCAAAAAGGTTGCCCAGGAGCATAAAAGGGGGGCCCGGGAGTCAAACTCACATGAAGGGAAAGGGCCCAAAAGAAACTTTGTACCCCCCTGATAAAATTCCTCTGAGTGGCCCTGGATGCAGCCCATGTGGAACCTTAAATTTCCTACTGCCAGGTTTGGACTCCAGAAGTTATAATAAAAGGAGGCAGGAGATGGTAAGCAAATTTCTGTCTCATGTGCCCACTATATCGGACCACGTCTGAAAGTGATTTTTGCACTGGCAACTGCTCTGCCAGGCCCTGAGTAGGCTTGAGCACTGGCACTTCACCTCCTGTTATAGATTAGCATCAACAGATGAATCTGTCGTAATCCTGATCCTGCAAGATCCAAGGACTCTGAAAATTGGGTTGTAGCCACGCAATATATTAACCTTCACAGGATGAAGTAGATCAATCTGATCAAGAATGTGCACACTAGTGATTAGTGAGAAATAAGAAGAAAGTGCCAGTTTTCCAGGATTCTAACAACAGTGAAGCAAACTTGCACTGTGGTGTTAAGTGGCATTTATTTTTACCAGCAGGAGCTGTTTCTGCCTTTCCTATCATATATAGGTGTTTTTTTTGTTGTTGTTTGAACCTGCGGTTGAGCTCTTCCCATAGATCGATGTTACAATAGTACATTCTGTCTTCACTCATTTTAATGGGAGCTGTTAGCGTATGCAAACACTTCCTTCCTCTAGTGTTTTGTAGTGTGTACTCAGTTTTTGTTCTTTTTCAAGGTAAATAAGTTTGAATGACAAACCTTTTGAGTGAATGCGTAGTTAACAAAAGCACCATGGTTTGGGTTTTGAACTTAGGAACATTCTTGTGTCGTTTTGTTTCTTTTCTGACTAGCAAATCTGCACTCATGCAGGACTGGCAACAGTTTTTAAATCTGTATGACCCCCAGCGTCAGAATCTTCTTTCAAACATTTCACTAGCATTTAGCATTGTAGTGTGTGAATCTCTAGAGGAAGGGTGATCTTTTAATTAAGACGTAGGGCTGGTACTTGGGAACTGTAGATTACACTTGTCACTTTGCTTCTGATTTTCTGTGTCATACTGTTTTAAGTCACAGGATTTCTAACTCTCAGGAGTTTCTGGGCTGATGCACTTTGAAGATCCTAGTCATTCTACCCTGCTTTTGTGACAGATGCTAACAACTGCCATGTCGGGATCCATGGAAAGATGAGACCAGTGCACCATGCCAGTAAATTCAGAGTCTGTTAACTGACATGTAAACAATTCTTGGAATATACATCTCTTCTACACAGGGAAAGCATCCACATGGAATATATCTAGACTCATTTTATCATCTGAAGATTCAGTGGAATGTTAATCACGATATTGTAGTAAACCCAGTGCATGATTTCTTTTCCTTTATTGGGCCTTTTCTTCAGAATTTTAATTAGTGTTGCTTTGCAATGGGATTAGAAAATGCCCTTTGGTCATCCACTCCTATCCTCAGGCCTCTTCTCTGAGTCGTGTATGTTCAGATCCTGTGTAGGAACTGAAGTGATTGTGAATTTAATGCTAGAACTATATATCCAATTAATCTTTTGCTGCTGGTGCAAAGCGGCTATTAATAGGGTATTTTCATACCAATTTGGATACTGGTTCTTGCCTACCGCTGTTTGGAAAGGTTTGTGCTTCTGTGTCAGTTTTGTGAGTTCTCTGAAAACTAGAATAAACAAAGTGTTTGAAACACTGTGTTTCACTAGCATGTACTTATTTGGTTGGAGGAAAATATTGATTTTCAGTTTTGTGTTGCACCATGTAGAACTTAAGTAGCTGAGACAAGGAGGGAGCAGAACGACAAGGAGGGAAGGCATTTCACTTACCGTCCAATATGCCTTTCTTTAATAATCTTATATAATGGAACTACAAATTCGGGCAGCCCAGCAATTCGCCCCTTTCCTAGGTATAGTATGCTACTGTAATTGTCTTTATGGTACGGTAAGCTGTTTGATATGTCATCACATCTTTTTATGCTCTCACATGTGGGTGGCTGTATGCATATGCGCACACATAGTACTGGAGTGGTGTTAATAGATGCAGTGATACTTACAGTCACATACTGTAAAAACAAAAAAGTATTGTGGTACCTTCGAGGCCAACAAATATATTGTTAGTCTTTAAGACGCCACAAGGACTTTTGCTGTTTTGGCTTCTACAGGGTAACATGGTTATCCCTCTAGATAATGTGCCATGTGAGTTACACTTTTGTGAAGTAAAGAGACAGGCTTTAGCTAATTGTTTCAAGCAATACAACCACAAAGGCATGTGCGCGTGCGCGCGCGCACACACACACACACACACACACACACACACACACTGTTAACTTGACCCCATTTGAGAATATAGCTTGAGTCAACACTTTGCAGATGCATTGTTTTACAGTAATGATCCCCAACAATAGTGATGCTTCTGTCATGCTTTAATGAACACCGTAGAGAGCTTTACTGGATAATCGCATGCATTATATACATTATCATCTATGAGAGCTTGCATTTTCAGCCCAGTTCGTTTGAGCAGACATGCCCAAACATGGGAATTGGAGACCCAAGGTGGTATAGTGGCACTCCATTGCTAAAGCACTTCAGACCTAAAAAAATCTGGGAACAAAAGCATTTTTTTCCCTTTGTCAGTTTGTGAACTCAGCAGTGACTTTTGAATCTTGCTGAGAGAGAGAGAGAGAGAGAGAGAGAGAGAGAGAGAGAGAGAGAGAGAGAGAGAGAGAGAGAGAGAGAGGAGGTTTTTGTAGTTTTTGTTGTTTTCCTTCCTCTATCAACCTCATGGTTTGGTAAGCCAACAGGGACTGTGTGAGAATTCAAAATGATTCTCAAGTAATTATGCTTCATAATTTTTTTTTATTAAAAAACTGGAATATGTGGGTTTTGTTTTGTGCTTTTTTAAGCTGCAGGCATCTGTAAGAGAAAGCCATGCAGCAGGAAATTCTGTTGATACACAATTTTTGACAAAACTTCCCTTTGTTTGTACTGCATGCTTCCTTGTCTCAGTCCTCCTGACTCCTGTGAAGGGGAAAAAAAAAGAATACGTTCTCAGAGGCCAACTGACAAGCACCCTGTAACTCACTTTTTGAGATGCTAAATCCCAGCATGTGGTTGTGGATGCTGTCGTATTATTGGATTCAGCAGGAAGACGTACAATGTCTGTAACCATGTGTTGAGCTATGGTCTAACTCAGCATTAAGTCCCACAGGGAAGTTTACTCCCCTGTAAGTATTTGCAGGGGTAGGGCGATGTTGGACGCAGCACTCTAGGATTGCGTCCACCCCAGACAGAGAAACGCTTTTTGAAACATAGCTGGTTGTCCTGCAGGCTCCCCAAGGGTCCGGGGGGGGGGGGACTGATGCCACCTCTAAACCATGCTGATCGCACTCTGAAACCCACTTCTGGTTTTCGGCGAAAAACAGAAGTGGGTTTTGCGATGCGATCGACACGGTTTAGAGCCTTGGGGAGGTCTGCAAAGGTGGCAGCAGCCCCCCAGACCCATCAGGGAGCTGGCAGTTCAACCAGGTATGTTTTAGAACAGTGTTTCTATGTTGGTGGTGGGCACAACCTTGCAGCGCCTGGGCTGGCCACCCCACCCCCCTTAAAGGAAAATCGGCTGAGAACTCCTGGTCTAACTTAATAGCGTTTGGTTACCCTCACAGGCCATGATCCAGAGAGCCCATTTATTAATGTGCAAGATAATGTTGCAAAAAAACACCAAAAACAAAACAAAAACCAGAAGGTATATAACTTGGCCGGATGAGGTGTTCCAAGTGCTATGATTTTCAATTCTATTCTGTATAAGTGAATGAATGAAACCTTTATTGGCATAAAGACAAACATACATAAAATATAAATAGCAAGCAGACAAACAATATCGTAAAACACAGACTAATCCAAACACATAAAACAATATCTAACACAGTCAGAATTAGTGGATACAACAACAGCAACTGTAAAGGATCATCTAGATATTAAGATATATATACCATCTAGATATTAAGATATCCCAACTGCCATCTATAGCCAAATGAATCTGCGTCATATGAAGGTGAGATCACTTCGACGTTTTATTAATAAATCCAGATAGTTTGCTATTTGATTGGTGCGTAATTCATCGTCACCAGCCAATAGGTAATATATGACTTCCAAATCAGAAAATCCTGTAAATTTAATCAAAATCGGACCTAAATGGGATGAACGTAAGTCTTGGTAAAGATCACAATATAATAACATATGGGGCAAGGTTTCAATAGCTGTGTTATTACAAGGGCATAGCCTTGCTTCATGTGGCACAGATTTATATCTGCCAGTTGTAACATTAGACGGGAGCGCATTGCATCTCGCTAAAGTAAAGGCACGTCGTTCCTGTGGACTTTTCAATAATGCAAGATATTTGGCCATTTTACATACAGGTGATGTTAGTCGGAAATGCAGGGGGGAGCATATTTTCTGCGTTGCTGCAGAAAGAACTTGTTGCTCGATGTCCAATAGCCTGCCCTTAAGAAGCTTGAACGCTGGGAGCGGTGGAAGGGCTCCCAATGAATCTAATGCAACACCCATTGTTTGGATCATTTGCATGAAAAAATTGGATTCGGGGGAGAATGAAGAATCGGCTAACATACTTTTGAGTAGGACATCATTGTTAGCAGCGTAACATATCCAAATCCAGAACTTAAAAAAGTGTAGCCATACAGTTGTTTCTAATCTAATCTTTCCCACCTCCAAACAAAGGGCAGCATAGGGGACACAATGTGGTACAGCCAGTATATTATAAAGAAAGGCTGCTTGCACCCTTTCCACCATAGGATTGAAAGCAGACATCCAGATGGGTGACCCAAACAGTAATTGGGGTCTGTATCAGTGTGTATGCGCACATGCATAAATGCGTTCATACACACAGGAGACATGTCACACTGTTGATGTGAGTTATAAATTCACATTATTTTAGTGCTCCCCAAGAGCAAACCTTCAACCTCCCCTTTGGTACAGTAAGCAGAGCCCAGTCACTAGTTTCTCACTCTCCTGGGGGGATGGGACCTGCCTATCTGGGAGCAGAAAAGCAAGACTTTTTCAGGAGCTCCTTATTTAGCCCTTTTCTTCCTCTCATATTGGAGCTTTCCAGGCAGGAATGGGAGCTGTGACATCAGTGGAAGAGGGATTACTTGAGGCTTCAACCAAATGGGCACTAGGTGACCCATATGTATTCCTCCTTTCCACAAAGGATGGAATGCCCCCTCATCTCCTAGCCACTCCAGTGTGTTGTCCGTGCCAAGGCAACATCTGGAGTATGAAAGTAGCAGTAGTGCAAATGCAGTAAAAGCAGATGATGATCACTTCTATTAAAACAACGGTTCTCAAACTGGGTCCCGACCCGTTTTGGGGTGGGTCGCGTAAAGCCAGCTGCCCGAGCCCCTGCTCGACTGTCTTCAGCTCGCTCCAGGCCTCAACGCGTTGTGTTCTCTCTGACAAGCTTGTTTTCGTTGCTCACCAGCAAGAACACGACACGATGAGGCCCAGAGCGGACAAAGACCGCCGAGCAGAGGCTCGCACAGCGGGTTTTTTGTGTAAAAAATGTAAAAGCTCAGCAACCCAGAAGTTTTGGTGGTGATATGATGATGTCATCACATCACCGCCAAAACCTATGGGATGCCGAGCTCCGAGCTGAAAGTGGATTGTGGGGCTAAAAAGATTGGGAACCGCTGTTTAAAAGCTTGGGTGAATGGATTCAGACTTTGCCTAGACCTAAAATATAGTTACGTTGATACCAGACCCGTTTTCCTGGGAAAACGGATTCTAAAGGGCACTACCCATAGTGGTCCTTTTCTTCAGTAGCTATCTTTATGACCTCAACAGTCAAAGACAGATTTCAGAAGAGTTTAATTGATTGGCAAGCTAATGTGGAAGAAGACAGTCCTTCAAATACCCTGCTCCCAAACAATTTATGGCTTTATAGGGCAAGGTCAGCACTGTGAATTGTTTCAAAAACAAATTGGGGGCCAGTGAAAATCTTGGAAGTGTTTCATTTCTTCATTTTGCCTCATTTTCAATTGTTGAAAAGATATGATTGCCATATTTGGAACCATTTTGGAATAGTTCTCAAACGTAGTTTCACATATAATGCATTGTAGTAGGGAAGTATGGATGTTAAAAAGCATGGATAACCGTGGCTTGATATAAATACTAGCAGGGACTTGAAACAGCACAGACACTGTCAGCTTCAGAAGCGCTCTTTCAAGTACTGCTTCTGTCTGAGATGAAACAGGTGGCAGCTGGCAAGAGGGTCTACTTTGTCGTGGCACCCTGTCCTGGGATGCTGCTAAAAATGCTAAACTTCCCGCTTATTTTCAGACACAGCCAACTGCTGTCATTGGTGTTTTTATGCCAGTTCCTTGGATATTTTATCCACTAAATTTCAGGGAAATAAGAGCTGAGTAGTGTCCATTCCAGGTCTTTTAGTGGCAACAGAAGCTGTTACACCTTGATCCACAAACCAATAAATGTGATACATGCATATACAAATACTTAATCTGATTGAAGTCAGTGGATCTAAATAATCGTAAACTCTGATGTTGCTTAACTACATTGAAGACCAAGACGATACTACACCAGAGTATTATTTTAACAGACATACTTACTAACACTTACAGCCTGATCCTGCTTAACTATAGGCCAGCAGAGCTCTCGTTCTGCTGGTCTAAGGAGTCGCAAATGTGCTAGAAAGCACTTTTGTGGCTCCTCTGGAGTAAGTGGCGTCAGCGCGAAGGCCTGCACTACTTACCACCGACCTGAATCTGCGCCAGCCGACGCAGGTAAGGCCCGTGTCAGTCAGCGCAGGGGCGTGGGGAAGGGCGGGCAGAGGTAGCAAGGCTGGCCCGGCCTGGGAGGGCGTGGGGATATCGGCAGCGATATCCCAAGCCCCTTCCCAGACCAGGCCAGCCTTACATGGCCTCCTCCCCAGTAGTGTGCCAGCTCCAGAGCTGATGCACATCCAAGGAGGTCAATTGGGGACCTCTGGTGCTTACACTGGGGGAAGGGGACAACCGTCCCCCCAAGGTGAGCCTGGGCCGCACCGACGCAGGCTGCATCCTGACTAGGATGCAGCGGCCAGCTATTTAGGCCGGCCATGATTGCGCTGTTAATTATATTTCCAAAGGAAGAAAAATAAGTACCGGTATTAGCTTTAGACTAGAGAATTTTCCTTACCTGTTGGGGAGCAGTAGGAGATGACTTCGAAGTTGTTAACAAAGAAAATTGATGTGTTCAGTAAAAATAAGGAGTTTTGCGTTCCTTTAGGGTCGAATTGATGGAATTCCTTAAGGATTTCCATATATGGCAGAAGTAGAATATAGCTGAATTGTCATTCCATATACTATGACTCGTACTGCCTCTTCATTTTGCTGTTCTCATCCAAGCCCATTGCTCTGAAACTAGAACAGACCTAAAGGCTTTGTTTTTCATATCATACCTAGTTTGGGAGATAGATACTGACGCTCTTTTGTCTTCCTTTCTTAGCTATTTGTTTTGTTGTGATTGGTAATATAATAATGCTTTTTTCATGAAGCATCACATTTGTTTAACAAAGAGTACTGAAACGCTGCCCAACATGCATCGCTGCAACTTGTGTCATCATGTTTCATGATTTCAGAAGATTGTCAAAAAGACAACTGTAAACATTCTACTTGGAAAAAATGTGATCTTTTCAAAAGACCTTTTCTGTAAGAGCAAAAATAACAAGGAAAAAACAACAACACTATTTCAGTCTTGGCAAAGATATGTATTTATGCTGAGATAGATTTATTTTGTGTTCATACTACCTTCAATAACTTGCATTATGTCCCTTGGAATAATGACATATTTCTAGAAAAGAGGTACTTGGTGATTTATGCTTTTTACCCAACAGTTTCTTACTGCTAACAGTAAGCAGTATTGATGGTAGTCTGAAAGAGCTAAGCTACTTTTATTTGTCTCTGTTTGGGGAAAAATCCAAAGGTGAAAGTTTTTCTCTCCACAGGTCCTGTTGTAGCTGTTTGCAGTTCAATGGCTGAGGGCATAAACTGTTGTTATCATCTTTGATTAATGTAGATTATTGTTTTTCTTAAAACTGAGCCACTTCTTCAGTGCAGCTAAATAACTACCTAAAGCAAGGAGGGATCATAAATGGAACAAAGCATGCCATTTTGCTAAACCTTGGAGAACAATTTTAACTGATCATGAAGCTCATTTTAAACCTACTGTAGAAAAGCAGTTTATCTTAGCAACTTTTTTCTTTCTCAGTGGACTTACTTTTATTACATTTTTTAAAAAAAGGTTTTGCAGGAAAGTTTATCTAGAGCACAATGTAGTAATCCACCATTGGCATCTTTTCATGAAGGTTTTCAGCAATTGCAAATATGAGTTAATGGAGTGGGGGTAGGGAGAGCTAGTTTGGTTTATTGTGATTGAATATACCTCAAATAAATTTCTTTAAAATAAATCCAAGATACCTTTTTTTATCATGAAACCTGTTTATAAGGAGGGTATTTGCCATGTTTTCTTCTCATTTAGTTTTTTTCCTTTTGTCTTGGGCAAGCAATTAACATATATAAAACACAAATGAATCACTGAGAGCATATGCTGCCGTCTATGAAGCTCTAGCCTGACTTAATGTTTAAATTGTGCTAGAAGTCACAGCTGCAATACCACAAAGGCTCCTGGACAATCATTGGCTTTTCTAGCCCTTACACAGAATGAGCAATGCATCCCTGATCTAACTAGTATCCAAACAATTACTAAGTGCACTAGACATGCTTGTTTTGTTTTGTACTGCAGTCTAATTATGATGATAATAATATCCTGCATTTGTGTATCACATTTAAAGCGTTCAGTGTGCTTCCTATACATCGTCTTAGTAATCCTAATGAAGTAGGCTCATGCCTAGCACTGTGAGCTTGTGGTGGATTCATTAGTAAAGCATGGCACTCAAAATATTAATGGCTGGTATTATAGCTAATGGTTGCTAATGACGACAGTACTTATTGACAGAGCAGCATACTTACTTCTGAAGGACTCTGAAGTGATACAGAAACTAGCTGTAGGATCCAGACACTGGGCTTCCCAATTTCCATCAAGAAGCAACACATCTGTTGTCCAAGAGTTTATCGCCCGCATGTGAATATATTTCAGTCCTAAGTCACTGCACCTGTTGCCAGGAGGCATTTATTCCAAACACTTGCCTAAAACATAGGGAGTTGACATTTTTATAGTGCCAAAACGGGGGGGGGGGGGGCTGTCTTTTCAAAACCATTTCTTCAGAAATGGAGCAAAATAGTTCATTTTACTCTAAGCACCGCTGTTTGGAAGTACCCACATTTGCACAGCACAAAGCTGCAATATTGATTTTTTCACTCATAGGGCCTCCCACTATGTTCGGGTTTATTATTATTATTGTTGGAGTTGCAAGAAAGATTGAATTACACTCTGCTTCTCAAATGCTTATTTTTCTCTTTGTCAGTAGAAAAAAAGCCTAAAAATGAAGGTAACAGTGCTCGTTAGAAGGCTTTTCTTTTGTAGGTGTCTATTTTTGCATATGACAATGACAGATTTCGTAGAGTGATCTTCTCATCACCTGTACATGCTGTGTCGTTTTGCATTGTTTATCTCTCTCTGAAATATGGTGACCTGCAAATAAAAATAACTTCCTCTTGCTTGGGAATTGACCAGACCTCAATCTGGCTATTTTATTTTCAAACAGCCAAATCAGAATGTGGAGGAAGATCTAGGTTAAGCTATGAAGAAAGTACCATGTTGTCTGTCGTTATCCCTGCCCCACTTCTTTTTAGTTTTATCAAACTAACAGCCCAATCTTGTGCAACTCTTGCACTGGTGTAACAGTAGAACCACCGGTGTAAGTGCACTTGTGCCAGTGCAACTTGCCGTATGCCGGTGGATGCAGGACGGATATCTGTAACTCCCCTTGGATGTCGTGCATGTGCAGTTTGGATGCAGAACGGATGCCAGTGAAACTCTAAGTAAGTAAGAAACTCTAAAAGTAAGTCCAAATTCCCCCAGAATGCCCCTTGCACCAGCGGAGTTGCAGCGGCATCTGTCCTGCGTCCAAACTGCGCATGTGCGGTGTCCAAGGGGGTTACGCTGGTGTCCGTCCTGCATCCGTCGCCGTACGGCAAGTTACACTGACATAAGTGCACTTACACCGGTGGATCTACTGTTACACCAGTGCAAGAGTTACACAGGATTGGCCTGTGAAGCTGTCTCCTTGCATCCAACACACTGACATAACTGCACTCACAAATAACAAGATCTTGAGTGTTGTCAACATTGGACTACTTTTTGTAATAATTAAAAAAAGTTGATACAATTTAATTACAAACTCCCTTTTCTTTGTTTTTATCTGTAACATCACTGCTGTGATAAGTGGGTGATCTAAAGCCACAGCAGCAGCACTGTTTTGTCACACTGCACCAACAGCAAAGAGTCTCCTGGCTCATGTTGAAATACGTTTGCTAGCCTTTAAGGTGCTATATTACAACTCCTTTTTGTTTTTGCTGCAAGACGCTAATATGGTTTGCCCTCTAGACGGTCCTCCCAGGCGGTCTCCCATCCAGGTACTAACCAGGCCTGACCCTGCTTAGCTTCCGAGATCAGACGAGATCGGGTGCGTTCAGGGTAGTATGCCCTCTAGACATTCTCACACCGTCTCCCCCAACTCTTGGGATGGTGTCGAGAAATCTAGATGACAACACTTTCTCATACTTTCACACTACGGTTTTCGTTTTCATACCCATAGAACTTAAATGGTATTCCTTCTCAAGCAGAAACTGTCCTTGATGCGATTTCTTTAGCTGGCATAACTATACCAACAAGATAGCGTGGCATATGGATACAGATGTTTTAATTTAACAGCATTGTTCAAAGGTCCTACAATTCGTTTGCAGGATTTAAAATCCCTTTACTACTTGGCTATATTGTCAAAGATTCCCCAGTGCTTTTGTGTTATCAGAGCAGCTAAGTTAATGGCAGCAAAGGAAGGTTGTGGTCACCCCTGCTTGTCCCGAGGGGGCAGGCCCACTTCATAGGGATTGGGGTGTGACATCAGAGGTGCAGGTGGCCCCCAGGCTCCCCAAAACACAACGGACAACTGGGCTGATGCTGTTTATTCTTTATCGGCACTTTGCGCCACCAGGTGGCACTCTCACTTCCTTTACAGAGTTCCCCGGACTTCTCCCCAGAGGTGCTCTCACAGGGATACTCTGGCAGTCTTCTTATCATACAGACTCTCTTCAGACTGGGTAGGCTTACCCTGTGCCCTGGGGAACATTGGTGTGCAAATCTGGCAAGCTTGCCTGAAGTGGTCAGCCTTGCAGTGGCTTGGACGCAAATAGGGGTTCTTCCTCTCTTTGCTGTTGGGGAGTTTGCTCAAGCTGGGACACCCCCTGCCTGTGAGGGTCAGACTTCACCTATAACAGACCAGGGAGTCTCCATGGGAATGGATGCCTTTATTCACTTTCCGCCTTGTCGTCTTCTCGCTTTTCCTGCCTCTCCTCCCACTTTTGTTCTTCCTGCCACTTTGCTTCACTCCCTCCTTTTCTATCGGGTTCCCCCTCCTTCTCCTCATTGTTCCTTCTGCATCCTCTCTTCCCATCGTCTCCTCTTCTGTGTCATTCTCATTCTTTTTCCCGCCTCTGCTCGCCTCTTTTCTGCTTCATTTGCCCTGCTTTTCCTCCTCCCCAGACTGTTCTCCTTTCCTCATACTCCATCCTGTCCCAGCTTTTAGACATTGCCACCTCCCTGCTGCTCTTCCCCCACCAAGACTTTCACCAGCTGCGCAGCCATCAGCATCCTTCCACGTTCTGGTGCCTGGTCTCTGCCTCTGTAACAGCTAGCTGCTTACTCCTCATGGGGCCATTAGGGGGTTCACACGGGAAGGTGGATGCCACAAATGTCTGACTTTTTCCTGGAAAACCACATTATGTTGCAGAACAACTAATGGCATCAAGAGAGTCAGGCCTGAGTAGAAGGAGATTGCAAGAGTGAAAAAGTAAGAGCACAATTTGTATGCGAACGCAAACCTAGAGCCTCTTGTACTGGTGGGCCAAATATATATGTAAATACCATCTTTATAGAGTAACATCATCAGAAGGAACTCCTCTTTTAAGAATTCCAGGAAGTAGCTTTGAGGAGCTGGGTTAGATCCCCTTTAGCTTGCTTCTAATCCTACATATTCCAGTCAAGGAATGAAAAGATAATGACTGACCAATAATTGCTTCCACTGATATGCCCACCCACCCCTTGTTCCAACCACATCACTCTGTTCTCTACTTGGTTTGGCATTTTTCATGTCAATTCCTGTTTCCAGTAATTCTGTATCCTATCCATTTGCATAGTTCTTGTTTGTTCAATAATCAGATGTTAATCGCTCTGTTTCTGTGAACTTCTTAGGTTCATATTATCTTATCTGCATTCCTCAGTCTCTATTACTATATCTCTTGAAAAGAGCCACTGTGATGCAATAAATAGTTCTGGGGTTTTAATATTGGAGATTCATCTTCAAATGCCTACTAATCCAGAAAGCATATTAACAGTGCACTCCTATGTGTGTTTACTCAGAAGTAAGTTCCAGTATCTTCAGTGTGGGACTTACTCCCTAGTAAGTGGGTTTAGGATTCCAGCCTTGCCTAAGTGGCTCTTGAGCAAGTCACTATCTTAATTAAGCCATTCACTAGCTTGCCTCTTGGGTTTATTTTGAAGATGATATAAAATGTGGATTTTCAAGTAGAGTGGGCCCTCCGTATCCGTGTGGGTGCAGTTCCCGGGACCGCTGCAGATAGCTAAGTTTGCTATTGCGGATACGGGAGCAAAGTAAAACGTTTTTTAAAAGGAAAAAAGGTTATCAAGTGCTTTCCTTAACCTTTAGTTTCAAACCGCTTCATTTCCTGGCTTGTAGAAGGTGAAATCATGCTTCCGGGTTGCACAACTGCCCCCTCCCCCTCCCAAGTTCGCCCCAGAATGCATTGCACTACATTCTGCGGTGAGCCTGGGAAAGCGATTTTACCTTCTACAAGCCAACCTATTTGCTCTGATGGGGCTTCTGCGAGCTGCTGTCGCTCATGCAGGGCTTCCAGCCATTAGCTCTGGCAGCCCCAGCATGTACGACAGCAGTGAGGCGTTCACACCATTGGAGCGGGACTTACGGTGGCAGATCATGAGATCTGCCACACTAAGCCCCAGTTAGGATTGGGCTGTTAAACTGGTTGTCTGTATATCTGGAGTTGGCATGACTTGAGTGCAAACTGGCTTGTTCGTTTCATATACAGATAGACATTTTTCTTTTCAATGCCATTGGCTACGTGTGTTTGATGCAGTAGCATACTATTAACCATAAAACTATGTATAATACTAATTTGCTATAGAGATTCATATTGAAGAAAGATATTTCTGGTAATGTGACATAGTTACTATTTTAAAGGGACTGTTTTTCAGTAGAATCATATGGCCTAGTTTAGCTGTATTCTGTTCAGTAACATATACCGGTAGATTTTTATTCTTTTGTCATATAAGGAACTTCTGAATAGGTTGATAAGGAACTTTGTTTTGTGTTCAATAACTTGTTAGTCAATTAGCTTTTGTAGGATTTAGTTTCATATCAGGGAAGATGACACTGATGGTGGTATGCTGAAAGCTGATCCTAGTTGATTTAAGTGCTGTGACTATTTTTGTTTCATTTATTTACAGTGGGCCCTTCTCATCCGTGGATTAGCCATCCATAGATTTGACTCAACGCGGATGACCGCCGCGGACAAGAAGGGTCCTGCCGAATGTAAAAAAAAAAGAGTGTCCTTTAAGTTGCTGTTTAAAAAATGCTTTTTGTACCATTGTAGAGAGGCAGGCAGGCAGGCAGGCAGTCTGCTGTGATTAGAACTGCTATGCGGGTTGTGCCGAGGTCGCCACCCCCCTCCCTTGGCCCTTGGTTGCCCCAGAATGCAACGTAGAAGCGTTTAATCAATTCCGTGTTGCATTCTTCAGCACACCAGGACCAAGGTAGGGGGTCGCTTGCTGCGGCACGACTCGAAAATAGCTGTTCTAATCGCAGCAGTTTGCCTGCCTGCCTGACTCTCTGCAATGGTAAGAAATGCAACTTTTAAACCACAATTTAAAGGGACACTTTTTTTAAAGTGGATTTCACTATTCACAGGTTTTGGCATCCACTGGGGTTCCAGGAACGGAAACCCCGCGGATACCGGGGGCCAACTGTATTTTTAAATCGCCTTTTGTCCAGAGACCCAAGGCAGTTTACAATTCCATTAAAAATTCAATAAAAATTATGCACTCATCTGGTCTGGCCCTTGGCAGCATGACTGGAGAAGTGTGGGATGATTGAAACCTGCAGCTGCCATGGAATCAATAATAGAATTGGTTCTTACGTCACCATTGTCTCAGGATGTAATAAACTATGCCAGGACACTAGAAATAGATGTACAAGACCTCCAGCCTGACTGAAAACTGTGATGTTTACTTTGGAATCAGTTTTCCCATTTCCAGATGTTCGGGATGGGGCACCTTGTGGTTATTTAGAAATGAGGGAAATGTACTTTTGGGCATGCTGACATCTTCCTTTAGTGTGTCCTAGTCTGAAAAAACCCACAGGTTACAGATCTTAGCCTTCATATGTTTGTTCCCCATCTCCCCAGATTAAGCCTTGCTTTCTGTGTCCACAGCAGACTTCTTGTTTCATCTATTAATACATCCTAGGGAACCCACTGACTCTGCAGACTATTCCAAGAATGTTGATGACTCTTCCCAAAGAAGAGCTGTCTACTCTGAACAATCATGAAAATATTATATGCAAAGATTTGCCATCATATTAATATTATTTATTATTGTAACTTGATTTATCTTACATTCTCATAATGTATGCTAATTTCATAAAGGTTTGTTTAATACAACTTCATATTACAATGAAGAACAAATACAGTAAAACCTTGGATTGCGAGCATAATTCGTTCCGGAAACATGCTTGTAATCCAAAGCACTCATATATCAAAGCGAATTTCCCCATAAGAAATAATGGAAACTCAGATGATTCGTTCCACAACCATTTAATCATATAAAAATATTACAGTAATACAAAATACAGTATAAAGTCAAAATAAAACAAATTAACCTGCACTTTACCTTTGAAAAGAATCGTGGCTGGTGTGAGGGAGATGAGAGAGAGGAGAGAAGGAGGAGTGTAGGACGTCTATCACGAACGTTATTGTGTAGGACGTTATTGTGTAGGAAGTTAATAGGATCACTGCTATCTGTTGGCTCACTGGACTGAGACTGGGAGACGATTACCCACAATCCCGCAGCGAGAGAGACTACTCGCAGAGGCGTAACGGGCCTCACCAGCGCCTTTCCTCACAGGGCTACCTCCACGTGCCGTTCCTTCTATGCACGATCGTGAGGGCGCCGTGAGAAGGCAGCCGTTCAGTGGTGGAGCCTGAGCGTAGCGCCCCACGCCGGAGCAGCTGCTCCTCGGGCTCCAAAACCTACTTGTAAAGCAAGACATCGCTTGTTAATCAAGTTAAAATTAATTAATTTTTTTTGCTTGTTATGGAAAACACTCTCAAACCAAGTTACTCTCAATCCAAGGTTTTACTGTATTCAAATGCAGAGAGGCATGAAAAGAGAAGCAAAAGTTGAACGTTCTTTGGGAGTACACCTTTTTATAGGAATTCGTGAGAGAGCAAATCCTTTATTTTTCATTGTAAACTAATATGCATTTTTTTTAAAAAAAAGTAATGACTTGTTAGCCTTGCTGCTGGTCATATGTTTGCTTCCAGTTAGTGTCAGCGAGGGGAGAAATTCCCTTTAGTATATTCAAAAGAGGCAGGACTAGTTATGGAGAGTGAAAACATAGCCCAGCAGGACAGCCACTGAATGTTTTTATGTATAATAATTGCATCAGGCAGCAAAGTGAATGATAGCAACCATTTTTAAAGCATTAACTTTATAGTAATAAAAGCAGTAATAATTTTCACGTGAAAAATATTATTTCAGGAGAGGAGTAATGGGTGTGAAAGCATGAGCCAGAAGCACCATCTATATAGGCACAAAGAATCTGAGATCAGAGGAGCAAAAAGAAGGAATAAAGAAACAAGAGGAGGATTAGGGTACACACTGGTTTTAGATTACATAGCTTATTAAGCCTGTTTGATTTTATTGTCTTTTTCACAGGTAGGTGCCCTGCTTTTCTGCTGCTATTTTGAGGTGAGGGTAAGGAAAGGAAAGGAAAGCCATGTGACGGCTTGCTGCATAAACGCTGCAGATCCTTGTAGGTTCAATAGTTAGTTAGCTGGTGGTGGGAAATACTGCACAATCCTATGCAGACGAAGCCCAGGGCAGGGTGTTGCGCAAGTGCCGTAAAGCACATGCGTGACACCCGGAGAGCAAGCAGCGCCGGCACTGTGGCCGGTGGTGCATACTCCGCCGTCTCCCTGGCCCTGCATCCGCCGGACCGGGTAAGTTCTAATTGGAATGAGTGTGGATACATGATACAGCATTGCCTGAAGCTCAATGGGTCTGGATCTGTTCAGTGCTTGATTGAGAGACTTTCTGAAACTATATAAACTACCTTGAATTCCACCATGGAAAAAACTAGATCATAAATACAAATATTTTATTACTAAGTGTTTTCCAATTTTCTTTTTAGGTTTCAGTCGAGCAGCATTACCATTTGGTTTAGTAAGGAGAGAATTGTCCTGTGAGGGCTACTCCATCGATCTTCGGTGTCCAGGAAGTGATGTCATTATGATAGAAAGTGCTAATTACGGACGGACAGATGACAAGATTTGTGATGCTGACCCTTTCCAGATGGAGAATACAGAATGTTTCCTCCCTGATGCCTACAAAATTATGACACAAAGGTAAGAAAAATGTTGGTGATATAATGCATTACAGTAGCAGTTCCCAAACACAGTCACAGTACCCTGTCGCGGTGGCAGCACTATTGTTGAATTGCGCAAGATATTGCGTGAGTCAAGATGGCGGTGCCTGGGAAAGCCAGTACGAGGCCACCAGGGACATCCCGCATGCCCCTGTGAGTTGTCGCAGTACCCTTAGGCGCCACAGCGCACAATTTCGGAATCACTGTATTAAAGTGAAGGATATAGAATTCTATTTGATGTAGAATTATTTAATTTATGCAACTTAGATGTGTACGTTTCTTTTACTCACCATTTTCCTCCCTCCTGAGGAAAATAAATTAAATTATCTAGAAATTTTAAAAGAGAGCCATTTTCAAGGCCATTTTGACTTTTTTTTTGGGGGGGGGGTAAGTGTTTCTGAGTAGAAAGCAGGAAGGTGACTACAAGGACATGGAAACATTTTGCCATGTTTGAAATGTCTTTGGGGAGGTCAGACTCTATTTTACTTTTCAGAGAGCTGCTGCCTGCTGCTACGTAGTTTCTAAATGTTCATTCTAAGTAAACACATTCAATGGAATCAATAATTAACTCTTTCTGACCTACAAATGCATCAAACTAGTAAAAGAACATATCTCCCCACAACATGTACATAGACACATCGTATACCTGAACGTACGTGTGTGTGTGCGCGTGCACGTGCGTATGCTGTATAATGCGTATAGTGCGTATGCTGTATCATATCTCAGCTTTTGAGCAAGGAAGTGCCCCATTGGAAAACATGGCTACTCTTATAGGCTGTTTTGCAAGTGGTTTATCTTTTAACAGTGTTTATAACCTATTGGTGTTTATAATCGATTGCAACAAACTTTTTGTAAATTCTCATGGCAAATATTCTCTGCAACCGCTATTGAAGTACTTTCGCAAACCATCTCTACTTGTTTGGAAAGCTCACGTTTGGATTTAATACAGATCTTGAGACTGTGGATTGGATTGTAAGACAAAACATGAATTTTCTTAGTTTTTAATCTTAAAAATGTTTGCCTGAACTCCAAAAGCAGGATTGGGGGAGGGGGGCTTGCATTGCTTTTCTTAAATTTGTGTAGGATATGGTTCTGTAATAAATATGCATTATATTCAAGCATGCCATACTGTTTTAAATTTAATTCAATAAATCTGTAAAGAAATTGCAAGTATGCTGTTTCTGATCGTTTTGCTATATTCCTAATCATTTATATTTTGCTTCTTACTTACTACAGTATGATTGCTTACTGCAGTTTGAGTGTATATATGCTATATTGGAATTCAAAGCCAGAACTGGTTTATGAAATTAGTACTGTAAGAACCAAACAGTGTTAATAAGCACTTTACACATTAACATAGCTCTGTTTTTCAGACGCTTCTGAATTCTAGTACAATATATCATTACCCCAAAAGCTCATATGAGCATTTATTGGTATTGATAGGTGATTGTCAGCTCAATCCTATCTAACTCCCCTGCTCTTGATGCAGTAGCGCCAGCAAGGTGTGCGCGGCATCTCGTGGGGGAGTTTCTAGTCCTGGAGGCCTCCTAGAGATAAGGAAACACTTGTTCCCTTGCCCTGGGGCAAGCTTTTCCTGCCCCAGTGGGTGTGCTTGGATCTGTGCCAGCTATTTTGGGGAGAGGGAGTAACGGGGCAAAGTCTCGGGTCAGGGGATCAAGGCCAGGAAGGGGATAGGATATCGGTGGAGATGCTGCCACCAATATCTCCCCCTTCCAGGCCTCGACACCCCCTCTTCCCAACCCAGTTTCCAATCCGTTCCTCCCCCTCCGCATCCCACATCGACTTAGCAGTGCCAGGTCTTCTCCGGTGGCCACTGGTGCACGACCGCCTGCTGCTTGAGACAGTGGCCCAGCTGTGCAGAATGGCAGGCCGCGTTTTGCAAGCACTTTAAAGGACACTGCACTGCCAGAACATGTGTTCTGGCAATACAAGGGCCAAATAGGTTTGGGCCCTGTATTTAATAGCAGTACACTGTCTTCTGCTCATCGACTTTCCTTTTGTTTTTGGCTTTTTAGGCAAATTCATGTTTAGAACATTTTTTTTCTGTACTAGTGTGAAACTCATGCCTAAAACATTTCAATAAATTATGTGAACCCTGACATAATTTAGGAACACTTTTTGTCATTTATATTTAAACAGGGCAGTTAAAAATGTTCGTAGATCTTCTGCTGATGACCATGTGATGTATCAGTGCTTGAATGATGGTGGGATGGTGCTCATTGCTTTAAAAAAACAAAAAAGTGGTGCTAGGCTGTAATTTAGAGTCTCATAAGCACATGTCTCCCATGACCATTTGTAGCAAACAGAGTTTATGAGTTCACTTTTTCTTCCAATAGCCAATAATGGGCACAAACACCTCACATGTGTAGTTCTAGATGATT
Organism: Plestiodon gilberti rubricaudatus; assembly: GCA_026170595.1. Taxonomy (NCBI): domain Eukaryota; kingdom Metazoa; phylum Chordata; class Lepidosauria; order Squamata; family Scincidae; genus Plestiodon; species Plestiodon gilberti. The sequence goes on along the minus strand of JANXHW010000004.1, from coordinate 136,360,183 downwards.
GAATCACAACTGTTTATCTGCATATATGTACTATAATTTAGGCCTAATTTGTGCTCAAGAAGCACTGCATTTCAGAATCAGCTGCTATTGTGAGAATAGTGTTTCTTGTCTCTGTGTGATTCCACGTGTAAAGCTCTATGATTATTTACCTGATTAATTGTGATCCTGAAGTTCAATTTACCAAAATAACATGTGTAAAGAAAGTTTACATGATCAACAGCCCAATCCTATCCAGCACTGGTGCAGCGTGGGTGCCAAGCCCATGCTGTATCCTGTGCTGGAGAGAAGCGGGCTGGGGGTCTCCTAGGAGTAAGGAAACAGCCATCCCCTTACCCCGAGTAAAGTCCCAGCCTCCGCTATGGGGCTACTCAGGTCAGTGCCATCTAATTCGGCACAGCGCTGAACCGACTAGCTTCATGTCGGGGCTGGAGGCCTGGGAGGATATGGCATCTAAAGAGGATCCCACCCCCTCCCCAGGCCCGATCCACCCCCAATCCGCTCTTCCCCTACACCGTTACACCCTCTCCTTGCCTTCCCCGTCCTCATCCAGACCCTCTCCACAGCGCTGTTTTTGGTGTCTTCAATGGGCGGGCAGCGCAGACCTCAGCGCCAGCACAGCCTACTCACCGGGTGCCACAAACATGCTTTATGGCACGTTTGTGATATTCTAGGCCGCCGCCGAGGCTGCAGCGCCTGCGAAGACTTGGATTGTGCTGTGAAGCTGCTTTTCTTAAATATGCTTAATAACATAACAAGGACACATCCAGGACATTTGTATTTTAATAAATGAAAGAACCAGCATTAAAGTGCATAACATGAATTAGTGTACTGATTCTAGTACCTCATGATAATAAATGATTGTTCCATACCATCTTTTCACATTGCAGTTCTCTCCCCCCTCATGTCATTCATCCTTCAGAGGACACAGCTGCCCTCAAGTAAAAGCTCAATACAAGAGCTGTTTACTTGCTTGCTCTCCTAGCCTTTCTATTTGTAAGTTAGCAGACAGTCCATTTAAAATTTTTAGAACCTTAATTTGAGGTCTCCTTGTTATTGTCTTATTACGAAAGATGGGTTTTTTAAAAATTCAATTTATTTGAGGGAGGGAAGGGACAGGAAATGAAGCTGTTCTCCTGCAATCAAATGTCTTCTGACAATGTTTTTAATTTGCTTTGTCGACATGAGTGTTGCATGCCTCAAATAAAACAAAAATAAATTACCTTTCTGATCAGATTCCATCCTGTTAGCGTTATGCATATTCCTTTGCTTATCAGTCCTCAAAGTAAAAAAAAACAACAGTGCAGAAATATCAGACTAGTTTCTTTCACGTGTAAACAAGACAATAACAAATAAAGGAAAATCGTTCATTAGAGGCCACAGCCTTGGACAGATGGATGGGAAATCACCCATCTCATCTGATTAATCTCATCAGCATGAATTAATTTGAGCCCTTAAAACCTAGATCTGCATGGTGGAAAGCTTAAAACAGTTTGAAAAAGTGGTTTTCCCACTACCTTATCATGGTACAGTATACCCTACTGAGAACCATTTTGGAAAATCTCACTGTATTTGCCTTGTGACAGTGCTCAAAAAATTGTGTTAAAATTAAAACAGTAGTCAACATTGAAAATTTAAACATGGATTAAAATGTCCCTATATTCATTTCATCTCTAGTTACCATATCCAAAAAAAGACGCTGTGTTGTTGAGAATAGAAACATTGGCTTGTGGGGCTGGATGGCTTTCACTTTAGACATGGACACTACTGATTTTTTTCTGATTTTTACTGGCTTTCATGTGAATTCTGTAGCAGTTCCTTCTATGGATTGGTCCTGCTGCCTTCTTTGAAAAATATTCTGTAGTGAAAGGTGCCTCAAAGTTGACTGCAACCTACATTTTTCTCTTTTTCACTCAGTGCTTCGGATACTTACTGTTCTTTCTCTTCCCCAAAAGTGACTGTATTGATTGTCACGTATCCAATACCAATTTGGACAAGTGCATTCCCTGAATGAGTGTGCATCAAAGCTGTCATTGTAAATGACTGATCTCAAATATCAGGTCCTTATTTTCCTTTGGCATGTCATTGGCTTTCAATACCAGAGTCTGAAAGATGCTTGACAAACCTCTACTGTACATGATTATCAGAGCCAGACACTCTCTCTTAGACATTCCTTTATTTAGAGCTGGCTTCTGCACACATCAAAGGGGACTCACAGACATAGGCATTCTTTCTGCAAACTCATCTCAGAATAAATTTGTAGTCAGAGGGGTATTTGCAGAGTCCTTTCTATTTAGGTTTAGTTTCTGGTTTTTTTGTTTTTTTAACATTGACCCCATTTGAGTTTCTTCTCAAAGCAAAGAAATATGAGAGAGCAGGTTGACTAAACTATTTACCTGAAATATTTATATATTTTATGTAGAACTTTAGAGCATTTAATGTGCTTTATATACATTTACATACATTATCTTTTATTTTATTGACCTTGTAATCGCTCTTCTTTGCTAAACAAAAACATTTAATTTCCTTGTATTGCCTATACAACAACCTGGTAGGGTGGATCAGGATAGGGACTGAGAGACAGTGACATACTTAAGGCCATACACTGAGTTCATGGCAGGAACTGCCTGATGCATATGTAACTCTTGACCACCATGCTTCATCAGTTCTCAACTGAAATACATTTTATACCACAAACCAGCCTCTTAATAATACATAATTATTGAGGAACACAAATATTTGCAGCCAAATCCTATCCTTCCTCCCACCCCCTGCTGGTGCAGTTGTGCCAAAAACGGGTGTACTGTATCCGGGGGGGGGGGAGCGGGGAGGAAAGTTCAGCAGGGAAAGGGGATTTAAATCCAATTACCCCTGCGTAAGCCTCTTGCTCTGCAGTGGGTCTCCTCGGACCTGTGCTAGCGATTTTGCTAGCCTAAGTCTGAAGAGAGAAAGGGGGCAGGGAGGCTGTTGTCAGAGGGGATAGGATTCAATGTGTGCCATTGCCACCAGATCCGCCCCCTCTCATAGCCTACTCGCCCCGTCGCACCCCCTCACCACCCAGTTTTCCCCTTGCGCCTGATTCACCTTCCCCGCCTCCCCCACCATCTTACCTGCTTCTGTGAGTCCTTTTTGGGTCAGCTGAGAGAGGCAGGAAGGCTCCAGCGTTCTCGCCAGTGCTCTGGGAGTGCACTGATCGGCATGCAGCTGGAGCGCGCTGGCTGTTTTGCGGCAGTTGCCACCAGCGGAACACATACAGTACATTTTCAGCAGTATAGCCCCCTTCTCATATACACATACGGCATATTTCTTTTCAGTTTTTTTTTTCTAATTTTTAATCCAAGATTAAACTCATTTTGATTTAGGATTTTTTTTTAATTTTATAATTTAAAGTAACTCAACAACAGAGAACAATTTGGTGGGTAAAAAAACAATTATGTGAAACACAAAGCATGCAAGATGAGATGGATGTTATTATTTCACATTCTTGATATAGCCTTCTGTGGTTGAATACTGTGAATACTCAGAGTGGTTAAATAATTTCCAGATTAAGGTTTCTGTCCTAATCCCACTGACCTCAATGGGATTTAACGTGCAGTCCAAAGTATGTCTACTCAAAAGTAAGTCTGAAGAGTGGGAAAAGTCTGAACAGCCTCTTACTATCATAGTTCAGGGGGAAAAAAACAAGGGTTAACATAATGGTTTAAGCAAGGTGCAAACTGCTTGCAAATCACTGCATTAGTAATTGCTTGTTGGCAGCAGTGGTGGTGTCTGGTTCTTATTTATCCCCAAGAACACCATGCATGCGAGTTGTAGACACTTTAATATAACTTCTCTGATATAGCATTTTGATCATGATTTGGAAATTGACTTGTATGGCCCACAGGTGTGTTGCTGGCCATATATTTTCTATTGAGGGCTTATGCTGAGCTGTGGTGTAATAAATTGTGGTGTGGGTCTATGCCAGAGCCTTCAAATGACCACATACATGCTGATGAAAGATATCTGCCTGGATTGAAGTGCCCAAACGCACATCTAAGCATTGTATGAATCAAGATCTAATCTAATAAAAAAAATTTGAAAAGAGAACTTTATACTGTAGATTAGTTTCTGGGCCAAGGTTCCAGAGGAAATGTATCGACTCCCAAGCAAATCTAATTCCCGTCCTCTTCTACCTTGGCTACAAATATTTTGAAATTCACAACAAACAGCAGAACACCTTAAGCTGGCCATGCTCCTCCATCATAGATCCGTATCAAGATACACACTTTTTTTACTGACTGTTTCACTCCTTCTGTGACGTTCCTGAATCTGGTTGCAGTCTGATTCTTGATTTATTTTATGATGTATTTAATATGCAAAATAGACCACAATTAGCAGTTGTAACTTACACCAATACTATCATTATAGAAGAAGTAATTGTTTGGAAGATCATTCGCATTCATAAGAACATTAGCTTGTTAAGCTATGACGCTGGTCACCATAGCCATTAAATCAGATGTAACATGGATTTAGGGTTTTTGTACATGGAATTGCAGAAGCATTTATCTCAACCCCTTCCTGAAGAGACCTTTATTAAGCTATGATGGCTGCTGAATAGAAAATGTAACCAAGATTATTTTATTCAAATATAATTTAAATATTCATCAAAGAGGATTTATGCTTGAAACTGACAGAGACTATTAACATCAAAAAATATAATTAACTGCATTGGGTATCATGAAGCAGAGTTAGCCAAATAGCCGAGAGGTCTAATTGCTCTAGAGTTTGCAAAGCAATAGTTTATATATTATACGGTTGCTGTGGAATTAATAGTAATGTGGTTTCCTGTGTATGGCAATTAAATCTTTCTGTTAAGGTTCATTGCTCTATAGGAAATCTGCGGAATAACATGTAGTAAACAGGATTGGCACATTTAAAAAAGTCACAAAGATGGGAACCTCTTAAATTACAAGAAAACCTTCAGGCCTAAATCAACAAAGATAACTTTTTTGGATTAGACATTGTACAAGTAATAATGGCATATACGAAAATATTTGCTAAAATACAAATTAAATGCTCCTTAGGAAAATTATTATTGCAAGATTGTTAATCAAATTGAATACAAGACTTTGGTTGTTCAAGAGTAACTGTATTGCTCTCATACTGTGTACATAGAGGTTATCACTATGTCATAAAATTGACCTACTGGTTATAATGAAAATATCATCTTGATCTTTTTGGCTCTGTTAGGCAGTTGTAGTTCAACATAAGGTGACATCTTTTTTATTGAACTTCATAGATTTTGCATTTGTCTGGTCTATCTGTCTTGAATTACGTCAGGTGTTCTAATGGCATTTTTACATTACTGAAATTGCTGAAATGGGAGAGTTAAGGGTCAAGGATGAGAGCAATAGCTTGATGTTTCAGCGCATCTGTTCTTCTTCCATTAAAGAAGTCACAGCTAATTGCTTAATAAATTGACCATCATTGCTTAAAAGCTGAAATATTTCTGGACTTGTATAGAATTTTATAATTATAAAGTAGAACCTATAGCCACAAGCTAGAATGCATGTGTGTGCATTTCTGCATGGGTGTGCATTTCTGATGTGAAATGTGCATCCATGTGCATGCTACTTTACATTAATTGAAGGAATGAGTCCCTGGTCCAAAGTTTCACAATCTAAAAGAGATACAGAAGGGGAAGGGATGCAGTGAAAGGATGGGGAAAAATATGTAATCATTATAGCCCAATCCCTTTACAGAATTGGGCTGTTGTGCATAGCCATTTGGGGAGTGCTGCTGCAAGAGGCGGAAAAGCTCCCCATCTGTCAGCGGACCTCCCTGGATCTGCCGGAACAGGTAGGGCAGGGGCAGAGTGCAAAATGGGGCAAGGATGCTGTGGGAGGGGGTAGATCCAGCGATGATGATGCGCGCCGGATCCTATCCCCTCTTTTCCGATACAGCCTGCCCCCTGGACATGTGCCCATGTGCCAGCTAAAGAGCTGGAACAGATCCAAGGAGACCCCTTGACGAGCGGGAGGCTTACAGAGGGGGAAGGGGATCTCAATTCCCCCCCCCCCGAATACAGTGTGTATAGTGTGCTCATTTTTGGCACAGCTGCACCAGCGGGGGGGGGGGGAGGATAGGATAGGTCAGTTAATCATGTAGTTAAAGTGTAGTACGGGATACTAGAGAAAGATCCTCAGTTTTTCCTCATTCAAACAACAAATTTGAATGCACGTGCATTTATAGAAACTTTGCTTGTAAGTTTTCTAGATTTAAATTAACGTTGGATATGTTAGTGTAGAATAAAATGGAGAGATGCTAAAAAAGCTCCAACTAGACTTCCGGTTTCTTATAAAGACTTTCTGCCTGTCATCCATTATTTAACATGCTTTCCCTGTTTATATCAGTGACATAAGAGTGTGTGCTACTTTCTCAGAAGAGTACTATCTTTGCCGCTTCATAGCACACTGTCTTGTACTCCCAGGCCTGCACATGGTGTTAGCAGATATTTAAAGCACTTCAGCCCAGCGTTTTATAGGTCATGATGAACTGAGCCTATAAAGCAAGTTACTGCTATGAAGTTAATGCAGTCTAAGAATGTAACATAGACTGAAAGCTTTACACATTGTAATATTTTAGCTTGCTATAGAAATATCAATTGGGCATACAAAAAGCTGCCCTTATGTAAACCCCCAATGTCAAGTGTGTTGGATAACATAATAACACTATTGAACTCTTGCATAGATCTGCCCTTCTTGCATTTAATATACAGTCAGGTGGTTGCTTAGAATCACTGTCTATTTTAAAATAAAGACAGCTTTTGAATACAGGTTGAGCATCCCTAATCCAGAAATCCGAAATGCTCCAACATCCGAAATCTTTTTGAACGCTGACATGATGATCTTCAGATCTGTGGAAAGGCAGTCGCAGAGACCCGGCGGCTTCCTTTCCTCCCTCCTTCCCCCCGCCACAGGGTCGGCACAGTGCCTGTATTCTGCTAGCCTGACAGGAAGGCAGTGGCCGGGTGCGGAGGAGCAGGGCGAAAAACAGGAGCATGAGCGACAGACGGCAACTGCCTCCACGCCGCAGCCATGTTTCATGAGCGAGCCTGCCGGCCTGGCTGGCTGGCTGCAATGGGGAGGGGGAAGCAGAGCCGAGCAAACATTATGTATATGCAAATACTGTATTCCAAAAACGGAAAAAGTCCAAAATCTGAAGCACTTCTGGTCCCAGGCATTTTGGATAAGGGATATTCAGCCTGTATATGCTTCTTGGTTTGCTACAAAACTTCCTCAAACTCTGAAGGAATTCCAGGATGCAATCCTAAACAGACATACGAGGGACTTATCTCCATTGAACACAATGGGAATTATTTCTGAATAATCATTCATAGATCATTTTCATGGCCATGAAAGCCTGAGAATCATTCATAGATTGCACTGCCAGAATGCAAGCTGAGAGGTAGTCGGAAGTGCAATTACTGTACTGTATTTATAGCTGTATTATCTAACTTTAATAATGAATTTATTGTTGTTGTTGTTGTTGTTTTTGTTAATAATAATAATCAATCAACTAATGGCACAATAACTGAAAACTTGCATGGTGTAAGTAATTTCATGGTGTATAGGAAGCCCTGCCTTGTTCTTCCTGTTCTTTATAGCAATATCATGTCTGAGTTAGCATTCGTACGACAAGCTCATGATGTAGGCACAGCTTGTGACTCTCCAAAGAGGTTGTATTTGAATGAGACAACATTGTAGAGAAACTGGTCTTAGTTTTGTCACAGTAATCATAGACTAGGTATGAGAAAATTCGGGGGGTGAGAAATTTGTATTTGAAATTCACTCTCGTGCAGTGTCCTGTCTCCCTGCAAAAATGTCTGCACATTTAGGTATTATGAATAGTCCTGTTCTGTAACAGCCTAAGCCTCACCCTGTTAGACTCCTTGCTGCCATTAATTTATGCTGGGGGGGAAATAACCCTGAACAGAGTTATATTTCATCTAACTGAGATGTATATGCTGTAAGTGTAAAAATGTCCATGTTACTTTCTTAGTGGCAGTGGGTCCAAGTCTTATCTTTAACCTTGTTCTTCAGCGCTTGCAATATTGCTTTCTTGCTGTGATTTCTAGCTAGAAGGGGTAATGATGTTGAACATGTATTTAATCTAGCCATTTTACCAGCTCTGCAAAGATGTTTGAAAATAAATCAAACTGCTCCTCTCAAGTCTAGGACTTGTGTGAGGTAGTGTTTAGGTGTGCAACAATGAGACAGGCAGGGTTCATAAAGTAGAATCAACTTATGTACACGTCACACCATGTGTTGATAATTTTTCAAATGGTAAACCAGGATATAGTTGTGCTTCTAGATCTGTGTGTGACGTCTTGTTTCAAATGTGTCGGTCTTCAGAGTCTATTAGATGGGTTGAAAACCTATAAGTCACTCTATATGTATTTGGCATTCTTAGATTATTTTGTTGCCTTTGTGACTGAGATATGGCATAAACATCCCTCAGTGTAGTCCCACCTTTTAAAGAGCACTTTGGGTAACATATTGTAAGACTAAATACATATGAGTTAGTGTTCAATTATTGTGACTGCCATCAGCAATGTCGTGTTGCTTTCTTATCAGTCACTTCCTGCTGTCAACCCAGCGTCTATTTCAATAGGAAGAAAGGATTTGCATCCAATATAATGCAGTGCTATGTCTAGATAACATGGGGTTTTTAATTGTGCAAACACATGAAATTCCTGCAGTAGTAGGCAATTTGATAAAAGGATTAGATAATAAATATTTCCAACCTGATTAAAGATTAGCTGGGAGCTGACAGAGGTGAGCCAATAGATGCACACGTTTTATGTTTATGTTTATTTTCCTTGCACTTTCTTGTCAAGGGAGGGGGGCATCAAAGTACCTGTTTCCCCCCCAAAAAAAATATGTTAAGCAAGCTAATACAAATTTTGATCGAAGGCTATTATGACCGGCAGTAATACTTATCGAAGAGGGTAAAACGGGTAACGAGGTCATATTCATGGCTAAAACCACGATCCAGCTGACTAAAACAATGACGATTTAATCTAGGCTTGACAGCAGTCAGTCCCAGACAAAACAGAAATTATTAAAAGTCAAAACTGATACACAAAGGCCCGACGTTTCGTGTCTTGAACCAGACACATCTTCTGGGGCAATCCAAAGCAAATTGGTAGATGTTAGAATTCTTCGCGTGCTGCTGTCAAACTGTCAAAAGCAAACGGAACACTGCTGATCACCAAGGAAACCAGTTCTGCAAACACTCAGCAAAAATGACACTGCAACTACTAAGAGAGAAGACCCCCCCCACATAAAAACTGGAAAGTAGCAACACCATGTCAACCAACGAACGTATGAGTTACATTGTTAACGTCTTGTCTGTATCCTACTTGCTTGTGAATTATAGGGAGCCAAATGCGGTTCGCAAAGCTTAGTTCTTGCTGCCTGATAAGCAGAAAATTGGAAGATTTTCTGCTTATCTCCAAAGCTTCCAAATTTTTTAGGATATTTAACTTGTTTTCTGTTCTTAAGGCACAAGTTTCTTTAAAATGAATAGTGTGTCCCGTGGAGAGCGCATGTTCAGCTAAAGCAGATAGTTGCGGATGCTCCAGTCTCACCGATTTCTCGTGTTCCTTCAGTCTGGTGTTAATAGATCTCTGTGTCAATCCGATGTATTCTTTGCCACAGGTGCCACATGGGATACTGTAAATGCCTGGACTGGAAAGGGGGGGTTCTCTTGTCCTTAGGGTTATTGAGCAGACACGAAACGTCGGACCTTTGTGTATCAGTTTTGACTTTTAATAATTTCTGTTTTGTCTGGGACTGACTGCTGTCAAGCCTAGATTAAATCGTCATTCAGCTGGATCGTTTTTAGTCAGCTGGATCGTGGTTTTAGCCATGAATATGACCTCGTTACCCGTTTTACCCTCTTCGATAAGTAATACAAATCTGTTTGCTTAAATTCTGTTAAGCAAGCTAATACAAATCTATAAGTTGTTCACGGCTTATTCTGGCAGAGCACATTCACAGAAACAACCTCTACTACCTCCTCCCCAAAGATTAAACTCTTTTGAGTTGCAAGAGTGAAAAGATACCTTTTCAGAGAAAGTATTATACCTGGAATCTTTACAAACTTCCCGGATGCTAATTATACTCAGACACCACTGTGGCTGATGAATAACAGTTCTTTTGTGGCATTCATCTTCTCTTAAGGGAATAGAAAACCCGACACATAGAGTAGTTGTAGTATAAACTTCAGAGATACATTTTAATAAAAAAAAAACACGACACCACTGTTACTGAGTTGATTAAAGGCCCATCCAAAGGGGACACCACTTGGTCGCATGTTTTAGTCTACATAGGAAAAAAGGGGTGGGGAGGTGTGCAGATCAAATTAAACGCATTTCATTTAGTTGTTAGTCACCAGCTTGACATTTATACTTTTAAAGCCATGAATTGAAAGTTACTTTAAAAAAAGGGTTGGGGGGGGGGGAATTCATGCTGGTATCAGATTGCAATCTAATCAGTACAAGAAAGAAGGAAAAGAATGAAAGGAAAGAAATTTAGTTCATTAGGTTATAACTTGAAATTAGGCACCTGATGGTCTCAGTTGCTTTTAACGTTCTGTTTCACTGTATATTGGAATTTTCTATAACACTTTATAAATATTATGCAGATGCTTTGAGCTCACATCGAGAGAGACCCCAAAAGGGTTCTCCCCTGGGATGTGTATGTAATTTCACAAAAAGAAATATCTTTGCCCTTAAGAAATAGCTCATCATGCACACAAAGGTTTGTGTTGTTTTTTCCCCCCTTTGCATCATTACTGACTGTAATACTCTGAGAGGGTAATTAATGAACTAGAAGAGCCATTTAGGGGAAGCCAGAGCCATGAGGGTGAAAAATATTTCTCCATGGAAGGATCTTTAAGGAATAAATAATTACAAGCACCAGAGGTTTGCGATGACCAATCTAAATTTGAGCATAATTAGGAAGAGCATGGTCTGAGAATCAAAGTACTTGGTGTGTGCTGCTAGTCTCATAACATGCAACTAATTAAATATTTAAAAGCTCACTCTCTCTCCCCCTCCATTCCCTTCACTAAAAGAAAAACAACCTGCCACAAAAGGGCTGGTAACTTTTGCAGATAATTAACGGGTTATAGGGGGGGAAATTCAGATTGCCTCCAAGGTTCTGCAAGGTCATGTCTTATTATGCTGTATCTTCTATATGGCCTGGTAACAAGTTTCTTGCTAATTTAAATCTTAACTAGGACATCCCATAGCGATTTCCCATTTCCCTTGTCAAAATGGGAAGTGATTGTTTCTGTTTGTGAAAACTTGCAGTGGGTGAACGTTTTCATAAGTAATTGGTCCTAATTGACACTGGCCCCAGTATATAGAGATACATTTTAATTATCCATGTAGATGCTTTGAAATTCTAGGCATCCTATACTCTTATATAAATAAGTGCGCGCACATCTACTCACTATGTATTTGCAATAATATTGTCCCTGCATTATGTTGAGACATGATGACCCTGTGAAATTAAGGGGTCTCAGTGGTCTGCTCTGTAAACAATGCATCTTATTTTGCTCCTAGAATGAAGCCACTTTTATGTTGAATGTGCATTTCTGCAAACAAGAAAGTTGGGCTGGATTAATAAGACTCTGAGCGAGTAAGGCCTAATTTGCATTAAACTGACCCAAAGGTCTTGTAAAATTGCTCAGAATTATCAAGGCTTCTAAAATATCAGAGGTTTTATTAACAAATTACTGGTGTGTTTTTAAATGCTTATTTTGCTAATTAAAGGAGCCTTTAAATTCAGTTTTAAGTTGTATTTAAAATCTATGCAAATTACTTTTTATAAAACAAAATCCACATACTGCTGGTATTGTAAATCCTGGCACAATTTATTACTGAGAGAATCATATTAAATCAACAAGAAAAAAACAGTTTGTCATTGTAAAACTTTTTAACCCTATTATGGGCATATAATGCAAGTAGCAGATCAAAACAGAATTACTGGCAAACAAGGATAAGTTCAGAACTGTGCTTGCTATCAAATCTCTCATTTTCCGTTCCTACCTCAATATTGAGCACGGCATTTGGAAGTACCACATATTTCTACGTACTGACAGAAACCCAAAATATTATTTTAGGCATCTTAATACATTGCAGGTATTCAGTTAGTTTTGTCCTCATCTTTTTTTTAAATTTATCCTTCCCCTCTTAACTTAAAAGGCAGACTGTACTGATCTCTTAAAGCTTATTTTCAGTGAAATTAACTTGGAGGATCAAAAACAAGGTGACTTGCTTCCAGCAAGTGATTTTAGGTTTGGTGTGAAAGTCTCAAGTTTTCCAAAAACTTGTGAAGGGCTTCTTTCTATATATGAATCTACCTTTAAAATCTGCTTCTCTGGGTACCCCTACCTTCAGAGATTAATAGCATGTTTACTTGAAAGTAAGTTCCACTGTGTTCAATGGGGCTTACTCCTAGATTACCATGTATAGTATTGTAGTTTAAGGCTGCAATCCTATACAGAGTAATCAGGGAGTAGGTCCCATTGAAGTCAATGAAGCATACTTTTGAATAGGCATGCATAGGATTGCACTGTAAGTGAATAGCAACTGAGGAAGTTCCCCCCCCCTTCAACGGTGGTGCATTATTTGTGCAACATCTTTTCTAAATTCTAGGCATATTTGAAAGGGACCGATATTGTTTTCTTTCTAATATCAAGTTAAAATCTTTTGTGTTCACAAAGGTTTTTAAAGATTGAACTGTATTACCTGTGCACCACCCCAAATAAGCACGCTAGAGAAAGGCTTGGGAATAGAGGGCCAAATTTTATTGAAGAAATACAGAACCTGTAGCAAAACATCTAACTTAAACCCTCTGAGCATGCAGACGCTAACTGGGGGAAACAGCACTAGCCGTCTGCCTCCCCCATTGCTTACCCGGGCGTCACAGCCTGACTCAAGTCTCATTCCAGTCCAGGACTGCTTGAGCTGTTATAGTCAACCCCTCAGGGTCGAGGTAGCTGGGCAGCGCAGATCCTCACTGGCCAAGCCGAGATGGTGGTCTAACACTTTCCAGTCAAGGGGCTTTCCAGCCTACCTCACCAACCCGGTCAAGTGTCATCTGAGCGGTCCTGGCTTACCCCCTGACCTTGCTAGCTTCAGGCTGTACGTCTATCCCAGATTCCTCTCTACCCAGCCCGCACATCACCTGACACGCAGGGGATAATACCGTCACCGGCCTTCTACTGGTTTATTGTGTTTCTTAAGATTTTTTTTATGTATTGTGGCTTGTTTGTCCTGTTCGTTTTCTTTACTATTAATTTATTTTTGGAAAGACAGTTAATGGATTAGTATTGTAAGCCACTTTGGAGACTTTAATAGAATAGCGGCACATAAAAGTTTACAAGTAATAAACAAACGTTTTAGTGGGCAGCCACTTGTAATCAAAGCAGTTTTCTTTTTAACATTAACAGTCCAATCCTGTGTAGAGTTGTTGGCAATAACAGCATAGGATTAAGTTTTGAGAATAGAAATCTGATCGTTCTGGTTCTGTGTCAAGAGAGCCCAACAGATTACAGAATTGAATCTATATCTGCCATTCCCTTCATACGATGACACCTCAGAAGCAATTCGACACATGCTGAACTGCACAAGCTCCATCCATTTCAGTGGCCAATCTGCCATACTGAAATTAATAGAAAGTGCCTATTGCATTCTCTATGCAGAAATTTTATATAATTGCTGTAAAGCTATGTCTGTCTGTGCATATGTGCCCACATGTGTAATTAAATAATTTACCTTCAAATTGATTTGTATGCTTTGATTTTATGGAACCCGAAAAAGCATAGAAAAGAGAGTTGTATTATTTGTCTTGCATCTTAAAATATCTGCAGTTTTTAGCCTTTAAAATCAATAAATTTTGTATAATGGATTTTAATTCCAAGAATTTTACAATACTACCATGCAATAGGCCACAAGCATTACTTATTACATTAATTATGACAAATGGGATCATTACTATGGAACACCTCCTTTGCCATTTTAATTGTACCATATTTAGCTCCCTAATGTTATGTTTATTTAGTAATTAATAAGGTTCAACAAATCATTAGTTATTAAACATTTAAAGAAAACTGCATCTGCATTCTCCTGCAGTGTTAAAATCGTTGGCTTTTGCACAGCCCTGCAGGCCCCTAGTATTACTCTATTTTTTTTACTCATTATTTTAATTTTTTTTAAAGTAATATGCCTTGTTACTACTGGTGACTTTTGAAGCTAAAATGAGCCTTCCTCATAAAATTCTGACCTAAATTATAAGAGCTATTCATTATGCCATTCCTACTCACCATTTCCTAGTGGGCTAAATTAATAGGGTTGCCGTTTTTTTCCTGCAGGGTTACTGTATCTTTTAACAATGATGTGACAGCCAGAAACTCAACAGGCTTAGCAGCATTTTGCACTGTGAAAATACAATGCCAGGAAAAAAAAAACCCTACTACTATAAGTGTTTGTCTTTCAGGTGTTGCATTTACAGGATCATTTTCATAAAAAGTTTGAAATGTCCAATTACAGTAATAAGTACTGTAGTTTAATATACCCCAAAATGCACTTTTGCCGTATGCATAGATATATCACTGATATGGTCACTTACAAAAGGCCCACCCCTTATTCATAAAGGGACAGTTTTGTTCTGTTTGAAGGTAGAAGTAATTTTGCTGGGAGCATAGCTATATGATTGATTGATTGATTGATTGATTGATTGATTTAAAGAATTTATACCCCGCCTTTCTCCCAACAAGGGCAATCAAGGTGGCTTACAATAAAATGTTAAAATACATATACAATAAAACGTTAAAATTTTAGCACCGAGGATTGCTGTATATTACAAACTATTGTTAAACTATTAAATCAAATTACTTCCATTCAAGGAAATAGGGAACTTTAGATCTGTAGATCTGAGGAAGCCATAGGAATCTATGTCAGATCATTGTTCTTACAAACTACAATTCTCACTGTGACTTAGATGAAGCCACAACAGCTAAACCAATTTAATGCAATAAAAAGAACAGGTTAGATTGGATTTGGATCACACTGGGATTAACATATTTAACATGAAGGAACTTCACTTTATGTCTACTTCACCCATCTCCTCCAAATTCTGTTTGCCTGAGCCATGTTATCCGTTAAAAAAACAACATTCCAGGGTGCAGTTTTCCAAATTTCCACACTACTTCTGGCTACGTTCAGCGTACCAGTCTTGTCATGATATACCAAGCTTTTCATTTTTATGCTGGAGTATTTGTTCAAGTCTGTAGATTTTGCATATTTAATCTTTCCTAGAACAGTGGTGAATAATGGCCCCTGGCAGGAGATAATGAAATTTTCTTAATTTATATTTTCAAGCAGAAGCCTCAATTGAAAATGGCATCCTATGGCCTGGAGACATAGCTCTAGTGCAAGTTTCAGGGGAGCTGTAATAATAACGCGGTGCCAACGGTGACGGGGAATGATAGGACAGTGAAGAAGTAATTTAAGGAAGAAAAGGGAATGTACCAAAGCTTTATTGTAGCATATCTAATGATCTGAAGATTCCCAATGGCTTTTGGAGCATGACAGGAGAAACTAATGTTATCTTGCCAAAACAGAAGCCTCTGCTTAATCAGCAGAGCAAGACTATTGATTAAAACACCTCACACAAATAGATTACACATGGAATCTCATCTCCATACTTTTTCACTTGGTAAAGTGTAATAATGAGCATAAGATAATCAAAAGAAGAGCAAAAGCAATTTGTTGGGAATTGTACAAGTCAAGATTAGAGCAGTAACACAAACAAATTAGAATGGAAACAAGGGTTGCTTTTAAAGCCAAGTGCACATGAGGATGAATTTACACAGTACACAGGAATAAACATGAAGTGGGCAAATCTAATAGTGGTTGAAAGACACAAAATTGCCTTTTTACATTCACTCCACATTCTGCTTTTCTGGGCTCTTCTTCATCTGCATCTGCTATGTGAAGATCCTAGGCCTGCGTTCATTTGCACAGAGACCTGGCTGGGTGAGCCAAGTTCAGCTTCTGGCTGGAACTGTTAATTAGCTGACCATGCTTGATTTCAGATTTCCCTCAGTGACATCTTTGCACAACTTAATTGAAAATTTCCTTGATATGCAAGTGAAAAACATTTTTAGGTAGAAAAATAATAATTAAAAAAAACATAAAATGAATTTAATGGCTTTTAGCTATATCTTTCAGATAGGTGGTCAGCGCAATCCTATCCAATTTACGCCACTCGTGTAACCAGCGGTGTAACGAGAACGGGAGGCCCCAGAACGGAAAGGGGATTCAAATCCTCTCCAAAGGGGGATTCAAAGGGAATTTGAATCCCCTTTCTGTTCTGGGGCCTCCCGGTCTCGCTGCACCGCAGGTTACACCGGTGGTGTAAGTTGGATAGGATTGTGCTGTGTACTATATATGTGAGAAGAACCTGAATCATTGTCTGCACATTCGAAATTTTCCTGCATCTGGAGCTTTCATATTTTTCTCACAGTATGTGTAGGTGAGGGAAATGTTTGTGTGTACATGTTCTCTATTTGTAGGAAACTCTAACTGCCTGATCCTATCCTCCAACATTGGCACCTATGCAGCCGCATTGGCGGAGCGTGCGCAGCATCCAATGGTGGTGGGGATGATCGGACAACCAGCGGGAGGTAAGTGAAAATATTTTAGCTTTAGTAAAATATTTTTTATTTACCCCCGCCGGTAGGCTGCCCGATCGCCTATCGGTCTCCTCGGACATAAGCCAGCTATTTTGCTGGTGTATGTCTAAGGAGATAAAAGGGGAAAGAAGGGATAAGATCCTGGCAAACAAGGGATATGATCCAGCGCATGTCGTACTGCCAAAATCCACCCCTCCCTCTCTTTCCCCGTTCACTGCCCTCCCCACCCATGACATGCCTTCACTACCAGTTTTCCGGTGCCGACAACGGTCCCTAAGCTGCCACTGCGTGTGCTACTGCCCATTTGCCACAGTGACCCAGAAGCACATGACAGTGGCCCTGCTTTCATGCCACCGTAAAGGATGGGATCAAGGATGTACTGCAAATAGGTTTGGGACCTAAGATTTCTAGTTAATGTAAATATAGTACTAGTTTTATCTTCTGTCCCTACTTTTGCAATAAGTGGAAACATATTCTCTCTCTCTCTCTCTCTCTCTCTCGTGTGTGTGTCTGTGTCTGTGTCTGTGTGTCTGTATATCAGAATAATGACATAAAAACATGAAACAAAAATTTTAAAGGGATGGGCACACATTCTATTCCCAATTAAGTTAAGCAGGTTTGTGCCATCCAAATAGGTACTGTGGCAAATATGCTCTAATATAGAATGCAAACTAGTGAGCAACGAACTTACGAAATAGACAAGGTATCTCTCGATGGACACTAGGTTAGATGTCTTTAAAGGGTAAGTAAAGAAAGGCTGCGGTCTTATACACACTTTACTGGGAGTCAGCCCCATTTAACAAAGTGGGACTTACTTCTGAGTAAACATGCAAAGCTTTGCACTGAAATTCATGGAGGAGGGCAGCCCATTGCCTTCACTGCACTGAGTGGCTCCGTCAGCGAGGGGGGCGGGGCCTCGTACCAGGGAGTAAACGGGGACTAGGACGGCGCGGAACTTACAGTACTGCCCCCACCGTAGCAACGCCTCTGTGTAACCCCCAGCAGCCACCATGCTTGATCACTGGTGTAAGTTCGAGTTGATATGTGAAGATGTATCAGGCCCGGATAAGGGGTCAAGATTCGTCATTCTCCGCCACCAAAACTGTTCCACTCCCAAGCCTGCTCTCACCCCATTTTACCCTCTATGCCCTCACACCTCCGATTCCACCCACTGCACGGCCTTACCTGCTCCAGACGGTCTTCGGCCATCTTCCAGCACACAGGAGGCCACTCTGGCTTCCCCACCAGCGACCCAGCAGCGCATGCCAGTGGAGCTGTTTTTCAACTGCTGTAAAGCAACCTCTGCCAGCTCAACATGTGATACGCTGGTGCCCAGCCGGCATTGGATTGGACCGTCAATCTACGAATGGCTATCATTACAACTGTATAGAATCTTCAGATTTAGAGGCAACAAGTCTCCTAATACCAACCATATTGGTTGACCACAGTGTCCACAGAATACTATCTATATGGACCTTTGGTTGGTTTGCTCCAGTAAGGCTCTCCTGATGCCCTTTTGTAGTTTGTTTCCACATTTTACCTGCTGTGCAAGAAACTCTGATAGCTACCACTGCACTAAAACTAAAACTAGGTCTCTTCCATAGCCACCATACAGAAGATAAGAAGTCGTTATTTTATCATTTACTAGCAGTACTCAAGTTGCACTGAAAATTTACAGTTAAGCTGACTTTAATATTTACATAGGAACTTGAATTTAAAATACAGCCTGTACTTGCACCTGTTGGCAGAGGACAGATGTTAGAAGCTCCTTGACACAAGACAGATCGCTTTAACTTGCACAAGGGCATTCTGTAGTGTGGGAAGTAAGAATAATGCAGGAATTGATGTACGGCTGGAGTCAAAGGTTAGACTATTATTTTAAGTTCTGGCTTCCTTCCTTCAGTTTACTGACAAACAGAACGCACCACAGAACTCAAACAGAGATCAGCCAAGCTTCTTTGTTTTAGTCACCAAACTGTTTCTGACCTTTTACATTTCTCCTTCCTTAGCTTTCAGTGTAAAAGGCTGAAAGTAGTGTTTTGTTTTTGTGGATTGTTTTTGGTTTAGTTTTGACTAGCAGTGTTTAATCCATATTCAACTGTATGTTTTTAAGTTAGAAGCTATGTTAGAATATCATCAAAGCAACAACCCATTCATAAAATCTATTATATTTGTCTACAACATGCCAAAGTTAAGAAGACCACGTATTCATAAATTACCTGGAGTCAGGATTAAACAGTGAGGTGGCCAGGTTTGCAGATAATATCAAAACTATTCAGTGTAGCAAAAACCCAAGTGCATTGTGAAATATTCTGAAAAAAGCCAAGTGAAAGGACAACCAAATGGCAATTGTAGTTCATTGTAAATAAGTGTAAGGTGGTGATGCATATCTCAATTTCACATATAAGCTGACAGGGTCTGTCTGTCTGTGGTGGACAAGAAAAGAGACCTTTGGGTGATGGTGGATAGTTTAGTGAAAATGTCGACTCAGTGTGTGACAGTGTTGAAAACAAATTCTATGTTAGAGGCCATTAGGAAAGGAATAGAGAATAAGCAGGCTAGCATTATGTTATCCTTATACTGTAGTATAAGCAGTGGTGCAGCCACATTTGGAATACTTTGTAAACTCGGGTTACCACATCTCAAGAAGGATATATCATAGCAGGAAAAGAAGCAAAAGAAGGCAACCAAAAGGATCAGGTGGTTGGAGTACTTCCTTTTGAAGAAAAGTGACAATACTTGGGACTTTTTCGCTTGGAAGAAAAGGCAATTAAAGGCATTTCTAGCATCTTATAAGACAGAGTTTTATAAAATGATGCATGGCATAGAGAGGATAGCTAGAGAGAACTTTTTCTCCCTGTCTCACAAAGAGTCATCCGATGAAATTGACTGACATGAGATATAGGATGGACAAAAGGAGATGGTACTCCACCCAGTGCATAATTAGTGTATGAAATTCTTTGCCAACAAGAAGTGGTGATGGCCACTAGCTTTGATAGTATTAAAAGGGGATTGGACATATTTGTGGACAGATTTGTCAGTAGGTACTAATCATGATGGCTGTGTGTTACCTCCCAATCAATGGCATCATGTCTCTGAATATCAGTTGCAAGGGAGCAGTGGCGAGAGAGAAGTACAGCAATATCTTGACTCTCATTCACTTGACTTTCATCACTTTGCTCTTTCAGCCATTTTCAATTACAGGTGGGCCCCCATATCCACGGATTCGCTATCCACAGTTTCAGTTATCCACAGATCGTGGGGACCCTCCCAGGCTTTTACTTTTTTCCCAGTAAGCTTCGTTTCTTTCTTAAACAAACAGGAGAAGCAGCCTCTGGCTGCTTATTGCAGGCAAGTAGAACGAGACTAAGTCCTAGAGAGGTCCTGCAAGGTTAACAGAAACCTTGCAGAGCCTCTCTAGGACTTAGTCTCATTCTACTTGCCTGCAGTGGAGGCTGCTTCTCTGTTTGTGGAAGAAACAATACTTGTTGAAAGAAAAATAAGAGCTGGGGGCACGCGCACACCTGCCCTCAGGGGAGGCAGGGCGGGCCCCCCTCAGGAAACCATGGAGGGGGTGTTTGCTCCTATCCACGGTTTCAAGTATCCACGGAGGGGCCTGGAACATATCCCCAGTGGATTTCAATTTCCAATTTCATCCAAGCTTCCACTACTTACGTCACTGTTCTTAAGTTTATTTTTCTTTTATTTATGTTTGTTTAGGTTTCACACAAATTTGCATGTGTTACATAGTTGTTTACGTTTTTCACCAGTCAGAATAAATTTGCAAGCTAAATAAGGCTATGCTTTGACATTCATCCATTTTTGACTCTCATCCATGCTCTGGTTCCTAACCAGATGAAAATGCAAGGTATTACTGTATGCTTTTTTCTTTGGATCAGAGACAGCTGGTGGGGCCACTGTGGGAAACAGAATGCTGGACTCGATGGGCCTTTGGTTTGATTCAGCAGAAATTCTCTTCCTTTGTTAAACCAAGAGCTTAAAAGATCAGTGTTTTTGTGTAAAATTCATCATTGTCAACTATTATTTTATTCTTGTTGCTGGAGGATCAGTTAGCATTTTTGTGGCACAGTTTGGCCAATATTAAGCATTTTAAAGTCCCATTGATTGTCAGTTGATGAGATTTACAGCCCAATCCTAACTAACCCCCCACACCGATGCAGCTGTGCCAATGGAACGTGTGCTGCATCCAGTGGGGGGAGGAGTGCAGAGGTCACCCCAAGGTAAGGGAACTTTATGCCTCCTTGTTGGTCCGTGTGTGACACTGCCAACCATCTGCGCTGACAGCCTTGTGTGTGCTGGCAGAATGTCACTTCCAATGGCAGGCTAGCACTTCCGCTGACAGAGTGTGCATTCCACTGGTGGGCCAACCCATCAGAATTGGGCTCCTAATCACATTCTTAACTCTCCAATTGAAATCAGTAGAACCTAAGAGCATTTAACTTTGGCTAGATGGTGACCTTTGGCTTTTATTGTAATTTACAGCAGCTCTCTTTAAAAAGTAGTTTTAAACCTTTTAAAGGTTTAGTAGTGGCTTATTTTTTTCTATACGAACAGGGAAATGCAGTGTATAAATTTGCCATGTTTTTAGGGTCAACTACGGCTACTTTCTAATATTACCATTTTTACTACTACTAGGAACAGTATCTGAAAATTCAATAATTAAAATAAGAACATAAGAAGAGCCTTGCTGGATCAGGCCAAAGGCCCATCTAGTCCAGCTTCCTGTATCTCACAGTGGCCCCACCAGATGCCTGTTTCTTGTTTTCACTCCCTTGCACCTGGCACATTCATCAATTATTTGCAAAACTGTTATAAAATTGAACTAAAAATACATTCTCTATTACTATTTTTTTAAAAAAAGCCAAGTGCCTGACCAAAGCAGAACCTCATTGACGTCCAATGTAGATGTAGCATTGTTTGATATTTTAGCCATGGTTGTTATAAACGTTTGTAAATTAATTCTCATTTAAAATTAATTTATTTACTTTCCCTGTCCTGCTTACAGGTGCAACAACAGAACTCAATGTATAGTAGTTACTGGGTCAGATGTGTTTCCTGATCCTTGTCCTGGAACATACAAATACCTCGAAGTCCAATATGAATGTGTCCCCTACAGTAAGTACCCACATTTTGTTCTTGTTCACTTCCTCTAGCCTTCACAGTAGATGCTGGAGTCATACAACATGCACAAAAAGAGCATGTGTTTATGGCCTGAGAACCATTATGCATGCAGAGCACTTACAAATTAGGGCCTCCAATTAGCTTCACAAAGTGTGGAAAGGAGCCATAGTGTGATGCTGGCCAAGTGTCTGTCTGAGTTCTTAAGTGTTTGGCGTTTAAGGCTACCAGGGTTGATTTTCCACAAAAACAAACTTGAATTAGCTTTTCAAAAGAATAGATAGACATTTGTACTTTTGCCCGATACCAGTTCCTGACAAATTGGCTTGGCTTACAGTTTTCTAAAGAAACCACTGACTTCAATTTTAATCTCTGACTCTTTGAAAAGGCTACCTGCTGTGGAAACACTGGTTCACTGAGGGAAAATAGCAATGAAGTATCCAGGGGCTTTTGCCCCAGTCATTGTTTGATTTGGGCAATTTATTATAATAATAATAATTATTAATAATTTTCATGTTCACTGTCATGAGTCTGGTAGTTCATAATTACTTCCAAGCATTATATGTTTAGGCTGCAATCCTACAGTATATACGCTTGCCTGGGAGTAAGTCTCATTAAGCTCATTGGAACTTACTTCTGAGTAGACACGCATAGGATTGTGCTGCTGTTTTTGTTAATCAACATAATGTCATTCTTAAAAAAATATTTTATTTCAGTAATACTCTACATTGGTAATAGTCACTATATGTATATGTCTACTCATTTGACATAGGTTGTTCCCCACCCAGCTTTCCCTCCTGCAGTGACTTGGCCAGTAGACAAGTCACTATTCAGCAGCACAGCATAAGAACCTTGACAGATCAGCTGCAGTCCACAAACTATGCACTGCCTGCCTTGGACTTATAGAGCTGATTCATCCAATTTCAGAAAAGCTTTTGTTTTCTCTTTCATAATGCCATTCTTCAAAATAAGTTCAAGCTTACCCTCCTACTTTCCATTAGAGGAAGGTCATTGCTTGTAACAGTAAACTTCAACAATGCATTGATTGTATCTCCATTTATTATAAATGTGACATTAATGTTTTTAATATAGACCAACCCTTCAAGCTTTAAAAAAAATACATTACAGCATCCTTTTTGGTATAAGGAACATGTGCACCTTGCATGAGATGTAGAAGTTTAGGATTAAGAATGTTAATAAAAAATATGAAAGGAATAAATTGTGTCACATATAAATAATATCAAGACTTGACTTCTTGTTGTACTTTTTAAAAGTTACATTAAATTAAAGCATTTTGCATCAAGTACAGGTTAAGTATCCTTTATCCAGACTGCTTGGGACAGGATTTGTATGGATTTTGGAATTTTGCATAAATATAATGAGATTTCTTGGGGATGGGACCCATGTATAAACATGAAATTCATTTACAGTCAGTTCTCATTATCCGCTAGGGTTAGGTTCCTGGAAAACCTAGTGGATACCGAATTAGCAGATACAAAATCATTGAGCCTATGGGAAAATTTGGGTTAGGTTCCAGGGGACCCTCTTCTCCATGCACTATATAAACTTTGTGAACCTGAATCTTACCTTGAAGTCTGTGGGCTGGGTAATAGCGGGGCCACCATCCAGTACACCACATTGGCTCTTTGTTATGGAACAATTCCTTATTCTAGCAAATTATTATTCCTTCCTAACAACATTATGCAAATATAAAAGGTATTGTACAGTATCAAGCCCAGAGAGAGCACAAACAGTTCCCATTGTGTTGCAAATGGCATTCAACAGAAAACACACAAACACTAACTTCAGAAGAGACAGATTACCCTTTACAGTAAATGCAGCAAGGCAGAGAAATTTGCTCCCAGAGCAACGTGGAGACCCGCAAAAAAAAAAAAAAGCTAAAAGAACAATGGGATGAGATTGCAGATAACAAGAACAGACCACGGATACTGAGACAGAAGTGGCAATTCTGCCCCCGCAGATAGTGAATTCGTATATAAAGAGAACTGACTGTATGACTCATATACACCTTATACACATAGCCTGAAGGTAATTTTATACAATATTTTAATAATGTTGTGCCCCAGCATGCCTCGAGCTATGCCAGCCAGGTGCTGGAAAGTGGGTTGTTTTGTTTTGTTTTGTTTTAGTCTTAAACCCCAAAATGTCTGGATTTCGGAATAGTCTGGATTTCAGATGTCTGGATAATGGGTAATCAACCTGTACTCAGTACTGAATCACCACATCGACTTTATTGAGTATCAGTTAGACCAAGCGCAGATCATATTTTCTTTCCATTCTTGCTGTGTATTCCTTGTCATTGTGAAGCAGTTGCTTTTTGTGGTTTTTCTTTCTCTGTGCCATCAGTAGGATTGGACGCCTACTGTGTATGCTGAACTTTTAATATTTGTCCCCCTGTGTCTATCATTGGTGGCTTATTGTAACCATTCTTTTCGTGGCAATTTAAGGAGGAATGTACTGTTCCTGCCTAACAAAAACAGTTTTGTTTCATAATGTCACCTTTACATTAAGATCACTATTTCTATTCCTAAATTCCCAGAAAGAGAATCTAATTCCAAGGCATAACACCTTTCAAATCCAAAACTTTATTATTTTTGGTCAGTTCCTATAGGCAGTAGTAAAACAAAATTATGCAAATATTGTTTTCAGATTACAGATCATTTTTTTATGCTGTTTTAGGGAGACAAGTGTGGATATGCCTTGCTGAATGGGTTTTCCTGTCTACAGAGAAATTTGTTTCTTTTGCAGTTAACAGAAGGATACTCTGCACGGCACTGCCTACGCAGAACTCTTAACTTATAGTTATTTTACTCCTTTTAAAATATATATAACTGTATCTCAGTGCTTCTATCAATTACTGCTCATTTCGTTATAATACTGTTCTCAGTTGATTTGTGAAGGAATGAAGTGAATCAGGGTATTTTCTGATTCACAAATCAAATTCAGGTTTTATTCTGAATGGATATCTTTGAATTTGATTTAATATGAATATTTGTCAGTAATTACATTCTCTTGTTTGTGTCTTATTACATGTTTTAAAAAGTCAAGTGATAAAATGATGATGCTTATTTTGTAATATGTGCTTTTTAAAAAGAGAACATTAACTTTGGTTGCAATTCTGCATCAAAATGCATGTGTGTATATATGATACATTGAAATCAGTTAAGCATATACAATTGAGTGCAAGATTGCAACTTTTCTCTGTGATTGATTAAGTTCCCAGCTTATAATTTCGATTTGCAAATTTTTGTTGTTTTTTTACTTTGATGAGGATGCTAGAGGAGCAAAATAACAAGAAACATCCTAGCCCTGGCATTTCTCTATCAGACGTACAGTGAGCCCTCTGTATCACAGTCCCTGATTTTTCAGCTGCGCCGGGCCCGCTACCCCACGCCTTCTAAGTACTCCAAACTGCATCAAACAGTAAAAAAAAGTGATCAAAAGCAACTTCTGGTTTAGAGTTGCGACCGGACGTTGCTTTTAATTTTGTGTGTGTGTGTGTGTGTGTGTGTGTGTGTGTGTGTGTGTGTGTGTGTGTGTGTGTTTTAAATTGTTCGCTGCAGTTTGGAGTACTTAGAAGGTGGGCGGGAGTCGAGAAGTGGGTGGCAAGCCTGACACAGCTGAAAAATTAGGTACTGTGATGCCTCCCCCTCCCTCAGTGGGACTCTACCTCCAGGGTTAGCCGTTCGAGTTGGGTTAAATCTGTGGGTGGCTAACCCGCGGATAAGGAGGGCCACTGTATTAATGACCCATTGGATTGCTGTCCTGGAGTTGAATCCTAAATTACACTTCTGTGAATGGAAGAAGTTCTATGAAGAGGGAGGGCAATTTTTGTCAACCCATCCCCTGTATGCTGCACCCTTTCCCTCTTTCCAAATTTGTTCCTGAGGGTGTTCCAAGTTTCACAACCATATTTTCAGGAGCACAGGTAGCAGTTGAAGTAAGAGAAAGTTCAGCAAAAATGATCTGCCCCACTCTTGTTTGAACAGAACTTCAATCCATGGAAGTACTACTTGGGATCCAATCCAATGTCATTTGTCAGTCACAGTTAGACTTTGCTTCTGATCTGTACCAGAGTCCCTTATAATACTACATATCTGGAGGGCTTGCTGAAATTTGTATCTTCTCCTAAACACACCCACACCCACTTTTAACCCATGTGTGTGTGTGCTTCTGTCAAAGTTAACTACAAACACCATCAGACTCTTTTAGATACCTGTACCTTAATTTGATTTACTTATGTTATATCATGGTTTTTTGTTATATGACTTGCTAGCATTCAAGTGTTACCAAATGAGTAAATGAAGAAATATTGAATATTGGAATGTCACCTGAGCAAGTATTCAGTTAGCAAACTTCAAATGAACAATCTGCAGAGATCAAAGAGAAAAACTAAAAGCTAGAAAATCCACTTCTTAACTAGATTTGAAGTGTTTGCAAGGAGTTAACAATTTAAAATGTTTACTTAAACCGCGGCAAATGCAGTAGTGATACCAAATTACACATATGAACCATCAGGATTTTTTTTTCTGATTCAAAATGTTCTGATGAGGGGTTTTTTTTTTTGCTTATTTGAATCTCCCTGCTTTTCCACATCAGCCTACTTTTTAACCCTGTTTTTCTTCTTTCTAAAAATCCAAAACATTTCTTTGTGATATCCATTTGTAAGGTTTAGCATTCTTTCTGTAATGAGATTGTGAAGTTTTCTATAAACACCTTGAAAGCTCTGGATACCCTGCAGCGCTCAGTCTCAGCCCCTTCAGTGTCTGAAGTTCTGGAAAACCTAAAAATCTGTGTCTGAAGCTGACTGTTGTTGCAAGCCTTACAATCTATCATGTGTTTCAGGTTCTAGGCAATGGAGAGAAGAGATCATGGTTATCAGGCAGTATACGTCTCTTTCAGCCTTCGTTTTCTGATAGTACAGCTGTAATACAATATATTGTCAATTACTTTTATTTCGAGCACAATTAGTGAACAGGAAGAAGGATGACTGCAGTTTCTATACTACACTCCTTAGTTTTTATCGCTAACCTTTTGTGGATGAACTCGCTCTCCAAGTCTCATATCACCCTTATGCTCATGCAGCATCTCATTTTCTGACACTTTCAAGTTACTAAAGAGAGATTGTGAAAGATGGGTAGATTCGGGTGTTTCTTTCCTACAGTGGCAACTTAAATCTTGGTATGCCAAACATCATTGCTGAAAAGATGCATGGGTACTAAAAAGATGCATTCCTAAACAGTGATACCAACAACCACGGTTGCTTAAGAAACCCTGAACTGCAGGAAGTTAGTGGCTGTTAACATTGGACTACATGAAAAAAGTGTTCCTCAGCCACATGCTTGAAAGCACTACTGGGCATGGAAAGATGGGAAGATCACATAGATTCCAAGGATCCATAGCATTTATTCAGTTTTTAGTTATTTACTTTTGATTTATAGCTTGCCATGTTGTCTAGATTCACATGCACTGTATATAAAAGAAAAATAAAGATAATGACTTTGTCCCTTGCAAATCTTGGGAGCTGAAGACAGATGATTAATAGTCCCTCGTGACAGGGAATAGAATACTAGGTTGAGGAGGTAATGGAGGAAAACCTAGGCCTCCATTAACCTCCTAACTTCAAGCTTCGGTGTTTGGTGTGAACTAGGCAGAGTATCTCAGACACACTCAGGCTGCCCCCATCCACAGTAAATTCAGATCTGCTTCCCATGTTACTTCTTTCTACACTTGAACAAGTGTAATATACATACAGGGAAGTGGCTAGAAAAGGGGGCATATCTGTTGCAACAGTTGTGTTTGCAACAATTAGAACAATTAGACTATCTTCAGCCTTAATTTTAAATACCGTATTTTACGCTCCATAGGACGCATCGGTCCATAGGATGCATGCATCCTATGGAGCATAAAATAGAGAAAAAAAGGTTTTTACTTACCTGGGCTTGGGGGCGGTTTGGGGAGGCCTGTGGGGGCTTCGGGGAGGCCTGCGCGAGCCTCTGCAGGCCTCCCCGATGTTCAGTTCGGCCGAAAACAGCCATTTTCGGCCATTTTCGGCCATTTCCGGTTTTCGCGAAAACTGTAGGCCTACCAGAAGCCCCCACAGGCCTCCCCAAAGCGCCCCCAAGCCCAGGCTTCGCACCATAGGATGCACGCTTCCCCCCCCCTATGTTTTGGGGGAAAAAGTGCGTCTTATAGTGCGTAAAATATGGTATATTTTTCCTGGTCGCAGTTTTTTGAACTTGTTTTTTAAAATCTGCGTTTCAGTGTTTGAAAATTGTTTTTAATCTTACTCTGGCTTTGATAGAATATGTACATGGCATCTATACCCATATACCCTATATCCTGCAGGATTATACCTAGCCATGAAAGCTTCCGCTCTAACTTAATTAGACCAGTGTTGATAATGGGAAACATATAAAGTATGAAATGGAGACATACATAACACTCGGTAGATGCACAACAGGGAGCCACATGTTCAGTTTGTGACCTTGACTGTTTAGAGAAATGAGTTTCACCACACTTTACAGTTTCTCCCAAGGAACATGAGTATAAACATGGCAAACAGAAAAGTTATCCGAGAGTGTAGACTACTCCTGAGACTTTTATGCAGTAGACCAGCTTCAGAGAGGTTCGCCAGACAGGTGTCTCAGTTTTATGGAAAGAGATCCTGGAAGCACCAGTGTAAGAGAAGTCAGAATGATGCCAAGAATATCTCCTACCTGTTCCAATGTTGATTCCTTGATCCTTCTCCGCTTCTCTTACATGATGGCAAGACAGAACTCGACTTCTGCCTCAGTTATCCAGCCTGTGTAACTGTACTGTTGAAATAGTTCCATTGGTGCAAACTGTTAAAAGTTACATTCTCAGACATCCTTTCAGCTCATAATATGAATTATGGAGTAATAGAAAGCCCTATGACATTGGCAGTGCAGTCCAACTTAACTTTTGGTGCCGGTTTAACCAGCGACGCAGCGAGAATGGGAGGCCCCAGAACGGAAAAGGGATTCAAATCCCCTTTGAATTCCTCTTTTGGGGGGGAATTGAATCCCTTTTCCGTTCTGCGGCCTCCCATTCTTGCTGCGCCGCTGGTTAAACCGGCACAAAAGTTAAGTCGGATTGCGCTGTGGGTCAAATAAATGTTTACTACAATAATCAGGGAAATGTTTTATACAATTGCATTATTATTCAGATGTGGCTTATCTATCAAAAAAGAATTTTAAAAATCCACGAAACTCTTACTGCATTGTCTCACTGCTCCTCCACCCTACTCAATAGAGCCTGGAATTATGCTGGAATCAGATTATGTGGTAAATGGTTGGAACGCTATATGTTCTATGTGGGTTAGGAGACACTTGTATGGTTTGTAGTCTGATGATTTCTTCCTACTCTCCTGGGCAGCATTCTATACGGAACTGTTGTAAGGATTATGACCAACTGATTGAACTTCCTAGGTTTTAACAGCCTTCCAAATACTTATTTAAATTACTAGATTTTTCTGTTTGTTTCTCAAAAATCGTATCTATTGCCAATGGGGTTTTCCCTAAATCTTTTCAATAAGAAAGATGCTTCAGTTGAATTGCCATTAAAATCAGAATTCTAAAACAAGCCTAAAATGCATTGCTTTGTCCTTGAATAAGAGTGTTATTGATTAAATTACATAGAAATTGAGAGCAACCTACTTGACATTTCTCTCAATTACACTGCACAATATATGTTGATACTCAGAATAACCCAAGTCAGTCCTTTTAGGATTAATAAGCACATCAGAAGCACCACTTACTGTATCCATGCATGACATTTTATTTTAAGCCTTACTAGGACCCAGGAATTCAGTGGAAAAGCATTTTGTTCTCTAGCTATACTGATCGGACTTCACAGTTTTTGTTTACTTTAGCAAATCCATCTGTCCCTGAAAACATACAGTAGTACACAATGTACCCACAGCAAGATATGCCAGTAATAATTTTTTTGCTATCCTTGTTTTAATTCATTGCTTTATTATTATTTATTCTAATCTGGTACAACATTATTATTTTTTTAATGTGGAACAAGTACATTTACAGAGAATCATCAGAATGCAATTGCACAAAGCTAGAAAGACTTAAAATTGTCTTTATTTCAATATATTCTACTCAATTGAATACAGAATTATTGTAGTCAAATAAATGCAATTAATGCTATGAAAAATGGACATAATCTAGCCAAAGTTAGGTGCACTTACATACCATTGAAATTAATAGGACCGAAGCAATTAACTGTGCACTTTAGATGCACCTAACGTTTGCTAGATTGCACTCCATGTGATTAATTTTGGAAATTACAAGACTGTCTGAAGATTCATTTGATGGATTATGCTTTATTGCATACCTGAAGGTGTTTGAAAATTTTATGTAGAACTCATACATTGTTAGGAAAATTCACATTAGATTTCAGACATTTCCTTGGTATTGACTGGCATTTTCCAAGGTGCATCTTTACCATCCTAAGGAGTATTTAGTAATGCAGTTTTGAGGCTAATATTTTTTTTGGCACAAGGCAGGTTATACATTTTCAGCCTAATCCAGAATCCTGCATGTACTTGGATAAGTGTGGGCTTTTCCATTAATGTCAAGGATGGAAGCAGATCTGTACATACAAAGTTATATTTTCCTAAATAAGCTTGTTCTATTAAATGAATGGGAGAGGCCCTGCAGGATAGAAAAACTATCTTGGCTGGAATAGATTTCTGTATTGGAATGTCTTGAATTATAGCCTTCATACAATTCGTTTAGCTCTTCCTTCCAAAAGAACGACTTGCCAAGCAACTTTTAGGTTGCTTTTTTTTCCAGAATGAGAAAGATCTGATACACATTCTCAATATTTGGTAAGATTTGCTTTGTTATACCAGGTTCCTGATTTGGACTTATTTGATGCTGAAGAATATCTAAATGAGCTAAATGCATTTTTTTCCTTCTCTTTTTTTATTGATTGCCTTGCTCTGCTTCTTCCTTCTATTGGTTTATGATTATTCCTTTTAAAGAGATATTGCAATTCAAGATTGAAAAGTCACACTGTGTTTCTCAGGATTCATATCCAACAGTTAAAAACTCTAGGAATTATAATGCAGATGAGCACATCCTCTATAATACAGGAAAACAATGTTCAGGAATAGTTTTTTGGAAATAATATATAAATATATCACTTTTTCACATACTATGGAACAGCAGAAGTGGCTCCATAGTTAATGCAACTTGGCTTTTCAGCATTCTAATGCTTGACCACTGTATTCCTCATAAAATCAATATGACTTGAGCTGCAGCAGTTTAAGTTTTTGCTGTATTGAGTGATGTTTCTTGTTTGAACTGTTTTGTTCTCCTCACCCAAAATATGTGTGTTTTTTCCCCTCTCAGTATTTAAGATAATGTCAACATTGAAGCATATTTGAAGGGTCTCATTTTTGCTGATTTGATAGAAATTGTTATTTATTCCTCAAGTTATGAGGTTGCAAAGTTTGTATTTTAATCGTTGGGAAGTAAGATGAGGGCCAGTTATGAAACACATCACTTTCAGATATTAAAACACATATGGAGGGCCAAGGGAAAGTGCTGGCAGCTGTTTAAGCATTTGGAGAAACAGCTGTGAGCACTTCTCATTTTCCCTATACACTTCAGTATCTAAAAGAGACATGTGCAGCAAAGCCATTACAGCACAGAGGTGTGAAACCTCTCTGAGCTGAGTCTGGGAATGCTCTCCCAGTTAGCCCTGAGAAGGATGTTATCCCCTGCTTAAAGTGAAAGTATATATCTGATCCCAAGGTATACAGTTGGCTCCAGGCCAGGAAAAGGTGTCACCAGGGGAAAGGGGGAAAATCTTTTCTTCTGTTTGAAAGGGACAGTTTATCCAGTTGTTCAACTGGTGTCCACTATCCCATTCAACTGAGGAGGAGCAATGATGTTGCTGAAGGGGGTGCAGCACTGTAAGTGGTGCCACGTCACACCGGTTTGCAAGGCGCAGTGCAGCGCCTTGCACCACTTATGGTCCCACACCCCCTCTAGCAACGCCACTGAGGGGGAGAAGTCGTTCTTCTGAGATGTACAGCTAGCTCGCATCTTTAGAGAGAAACATTCCTTTCTCCCATCCAGCCAGGGACTCCCACTCTCCAGTCAGAAAGAGAAAGCAAATCCTTCCCTCCCTGAAGACTCTTCTTTTTAAAGTATCCATAGCCACATTAAAAGAAGCAATCAACAAGATATAGCAATGGTAATCCTCCCTTCCACTTGGCAAAGTTGTTATCCTTCTTAGCCCAGCAGAGAGAGGCTCTTAAAGCCAAATCATGCAGCTAGTATTATAGAGTGAAGGAATGGGATTTAGCCCATCTCTGCTGTAGCAATGACTAAGCTACATTGGGCGGGGGGGGGAGCTAAATGAGTGTGTATATTGTGTACGAAGGACGTACGTGTGTGTGTGTGTGTGTGTGTGTGTGTGTGTGTGTGTGTGTGTGTGTGTGTGTGTGTGTGTGTGTGTTATTGTGTATGTGTTGGGTACTTGTCTGTGAGAAGTGTTTTTATGTGTTCGAGAGAGAGGTTTTACTCACATTAAGTCATATGCTTTACATGGATTTTAAATTCTTTGCCATGGCCTTGGGACTACTCTCACAGCCCGATCCTGCTTGTAATGGTGGCATACCATGAGGTACACCAGCACTACGAGAGCCCTGCCATCATGGCACCCCCTCCACCAGCAGCTGCTGCTTGGCTGCTGGTGCAACAGCTAGAAAGCCACACACCTCCAGCAACATGACTCAGACTGGCCGCCACAGGGTTCTACTGACAGAGGCGAGAAAGAGGTGGAACGGAGGTGGGATGAGGCAGAACTGGTGGCCACCAGATCCCAAACCCCTATCCCAGGCCAGACAGTAGGCTCCTCAGAGTTATGCTAGCAACAGAGCTGGCATAGCTTTGAGGAGGCCCCTTGTGGCTGATGGAAAAGAAAGGTATAGGATAGAATTGAGCTGCATAGGATTGGGCGCAATTCTTAGAGTATATTTATAGAGAAAACTTGATATAGAGTATTGGGCCAGGTAGGATTGAGCCGTTAGTATTCCTTATAGAAAAAGTTGATATAGAGCAGAGATTTTCAACCTTTTTCTTCTCATGGCACATTGACCTCTATGGTCTTCACCCATTGCGATGTCACTGCCAGCTTCCAGGGGATTCTTCCAGGTTCTGCATCTCTGTTTCTAGAGCAATTGTCTGGAGTAATGAGGTGTTTGTCTCTCTTCCTCCGCTGGTTTCTTCGAGCTGGTGGAGGAAGAGTAACAGACAATTCAGTACTACAGACAGTTGCCCTAAAAATAGAGCCACAGAACCCAGAAGAATTTTTCAATTTTCAGCGATTTTTCAACTGCTGTGCTCCAAATTCCCACAGCACACCTGTGGACCTTTCATGGCCCACCAACATGCCGCAGCACACCGATTGTAAATCGCTGATATAGAGTATCAACTAGATGCTTAATTCCTGAATCATTCATTCTCTCTCTCTCTCTCTCTCTCTCTCTCTCTCTCTCTCTCTCTCTCTCTCTCATTGAATGTCTGACGTCTGGCTGGCCTCATGCTCGAGTTGTCTGCTCTGCATGCACTTGGTATCTTCTTTTGTGCTTGTTACAGCATAGTTGTAATTTGTATAATGTTAGGTTGATCTTTTCAGATCTGATATGTGTGAATACCTTATATTGTGGCAAGGGACCTTCAAGAGCTGTACACCTTGCATGAACAGAGTGCATCAGAATGTGGGCTCCACTACTTTATTGTGAGGCTCTAATCCTAGATAAACAAATAAGCCAAGCAGGACAGTGGAGGATTATTTGGGTGAGGTGTTGTACAACTCTTCATTGCACAAATTATAGATTTCCTTGTAATTCAGTACATTTCCTTTTTAAAAGAAGGAAATAGTAAAATAAAAAACGTCTTGTGTTTTAAGAAGAGAATAAAGACTCTTACAAGTTCATTCATGCTCTAAAAAGTGTTGAAATGTTAAGACAAGGCATATGCTTTTGTTTCTGCACTGTGTAAGCATTAAAGATGTACATTTTCACATGTTCTGTTCACATGCAAGTTAGGTTCCATGTACCCACAATTTGCCTTGTGGCATAATCCTATTGTGCCCTTGCACCAGTAGAGTGCGTGCTCTTCTGGCGCAAAAGTACCAAAATGTTGTTCGTGACAGAGCGCCTAAAAGCTGTGCTGGCAGGAAGGCCTGCACCATCTCGCCGGCGCCAGTGCAAGCCAGAATGCGCGCTGGTGTAGGTAGGTGCTGCACTGAGCAGCAGTGGTGGTGGTGATGGGGGCAAGGGTGGGCGGCACTGGCACACGCTGTATCCTAACCCTCTTCCTGGGTCTTCAAATGACTGGTGTAGGTTCGAGTAGACCCATTGTGGGGGCTGGGGCTTTCCCGAGGCAAGGAGACAAATGTCCCCTTACCTTAAGGAGACCACCTACCTCCTGATTTTCCCCACAGGATGCAGCGTAGCCTGTGCTGGCACCGCTGCATCGGTACAGGGAAAGTTAGGTAGGATTGGGCTTGCCCGTCTCTAGCCCCAATTCTCTGCTTCTGCAGGTTAGGAACAACAAAATTTGAAATCAATGTTACATACATATCTGATGTTTGCTCTTAAGTTATTAACTTTTAATTCTACTAACAAACATCCTAGGAAGTTTATCTGAAACTGCAAAGCTCAATTCATCTTAAACCATAAATGAAATTAGCGGAATTCAGCCATAGTACTTGCAGACTTGGTCTGTGCTATTTGTAAACAATTAATAAATTCATTTAAAGAGAGCTAACTTCATCTAATGCCCAATCCTATGTGTGCTGAATCATTTCATCTAATGCCCAATCCTATGTGTGCTGAATCATAAATGAGGGTCTGCACCCTCCTTTCTCTTAGTGATTTGTGTTCCTACATGACAATACACTTTCCAAGTTCTATCAGAACTTACTGTTCCTCTTGTTTCCCTGGACTTCTTTCACTGTACACATTTTTCAGTCCTGCCCTATGCATGTCTGCTTGGAAGTAAGTTCCATTGAGTTCAGTGGGACTTACTCACAGGTAAGTATTATAATATTGTAGCTTTTATCTATCATGTTGTACCTGGAGGAAGCAACGTTATTGTCACTAATGTGTGCCACTTTCCTATAAAACGGTTTATAGGGAAAGTAAGGGCTTGTTTGCCACACACACACACACACACACACACACACACACACACACCCTTCAGATTCAGTGTTCAGCCTACAGAGGAAGAGGATTGGGGCTAGGCAGTGAAACACCATTGTGGTTGCATGGAGCTGAACGTGTTATTGATCACAATATGTGAGACTTTTCAACATCTTTGTTATATTTCCATACTTTTTAGCGCACAGAGAGACTCTGTGAGACCCTGGAGTCTTATTTTAAACCAAAGGCTTTTTCATACTGCAATATAATATATGACACATACATGTATGCACAGCATATTAATAGAAGGTTTTTTTATATATAAAAGATGAAGTTGACAGGCTTTTGCTTTGACTGGGAAAGGGAAGGGTATGTATATCATGCATTAGTCAAGTCTTTCATTATTTATTCAGGTTGACTAAGTGAAACTACATCCCAACATTTTCTGTATTGCCTCTTTAACCTACTAAAATGATTGATCCATGTTCACTTACTGTATGTAACTGTAGAATCTTTCTCCTGCTAGGTTTTCCTGTTGTCTGTTTCTCTCTATCCAATGTAGTGCAGTTCTTATTCTCCCTGTGTTTAACATCTGTTAACTAATTTAACTTTCGCCTGATAGTCAATTTGTGTTAATCTTCTTCTTTTTTTCCTTGCACTTTTTTTCATTTTTCTTCCGATGCTTGAAATAGAAGTGGAGCAAAAAGGTAAATAACGTATATAGTCCAAATCCCCCAGCTCCTTGTTATGTGCCTTATGGATGTTAACCTCCTCCCCACCCCTCCCCATAACACTCTGATACTATGATAATCAGCAGGATCTCATAAGTATACCTCATAAAGAAGTCGACTTTGCAATAAACCAACTTGGCTGCTAAACTGACTCGGCTACTTAAAGCAGGTGGCGGGATTTAGTGTCTGACATACCTGCTCTGGGATGGAGATTCCCTTTGCTTTCTTCCTCCCTTTCTCTCTCTTTCCCTGTCTTTCTCTTACCCTTGACTACTACTTGTTAATAAAATGTCATCTTGCTTGGCTTCCAGAACCCTCTCCATAGCATGCCATTATTACAGGGGTTCCTGGTCTGTTTCATCCATCGCTTTGGTTGTCCTTTGTTTCTGTTGCTCCTAATTGAGATCTCTATATACCTGATGTTTTTAGTTTGATTTTTTTGTCAAATGTTGAGGCACTTTTTATTTTCAGACTTAAAATTTCTTATAAGTTTATAACTTAACAAAAAAAATCATAATTGAACTGCTGCACACGTTGAAAGGACGGAAAAATAAATGCTGTATTGGTTATAAATGCAAATATAGTTCTATAGTGCCATATACATGGGTGTGCCATAGAACCTTGGGTGATAACAAGGGAGAACACTTCACATACTGGTTACTATGGTAACTTTAAGAACCACGGATAACAAAGGGTAATACATGTATATTGTATATGAGTTATAAAGCATTGTTGCCAGCTAAAAGGATTGTTTCTTCTGTATAGTCACTTGTACTTTTTTACCTAGGCTTTGTTGAGTAAATTTTAAATTGTGTTTTACATTTTTTTTAATAAATCTTGTCTTGCTTTTCTCTGTGACTGCTAGTTTTTGTTTGCCCTGGGACGTTGAAAGCCGTTGTGGATTCTCCAAATTTATATGAAGCGGAACAAAAAGCTGGTGCCTGGTGCAAAGATCCTCTTCAGGCTGCAGATAAAATATACTTTATGCCATGGACTCCTTACCGTACCGATACCTTGATAGAATATGCTTCTTTAGAGGACTTCCAAAATGGACGCCAGCAGACGACATATAAGCTTCCAAATCGAGTGGATGGTACTGGATTTGTGGTATATGATGGTGCAGTCTTTTTTAACAAGGAAAGAACCAGGAACATTGTAAAGTTTGATTTAAGGACTAGAATTAAGAGTGGAGAGGCTATTATAAATTATGCTAACTACCACGACACTTCTCCTTACAGATGGGGGGGAAAGACTGATATTGATTTGGCAGTGGATGAAAATGGCTTGTGGGTAATTTATGCTACAGAGCAAAACAATGGAATGATAGTTATTAGCCAACTGAATCCATATACTCTGCGTTTTGAAGCAACATGGGAAACAACATATGACAAACGGGCAGCATCCAATGCTTTCATGATATGTGGGGTTCTCTACGTGGTGCGATCAGTATACCAAGACAACGAAAGCGAAACCGGCAAAAACTCAATTGATTACATTTATAACACCAGGCTAAGCCGAGGAGAATATGTAGATATTCCTTTCCCCAATATGTACCATTATATTGCTGCTGTGGATTACAATCCAAGAGACAATCAACTGTATGTCTGGAACAACAACTTCATTCTACGATATTCTCTAGAGTTTGGCCCTCCTGACCCTGCTCAAGGTAAGAATTCTCTTCCATTTCTGTTTCTTTAAATACTAGTAACCTGCTACTAAAATGTGCCTGCTAGTAAAATTACACTTCATACTATTTGGTATTAGCAATCACCACATGCTTGATTTTTTAACGTAAAAAGCCATACAATTTGAATTTAAAATTGTACCTAAGCCATTATTCTATAACAATATATTGAATGGTACATTTTTGCTTCCTGGGTGTATGCACAAAACAATCTATCAGTTTGGAATGAGAAGAATGTTAGCATTGGTGCACCTGACTTTAGAAGTGAATATCATGTGTTAGTATAATAATGTTCAAATCCGTGACGGGGTGAGCTCTCGTTGCTTGGCCAGCTCCTGCCAACCTAGCAGTTCCAAAGCATGTTAATGTGAGTAGATAAATAGGTACCACTTGCGGGAAGGTAAACAGCGCTCCGTGTTCCAGCCGCATGCTACGCGCTGCGGCAAGGAGAGTCATGCCGGCCACATGACCACGGAGGCATCTTCGGACAACGCTGGCTCTTCGGCTTTGAAATGGAGATGAGCACCACACCCTAGAGTCGGACACGACTGGACTTAATTGTCATGGGTCACCTTTACTTTTTTTTTTAACCTTAAATAC
The DNA here is from genome assembly GCA_026170595.1 of Plestiodon gilberti rubricaudatus. NCBI lineage: Eukaryota > Metazoa > Chordata > Lepidosauria > Squamata > Scincidae > Plestiodon > Plestiodon gilberti. The sequence continues at coordinate 136,322,064 of JANXHW010000004.1, read as the reverse complement.
AGTATATGAGCAGACCTTTTAAATTTTTTGGAGCTAGAATAAAAGGTGTCAGGTTGAAAGAGCTAGGAGATAGCTGCAGTTAGGCTGTTCTTGTCTTGTCAAGTTTTGCATTTCATAGCCTCCAGTATGAGTTTAAAGCAGGATTAGCCAATGTGTTTGTAGCATGTTATGTTATGGTATACAATTGTAGCAATAACAAATGCAAGTTAAGAGTATTCAAAAGCAGCACTGCTACCAAAAGGCTTGTATTGTTACATAAGATGGCAAGGACCACATTAGGAAATGTGTTTCACTGGAAAAAAAAATTCCGATAAGCATGATCATGGGTTCACGTGCAGCGATGAAATTAGAGGATGTACGTTTTGAAGAATATTTTGGCAAGGACACCCAGGCAGAGCAATAAAGAAAAATTGTAAGCTGCTTAAATCCATTCAGTTAAAAAGAATAATATTCCTGGAATGTTGTTGTGGGCTTCAGTAAATCTGCATTTTGTTGACTTTTTATTTACGTCATACTGGATATTTCGATTCAGCTTTTATACTTCAGCGTTTTCCCTTTCATTAAGGAAAACTGAACTGGTTGACATGATCAGAAATGTAGAATACAGTACTATCTATATAACCATCTACCCACCCACCTCTAATCTATGTATCCACTGTATGTGTTCCAGTGTGTGCTTCCACAATAACACATGTAGTATTTCTGATCTTGAATCTTAGAGAACATTCCCTAAATTCTATTTATTTATTTATTTTAAAAAAATATATCCCGCCTTATCCTATGCCAAAGGCAAATGCCCAAGGCGGCTTACAACAAAAATTAAAATACATAGTTTAAAATAATACAGAAAATAAGTTTAAACAATATATAACTAAATTTAAAAACAATAAAATCCACTGGAGGGGGGGCACAAAAGCAGCATGGCAGAGCATCTTGAGACACAGGAGGCAGACCATCACCCAAACGCTAGATGAAACAAAAACGTTTTGAGCCCTCGCCGAAAAGTCATGAGGGAGAGAGTGATTCTCAGATCCCCTGGCAGGGAGTTCCACAGTTGTGGCGCCACAGCAGAGAAGGCTCGCCCACGTGTTGCCACTCCCCTAACTTGCGATAGAGGTGGTACCCGCAGGAGAGCCCCCTCAGATGACCTAAGAGAGTGGGCCGGAATGTATGGGAGAAGGCGGTCCCTCAGATATCCTGGACCCAAACCGTGAAGGGCTTTAAAGGTCATTACCAGCACCTTGAATTGGGCTTGGAAACGAATGGGCAGCCAGTGCAGCCGCTGAAGCAGCGGTTCAACAGTCAAACCGCCTAGCTCCAGCGACTACCCGGGCCGCCGCATTCTGCACTAATTGCAGCTTCCGAACCGTCTTCAAGGGCAGCCCCACGTAGAGCGTGTTACAATAATCCAGTCTTGAAGTCACTAAGGCGTGGACCACCGTGGTCAGGTCCGATCGACTCAAGTACGGCCGCAGCTGGCGCACCAGCCGAAGCTGGGCAAACACACCCCTGGCCACAGCCGCCACCTGGCTTTCCAGGGAGAGCTGTGAATCCAGAAGTACTCCCAAGCTGCGCACCCGTTCCTGCAGGGGGAGTGCAACCCCATTCAGAACGGGCAGGTGTCTCAGTACCTGCATCGAAGCTTTCCTGACCAGTAGGACCTCTGTCTTTTCTGGATTCAATCTCAACCTATTAGCCCTCATCCAGACCCCAACCGCCTCCAGGCAGTGCTCCAGGACTTCCTGGATTCTATAAATGCTATAGAAATGTTAAAAAGACTATCATCAACAGGAAAAAAATGAGATATTTGAAATTACTGTTGACTAATTTCATTGCACATGAAAATGAGCAAACTCAGGAAGATAGTGGAGGACAGGAAGGCCTGGCGGGATGTGGTTCATGGGATCACGAAGGGTCGGACATGACTTAACGACTGAACAACAACAACAATTTCATTGCAGGGTATTTTCAAACTAAAAAACCATAGATGTTCCTGTGGTATATTTCAGTCACCCTTTTATTCAAGCAGACTTTGAATGTCCCAAAGTGTGTTTGTCAGCGAAATCCTGTGTAACTTTGCACTGATGTAACAGCAGATGCACTGGTGTAAGTGCACTTACACCGGCATAAGTGTACTTACACTGGTGCAAAGTTACACAGGATTGTGCTGTGAAGCATTTAACCCACATTAGTGTTCATAAGAATAATTCCCACAAGTATCCTTTGCATTCTCCACCCCTAGCAAGTCCAGGTAGGGCAGAGAAAAAATCCACTCTGAAACCATGGAAAACCACTGCCAGTTAGTGTCAACAATATTGATCTATATTGACCAATGGTCTGACTCATAAAGCAACTTCCTATGTTTCTCAGAACAGCCCTCTGTTTGTTTGTTTGTGTGTGTGCGCGCGCGCCTGCGCAAATAAATCCAGTCGTACCATGTTTTACCTCCTTAATCTGTATATACAAAAGAATAGTTAATGCATATTAATAGTAAACCTGCTGCGGAAGTCATGTTTGGACGTACAGTGTGAGTGTGTGTGTGTGTGTGTGTGTGTGTGTGAGAGAGAGAGAGAGAGAGAGAGAAGAAATTTGGATATAAAAGTTAATTTAAAATGCAAACAAATCCCTTTGCGAAAGCACAATTAAAGCATTTAATAGTTAATTAATCTGCTTAATCCAAGTGAACTTGAGTACAGGGTGAGGATGGATCTAATTCAGCCTAGTTTAATTAATGTGGTTCAAAAGATACTGATTATGAGGTTATACCTCTAGAGTTCATTTCATTTGTGCCTTCCATCTTCCATATGTTTTGCAAACAATGAATGGCCACTCATTGTGCAAAGGAAGGGGAAGAAATGGACTGAAAAGCTTTGGGGATCATTTTTTTCTTTTCAATGATCTGAGTTTCTACAGATTGTTTAGGACTGTAGATCAGAGGTGTTTCTACGGTAGGGGCCCTACTGTAAGTTGCGCCCCGTCCTAGTACCATGTTTACAAACCGGAATGAGGAGGCCCCGCCCCCTCGCCAGCGGAGCCATTCCACGCTGCGAAGGTGCTCGGTAGGTGCTAACTTTCGGTAGGGCCCCTACCGTAGAAACGCTTCTGCTGTAGATAGTTTATACAGATTGTTTAGGTGTTGGGGTAGTATTTCTGGGTGTTTCTGTTTTGGGGAAAGGAGGTTGCCTTCTGTAAAGGAAGATTGCCATAACATCAAACACTTAATGATGTCATGGGGTCAGTGCCTGTACAGCAGAAGTCATGGCCTCTTCTGCTGGAATGCCTAATTTGGGACCATTATGGCAAACTCGGCAATCTTTGCCACTTCACCTGTGATGGGATCTGTAATGATATATTGACCTACTCAATGAGCCCTCTATCTTTCATCTGTCAGCACCTGGCTGCACCATAGCTTCCTACTACAAAAATGGTTCCAACCTTGTTATCTTTAGCTTTGTGACTAAAAAGAGCCCATTGTCACATTCATCTGACTTGCTCTCCTGAGCTTAGACAATAATTTCACTCTCAAGGCCAAATATCATTGTTCAACTCCAACATGTGTTTTTTCCTGAGCTATATCATGAGATAATTGCTTCTGTTAGTTCTCCATATAGCAATAGTTGCAGCACTGTCAGAGCTGCTTTTCTACTTGAGTCTACCATTCTTGCACTGCCTAATCCATACTCTGACATGTTTCTGCCTTTTTGTATTTATCGGCGTATAAAACGCACTGGTGTATAAGACGCATCTTCCTTTTGGCCCTGGGTTTCAAAGAAAAAAAAAGATTTAAAGCATTTTTGGGCCACTTGGCCACTTACTGCTTGGCTGCTTAATTAGCTAATTTACATAAATTGCACAAAAATACCAGGATCTCTTTTAAAACACACAGCAATAAGACACATGAACAAAATGCACCAGAATTTAAATACCAAGTACAAAAAAACCCAGACTCAACTCTTTTTTCCCCCAACCCACCCATGCACAGTTTCCAAAGTAAACATAAATCCCAAATACAAAACCCCCAGACTCAACTCTTTTTCCCCCACCCCACCCCTGCAGTTTCCACAGTAAAAAACATAAAAGTACAAAAAAAACCAGACTCAACTCTTACCACCTTACCACCCCCAGACTCAACTCTTACCAACTCTTAAACAACATAAATCCCAAATACAAAAACCCCAGACTCAACTCTTTTCCCCCACCCCACCTATGCAGTTTTCAAAGCCTCCCAACTAGGCCCAGTTCAGAAGCTTACCCATGCTGCATTCAAGAGCAGGCCCTCGGCAGCTCAGCTGAACTGAACTGAGCACAGCGCCCTCTGCTGGCTGCTGAGAAGCTCAACTCATGTACGTGCATAAATTAAAGCCGACAAACAGCTGTAGATCGGATAGATTAGTTAGGGAAGAAAGCACAAGGGAGCTCTCAGGCTCCGGAAAAACGCGGTAAGCCCGAAAATGCTTTGAAACGGGTAAGGGAGGGAAAGGGATTTTTTAGTATTGGCGTATAAAACGCACCCTACTATTTTGGGTCACAAATGTAGACAAAAAAGTGCATCTTATACGCCAATAAATACGGTATATTCCACTCTTTAACCATAGCATCCAGAGTGGCTTATAAAAATAGAAAGAAAACAACTAAGAACAAATTTTAAAATACGATATTTAAACACACACACACACACACACACACACACACACACACACACACACACACACAGATCAAAATTCCATTGTAAAACAATTCTAAATGCCATTTTAAAGAATATATAACAACAACAACCCAGTATTTATTTATTTATTTTCTATAGTATTTATAGTTTATATATATTTGGCAGTTCCACAGACAGGGTGCTACAGGAGCAGTTCAGTGGCTGGAAGGGGTGGATCCCGGCAGCAGTAACTTACACCGGGATCCTATACCTGATTTATCAGCCCAACCTGCCCCTTTCTTTTGCTCGGACTTACACCGGCTATGTAATTGACACTTTAGGCGATCAGAAGACCTACTGAAGGATAAGTTAAAAAAATTACTTCCCTCTCGGTGGCCTTCTAGTTTTTTCCGCCCCCCCCCCCCCCCATAGCATGCCGCACGTGTGCTATTGGTGCAGCTGCATGCTATGGAATGGTGGGGGATAGGATTGGTCAGTAAGGGTGAATTTGCTGTAATTTGCATTATGCTATGATGTTTCAGCATGCCCTCTGAAAGACACACGGGGAGCACAGTTCAGGAGTGCTCACTGTGCATGGAAAAATAGTGAAAACCTACAAGTTTTGCTTATTTTTGTCAATATCTTAAGTACATGAGAAAACTGTCCCAGTCTTTGATTTGATTCATTTGGACCCTTCTCAGCCTTCTGAAAACTGAATTATACATACACAGTAAAAGCTAAATAGCTTTGGGATTATTAATGGACTTGCTCATGCCCAATGAGATTTTCCCTTTTTTCATTGAGCTGCAGATCCAACTGTTTTTAGCTCTTGTTGCACTTTAAAATGAAATTTTCTTTGTGATTGGATGGGTTAAAAGGGACTGATGTTATAGAAACACAAGCTCACAGTTTTACTGGCTGTGAATAACTAGTCAAACAGTTCTCTGTATCCTAGTCTATATACTGTATTTTGGATTATTGCATAATATCCAATGGGGGAACACCCCCCCCCCATCCATACGCAACTAGCACTGCGTAGATTGGGATTCTGGCATATTACTGAACTATATGTATAGTGTCATGAAGATATTTCTTTCGTTTGATACCCCCTTTTTATTACCCTGATTCATTAATTATAGAAGAACTATGTTCCTTCTGAGTTTATAGATAATTGCCCACCTACTTGTAAGTATTTTAAAAATCCAAGACAAGTAACCTTAGATCTACTTCTTCTGATTCAGATGTCCTTTCCTCCTCATCAGATCCTAATCTTTTGTCTATTTTGTTGATTTTCATCTGACCCTTTGCTAAGTTCATTATTGCTGATATTCAGAGATTTCCAGTATATTCCATAATCGTTTGTTTGGGTGCCTTTTGGCACTTCCTAGGGGTGTGTAGCCAGACAGGTGGTAGAAACTTGAAAGAGTGTGGGTTCTCTGATCTACAGGGACTGCTGCAGTTATGCCTATTGTTTCATAATGAGATATTCCTTGCTGTCGCTCCTTAAACAGGAATGCTGCTCCGTGCAAATACTCGTTGCCAGCACTATTCATTTCCCAATACAGATGGAATCTTTATAAAAAAAAATCTTTATAAAATCTTTATATCTTTATATTCCATCTTTCCTCTGCAGCACAGTCTTAAACCAGCATTTCTGTTTGGCATTCTGGAGACAGTTATGAAATCACTTTGCAGCTAGCCCCGGGGAGGGAGGGAGGGAATGAACAGTGCTGTCTAGGAGCATCTCAGGTCTTTTACCTAAAAAGTGCTTGTTAGCCAGTCTATAATTCCTCCTTGTGTCCTATTGTATTGAATTGAAAGCTAGGCTAAAATAAAGAGATTCTGAATTCTCGTACTCTTCCAACAACACTTTCTCTTGCAAACCATTCTCTATTTCTTGACTTCCAGATCTGTTTGGATGCTTGTGGTGCCACCTTTAGGGAAGGAAGTGCAGACGTCTCCAGTCAGGTTTTGCGTAGTAAATAAAAACAGTACTGAATCTCAGTTTTTCAGTTGCTTCTGCTTGTACTTCTAAGTATATCTCTTAGCTCTTAGTTTGAAATATGAAATGGTGCATAGTTTTTGCAAAAACACACTCCCCATTACTAAAAATGTGCAGCTCATTTTTCAGACAAAGCAGATGTGCTTGAGAAGTCATTTAATGGCCACATGGGTGGCACCGGAGTCTGTCTTGGCAATGGAACAGCTGCACATAGCGTGCTGGATGAAATTATATGCTCTTGTGATTCTAACCTCATAACTGAACTTCAGAAAAGAGTCATCATGATCCCTTTTAGTGATGTTAAGCTGGAGGGCACAAAGCTCGCGTAAATGCAATCGAAGTTATCCCAAAGTAAGAGGAGATGAGAGAGTATTAATTGCACTGTTGTTGATAGAGATTTCTGTCGTGAAGAATGTCTTAATTAAGCACATGGTGTCATTGAATATCTAGACTATTAGTATTACAGAACATTTTCCCAGGTCTTTCTCAGAACACCCCAAGATGTGAATCAGCAGTGGCTTCTTGACACTTTTGAAAGTGCCTATGATGCTTTTGACAAATGTTAATTGAGAAAGCACTGAAAGCCTCGGCTGCATTGTAATCAAAGGAAAATTGCAGAGGTTTCACAAGATGTCAAGAAAGAGCTTGCAGAGAAGACAGACAGGTTTGAATAGTATTTTGCCGCAGGTAGGCTAGGTAAGACGTTCAGCAGGATTGCACAGGCAACTCTAGATCAGTCTGTAAGTGAGACTGGAAGTCAAACATAGCGCTCAAGGTGTTCCTGGTTTGTGATAGAAAATCAGCATCAGAACACCCTGACTTTCCAAGGAGTGTTGTTGTTTTTTGGTGGTACAAAGCTAGAAACATGAAATAACAATACCTCATGGTTTTCTTTGCTTCTTTGATTAATTCATAATACCTAGAGTAAATTTAAAATATATATGGGGTAAAAAAAAATAAGATACACACGCGCACAAATAATAAATCTGCATAGAAGTTTTATACTCTGTGCTGTCATAAACTGTCTTCAAGAACAGCCCACAGTAAAATATCTGTGTTCCAGTTTTCTGTGAAACACATCCCCCCCCCGCCTCCCAAAAACTATATGGAGATGATGGGATGGTTAGAGCTTTGACCATTTTAGGATTGCAAAAAGATTTATGTTGGGTTTTATTTCATCAGACTCTTGTCCTTGTGCTCAAAGAACTGGAAACTCCATCTCTTTTAAAAGAAAGAAACATTCTTTTCAAGTCCTTTGAAAGACAGGCTGGTGCCTCTCTCCTTGTTTGCATTTGTGGTTAAATTCAATTTACATTCAAGAATATATGTTTTTGATAAGTTCTTGCCTAAGGATAGAAGAGGTTTAAATCCTGTGTTTTAAAAGCATAAGCCTTTAGGAAATAAGTGTCAAAGAAAACATTTAAACCTGAAAAGTGTCAGATCCAGTTGTTTCCACAAGGCCTGACACAGAAAGGAGTGAATGCTTGTCACCGTTTGTAAATTCCTCCAGGCAGGGACCTGTCTTCTCTTTGTCTGTCTGCAAAAGTGGCAGGCACACCTGTGGAGAAAGTGAAATGAAAACCAAAGTTATGAGTTGTGTTCCTCCACTAGCCAATATTGCTTTGAATTTTGCTGTAGCCAGGGGCAAACAAATACCCCAATGAACAGGCTAGGTTTGCCAACTCTCCCTGTTTGGATGGTAGAATACCAGCATCAAGTGTAAGCAACCTTTCTGACATTTTTCATTTTACCTTTTGATAGTTGGCAATTTGTTTTTTTGTTTTTTTCCCCTACTTTGAAGTTTTCTGGAAACTGTTATTTACAATTACACAAAGCTTTTAAGAGCTGAAATGGATCAAACCAGAAATCCTTCTGTGCAAATTATTATAAGCAGGGCTTAATTTCTGGGGAACCTCAGATTCTAGCGATTTTTTTTAACTCCAGGAAGAGCACTGCTTTTTCAGTTCTTCCCCACCATCAATGGGTGTGCATAAAGTAGACCTAAACTACCACTATGCCGAACACAGCCTAGCGTCCATACGTGATGGGAACCAAGTCAGACCATTGGTCCATCTAGCTCTGTATTGTCGACACAGACTAGCAGTGGCTCTGCAGGTTTTGAGATGGGAGCCTTTTCCAACCCTACCTGCAAACGCTAGGGATTGAACCTAGGACCGTCTGCATGCAAACCAGGTGCTGTACAGCTGACTGACAGTTCTTTCCCAAAGGGTACATAGGTTACACTATAAAGTCCCAAAGTGTCTGCTCTGGAATTTCAAAGCCAAGGTCACAAGCTAACAAGCACTTGGCAGGCCTCATTGCGTAGACCTTGGGCTGCATTTGGCAGATGTGGCATAAAGGCAACTTTAGGAAGGATTTTAATGGGGATATATTCCTCACAGACACACCTCAAGAACTCTGACCTCTGAGAATTCATGGCCATTTTTTTCAGCTCTACAGGGGAAAAGGGGGAATGAAAGGTGTTTTCTGGTTTTCCTGCCAAAAACTGTGAAGTCCGTGTCAGAATTATTGCAACCTCCTACATTCTGGTCCCAATATTTAATTAAGAAAAAATAAATAAGTATACCAGAGTTGTGCATGTTCAAATAATGTATGGTTTGACCCATACTGTAGCAGTTTAAAGATAACAAACAGCCCAATCCTATTCAATTTATAGTTTGAGATTATTGTTTCAGGAGAAGGAAAGAAAAGAGTTTAACCTTGTGTGTATCCTTAGAGGGATTACACTTCCTAGTAATGGTTGTCAGCCATTTCATATGCTTCCCAGTATAAGTGTTTCACAGCTTTTGTGTAACTTCTACGCTGACACCCTCATGGCAACCTAAGCTGTGCTGAATGTTGTTATTCCCCAACTCAGTGTAGATAATGGAAATCATTAAAAAATGTTTCGGTTATTAGTCCATTTGATAATCACTTGAGCAATCATTTTTGGGTGAAAACATCTCCATATACATGTTTAGATCTATAAAATTAAATGCTGGTGGTGCATCATTTCTTTCTGTGATAGTTGCTCACGTTATTTGTACAGATAGAGATGACGAGAGCTTAACTGCTTAGCATGACACTATTAATCATCTTGTTCTGTGTTACTGTATTTAGAAATGTGATCTGAACAAATACAAATATCTAGTGCCATTGGTTTTACTTTTGGTATGGGTAGGGACTAGAAACTTGCCTGTGATGTGGCCTTTATGCTGGGGGTGCTTGTTGTCCAGACAGAAGATGTCCCAAAATACCAATTGAAAAGAAATTCCTCAGTGCTTGAAGAGTTGGTTTTGCCACTTCAATTAATGTGTTGATGTCATTATCAGCTCAGTAGAATTAACAGTTTCAGAGCTCAAATCAGAAGTTACTTGTTCAAAATCAGTTGTCTTGACAAAGATGATTAAACTGTTAATGATTAAAAATAGATGATTAAACTGTGTGTACTTGCTACTGCCTTGAACTAGTTCTTTCTTCATACCTGCTTTATCAAAATTGGGGGAGGGAAGAGATGTTAAAAGGCAACACCAAAACAACACCTGCTTGCTAGAGTGTTTTTTTATTATTATTAAACTGTTTGGGTCTAATCAGGCATGCTGGAAATCTCTGAAGCAACAATGGCAGTGGGATGGGAAGATGTTGCAGTAATTATCTTCTTGCAAGTTGAAGAATGGGTGACATGAATTTAGGGCTTTGTTTTGTTTAACAGCCTGTTTATTTACAACCTTCCTTGCTTCTGAGTTTTTTTTTTTTAAAGGAAGGGATATTTTGCTCTTTAAATATAGATTTTTTAATGAAACTTGGATCTACATGACTCTGCCTTTTTTCGTTATTGTTGCAATGTGGTGTATATATTTATCATGCAGAGATAATTCAATACTAATACCTCCTGGCTTTTAGAAATATAGCTATCGGTTTATTTTAAGGAAATGCTTTTATAAAGAGAAAGTGCTGCACTAACACATTAGGGTTACAATTCTGTGCATACTTACCCAGGAGTAATCTCACTTGATCTCAGAACCATATACTCAGCATAGATTCTTAGGAATTTTCTGAACAATCACAAAAACATTTTTTTAAAAAAAGATTTTTCTGAACAATGGAGACATGAAAAACCCATTATATCATTAAAATAATTATATTCAATAAGTATAATTAACATTAAAAATAATTATATCAACACATATATCACAAAGTATGTCTAACTTTATCAACACATATATCACAAAGTATGTCTAACTTTAACAAGTGTTTTATACAGTATATTAAAAGGTATTTTATATATTAAAATTAGTACCCCACCTCATCTTCCGCTTATAGCCATACTAACCTGAAAATTCTCTAGAAAAAACCTGTAACATGTATGTATGTATGCATGCATGCATGCATGCATTTATAAGGCAAATCAACCTGTGGGTATACCAAGATATACAACTGCTGTCTTCCTGTTGATACTTCCCTTTGTAACATTCCTTTTCTCTCCACAGTGCCTACCACAGCTGAGACAATAACTCCTTCTACAGAACTGTACAAAACAACTGTATCAACCACAAGCACTACACCCCAGAAAATTCCTATCAGCACAACATTAGCTGGGGGGACAAAAGAGGGAAGTAAAGGCCCCAAACCACCCCCAGCTGTTTCTACAACCAAAATTCCTCCTGTTACAAGCTTTTTCCCTTTGCCAGAGAGATTCTGCGAACCTTACGTAGTCAGAGGAATTAGTTGGCCTCAGACTCAAAGAGGAATCATGGTGGAACGTCCTTGTCCCAAAGGAACTCGCGGTATGTCCTTAAAATAGTGTCTTCAAATAGATATGTCAGAACCAATCTTGAACCCTGTTTCCTTGCTGATTAGTAATTATCCTTCACATGAATTTGATTATGTTGAAAAAAGTGGCACTATCGGGTTTAAGTTGTACAGACACTGGAGCATAGGTTTAGATGTGCCTTACAGCTCTGTTTTAATTATTCCAGATTATAGGCCTGTATTTAGCAAAGCTTGCTTACTGCTATCTTTCTCATTATGAGCTCCACTTTGATGTGTTCCAGAAAAAAAGTAAAAGCCTTTTGTCTTTGTTTATTCTCCATAAAGTATGACATTTTGCCCTGACTTTATTAGTACTGCTTTTAGGTGGCATAATTGTGTTGCATTTTGTCACCTAATTGTCAATTGCCTCTATTACTAAGAATTTAACATGGAGAAACCTTACAATTACTGATTAGAAGGGCTACTTAAATCATAGTCCCAGATTTCTCAGATGCTTTTAGGGGTGAGGTAGAAAACCACTTTCACTTCACTGTTGCTTTCCACTTCTTTTATAGGAACAGCTTCATACCTCTGCATGGTTTCCACTGGAACATGGAACCCTAAGGGCCCTGATCTTAGCAACTGTACTTCACACTGGGTAAATCAGCTGGCCCAGAAGGTGGGTTAGAATATTTTTTTAACATGATACTGTTCCCAGTTTCCCAGCATTTCTGTACATTGTCATAGATGCTAGTTGAAGTATCCAAAGACATTGGGAACTATGAGCACTGTACTTCACACTTGTGGCAGTGGCCCAATGTGAACACCCCTCCCACACCTTCATAAATTAGGGAAGAAGAGATATGGAAAGGATTTTAGGTTCTGAAGTATAGAACCTTGATCCACTTTGGACCCAACTTTGCCAGGTAACATTCTGCATTTGTAGGATGTTCATCAAAAGACCTAGGGTTCTCTTAACTTTATCAAGATGCTTCGTTGTCCACCTACCCACTAGCCATATAGCTGGTCTACCAGGAGGTGGACAAGTCTAGCTTTTTTATTCACAGTCTGTCATCAAAACCACCATATATAGTTAATGGGCTGTCTTCTACTTGGTTGATCACATTGGTCTTGCATGATCATCGGGGGAGGGGGGTTCCAGTAAGCTGTTGATTAAATTTTAATTTATTTAAATTTAAAGTCCATGTTTGGTAAGTTTTCACCACGGTTGTTTCTCCAATATTGACAGATATTGGTGCGTATGAGATTATAATCATTAGCATCATCATTAAGTTGATTCTGGTATGCATTTGCAAACATCTAGTGCTGAATTATCAGTGCAAGCATTTATACCACAATCTCACACATTACATTGTCTGATCGTTAAGATAGATATAATCCCCGTGTTGTGCTTAACTTTTCCAAAAGACCAGTTCTGAATACTAGTTTCACATGATCACTGGGCATGTGGTAGTTCAGAGTTAAGTGCTTGAAAATCCTGTGTATATCGTCTCCCAGTCTCTGGCTGCTGTTCAGTTAAATCACACAACCAGCTGGTTGTAGCTGGGGAGTTCATGCCTGACATGAACTGAAGTAGTCATATGAAATGGATACAAACGTATAGAAATTAGAAAGTGCACTATCCTTACTATGATACTCAGTGTACCATAGCCGCGGTAAATGTAATGAAGTTTGTATTAATTAAAATATTTATAAACTACCTCAATTAAAAATATCCAAGGCAGCAAACACATGTTCCAAACAATATCAAGTCATACAAAAAGTTGCCGTTCTTAACACTGCCCCATGCTGTACCTCCACCATAGAGAAGCTGTACTAATCTTGCTCTACCAGCTATAATTGACAACAGTCTTAATAATTAGTGGCATGGGGAGACAGAGGTGTCATGTGAAGGAGGATTAGCATTGCCTTCCCCCCCAGTCCTTGCCAGATGGTGTGCTAGGTAAAGGCTGTGCTATGCCGAAACCAACTCCTGAGGGAAGGGAAAAAATTTTCACAAATTGCTTTCATTCTTACAACCTCTTCAGAAGGAGCAAGAAAGATGCAACCTCCCCAACCCCTTAAATGTCCCTGTTGAGAGTGCCTGCTTTTGCTTCACCTGTTTATCACGTCTCTGTTGCCCATTAAGTAAATGGCAAGAAAAGTGATACAGTCAAGAATTCATTTGTGTGTGGGGGGGGGGCCTGGCTGACCCTACACGTTAAGAATGAAATCTTCTGCTATCGTATAGGCCCAGTTCAAGTTCTATTTCTTGTTTTTTTTTCTTGTAGTGCAATAAAATGTGGGGTAATAGACCAACAAATTGAGAATGCATGCTTTTCTGCGCGCGCGCACACACACACACACGAGAGAGAGAAAGAGAAAGAGAGAAGTCTAGATGTGACACCATCAATATACAGTAGTACTTTACCAAGTTGTACAAGCCCAAGTATCTTATACGTCTGTTTATTTGTGGATATTAAAAACTGCTTTTTAAAAGACCTGACAATTTAGTTTTTCAAGATAAATAGTTCTGCTATTGATATGCAAATAAAGTGTTCAAGGAATTAGAATCGTATGGGATCTTGTTAAAATCATTTAAATTGTCATTTCAGATCAGAAGTGGAGAAAATGCTGCTAGCCTTGCCAATGAACTGGCTAAACACACCAAAGGACCCATCTTTGCTGGTGATGTGAGTTCATCAGTCAGACTGATGGAACAGTTGGTGGACATTCTTGATGCTCAGCTGCAAGACCTGAAGCCTAATGAAAAAGACTCTGCTGGACGGAGTTATAACAAGGTAGATATGGAACTAAACACTGTTTTCTCGTGTGCTTAAAAAACTCTTTTGCCTCAGAACCACTGGTGTCTCTCTGTCCTGTATCAGTCCATGGAGTAGGGCATATAAGAGAACATAGAAAATGTGTAAGGATGTGTGGCTTTTGAGACCCTATCACACTGCCACGAGAGTGGCAGACAAGCACTGAACATGACCATTCCCATGTGGCAGTAAAAAAAATGGAGTAGATGATACTATTGATAGCTTAGCAAGCAGAGAAAAACAACCACCAAGAATGAATGGTGTTATGTCTTTTGGTCCATTAAAATATGAAGAAATCTAATGGGGAGGGTGAGATCCAAACTTTTTTGGATTGGATACTACTAATGTGATTTGGGATCTTCGATGTCTTTGACCCACTAAGCATCTAATTTACCCTATTTCACTGTAATAGCCTTGGCCTCCATTCATCTTCCTAAAAGACCTAGAAGTGATAATTAAACACACTTAACATTTTTTTTTATTAACAGAATGTATTTCTCAGGTTAACACACAAGTGTTTGAACGATAATCGAATAGTAGTATTACTATTACACTTTTTTGTGTCTAACCTCTGATGTGTTTTTTTTTCCTCTTACTAACAAGCTCCAAAAGCGAGAGAAGACATGCAGGGCTTACCTTAAGGTATATCTCCTGTGTTGTCACCCTTGCTTTCTCCCTGCATCAGCAACCTGCTGTTATGCTTTATCCTCTTGCTGCATGATCCCATGTATTTCAGTCTTTGATAAATGTGTATTGTGCCCCACCCCCAATAGCTATACAAAACGTTGGCTTTGTACAAGTATTGTGCTGTCAAAATAAGCCAATAATCAACACTTTGAGAATAAGCCAATAATCAGTACTTCTTTTTCTTATAATTTTTCTCTAAAAAGAACAACGGTAGGAATGGGCAGTATTGGAGATAATCAAGGCTTTATTTTCTCATTGCATTATTGTGGAAGAAAACCAAAGTTGGCAAATAAATATATATATATAAATTGTTTTATATTTGTAGCTTCATATATCAAAGACTGTGTAGCCATAGCAAGTGGAATCCACTGATCGCTGCTGCTTCGCAACCATCATTTGCTTCACTGGGGCTTGAGTAGCAAGAGTGCCTGATGGATTACATCCCATGGTTGTGCATGACAAAACCTAAAACACACATAAACAACCCTGCATTGTTTTCTTTCTGATGCACTCTTTAATTCAGCAAGTTATACAGTGTGTGTGTGTGTGTGTGTGTGTGTGTGTGTGTGTGTGTGTGTGTGTGTGTGTGTGTGTGTGTGTGTGTGTGTGTGTGTGTGTGTGTGTGTGTGTGTGTGTGTGTGTGTGAATTGAAAGGAAAATATAAAATCCAAGGCCAGTCGTAAAAACTTCTGCTTGAGCTTCAAATAAAATGCAGACTTTCTAGTAAGTATTCAGTGTGCTGCTGGAAGAATATCCGGTTTGTCAGACTGGGAGAAGAGTTTAAAAATGATGTGAAGCTTGGAATATCTTTCCAGTCTTGCAAAGTATGTCTTTGTGATGGTCAGTGTCCATGCAGTCAGCCCTGTTCCCCTGACTCTAGAAGAGAGGGTGGGTCAAGGTGGGAAAACAGCTTAGTGTTTAAAAAATGCATTGTATGTGTTTCCAAATTTTTTTTCTTCTGTTCAATTGCCAGTTGATTTTATAAACACCACCACACAACAGTATGAAAGCCGAAATGAAAGCTCTGAACTAGTCCAAGTATAATAGCTTAATTATTATTAAACAGTCAGTGGCAGGCTACAGTATCATGCACAGTGTAATGCCCTAGAGTAATGCCCTGACCAGGACCCACCATGGTACCTCCTGACCATTCACGCGTGATTGAATGCGTGACCATTCACTGCCATCAGTACTGAGGGTTCGGGAGTCAGCCTAGAAAGATGGGTCCTCTGATGGGCATGGACCTTGGTCAGTGCCTGACTTGGTTAATGTATGATGTCACCCGTGATCATACACTCCTCCCAACTCTCCTCTTTTTGGAGCACAAATTCCCCCCCCCAGTGGCATTGCTGGAAGGGGTGTGGAACTGTAAGTGGTGCATGACACTGCAACGCACTGTGTAAGCGGCCCCTCCCACCCGCCGTTGGAGCCATTCGGGGCAGACGACAGCAGCACGCAGGAGCTCAAGGAGTATCCTTGTGCTTTGCTGTCGCTGCCCCGAATGGCTCCGACGGCGGGTGGGCATTGCAGCGTTGTGTGCTACTTACAGCTATGCACCCTGTCCAGCGACACCACTGCCACTGATTTCACACAAATTTGAAATCAACTGCAGGTCTTGGGTTCAAATTCTGGGTTAATAGGAATCCAAAAGCGCAATCCAACTTAACTTTTGTGCCGGTTTAATCAGTGGTGCAGCGAGAACGGGAGGCCCCAGAACGGAAAAGGGATTCAAATCCCCTCCAAAAGAAGAATTCGAAGGGGATTTGAATCCCTTTTCCATTCTGGGGCCTCCCGTTCTCGCTGCGCTGCTGGTTAAGCCGGCACAATAGTTGTCGGATTGCGCTGCAAGTTAGTTCTAGCCACTTCTAATGTGACTACAGGCATAATTTGTTAACCTCTGGTCCATTGGGAGGAATTCATGCTCCAGAATACAGTGTATTGGTTAAGCAATTAGGAACATGATGTTCCTGTTCATGGTTCATGGTTACACAGCCAGTTCATGGTTAAGCAATCTGTGTGTGCTGATCCCAAATTAAAATTTAACTCTACCAAGTCACATTCAAGGCATTCTAAAAAAAAACATTTGAGGACTTAAAAACTGCTCAATCATGGCAAGAGATTTTACAAAGTTGAGTAAGAGATAGTTACAGGGGAAATCACATTTTCAACAACACTATAATTGTTTCATTTAACCTGATTAATGGGAAGCAAAGCTAAGATTTCTGAAATGAGTTGAAAATGAGTTGACTGAAATGAGTTGACTCACAGTTGTGTTTGCAGTTCACCTGTGAAGATAAATGCCATTGTGTAAAATGGAATAATCAGTATGTTGCGAGATGCGAGTGCCAAAGAATCTTTGGGCATAATCCAGCCAAAGTTCAACATTCAGTCTTGTTATTTAATTGAGAAAGTTAAACATGTGCTTAAATATTCCCAGTGAAATCAGCGGAACTTCAAAGTGCTCAAGTTTAGCTGTATCATACCATTTGTATTAATTTCTCTCTCCTACCCGTCATTGGAAAAAGACAGTGTCATTACAGTACTGGCCATTTTCATGCTGCTGGGGAGATACAGATATGAGAGAATGAGAATCAGGCTAATGAATGCGTATAATCAGCTCAACGCATATAGATCTGTAACACAAAAGTACAACCTTAATTTTTGACTAGAATCATTTTTAGATAGTCTCTGATGAGCTTCTCAGTTTGGATATGACAGATGAAACCTCTTAAAAATTACAAGTCAGAAGCTAGCTGGTGCTATGCAAATGAAGCAAGTTCCCAGTTCATGACAGAGGATTCATTTGTAACTCAGATCAGAGGCTCCGATCTGTATTTCTTGGTGACTAATGAATGTGGCCTCAGCAGACCAATTTCTGTTCCACTCTATTTAATGACTGCAGCAGTATCACTGTGAGCAGTTTGACTCTTTTTATTCCCATTAGGGAAAAGGGGGAGAAAATCCTTTCATGCCACTCCAAAGTCTCTTCCACCTGCCCTTGTTGTGGCTCACAATACAGACAGAAAGAGGATATTAAGATGGATTAGGCTAATTAATTTTGCTCCTGACAATCGTCCCAACCAACTTTTTTCCTATCTATTCAGGCGCAAATCACAGTGTTCGGTACGCAACATATTTTTGTTTTGTGTAACGTGCAGTTTGCAGTCCCATTGCTTTGGAAATTGATCAACCAAATCGTACGTGTGCTTAATGACACATTATAACTAGGTAAATGGGACAGAATAAAACTGGTGATTCAGCAGTATACTGCACGTTAATTGATCCCCTTCAGTTGATTAGTGTGATTGATTGGATTATTTTGCAGGGTGGATATAATGTTTCAGCTTAAGATGCTTTTGTCCCTCGTAATTTCATATAGCACTTTGAACGACTTAATGTGCATATAATTCTGTGAGATTGGGACACCAGAAAACATTCTTCAACACTGGGGAAGAATTAGGAAGTCCCCTGATTCCACAGACTCCACATATGCCTTGGAGCCCCATGGAGCTTTAAATTGGCACCAGGACTTTAAAATTAAATCCCCAAGTAAAGCCATCAGCAGTCTCTTTTTGCATCCTTCGGTATGTTAATAACATTCTTTTTCATAGCTGCTCTAAGGCATGTTACATTGATGCTCTTTGTTCTAAGCAAAAGCAACCGCTTTTTTGTCATTAAATCACTGTAAATCATGTTGACAGTTAAATATTACAATTGTCATCAGATCATGTTGGGAACTCACTCCTGCTGCCTAAGGCAGTAGGGTCTAATATTTTTCTAATGAATACAGGCTATCGTTGACACGGTGGACAACCTGCTTAGGGCAGAAGCTCTAGAATCCTGGAAAGATATGAATTCTTCAGAACAAGCACACGCAGCGACCATGTTACTTGATACACTAGAAGAAGGGGCTTTTGTCTTGGCCGACAACCTCTTAGAACCAACAAGAGTTGCCATGCCTACAGATCACATTGGTAAGTGAAGTTCCAGTGAACTCAGTGGATCTTACTTCTGAGTAAACATGCTTGGATTGCATCGTTAGTTTTGAAAAGCTGGGCACTATGCTTTGGAAACTTAAATAGTTTGAATTTCAGTAGCATGGCCCCATTTCTGCCCAGCACCAAGCAGGTGTACATATTTGGCTCCTGTTGTGTATATACACCCATGGGCAGAAATCCCTTAATTCTATGCAAAATTAATTATGCTGTTAAAACAACAGATCATCTTGTGGCACCTTAAAGGCTAAGAAATTTATTGTAGTATAAACTTCCATGAACAGACACATGAACTAGACTGTAGTTCACCAAAGCTTGTGCTACAGTAAATTTGTTAGATTTTAAGGTGCCACAAGACTGTTGTTGTTTTTGCTGCTACAGACTAACATGACTACACTTCTGGAAATAATAATGGTGTTCACATCCATAACTTGATATAAATTTGAAAAGTAATTGTATTGTTTACTGAATGGATGTACTATATTCATCATGTACGTTTACATATACATTTCTTTGGAATCAGCTTTCCTCTCTATAAGGTTTTCAGCAGAGTTTAAAAACATTTTTATTTCTCTTGCCTTTCGAGGAGAGAGGAACATTCTAGAGATCCCTTTTTAATTTAACACCTACAGGTCCAAAAAAAAAAAAGGTGGGTTGGGTGCTTCAGAAGTTAGACATATTTGGGGTGCTGATTCAAAAAGTGACATCAGTTTTGCCCTATCAGCTCTAATTTTGGAGATCACTTTATATGCTGATTCAAGTAGCTTCCTCACGAGGGAGCTGCTTGAATCAGCATATAAGGTGGCTACACACACACACACACACACACACACACACACACACACACACACACAGGTATATTGCTGTTTTTACACCTTTTAATCTGCTCCAGTATTGTTTTAATTGGTTTTATTTAATGTTGTTTTAACTGGTTTTATTTAATGATTTTATTAATTATGTGGTTTCGTAATTTTATTGTTGTACTGTACACTGCTTTGAGTGTTGAAAAAAGCAGTATAAAATCTAATAAATAAATATGTATATATGTAGGCCAGCGGGTGGCGCAGCAGGTTAAACCGCTGAACCATAAGCTGTCGATCGAAAGGTCAGCAGTTCGATTCCCATGACGGGGTGAGCTCTCGTTGCTTGGCCAGCTCCTGCCAACCTAGCAGTTCCAAAGCATGTCAATGCGAGTAGATAAATAGGTACCGCTTGCGGGAAGGTAAACAGCACTCCGTGTTCCAGCTGCATGCTACGCGCTGCGGCAAGGAGAGTCATGCCAGCCACATGACCACGGAGGCGTCTTCGGACAACGCTGGCTCTTCGGCTTTGAAATGGAGATGAGCACCACACCCTAGAGTCGGACACGACTGGATTTAATTGTCAGGGGATACCTTTACCTTTATATGTACTAGGAGCCATAAGACCCTTGGCTCGAATTTCACTTCAGCCAAAAATTCACTAGCGGGTCTTAGATAAACCATTCTATCTTAACTTCAGCCCATCTCCTGTACTATGGAGATACCAATACTTGCCTACCTTACAGGGCTACTGTAAGGATAATATGTATACTGTATAATGTTTTAAACGAAACCTGATATAAAAATGACAAATATATTTGTATATGTAACTTATATAGTTGCTGTGTACATTGTTTTTTCCATTATATATAAGCAGTTCCTAATGAATATTATCTTCTGTGAGAGTGCTGTGCCAACATTGGGTACATAGTACATAGACCAAATGTTTATATTAAGGACAACTGCCTCCAGGTTAAAATGTGTTCAGTGAGCTACGACTCCCACAATACAAAATAACCATGCTTCATAGATTGCAAAATAGTTACCGACACTTTATCTTTTAAAGGCTGGCAGGGAAATAAAATGTTTCCATGTTAGAGACATATAGGTATAGCTTTATGTTGTGGTTAAGAATGCTGCTGCATATACACTCTGGTATCCTTGCAACTACAGTCTGTATGTATTGAGAAGTAGAACATATATAGAGGTTGGAAGGTTATAGAGGCCAGAAGCCTGGAGACTGAAAAACTAATTTATGAATGGAGTGTCAGTTGCTTAGATTTATGAATGGAATAAAGCATGTTACTGCTGCTGAAGGTGAAGCAGAGTTTAGGCTTGTTTAATCATGATTTCAGGAGCTTTAGCCCTAGAAAGAGAAAAGCTTTTGATTGTGTAATTCACTCCTCCATGGAAGTGGACATATTCTTCTGTGTAATTTCAGTTCATTGGTTATTATTTGAAATATAATTACAGTTGGTCCTCAGTATCCGCAGATACTGGGGACCAACATGAAAGCATTTTTAAAAAGAGGGAAAAAAGGTTTAAAAGTGGTCTGCTTACCTTTTAGAGGCAAACCGCTGCGTGTTCTTCCTTTTACAAACTTTTCAGCGCAATCCTATCCTACTTACACTGCTGGTGTAACCAGTGGTGCAACGAGAATGGGAGGCCACAGAACGGAAAGGGGATTCAAATCCCCTCCAAAGGGGGATTCAAAGGGAATTTGAATCGCCTTTCCATTCTGGGGCCTCCCGTTCTCACTGCACTGCTGGGTTACACCGGTGGTGTAAGTTGGATAGGATTGAGCTGTAAATCGCGCTCCAGAAGCCTCTTCCGGGACATGCGACCTCCCCCCTCACCTCTCCCAAGATCGCCCCAGAATGTATTGCAATGCATTGTGGAACTATTTTGGGAGAGGGAGTTGCCAGACAATGTTGCCAGAACTCCTGCCAGACAATGTAGACAATATTGAACTAGATGAACCAACAGGCAGACCAAGCATAATGCAGCTTCTGACGTTCCTCTTGACTGGTCCATTCTAACAGAAATACCAGTTAATTCATTTTTTCTCATATCTTCCTGTAAACCCCAGATGGCTTAAAATGCAGTAAAATCTAGAGAAAATTATTAAGATGTGTGAAAAATTCAAGGCTAATCGCAAAAAAAAAAGAGTCAAGAGCCAGAAACAACTAGTGCAGTACGATCCTCTGGGAAAGACCATTGGCGGTCCTCAATTGCCAATGTGTTTCACAGCCTCAGAGATGCTACTGTGAAGGCTCTCTTAGTAAAACCTGCCTTTACTGTCCTCAGCTACTTCAATATGATCCTTTTCAGGTTAGTCGGAACAGCAGCAGGTAGGCAATAAACATTGTAAACCTGTGGAACACAGCCACTATGGTCTCCCAAAGTTAGGCTTGTTCTTCCAGCAAATAACTCTTGGAATTGTTCACGTGATAGCTTTTTAGAATCACATTAAAACCAGGTTGGATGGCATGTTCTCAGGATGGAACTGCTGTTACGTTCATGGCACCTGCACTCCGTTTGATTAAAATTTAAAGAAAAATGAGTCCGTGTTGTTGAAGTACACTAGTCTGAATCTGTCTTGTACAGGCAAATAAAAGCAGCCAGCTAAAAAGTCTTTCCATATAAAGAAATATAGAACCTGAACCTCAACAAACGAGTCTTTTGCTTTTGATCTCCCTAGTCCTGGAAGTTGCGGTGCTCAGTACGGAAGGACAGGTGCAGGACTTGAAATTCCCTCAGGGCAATACAGGAGGCAATTCAATCCAGCTCTCTTCAAACACTGTGAAACAGAACAGCAGAAATGGTACGTCTTTGCTAACAATTTATTTTAAGGTCTAGCAACTTTGGTATTACCGTTTGAGATATGTGAATACATCCTCAGCGACATTAAAATGGCTCATCATTGGCTCTTATTTGTACATAATGTTTCACAGGCATTTTTGCCTGGAATCAATTCTTCTGCATTAAAGCTGGGGGATGTAGAATTGGGGTAGGCTATTTAACACATTTGCTTTTTCAAGTCAATATAATGGGCGCTTTCTTTACACAGGGTTAGCAAAGCTGGTTTTCATAATTTACAAAAGTTTGGGCCGGTTCCTCAGTACTGAAAATGCCACCATAAAACTGGGCAGTGAGTTTGCTGGCAGGAACAGCACCATTGCTGTGAACTCTGACGTCATCGCAGCCTCCATCAACAAGGAGTCCAGCCGTGTCTACTTGACTGATCCTGTTCTTTTTACCCTGGCACACATTGATGTGAGTTATGGTAATGAATTAATGGGAAGGTCATAAAATCAGCAAGAGGGAAGAACAAAAAGGGTGGGGGGAATCTTTCAATTTGAATTTTAAATGTCGGACTAGGTCAGAGGCACAGGTTTATTTAAGTCTATGAACATAAAATTAAATGAGCCTGGTTCAGTGATTATTAAAACTTAAGTGTATTCTTAATGAAAGCTAATTCAGTAATCAACATGAAAATGTAAATGGGTCTAATTTGTTCCTAAGTGAAAATTAACTCTTACCTTAGCAGCAGGACAGAAAACACCAGCTCTTATGATTTTAGCTGCTTAATGTAGCAAAATCTAAATAGCACTTACACCATTTTGCTCTAATTCCGTATTGTCGTCTGGAGCTTATTTACCAGTAATTCAGATATGTTTCATTGAATGCAGGAGACTGGTACTGTTTTATCTGATTCAGGTTGACCCAAAGTTTGTTGACTTTGTTTAGGTTATTCCTAAGGACTCTCTTAAGAAGTCCTGGGCTAGGACATCCCATTTCTTACAGCCCAATCCTAGTTGCAGAATATGACGGTGGATCTTGTGATCCACCATTGTATCCTATGGGCTGCTAGTGCAGCAGGTGCTCCACAGACCTGGTGCCAGTGCCATAGGTCAGGAGACCGCATGCGGGCAACAGCAGCCCACCTAACCTCGGTGGCTGTTGGTAAGTTGGCAGTGGGGAAGGATCTGGGAGGGGGTGGATCTCGGAGGCAGCTGTGCATGTTGGATATTATCTCCCCAGCTTGGACCCGCTCCCAGAGGCTACACCAGCAAGAACACTGGTATAGGTCTGAGGAGACCCATTGGGAACCAGGTGGCTTACAGAGAGGTAGGTAAAAAATTCTTTACTTACCTCTCCCGGGCTGCCTGGTTCCCATTGCATGCTACATTGACATCACTGCACACTCTGGGCTGGCCCTGGATAGGATTGGGCCCTTTAAGAGATGGATCAGTAAACCTTAGAAAGGGGGTAAAAAAAAAAAACTATCCATGTCTTTTTCCCTAGACCCGTGCTTCATTCAAGTTAGTTCGGTTTAAGAGTCTGTCTTACCTGTTATGTGGATTAATATTGAAAATGGAAAAGTGTATGCATTAATAAACCCTCAGTTATGCATGAAGCCATTTAGAAAAAAACTTTGTTTCTACTATTGCAGGATGAGAAAAAATGGATACTAATGTACAGTGTAAGCATTGAATTGCACACCAGAAATTGTGATTGATTAAATTGATTAAAATACAGTAATGTGGGCTATAGAGTTTTTCAAACAATAAAGTCCACATTTTAACTAGATAACATAGTCACTCGGGTTGCTGATGATGCACACAGTCCACCAAAGTTTTATCCTAATTGTTGTTGCATTAAAAATTGGATGAGGTTTGAATAAGTAACTCTTTATAATTCTATTTTTTTTAAACTGGTGTCTTACAGCCTGACAATTATTTCAATGCGAATTGCTCCTTCTGGAACTATTCAGAACGGACTATGATGGGATATTGGTCAACCCAAGGCTGCAAGTTAATGGACACAAATAAAACGCATACCACATGTGCATGTAGCCACCTAACCAATTTTGCAATTCTCATGGCCCATAGGGGAGTTGTGGTAAGTAATGGTGGCTTTAATCAGTAATCTGATAATATCTGGAAGACCCAGTTGAATTTTTAAATGATAACTGAGCTGGCCAGATAATTGGCCAGATATTAGCATTGTTTCAGAATATTTCTGGACATCTTATTTTATAATATTCCATATAACTTTTGTGTTGCATAGGTTAAGATGTAAGATTTTTTTAAAAAAGAGTTTACCTGTTCTTTGAAAATATTCTATCAACATTTTCTGATCAGCTGCACTCCTCTACTGATGGAAGAACTTGTAACTTACATTTAAGGGTTAGGTCTTTTTTGTACACAAATGTGCAACAACTGCAAACTATTGTGCAATCTGTCCTTTATCAGCATACAGCAGTATTCATTGCTTTCTGATCTTCCTTGCCCCACTTCATCAAATAAGATCTTTCTTAAATATTTTGTAACCATCTAGTATGACACCGTTTTAGATCACTTAGTTCAAATTAACCTCTTTGACTATGATATACAATCAGCCGTATACAATTAGACTATCTGATATACACTCATACTTGATAACTATTGACAAAGGGATAGATATCCACTCTTTGAAAAGCATATTTACAGGAGAAATGTGGATTTTGCTTTGAATTAATGATGGTTACTATGAATTTAGTTATTGACAGTCAATTAACAATAGTGTGATCTTAGTGTATGCAGTGGTAGGAGTCATGCAAGATCTTAAAGTAGCAACCCTGAACTCACTCAACTAAGGAGCAAAAACCGCATTGAAAACACTAGGATTTACTTCTAAGTAAACCTTTTTAGGATTGCACTGCTTATTGTACACTTTAGCAGTACAATGCAAAATACAAAATCTGCCTCTGCAATCCCACACCCCCAGGAATTCATCTATATGCCAATTCACAGGACAGTGAACTGTAAGCATACATGCAAACAGCAACTTTAACCAACCTGCATCCTGTTTTGCTAGGTAGTTTATACAGACAGCCATAACATTTAAACCAATGCAATTATTTTGACAATACTTTCTTGCAACAAATTCCTGAAAACCTTGTTTTCCATATAAACCATCCCATAGACTTTGAAAGTACTGTAAATTTCTATTAAAGGAGATTGAAACCTACCAGCAACTATAAACAACTCCTGAAGTGTCTTCTAGAATTCTGCTGATTCACAGAACAGTGGGAAAAGGAATAGAACAGTGGTGGCCAACCTTTCAACATGAATGCTGGCCCTTTAAATGGTTGTATAGGTGAGGGCATTTCAGCAGGTGCAGCTGCTTTAGCAGTATCATCAGCACTTGCAGCTACCAAGATTCTGTCTTCTACCCAACTCTTAAGAACGCAGAAGCCCTAATGGAGGAAGGTTGGCCACCCCTGGAATAGAACACGGACATCGCTACTAGAGCATGTATTATTGCTGAAACAGCCGTACATGTTAACTTGTTCTAACTGGATTGCCCAAGCAGGCTTATTGACCTATTCCATTGGTAGAGCACATACAGCATTTTGTTTGGCATTTTTTAAAACAAAAATTCATACAGAAATAGATAGACATACATACGAAAACATACGCAACAAGTTACAAATAACATGCCTTATACATAGAACAAGAGATAAAATAGAATGTAACTTAGTTACAGGGTAAAAAGCCATGCAAATAGTTAAAATGTATTTCTAAAGTATCAAAGACTCAGTTCAAAACTGGTTAAAACCAGATAGCCAAGCTGGTTTTAACCAGTTTTGAACTGGTTATTTAAAACTGGTTATATTGAGTCTTTGAAACTTTAGAAATACATTTTAACTATTTGCATGGCTTTTTACCCTGTAACTAAGTTACATTCTATTTTTATTATTGCTAGCCATGAAAGTTTCCAATCCTATTAGAACAAGGGATACATAGACCAGTATGGCTGTGTCTGTTATGAGTAAATTGCTTGCACAGAGCAGGTAAGCAACCTGCATGCTAGAGAGGCTCCCAACGTTAAACAGGAAGCAGGAAGAGATGTTGTTTGCTTAAAGGAAGAGATGGGCGGGCTTCATGCCAGCGCTGGACACTTAATTAAGGTGCGTGGCATGGGGGCTACAGGAAAAGCGTTCCCCTCTATATCCCCCGCGGATACGCCCCCCATGTATTTATATACTGCTTTTCAACAAAGAAAGTTCACATAGCAGTTTACAGAGATAAATAAATAATGACTCCCTGTCCCAAAAGGGAGTCTAAAAAAAAAAAAGGTGCAGTCTAAGACTGCAGTCTTTTGCAGTCTAAAAAACAAAATGCAGAAGAAATGCAAGCAGGTAGCCACTAGAAAGACACAGTTACTTTTCCCCTGCTAAATTTAAGAGAGAGACAACTTGAAAAAAGTGCCTCCTTGCCCAGTTAGCAGAGGTTAATCTGCTAAACTCTATTTTCTTTGTATCTTCAAGGCTGCAATCATCTCTTTTCTGAAAAGTATCCTTTAGGCTTACAGTGCAGCATATTACTGGATTTTTTTTTTAGTAACCTATCTCAAATTTTCATTTCTGTATAGTCAAAGACCTGCAGTTCTCATATCCCCACATGCATTTTTTCTCTTTTAACAAGCTAGACTCCTATGCCACCCCTAAAGCAAATTTACAATTTCTAGGTGCTAGCTGTGAACATGACATTTTAGTTTTGTATTGATTAGTGACCACACTAATTTTCTTCACTCTTCATCATTTCCAGTACAAAAATGGAATGCATGAGTTACTCCTCACTGTCATCACCTGGGTGGGGATTGTCATTTCCCTTGTCTGCCTGGCAATTTGCATCTTTACTTTCTGTTTCTTCCGTGGCCTTCAAAGTGATCGAAACACAATTCACAAGAACCTTTGTATCAACCTCCTCATTGCAGAGTTCATTTTCCTAATAGGAATTGATAAGACAGAATATAAGGTAAGTCTTACTTAACATATATTTGGTGGGTTTTCTCCCTAAAAATAACGGTACTGTTAAGGTTGAAGCTAGGTGTTTTGCGGAAACACAGGATTCCCAAACTTTTTTTCTCTCTTCTGCAACCCCTCAGAAACCTGCATTATTAGGCTTACCAGATCCACACAGTGAACACAGATCCACGCTTGAACACAGTGGGGCTTGCTTCTGCATAGACATGCCTAGGATTGTGCTCTAAGGGTTTAACAGGCAACACCTGCCCACATTCCTTCTCCTAAAGGTCTAGCACTGTCCCGGTATGGATGTGGTAAGCCTAAGCATTATGATGCCAGGACACAGGAAGGTCTTACTACCCTTTCCCTAGGTGCCATGTTTCTTTATGAAACTGTGCGTGCAACATGTGGTACAGGGAGCAACAGAGAAATGACCAGAGACAAGAAGAGGTGGAGGCTTGACTTGCCAATCATAGAGTTTCTTGGCAGGCCTGTTAGCCCTCAGTCCACCTAAAGAACAACAAGATTTTGCTGCAAAATCCCGTCTAGTTCTGTTTATGTGTATGAAGAGATAAGAAATGCTATCGGTGACATAATATCTTGCAAACAAATCACATTGGCATAGGATTGCTTCTAATAGTCCTTCTGAAAGACGGAGATTGCAATCCAATAAAGATTAAACATGCCTGCTCCTTTAGAATGAATGAATGTAAAGTGCATGGTTAAATTCTCGGCAGTGCAATCCTATATATCTTCACTTGGAAGTAAGTCCCCCTGTGTTCAGTGTGTATAGGATTGCATCCTAAGTCCCATAGATTTCAATGATATTTAAGTGCCACTACATGTTACCCTGTAAATGAACTTTGTGTCTAAAGGTGCAGCAAAATGTTATGCACAAATGTACTGCTTGCCTATCTTTGGAAAGAAGAAGCTCTCGAATCCTTTCCCTTTGTGCATTCTAATTTCAAAATGTTTTCCTACGTCTCCAGACGTGAAGCAAAAGCCATGGTTTTCTAAAATATCCTGCCTTTAGAATTGAGTCAGTTGGTAGGATTTCAGTCAACATTCAGCTACAGTGATGGGAATGTAACTTGGCTAGTGATATGGCAGCAGATACTTCCTAAAAATAGAAAAGCAACTATATTTGATATTAAGGGAAATAGAATATTCTGGCCATGGCATAAGAATTTTCAACAGAAGGTATAAATAATACATCAAGTAGCTGTGTCTCTTTATCATCCTGTACCAAATCATCTACAATATCAGCCTTACAGCAGAGTGTTAACATTTCACTACCAAAAATGAATGGACTGCTTTCCACACTTGATATTCCATTACGTTGAAGAATGCTAATAGGCACATATTTTCCATATCTTAGCTTGCAGAATGCAACAGAGGAAAGGCTGCAGTTACTGGGGACATAATATAGTTTCATCAGTTCTGAATATCAAGTTATTTGGGGCAGGCGGCAGGGCGGGGAATGAAAAAGAAAACATGTTGAACTGTCGACTGTGTGTGTGTGTGTGTGTGTGTGCGTGCGTGCGTAGGTGTGCTGGGCAGTCCAGGTGTTATAGCTACACCCAAATTGGTACATAGTCTGGAACCATCAGATTAAACCGGAAGGTTGAAGGTGTTGTAGTTTGTATTTTATTGTTTCTCTTTCTTTGCAGATTGCATGCCCAATATTTGCAGGCCTCTTACACTTTTTCTTCCTGGCAGCCTTTGCCTGGATGTGCCTAGAAGGGGTGCAGCTCTATCTCATGTTAGTAGAGGTATTTGAAAGTGAATATTCTAGGAAGAAGTACTACTATGTTGCTGGCTACCTCTTTCCTGCCACTGTTGTTGGTGTCTCGGCAGCTATTGACTAC
The DNA here is from genome assembly GCA_026170595.1 of Plestiodon gilberti rubricaudatus. NCBI lineage: Eukaryota > Metazoa > Chordata > Lepidosauria > Squamata > Scincidae > Plestiodon > Plestiodon gilberti. The sequence continues at coordinate 136,292,695 of JANXHW010000004.1, read as the reverse complement.
ACCAGCTACGGAACGCAGAAAGCGTAAGTAATTGCTAGTGACCTGAGTGTTTTTCAAGTGAATAATTTTTTTTTTAAGTGTGTTAGCTGTCAGAGAGTCCCTGACAGTCTAAAATAGCATCTGAAAGCTTTATTCGTAAGAGAATAGCAGTGCTGTGTGCAAATTTCCAATCAGGTCTTTTGTAATTTTCTAGGTTCAGAGGATTTGTACTCTGGAGAGGCAGGCTCTAAATTATGGCTTTTCTTTTTAACACCAGAGTTTGACCTGAAACAAATTGGAGAAAAAGTAAATAACTTTTGGGCCTCAAATGGATATTAAGTAAAAAAAAAGGGGGGGGGGAGAAACAGAAAATTCTCCTCAACTTAAAGTATCTGACTGGTTTAACCACCCAGTTTTGAGCTAATGCTTGCTTCATTAGAGCTCTTCATTCGGAGGGCCCTCTGGCTAGCTCTTGTTTTGGATAAAGATAGTTCAGTATTTCTGCCCATATGTTTCACTTTGATAATATTTTGTCAGGCAGGAAAGAGCAGGATTAAAATTAGCCATTGCCTTTTATTTATAAAACTGGAGATATTTATAGAAAGTGACAGAAGGTAGACACCGACTATTTCTGAGGATTTATGTTGCTGGAGGCATAAATGTGCCTTCCAATAGTGCTTACTTGGTCCTTTGATGAAATTAGTTACAGTATGGGCAGATACAGTTGAATACAAGGAAGCGGCTTGATTTTGCTGTTGATGAAAGCCAAATAAAAGTGATTCAGCAGGGAGCTGTGGTATATGAAAAGCGAATCACTAAGTGAAGTGAGACCTGATAAGCTGATGCTTAATTTAGTTTAATACCATTTGTGTGGGCCCCTTTTTTAACTATTCAATTCCCTGTTGATGTCTAGAGCATTTTATTTCTATTCTGCCATTCTGCAGCAAAACATGACATTTAATCATTTTCTGACTTGGCATTCCTTGGGAATAGGCATTTCTCCATATGATGGAAAGTGAAAAAATAATTTTTGAGTGTTACAAAGAACCTGTGGGAGGGAAACCCCACATTTGTCCACTGCCTTGACCCTGAAATAAAGCAGTATGTGTTATCTAGTCAAAGCCTGAGCTCACAGACCTATATCAAATACTGAAGACTAAAGAAGGCAGAGATGTTTGACAAACAGCCACAGTGAGGCTATGTTATATGGTTTTTGAAGGCAGCTGTCTTCACAGAGCAAGCCTCATGTTTGACTCATCATACAGAGACTTTGCTCCTTACAATTGGTCTTCAGCTGTTGAGCTATGCTATAGAGTTGGCTGGTTCTATGACGCCATCACTCTAATTTTTAAACTTTGTGTAAGAGACGAAGAAAGGGAGAAGGGAAGAATAGGAGAAAGTTTGGGAAAGAAGAAAGACACACAGAGCTATGAGAAAACAAGGAAAGCAAAAGAAAGAAAGAAAGAAAGAAAGAAAGAAAGAAAGAAAGAAAGAAAGAAAGAAAGAAAGAAAGAAAGAAAGAAAGAGAAAGAAAGAAAAATGTAAATACTCAGAATCTTTTGTGTCAGCTTGTAGTTAGATAGGTCTCAAGTTGCAAACTCTTTTTGTAGTGGTCATGCAATAATAGCAATAAGCAATATTTGTAAAGGTATGTACAAGCAAGTAATCCGCACACAGGGATGGTGAATGGCCTCGATTGAACAGCTGTATCTTAGTGGACTCATGCCAATGCAATGTTCAGAATAGTTCGTTCAGACTATTGCTGTTCAGAATCCCCTAATTATAAGCTCAATATGAAAAAAGATAGTTCAGAGATGGTTTAAAGCAGGGCTGTCCATCCGTGATGCAGATGCAGCTTATGTCAAGTGGCAGATGGCAGGGGAGTGGCTGAGACCCCGAGTGTCCCTTCACCCTGAGTTTGCCACCACCTCCATCCCACTGTAGAAGAAGCAGCATTGACTTCCCTATCTCCTCATTGTACTCCCTTAACTAAAATTGAAAATGACGAACACACCTGTGTGCTGTTCACACGCTGGTTACCCTCTTGAAGAAGCTCTCTGCGAAGGATGAGCAAAACGTTGGGTATCTATTTTAACTCTATTTTAAGACCGTGGCCACATAGCCCAATTTTTTTAACCATTTTATATCTGCTGGCCACGAAAACCTGAAAAACCATATCACACTGAGAATTCCCAGCATGATCTGCACGTTTTATCGGATAAGATCGCCCCAGAAGGAATTAGAAAAGTAGCTGCCTTTTTTTCCCTGAGGTTTTTGAGGAGCAGCACCTGCTGTGGTGGGTCAGGGATGGTATCAGGTGGTGGATTCAGTTGGGCTATCCCTGGTTTAGTAACTAAAAGCTTTAGTGACTAACAGAATAGAATTGAGCCGTAAGTTACACGACCATTTCCTCAACAGAAGATTGTTCCTAATACCCATGGAGAAGATTGTCTTGGTGCCTGTGATTATGAATGATTTTTAATATGCAACCACTTGATCCTTCCACTCGTGGCCAGAAATGTGTAGACTTTGAATTAGTCGGGTATAGGGAACTGAGAGCCAGTTAAGTGGTATCCACTTGGGTTTAATGTGGCTCACCATAATTTGGCCACTGCAAAAAAGTAATATCATGGCTAGGAACAGGGGCGTCAGCTGATATGGGGCGGTGGAGTGGTGGGTCCCAGGGCGTAGGGGCGCTGAGGCTCTGGGGGGGCACGTGCCTCCCTAATTTTCGTGGGTTTTTTTTTTTTTGCATTTTTTGATGTTTTTTTAAATGTTTTCGGGTGGTTTTAAGTGTTAAAACGGCATGTGAAAGTATGTGTGCTTTCCCGGCACTTATCTTGAATATGGGGCATTCCAGCGATGATCTTCTTCCTGCGCCCGGGCACAGCTTCTCCCTGCGCCCGGGCGCGGACTCCGTAACGCCCCCAGCAGTGCTTTCCGGAGTTTGCGCAGGCGCAGAACGTCCCTGGAAACTCCGTGGTTCTGCGCATGCACAAACTCCGGAAACCGCTGCTGGGGGCGTTACGGAGTCCGCACCCGGGCGCAGGGAGAAGCTGTGCCCGGGATCATCACTGGAACGTCCTGGAATGCCCCATATTCAAGATAAGTGCCGGGAAAGCACACATACACTTTCACATGCTGTTTTAACACTTAAAACCACCCGGAAACATTAAAAAAAACACCAAAAAAACTGTCAAAAATAGGTTTCGAAACCTAAAACTACGGGGGCGCCTGACGACGCCTCTGGCTAGGAAATGACCATGTGAGTAAGGCTGCAATCCTATACATGCTTACCTGGGAGTAAGTCCCATTGACAATTATAGGGCTTACTTTTGAGTAGACATGCATAGGATTGCACTGTAAGTGTACAATATGTTTTATATTTGCAACATGGAACACATGCATCATAGTCATGTATTTTTTCCTCCCTCTTTTCCTTTATAGTTGCTGGCTCAAGGTTGACAACTATTTTATCTGGAGTTTTATTGGGCCTGTTACCTTCATTATTTTGGTAAGATTACTCACTTTCCTACATATCTACCTCCCTTCTGCAATTTATTACTGTGACGATGACTAAACTATTATAAAAGCAATATAATATTACACTGGTCAACACACTTTTTCTGGCATAAGGTATTCCAATGGTTATAAGGTAATTTTGGGGCGCTGATTCCAAATCTGGCATCAGTTTTTGTCTATCACATCAGGTTTTTGAGATATCAAATATTGCATTTGATAAAATCAATGAAAAACAGCAAATTTAAACTGGTCTACAAAAAAAAAACTTTTTTTTCCTGGCCTGGACTTTTGTAGCTGTTTTAGACTAATTTCAGGATGCTGATTCCAAATCTGATCTCTATCACATCTCGTTTTTATGCTATCGGCATACCCCATTTTCATGATGCCAAACCTGATGCCAGATTTGGAATCAGCGCCCCAAAATTACCTTAAAACCATTGGAATACCTTATGCCAGAAAACGTGTGTTGACCGGGTACCCCCTTATCATGGTCCAATTTTCTGAAGTACTCCCTGCTAATTAACTGCTAATTAATTGGATTAATCAATTAATTAATTAGGTAATTAATTGTTAAGTAAAGTACTAACACAATTTTAAATGTGAAAAAATGTCTTATTTAACTGTGTGTGTGTGTGTGTGTGTGTGTGTGTGTGTGAGAGAGAGAGAGAGAGAGAGAGAGAGAGAGAGAGAGAGAGAGAGAGAGAGATGCAAGGATCTTGCAATCATAAGTGACAAAGAGTTAATTTCGGGTAAAATCAATGAAAATGGGGTATGCCGATAGCATAAAAACGAGATGTGATAGAGCAAATCTGAGATCAGATTTGGAATCAGCACCCTGAAATTAGTCTAAAACAACTGCAAAAGTCCAGGCCAGAATTTTTTTATTTTTTTTTTGTAGACGAGTGTTATCAGTGTTTTTCTTATGATGGCACAATCCTGCCTAAAGATACACGACCGGCCAAAACAGCCGGCCGCTGTATCCTATGCCTTCCCAGGCTGCCCTGGGGCTGCTAGGTCACACCTCAGGAGAAGGGGACTTCGTTCCCTTCCCCGGGTGTAAGCTGACCGGGGCCCTATGGGCCTCCTCGGATGTACGCCAGCTATGAAGCTGACATATATCTGGGGAGGCTGTGTAAGGCCGAACCGGGCTGGGAACGGTCAGAGGATATCGGTGAAGTGTGCCGCTGATATCTCCACACCCTCCTACCCGGGCTGGCCAATGGCCAGGCCCTTAGCTGCCCCTGCCCACCTTCCCCCCACCCCTGCACTGACTAGTATAGGACTTTCCTGTATTGGCGGGCGCAGGGTCCGGAGGGTGGCGAAGTGGGGACTGACGCCCTCCGCACCAGCGGCCCTTACTCCTGAGTCGTCGCAAATGTGTTTTATGGCATGTTTGCAACGGCTTAGAGTGGTGGAGACACTCTAGGACTTACGGAGGATTGTGCTGTGAGTGTGTATTCTGAGACTTCTTAGAAAGTTCAAAGGGCTTCTTTAAAATTAATGAGCACACCAAATATCTTTGTGGACATCTGAGCACTCATGAATCTCTGGTAGAAATGCTGTACCGCTGATGATGTGTTAATTATATTTTATTTATTTATTTACTTTAGTGGTTTTTTAATCCTGCCTTTCTATACAAGTATGATTTTTCTCCTGCCAACCTAGCAGTTCCAAAGCATGTCAATGCGAGTAGATAAATAGGTACCGCTTGCGGGAAGGTAAACAGCGCTCCGTGTTCCAGCTGCATGCTACGCGCTGTGGCAAGGAGAGTCATGCCGGCCACATGACCACGGAGGCGTCTTTGGACAACGCTGGCTCTTCGGCTTTGAAATGGAGATGAGCACCACACCCTAGAGTCGGACACGACTGGACTTAATTGTCAGGGGATACCTTTACCTTTTTATGCTTAAGGCAGCTCACATAAAACTATTTAAAACAATAATAAACCAGCAATACTATAAGCAGAGAAAGAATAAAACAAAACAACCAACAGTGGATCAGTGAGATAAATTAACCAAATTAATTTAGTTATGAATCTAACAGCCCAATCCTTTTAAAAAACAAAACACGCCAATGCAGCTGCACCACCTGAGCGTGCGCTGCATCCAGGTGGGGGGGGGAGGCATTCCCATAGATCTCCTCTGGGTAAGGGAACATTTGTTCCCTTCCCCGGGGGTAAGTGTCCATCGAATACATGGGTCTACTCAGATTTGTCCCAGCAATTTAATGGGTGCCAGTCTGAGTGGACCTGGGAAGGCAGTTTGAAGCCGGGAAGGGGAATAGGATATCAGTGACGCCACTGCCACCAATTCAGCACCTTTCCCACCCTCAATCCATCCTCCTCTCAGCCCCAATCTCCCCCACCCCTGTTCTGCCCACTCTCCACCTCCATCCCGCTCCCCTCCATGCTGACCTGCTGGCGCTGGGGGACGTGGACATACCGCTGGTGCACAGCCACTTGCAGCGGTGGCCCAGCTGCGCGAAATGGCATGTCATGTTTTGCAACAGCTGTAAAAGATCTTACATTGCCAGAACACTACCGGTAGTCCCGACAGCATAAGGCCACCATAGGATTGGGCCATTAGTCTTTAGTCACACAAACCCATGTTCTACTCCCTTTCCCAGTGCACCAGTGGTGATACATTTGAGGATTTCTTTATTTCCGTCCTTGCTCCTGAATCATTCAGATGCAACATTATCATTGAACAAATGATAGAACTAAAATCCTACTATTGTTTTCAAAAATAGCAGCAGTTCTCATGGAATATGCAAAACTACCTCTGAGGGATAGTTAGAGAACCAATACATACATACATTAGCATTGTGGTGTGGAAACTCTAGGGTGTGGCTATGCTCACACAACTCTAGTAATATTGGATGGAAAATCATACAAGGAAGTGGCAGGCAGTATGGTTATTGTCAGTCCTCAGGGTGATGCCAGCATAGGAAGTAATTATGTCATTTAGCCTATTCAATCACTTTCTTCAGATATTACTAGAGCAGCAATAGCCACACTACGGCAGCTCATGCATCTGCTGGTAATATATGTATTGGATCATATTCTCCCGCCTCTTGATTTGTCTTCTAATATCTTCATACGTGTGATTGAGCATATATTTACATACAAATTTATTTGCATTGTTACATCATATGATAGTATTGCTACTGTAAATTTGTTTCTCTTTACTAGGTAAATTATTCGTTCATATTAGTAATAAAACAAATACTTTATCACCATGTATATTATTGGTATACATTAGGGAGTATAAAGAGCATAAGTGCATGTTTTGACATTCTAATCAGAAGAGTATATTAATAGTTATTTTATTGGTGTTACAGGTTATTTAGTTTGTTTGTTATTTATTTGTTGTTTGCTCTTCCTCCAAGGAGTTTATAGTGATATTTTGTATTCTCAAATCATCTCTCATGCAGCCAGTGCTCAGGGTCAGATTGTTTTAGCTTCACCAGTTAAATAATATGCTTTCATACAACGCTGAGCTCCTTTTTGCATCACAATTAATATAAAAGTATTATACACACAAACAAAACAACAACTAATATTGTATATTATACAGTATATACATTGTTAAATATGACATACAATACAAATAATATAAAACAGGCAGAGGCTCCAGGCACCCACCAGAGATGGACTCAGCCAGTGTCAGAGCAGGAAAGATACCACCAGGGGCAGGTCATGGGTGGTCTGGGGGAGGAGCAGGGCAGCAGCAGGTGGATCTCAGTGGCAGCAGCATATGCCGGATCCAAGGAGACCCATTGATGGCCAGGTGGCCTACGGAAAGGTAGGTAAAATAGCACTTACCTTTTCCAGGTCATCTGGTCACACACACACCCCGCCACCATAGCATGCAGCGTGTGCTCCATCAGCGCGACTGCATAGTATAAAATGTTGGGAGATAAGATTGGGGTGTTACGCCCAATCCTGATAGGGCCTTACGCTGCCGGAACTAGTGTTCCGGCAGCATAAGGCCCTTCACAGCTGTCGCAAAGCATGACACGCCATTCCATGTGGCCTGGCTGTCGCCACAAGCAGCAAGCTACCAAGTCTGCACATTAGCGGGCCATCCACATCCCCTGGTGTCGGTAAGTCAATGAGGGAGGGGGAAGGGGGAGGAACGTGGTGGGAATTGGTTGGGGGGAGAATGGTTCAAGGCCGAGAAGGAGCAGTATTGGCAGCAGCAGCACTGCCAATATCCTATTCCCCCCCCCCCAGTCTCAGTCTGCCTTCCCGGGTCCACTCAGATTTGCACCAGCTATATAGCTAGTGCAGGTCCGAGTAGACTGATTCACACGACGAGGGCTTTCCCTCGGTCAAGGGAACAAATGTTCTCTTACCTGGAAGAGATATTTGGGGCCTGAAACTCCACTACAAGATACAGCACACTCCCAGTTGGCATGGCTGCATCTCCACATGGGGAGTTACATAGGATTGGGCTTTTAGTGATATATTTTTCAGGAATATTATTTGCCTATTTAAAATGCTGCTTTTGTTATACGTAATTTTTTCCCCTACTTTCTCCATTCTTTGGGTCTTCACTTAAGTACTAGAATCAGTACTTAATCAGTACAGCAGGCAGTACTAGAATCAGTATAGCAGGCAGATTAGAGAAATACACAGATACTGTATAAGGATTTCTTTTGTGAAGTTTTGCTTTGGTCTCCTCAGTATTATGATTAATATAAGTGTGCACAGGAGAAACGTGCGATAGCAGAGATCTTTCAGTCATAGGAATATAATATCATCTGCTGGGGGGATACTGGAGGTAGTCCTTGACTTTATTCCTTTGATTTCTAAATCAGAATTAAAAATTGCAGCTTTTAATTCAGTTTACTGGTGTGGATGGCTAGTAGGAATTTTTAAAAACAAACATTGCAGACAGGCTCATACGTTTCAGTTTCATGTTCCATATGTCCCAATGGTAGCGGTACTGTCATGAGTGCAATACTGTGGGTTAATCTGGGAGGTAACCAATATCAGTCATGCCAGCTTCTTCTTTTTCCAGAACAGCAAAACATATCTTCCAAACTGCAGGGTTGCAAGAGCTAAGAAATAGTCTCACAAGAGATAATCCCATTGTAGTGGACAATCCCAATGAGCCTAGTCTTCACATACAGGTCCATTAAATGGATTGTACAATTTCAGATTGCAGCTAAAGGATACCACTGTTGAATCTCCTCGTGCTTAAAAAAAAAAAAAAGTCCCTGTAATCTAATCACCAGGGAGAAACATTCTAGGCCACCTTTCTCCTTGTACACTAGTTCTTTTATGTAGAAAAGTGTCATAAATTGTACTGCCCTACCTGCAATCTTAAATGGTACAGTCCATTCTACTACGGTAGTTCATAACTGTTACAAATTATTCTACTGCAAGTGTAGACCAGGTCCAAACTAGTGAATGAAGTGGCCTAAAGTAATATGTCAACTTGGCTAAAGTCTTGTGTCTTGACTGTGCTGTTCAGTAAACCAGTACTTTTAGTCTCTTCCCTTTTCCCCTCTCATTTTTTTAAAAGTAGCTTTATTTACTGAGAGTACTTCTTCACTTCTCTCTCTTTAAATAACATTACACTTTGTGTGGGTCTTGGGCATTGCTGCAGATATTGGTGTTTCCTCATAACCAGGTCAGAGCGAAAATCAGGGTGAGGGACATTTAATCATATTGACCATGTACAGTCAGACTCTACTATTATTTACCGGCCATGACATTATTATCCTCCTGCAAATCATTTAGGCTGAGAAGTGAAAGGCCTTTGGGAGCAGTATTCCCAACTTCAAAAAATATGAAACAGCAGGTAGCAATCACTGCACAGTTCCTGGGAGTAATTCTTCTCTGGCAATTGCTTTGCCCTCTAATCGTCCTGACCAAAAGAAAAGAAGTGCAATGATTCAAGAACGGTGTAATGTGAACATTGTAACTGAGAAAGAGCCATATGTGTACATTAATGTGTTTATCAGCAATGTTCAGAATTTAAGACTTCATGCTTTTATAATGATCTGGTGCCGAGTGTGCAACAACTGCACACTCTGTGCAAAGAGCATACTTTATTTCTAGCCTTTTTAGACACTTTCAGAATGTGTGGGTTATTGGTACTAAAAGTTCAACAGCAACGTGGTCATTGGTCAGGGATGAAACCTTTATAGCTAGCAAAAGTCCCCCTTTCTTCCTGTGTATGTGTTACTTGAGTTTAGGTTGCAACTGTCATATTGTCAGTATATATGTGTGTGCCCAACCTTGTTGTTGTTCAGTTGTTAAGTCATGTCCGACCCTTCGTGATCCCATGAACCACATCCCGCCAGGCCTTCCTGTCCTCCACTATCTTCCTGAGTTCGCTCATTTTCATGTTTGTTGCATCGGTGATGCTGTCTAACCATCTCATCCTTTGCCTTCCCCTTCTTCTTTTGCGTTCAATCTTTCCCAGCATCAGAGTCTTCTCCAGAGAGTCCTCTCTTCGCATTAGGTGGCCAAAATATTTGAGCTTCAGCCTCAGTACCTGTCCTTCCAGAGAGCAGTCAGGGTTGATTTCATTTAGGATTGACTGATTTGATCTCCTAGCAGTCCAAGGGACTCTCAGGAGTCTTCTCCAGCACCACAGTTCGAAAGCATCTATTCTTCAGCGCTCAGCCTTCCTTATGGTCCAACTCTCGCAACCATACATTGCTACTGGGAACACCATTGCCCTGACTATACGAACTTTTGTTGGCATGGTGATATCTCTGCTTTTTATTATGCTGTTTAAGTTTGCCATAGCTTTCCTTCCAAAGAGTAAGCGTCTTTTAATTTCATGGCTGCTGTCTCCGTCTGCAGTGATCTTGGAACCCAAAAAAATAAAATCTGTTACTGCTTCCATTTCTGCCCCAACCTAGACACACCTATATTTCCAAGACACCTATATTTCCAACACTTGTGTCCTATGTGCTTCTTCCATTTGCAGAAGAAGGTCCATTTATGAAAGGTAGAAGCCTGAGTTTTGCCAATGTTCCCATACCTCTGTAGTTCCCTTAGCTTCCCACAAACCTGCTTCTGAGGGTTCACATGGGGCTCAGGGGGCTGCAGAACGAAGGGAAAATCAGCAAAAATTGCCCCTTTTCTTTGCTGAAATGGGGCTTCTTATGTGGATGGAAGAAGCAGTTAGGATACAATCCATAGTTTTTAACTTAACTAGCAGAGAGTTTGATTTACTAGCCTTAGAACTTGAGATTTCTTTTTTAAGTTTCTGACACACAAACCATTTTGGGGATATTATTCTTCCATTTGCATTCATATTCAGGCTGCCTAGCATATAGATTGTGAAGGCTGCAGTGACTTAGTGGTTAAGATGCTGAACTGCAGACCAGAAGGTCGGTAGGACAGCAGTTCGAGACCTGAGTGCTGTGTAACGGAGTGAGCTCCCATTTTCTGTCCCAGCTTCTGCCAACCTAGCAGTTCAAAAGCAAGAAATCACAAGTAGAGGAATAGGTACCGCTGCAACGGGAAGGTAACAGCGTTCCGTTAGTCATGCCGGCCACATGACCACAGAAGCATCTTCGGACAGCGCTGGCTCTTCGGCCTTAGAAACAGAAATGAGCACCATACCTAGAGTCGGACACGACTGGCTTTCGAGCAGGGGATACCTTTACCTTTAACATATAAATGTCTGTAATCCAACATAGGGCTAAGCATGCTTAGATTTTGTATTGAATGCCAAAAGGATATATCAGATTTCCCCTTTTCAGGACCCATTTGTGAGGCATGTTCCCATAACTGTGTTGGCCTCTCCGACTCTTCTGGATCGCTGACTGGGAAGATCCCATTCCCACAGAATAACGTTGTGTCTCTTACACAGTATAAATGTGCTGCAATCAAGGACAGGAAGAAACCACTGGAATAGATCTGAAAATGATTACTCCTGCTGTGGAGGTGGGAGTCAGAACTAGCACTAGCACAAGGGCAACAGTTTTCCTGTTTTCCGCCATTGTACGTTAGCTGCAGGTCCTGGGTACTTCCAGCATAATGCCTACCTGTTTGCTTTGTTCAGTTTAAGGGCCTACTGTGGTCAGACTGTTGATCAGTAACCAGATATTGGAAAGCAGAGCATGATACCACCTATTAAGAGACAGATAAGACAAACATGGGCACCTGTGATTTACCAGACCAATAAGAGAATATAGACACTCTGGAAAAGTTCCTTTGGTACTGATAATACACAATTACCTGGAACTCTTCTCCTCCAGGAGGCTTGCATGTCCTCCGAGTTGCAGGTTTTCTGATGGGTTGGCTGGCATTTGACCTAAATTTAAGAGGTAGCTGCTTTGTGTGTTATACCTTGTACATTTAGTATATTGTCTTGATTAATTTATTAGTCTTAAAGTTCCACAATGCTTTTTTGTTCTTGTTATTGTTGTTACTGATTTTTGGCTGAGCTGTCGTGAGGGCTGAAAACTGCTAACATATCAATCAAGACAATCCTCTAATCTTCTCTGGAGGCAATCTGATACAGAGCTGGACATTCTTAAGCAATTGTTTTTAATGGTTATTGTTTCTACCCTGTTGCTTATTTGTTGTGGTTTTTATTATTCCTGTTCCATATTTTATTTTGTAAGCTACTCTGGTTGTTTTCTTTTTTTACTTTGAAGGGCGGAAGTTAATTAGATAAATAAATACCGTGGGTCTAAGCATGCTTAACTTTGGCTGGCCTGCAGTTATACCTGTGCTTGTATGTTTTGTGTGTGATGCTTTTTAAAAATGATTATTATATGCATTTTTTAGTACATGCATTACAAATGTCATTTTTTTTAACCCCAAAGCTTTTTCTCTAAGGTTCCTTTAGTAAGTAAAGTCCATTTACTGACTTTGGGGGAAGACCTGGGGATGGGCCTGTGTAGCATAACGGTGCATTTTTGTTTCAGACTCCCTGCCTATGGGCAGCAGGGTTATTATATCCATGAAAAAAAGCGCGTGTAAGTAATGAGTGCCAGAAACCCATTACTATGCCTGAAATGATTTAATGAAAGCTTGGATCATGACACGTCAGGAGCCGTTCTTATCATTTGGACAGCTCCATCTGCACCTTTAATAATTAATTTAAGTTCAGAGAGAGTTCAGCTTGCACACTCATTTGGAAACCTCCTTCAGAGAACACCTCGCTGGCTGCCAGGCCCAGGGAGAAATAGGCTTCTGCATGGCTAAGAGCAAAGATCTGGAGATACAAGCGCAGTTTTAGAGCTGCATTTGCCAGGTAACAAAAGCTCCAGGGAGAACAAACAGGGTCAGAACATGTGCAGTTCAGCTAGGTTACTTCAGAGTGGTGTTCCTGTTCTTCTGTCTTATCATATCCATGTCAGCACTTGAGGCTGTGTGGAATGAATTTTAAGCTGCTAAGCTCCAGGTGAATGTGATTCAATTGAGCAGGTTGATGGCTATAAAACAAATAGTGCACTCTTGTAAACTCTGGTCCAAAGGGCCCATGTGTTGACTTTTGTTTCCCCATATTCATTCTTATCATTCCAAATGGGCTGAAGTTGGTTAGGCTATCATGCCTGCTGGGCATCTGTGAGAGATCTTGATGAACCTTATGAATTTCCTGTAAAAATGTTGCTGGAACAGAGATTGTGTTCTGTTTCATGAATGGGAAAAATACATTGTCTATCCTATAAAAGAGAAAGCATTAGCTCCCTTTCATGCTACTGTTTTGTTATACTGTATCAGGGGTGGCCAACCTTCCACCATTAGGCCCTCTGTGTTCTTAAGTGTTGTGTAGAAGATAGAATCTTGGAAGCTACAAGTGTTGATGGTGCTGCATTTCACCTGCTGAATGTTATGCATGCAAAAACCCCATCATCTGTGTGCATTTGGATTCAGCTGGATTATTTATTTATTTATTTATTTTAAAAAAAATTATATCCCGCCTTATCCCATGCCGAGGCAAATGCCCAAGGCGGCTTACAACAAAAATTAAAAACAGTTTAAAATACAGAAAGTTTAAATACATAATTTAAAAACAATAAAAACAATAATATCAATAAAAACCACTGGGGGGGGCAACAGTAGGGAGCACAAAAGCAGCATGGCAGAGCATCTTGAGACACAGGAGGCAGGCTACAACCCATCACCCAAACGCGAGACGAAACGAAAATGTTTTGAGCCCTCGCCGAAAAGTCATGAGGGAGGGGGTAGTTCTCAGATCCCCTGGAAGGGAGTTCCACAGTTGTGGCGCCACAGCGGAGAAAGCCCGCCCACGTGTTGCCACTCCCCTAACTTGCGATAGAGGTGGTACACGCAGGAGAGCCCCCTCAGATGACCTAAGAGAGCGGGCCGGAATGTATGGGAGAAGGCAGTCCCTCAGATATCCTGGACCCAAACCGTGAAGGGCTTTAAAGGTCATTACCAGCACCTTGAATTGGGCTCGGAAACGAATGGGCAGCTAGTGCAGCCGCTGAAGCAGCGGCTCAACAGAGTCAAACCGCCTAGCTCCAGCTACCGCCCGGTAGATTAGTGCATGGATCTCACAACAAGAGGGTGTATTCAGAGGGGTGTTTCATCAAGATGTAAATTACTTGGGGAAGTCAATTTATGGTGACATCAAAATTAATCATGAGAAATAAAACTTTATTTTTAGGGAAAGAAAAGCGTAGCTTCATGAATTCATTTTTATACTTTACATCATGTAAGAAACATTCAGTATCCAGATAATTTTTTTTGTGTTCTAACAGCAGGAAGCTTTGTACAAGATAGATTGAATTCAGTGGTTGAAGTAGCTACCATCAATGGCTTTCAGGACATACAATGCTGGAAATGGCTAGAAATGTTCTACTGAAAATGTTCCTACGCTAAAAAATTATGTAATTAGCTCAATAACAATGACATAAATTAGAAGAGTGGGCAATAACCAAAATACTTCTTTGCATGTATTTTTTTTTGTTTTCATAAAAATTGGAAGCTCGCATCAGTTATTTTAAGATCATATTTTCTGTCAACAAGTTTCCTTGCCTTTCCCGTTTTCCATATTACATGACAAAATGGCAAGCAATTCAGGTCGTTTAACTCATGATTTTTTTTCTGAAGTGCAAATTGGTTAAAAGAACTTCCACTTTTTCTGCAGTGACAGTGAGGACTATAAAAGGGGATGCATCTTTCCAAAGGTTTGCTATCTGCCACATAGGGTGTAGGTAATTTTTTTTTTTGGAGGGGGGGTTGTTTATATCAAAGATTGAATAATTTTCTAGTAGGTATCCAGAACATAAGCAAATGAGGGTTTCTGGATATTGTTTTCAGATAGTGAACAAGTGTCCTTTGATTTGCTGATGCTTTAAATTATATCATACTGTATTTCACAGAGATGTGGCAAACAAGTCTCATCGGTTGTCATAGTTACTTCATCTTGGAAAGGGAGCGCTTTGCGGCGTTCTTCAAGAGACTTTCATTTTCACCTATCATTTTTAGGAGCTTCGTAAACTGGGACAAAAATAAATTATTGTTGCTTATTTGTTTCTTTTACGTTCTATATTTAAATGGAGGATCCAAAAATATTTTGCTGTGTTCAACTTACTTATTTTATATTTATTAATTTATGTGTTGGACTTGAGTCATGCGTCAACATTCACAGAGATGGAAACCTTTTTTCCCTCATGGATTCTGCTGTGGGCTGATTCTTTTGGCTCTTTCAACCACTTATTTAATCCCACGAGCAGTCTACTGACATGTGTAGCATAATGTGAGTTGCAATCTCTTAGATCATAGCTTTGGATTATATTTGCAGAATGGAGTGTTTTTGCTTGATAAATCATACGGGTTTCCACAGTTGAAATCCATGAGCTCCCAGCTCAAGGTATACTGCTCACATCAGTCCATGACTCCTGTTAGTGAAGAAAGGAGTTCAAAGTAAATATGAGCCAACCTTAATTTATAGGCTGATCCTATGGTACCACTTTGCAGGATAATGCTTTTGTAACATAGTCATGATCCTAAGCATTTCCCGTAGAAAGCTAAACAATACCTGTAGAAGCAAGAGAGAGAATTTAGCAACCCTGCTGACCTTCCCTTTAGGGTTCCTGGCAGATTTCACCACTTTCACCGAGCACTGCAACATACACTGACAATGCCTTCTCGGTTCCTTGTACAGAAAGCACCAGTAAGTGTGAGGCATAGGTAGACATGCCATGACAGTTTCTTGAAACCCACTCCACAATGACACTTCCAGTGTAAGAAGTTGCCTGGGAAATCTGCCTCTAGTTTCTGTTTGTTCTGTTCCATTTGTCCAAGGTTTGATTTCCCAAGGAAGAATGAGCCAGACTAGCAGTAACACTAAGAGGAGTGGAAAAACACTGTTCACTAACAATTATGGCAGTGCCCCCCTATCCTTTCCCAGTGCATTGTAGATGCTCTCTCTCTCACACACACACACACACACACACACACACACACACACACACACACACACACACACACACACACACACACACACACACACACCCCTCTCTCACTCACACACACACACAGAGTTCATAGTTACTCTGTATTCTCTATGCAGGTGACAAAAACAACTTCTTAGATTAGGAAAGATTTCCTCATAATGCAGAAGTGAGACTTTCTGAGCTATGGATGTTGGATGTGTCCTTGTCTTGAGAAAGGAGGGCTAGATGATGTTTGGGAGTTGTATTTTAAGGTATAGGATCCTCCCTCATGATGTTTGGGAGTTGTATTTTAAGGTATAGGATCCTCCCTCATGAACTATCTCCTGTTTTGCTGAACTGTGGGGTGTCTTTTCCTTGGAGCCCCAGTTGCAGCAGTGATATTGAAGTTTCTATTGGGTATTGGTGCATGGGATCCTGAATAAGTCTTGGTAAGAACCCTAAAAGAAGACATCGGTCCAGAGCCACTCAGAGAAATTTTACCAACGGGTTCAAAGCTTCTTTTGGGCCCCTTTTGTGAATTTAGCTGGTGGGGCCCCCTTTTTTACTCCTGGCCCCGGGTATGATTGTACCCCATTAACCCCCCCTCTCAGAGGCCCTGCGTCGGTCATCTGCCTTGACTGTTTCTCATTGAGCAAAGTCCATCCTTTGTCCAGGGTGTCTCTTCAACAAACCTTCCATTTTTGTACTAGTATATTCTTAGTTCTGTGCAGATGGGGCGCAGTGATACAGCACCATGTTTTGATATGCTAATTGTGTGTTCTTGCTGACTTGTACTATGTCATGATTGGTGGGGTGCAGTGGTCTGAAACATGCCATTGAGTCTAAAGGAAGTGTGTGTTTATTTTATTTATTTAGATTACTGTTTTTTCACCTCACCTTTCCCCTTGTAGCCAAGGTGCTTGAGGTGGCTTATAACAATTTTAAAACCATAAATACGATACAACTAAAAACAGCAAAATAACAATAAGAACATATTGCAGCAGGGGCAAAATACAAAAATATTTGAATTCGGTTTTTGTTACGAATGGCCCCTTTTGCACTATGATTTTATGTTTCATTTATTTTTATTGCATTTTGTTCTGTTTTAATTGTTGTAAGATGCCTTACAGATATCTTATTTTGAGAGGATAACGCAGGGTATAAATAAATAAAATAAATAAGTAACAATAATAAAGGAACTAAATCCAAAGACATGACAAAACAAAAATGTTTTTAAACCCTACTGGAAGGCCAGCAGGGAGGGTGAGGTTCTCAACTCACTACCTTCCCCCCCCCCCGGTGTAGCATTACACCATCATTTGGGCCAGGCCAACCCGTGATCAAGCATAGAGCCTTCTTCAAGTCATCCTTCTCCCCCACCATTTTCTGTCCAGATGCTCTCCTTTCATTGGTCCTGTCTTATCTCCATAGCAGTTAAAGTGGACCAACACCGGCCTAAATTCACTATGCCAGTGTAACTTCTCATTCTGCCAGAGCAGTGAAATTTATTAGTGATTCTATCCCCTCTCAGCAGAACTAACTCCAGCGTTGAATTGCACAGTCAATTGGTTATTGTTTAAAATATCTGTTATAGGAACATGATAATGTACCATTCGGTGAACAGGACAAAATCTTGTCTTTATACCACATTTTACTGTAGATCTCAGGTTATGTTTACATCATTTCTGTGTACAGATTCCATGGCTGGTCATTTCAATATTCTTTCTTTAAAAACGACTACAGTGTTGCATTGTTGCACTATGAATTTATAAGAAAGGGAAGTTTTGACAACTAATGTCCGTGGCCTGTGGCAACAGACGATTGAACTGGTTTGAATTTAATTCTCAGGACTGGTTATGGTTGAACATAAAGTAACTTACCTATAAACTTAACTATGGTGCTCTCCTTGGCACTATATCCATGATAGCAGTGAAGGAATATAATTTTAATATGAATTTGTTGAAATTAATCTTGTTAATTTCCCCAAAGTGCGCACTATCTTCCCTTTTTATTATTTCAGTCTTTCTTTCAAGTTATACCATAATTCTGACAATGTCCAGAAATACATTACTATATCCTGTGAACCAAACAGTTTCATTCTGTGTCGTTCTTTTCTTGGTGACTATAGGAGATGAGCACCAGTGTTCCCTGTAAAGGGCCTGTGGTGGTGTGTAGACCCCTTCTTTTGCATCTCCATACACATCATCACCAAACATGTTGTGCAGCCACGCAGCTCACAGGAAAGGGTGACCAGCACCCCCAACTTTAAGGACCATTTCCTAAATTAGCAAAGACAAAGCTGGGGTTTTCACCAAGTGCGCATGCAACAAAGAGTTGTAGCCTGTCATGGAAACCTGATTGGATGACCTGTATGATGCATATATTTGTTGCATTCACACATAACCAGGTTAGGCGTACATGTAAAACATCCAAGGAATACCTCTAATAATGTAGTGTATGAGGTAACTACTGACATCTAAGAACAGAAAGTTTAACACTAGGCAGTATGAAATAAGAAGGATAAACTTTCTTTTCAGAGCAATCCTGTGTAACCTTGCACCGTGTAACAGTAGATGCACCGGTGTAACAGGTGCATCTGCTGTTACGGTGCAAGGTTACGCATGATTGCGCCTTGTATGCAATTGTCAGGAACCATGTAGGAAATGGCAAGGTGTGCACTGAATGAGTGTGACTGGATTTGTCCATTATTGATCTAATCCTTATTTCAGCAACTTTCAAGGGTTAAGAGACTGTCTTGCTACTAGTCCACAAAAATAGGATGGAAAGTACCCACTTCTGTCTTTTTTTGTTTAGTCTAGAGAGCATCATTATTACTCAGTCTGTTACTTGAAGTAGTTTAATTTCATTTTGTATCTGTTTTGACAGCTGAACCTTATCTTCCTGGTGATCACACTGTGCAAAATGGTGAAGCACTCAAACACTTTGAAACCAGACTCTAGCAGGTTGGAAAACATTAAGTAAGTTGCTTACGTTTGAATCCAAGAACTATGATTATTTTCTGATTGCTCAAACTGATTGAAAACTCCCGTCCATTAGGAACATGTGAATTTGTCTCTCAGCAACCAGATATATCAATTAGAAGCAAACAGCACCAGTTGTGCTTTCGTCACATTCGTTACTATAATGTCACAGGCGAGGGTCAAAATTAAATAACTTCTGCTTGGTACGGCTGCCAAGAAATTACTTTGGTGCCTTCGCGGAAATTCCACAGCAATGGAGTAATTTCATTTGCATTTAAAATGCAGCTCCAAATGATGTTTCTCTTTGCATGACTGATGTTGTTCTGCTGAGTTTGTTTTGTTAAATTATTCTCAGCAGTTAGGGATTCTCAGTAGTTTCCCTCTCATAATCCCGTGCCCCTAAGAGAATTTGCTCCTATTACTGTTATATCTGAAAGATTATCTGTTGCTTTCCATGCTAAGTTAACAAATGTTTACTTTTATCCTGGTGCTATATAAGAGTTACTATATTCCCTTTCTGAAGAGTAGAGCAGTCAATTTAATTAAATAAGAATCTTACAGTGGTGGATCACAGATGGGTCAGGGCTAGGCAAAATAAGGTTCTGTCGCCCTTCTCCACCTCATTCTGCTTTTGTATGGGTAAAGGGGTGTGTGTGGAGAGTATAGCTTTTCTGCAAGGAAACGTTTTGGAGAACTGTTTGAAAAAAGTTTCCTTGGCCTTACATTGCCTACCCCTGCTTTATATCTTTCAATGTGGTGTTACTTCAGACTGAATTGTTTTGCTAGTCTAGTTTTGGATGGGCAGTATTTTTTATCATAGACACTCTTACCTGGAGGTAAGTGTCACTGAGATGAGTGACATTTCCTTGTTAACTTCAGAAGCAGACTCTTAAGTTGTCTTAGAAAATGGCAAGGGCAGATTTGCAATAAGGCTAACAAATTAGATGTCGCTTAGAGAGGTCACAATATCAGCTTCATTGCATGTTGCATGTTAAGAGAGAGAGCGCTAATCTTTAGCATCTCTCTCTTTTCTTCCTTTTCTTCCTCTTTCTGTCTTCTCATTCACACCAGTAATTACCGTGTTTGTGATGGCTACTATAATACGGACTTACCTGGGTAAGATAGAACCCTACATTAACAAATTTAAAGCATGACCTTTTTTTTTCACTTTGCAAATTGGACAATTGTGAATTGTCCCTAATTTTAATTAACAACTTCTGAAATATCTAATTTGCTAAATAATTTTCAATTATTATATGCCTTTTATTATTTTAAACTGCTTGCATCTGCACTTTGAATTTTCTAATTTTGACTAATTTTTGTATAAAATTACTAAAATGCTTTCTTATTAATTTTGATTTAAATTCTGTCTAATAATTTTGTTTCTCTCTTCTGCTTATAATGCTTTCTAGCTATGAAGATAATAAGCCATTTATCAAGTAAGATCATTAGTTAGATGTGGAATGCGGTGAATAAAACCTCTTTTTTCCCTTCATTCTGTGCTGTTCTCTGCAGTTCCTTTTTTCTTAAAACTATTCATGTTGAAATATCCTTTAAAGATTTTCTTTTGTGGATAAATCCATATATTTGTCACATTTCAGCAAAGCACTTTCATATGAAAGTTAGATAAACTAGCATCAGTTTAGCTGAACTTATCAGAGTCTTCAAGCTTTAGGTTATCGGCTTTTGATCTGCCATTTAATCTTTGTGCATTTGTGTCATTTTGTGTGTGTGAGTGTATGTGTCAGATGCAAGCACAATTGTTAACATATGGGCCTTAAAAATTAGCAGTTAAACTAGACTTTTAAATCTGCTTTGTAAAAAAACCCAAACCAGATCAATAGGTTTGGTTGCTTGGTCTTGTGCCAACACCTTTGCATTTCACAATAGTTCTGACATTTTTTGCTATCTTGAGTCAGAAAAAAGGTTATATCTACCACTGCTCTTTTCACTGGAAACTATAAGTACCAAATGGTATTGTTCTTCCTTTAATAGGTGAAAGGTTACATTTGAATATGAACCAATAAAAGTTAACCCTAGCAAGTCAAATGTTAATATGTATGTTCATAATGTATATTTTTTCAATCAACAGTGTTACTAAAATTTATTTATTTTTTCCAGGTCCTGGGCTTTAGGTGCTTTTGCTCTCCTGTGTCTTCTTGGCCTAACGTGGTCTTTTGGCCTGCTTTTTGTCAATGAGGAGACTATCGTGATGGCATACCTCTTCACAGTTTTTAATGCGTTCCAGGGAATGTTTATTTTCATCTTTCATTGCGCACTCCAAAAAAAAGTGAGTAATTGCACATATATGTGTTCTCTATACATAATCCAAAACATCTAATTGTTTTTAAACAAACCCTTCAAAAAAAATGTGTTCATAGTTGATAGAGAAGAAAGTGGCATTCTGTGTTCAACTAGGAATTTCCTAGGTTCGTTTGTGCAGCTTCTAAGCAGGTTTGACTGGAAGGAAATTAACAGTTTCCCCACTTTATATGTAACCCAGAACTTTCACATAGCACTAAACCATGGTTTAGACTTTAATGTTAAATCTGAATTCTCCATAGGCAAATACAGTTTGTGTAAAGAGAAATGGTAAATGAGAAACCTAAGTCAAAGTTACCAGTTTCCTTAATAACTCCCATCAGTGGCGTTGCTGGAGGTGGGGCGAAACGCTAAGTTCCACACCGCGCTGACCCTCCGTTACTCACCGGCATGAGGCGGTCCCACCCCCTTGCCTTCGGAGCCATTCAGTGCAGCGAAGGCAATGCGCAGGAGACTCCCTGCGCGTTGCTTTCACCCCACTGAATGGCTCCGAAGGCGAGGGGGCAGTGCCAGTGAGTAACGGAGGGTCAGCGCGGTGTGGAACTTAGCGTTCCTCTCCACCTCCAGCGACGCCACTGACTCCCATTCCAGATAAAACATAACTCATTAAGACAAACTGTGTTGACCCAAAAGAGTGTACAGTACAAAAGAGTTTGTAGTAGTTGTTTCCTTTTCTTGTAGAGAAAGAATAGATGGAGTTAGTTAATCTTTTTGTGAATATTTGGATACCACTTATAGATTCTTTAAGAGAGAAAGTGAGAGAGAAGAAGTGATGAAGTGTGGATTTAATGAATAGTATATTAGAGATATAGGCTTAGATATTGTAAGTAGAAAATATATAATAGTATACAAGTAGGATTTACTGCTTTGCGTTTGCTGTAATCTTTCGTAGTATGTTGTATTGTTTTGTTTTATTTTGTTTGGTATTTTATTAATAAAAATTAAATATATGATTAAAAAAAGAGAAAGAATAGATGGAGGACAGAGAATAAAAAAAACAAAGAGAAAGTACTATTAGTAGTTAAAACTCTATGTTTCTAGAGGGTTTATGTGTTTCTAGGGGTTTTTTCAAAATCACATTGCTGTTCACAGTGGGACATAATGAAATCTATAATGCCTGATTCACAGGATATTTCATTAATCTGATATCTATGGATAAAAGGCATGTTGAATTACTTGCAATATATTGACTCCTTTTTAATAAGCTTTGAGTCAGAAGTAACCTTTTGAATTTGGAACCAAGTTGGCATTTACGATTTTTTTTTAACAGAATGCTTTCCTGTTTGTATATGGCATATTTTACGCAGATTTCTACAAAAGTGGTTTACGTGACAAAAGAGAGAGTTTTACTAATTGGGTAGGCATATTCTTAGGAATCAGAACAGGTGAAATGCGTTGAATATCTAAAATGTTAACCCCCCCCCCCAAAGTAAAATAGTAAAAATCCAAATCATTTCTAGACCAGGATATATGCAATTTAAAAAATAATAAAATATAAAGGCTCACTGCTTTTAAAAAAATGTCTTATTAGAATCATGCATTGTTTTTCTATTAAGTGGAAACAGCAGAAAGCAATATTAAAGTGCCAATCAAGTGTGGAAAAACCTTAAACTAGCACAAGATGATTCATACCTGAAAGAACATTCAGGTTGCCATTTAAGGTTTAAAAGTTTCAGTGTCTTCACTGGATATCATTCTACCTCTGTATACATAGCTAATGCAGTCTTTTTATTCTGTTATTACTAGTTGGTCACTAAATTGAACAGAGAAATAGAATTGTGAAAGTGAAAACTATTATGTTTCTAGTCTTGACAAGATGATAGTGCTGTTACTTCCTTCAGTTTTGAACAAGCTATAATTTAGAAATAATGACAGTGGAATGTGCAGCACCGACAGATAATGTACATTCACAGCAGTATAGACATTAGGCAAAATCAGCCCCAGGGAGTGGTACTGGGGGAGAAAAATGTAACACCACAGTTTCTGGTCATACTCTGTTCTGTAGTGTTCTGAAGCGGTTAGAATCTTTTAATCTCCAGATATTTGTTTTACTGAGGTGTTAGCGTTACCCATGCACCCCCCCCCAAGCCGCTAGACAGAGGCTTGGGTTAAAGGGCCAAATTTTATTAAACAGAAACAGAACCTGCAGCATAACAAAATTCTTTAACTAGACCTTTAGAGCGTGCAGGCCCTAATTGGGGGAATACAGGCCTAGCCGTCTTCCTCCCCCGTTGATCCCCCCTGGGCGTGACAACCTGACTCAAGCCTCCCAGTGGTCGAAGACCACGTGAGCTATCATGGTCAACCCTGCAGGGTCAAGGCTGCTGGAAGCATCAACCCCAGTGGCCCAGCCGTGATGTAGGTCAACGCGTTCCAGCCAAGGGGCTTGCCAGCCAGCCTCATAGACCCGGACGGTGTCACTAGAGCGGTCCTGGGTTACCCCTTGACCTTGCTAGCCTCAGGCTGACGCCGAATCCCAGTTTCCTGGCTACCTGGCCCGCACACCACCTGCCACACGGGGGGGGGGGGTTAGCCTTGCGTTTGACCCCCACAGGCCCAAAAGACGCCAAAGTGCCTGCTGCAGGTCTGAAAGAAAAATATCCGCTCCCAGCAAGGAAAGGTGCATACCATTGCCTCTAAACAGGCATGGGGCGTTATAACTTATGCCCGGATGCCTAACCACCTACCCCCATACGGTAAACCCCCCCCCCCAGGTAGGCATTGGTTTTGCACCTGGCCAAATCAACCAGACGCGGGTCTCTGGCCCCGCGCCAGCATCTGCGGGGAAGCATATGGGACCAGATGAAAAATATCCCTGGGATCCACTGCCTGATTGTAATTAGGTCCCTACGGATCTGGTGCCTCAAGGACAAGGCTGTCCTCTGGCCCATATCATTCTCACCCAAATGCAGCACTAACACCTGGGGAGGGGGGTGGCCGTCTAGAAATTCCTGCAGGAGCGGAAGCAGCTGGCCACTGAGCATACCCCTTCTTGCCAGCCAGCAAACATTGGCAAGTCCACCCAAGCCCAGCTGGGACCCGAAGCGACTGGACACTATCCTCTTGAAGGCCCAGAAAACGATGCAATGTCCGCTGATGACAATGTGGACAGGGCTGCGGCTTGGGCGACCTGCCAAGAAAAAGAAATATTAACTGCGAGGTTAAGGCCACTGGCCATATTGAAACAATATACCCCCCCCCCAAAAGCCCAACACTGGGCAGCTGAGCAAACCTCCTCACCAGGCCTATTGTCTACACTGTGCGCCCATCCAAAAGGAAGGTGAGGGTGTTAAAACCCAACACAGGCCGTAACACAAGGCCAATTAAACTTTGAGCAGCCGTCCTCACCGGGCCTATGCTCTACACTGAGCGCCCATCTAAAACAGAAAGTGGGGATGCAAACTCAAAACAGGGCCTACCCAGGCCAACACTGGGGCTGAACTGTACCCCTCATTTGCACACAAGTGTGAAAGGCACCAGCGCCCAATCCGTCAGCACCCAATCCGTTGTATATCTGCCGATTGCAGACCCAAACTTGCTGCAGCTGTGACTGCCCCGATTCTAAAGGAATGGAGGCCAAATTCGTTAAAGGGCCAATCCCTAGTGCAGCATGGATCTAAATTGAAACAAGGTGAGAGGTGAACCGTCTATATGGCAGAAAAAAACGGGGAAACACTCACCCTCACATTCAAAAACTCCAACAAAACCCAGACAGGGCACAGGGGAAGGCCCTCCACCCTTTTTAGAAAAACCCTTTGGCCTCTCCCACATTGGTCCGTTTTAGATCTCCTTAGGGTGATGGTTACCCCTTGTGGAGAAAAAACCAAATCCCCCTGCTGCAATGCAGCACCGGACCCATCCCTCTTGGAACTGGCCAAAACCTCGCTAGGGAGAAAAGCGCCAAAGAACAACGTAGCAGAGGCTGCCTTAAAGACGGAAGTCTCATAGGCTGAGGAACAAAGAAGTGGAAAGACCCGCCACAAACCCCGCAAAATTTCAGGCGTGATGGGTTTTCTCCAATCTGGAGTGTCAGGCACCGCTCTCCTGAGACCCTCAAGGGTTTTCCTCACCCGAAAGTCCCCCATGTAATCTGGGAGACCCCAGGCTTTGGAAATAAATGAAATAGTGGCCAGGCTGACAGATATTGATCTAACCGCCAGGCCCTGGTCACATAAGTGTAAGTAAAACAAATTAAATGCTCTACTGGGACAGGCCACACATTGGGGGGGGCACACATTGGCCACACAGATGGGAGCGTGCTCCCTCAGCTGAGCCGTGCCCCCAGCTGGCCCCAGCAGCTAATCGCTGCTCTCCCCATCTTTGCCCCTGACCAGCGTGCGGGGGAGGAGGCCGGGCAATGGCGGTGACGTGGTTAGTCCCATCACCGGCCTTATGTGGCTGGAATTCCAAAAAAAGCACAGTTATAACTGTGCTCCCTTGAAATCAATTGCCTTGTTCCCGTGAGTGAATTCAGGATTCTAGCCTGTATATACATGTTAAATACAGATGAGTAATAACTGCAGTATAATGGAAAGCTACCCTTGCAAGAAGATTAACAGCCCAATCCTATCTAGAAATAGACAGGCGGAGTGCGCGCTCCATGCGGTCTAGAGTGTTGCAAATGTGCCATAAAGCACGTTTGCGGCACCTGGCGAGTAGGCAGCACCGAGGCCAGAGCTGCTCTACTCACTGCAGATCCAGAGCTACGTCCGCTGGGGAAGGTGAGTTCCCCGCCAGGCAGTGGGGAGGGCAGAATGGGGCGTTGCGGGTGGTGGGATTGGTTGTCCAGGCCCGGGAAGGGATTGTCGGAGGCCTCCTGCACTGGCACCAGCAGGCCAATGGATATATAAGTGGACAAGAGATGCTTGGTATAGTACACCCTTAGATAATGTTGGTGTTTGGTTGCAACCAAAAGGTAGTAAGTGTCTGACAAATGATTATGATTTAGCGATTTGAAAAAAAGTTGTTTAGTAAGGCAAAGTTGCAGCCACAAAGATAATAATTTTTCACTCCATTCACAAATTTTGAGAATGGTTTGGGACAACATGGCTAGTTGAGGATTAAAAGCCATGTCAACCTATTACTAGATTACGCTAGTTCTCAAGAGGGAAAGAATCAATGATGTAAGTAACACTGGCTCACAATCACAGTTGTCCAATTGGAAATCTAAAATTGATCCCATTCCAATTTTCACCATTGTTACCTACCACAGATTTTTGGATTGTGGAAGGCTAGAAATATATGCTTTTATAAAATGGAAATGTGCAGGTATATATTTATGAGTCCTGTTATTTGTGTATAGGTACGTAAGGAATATGGCAAATGCTTCAGACATTCATATTGCTGTGGAGGATTGCCAACAGAGAGCCCGCACAGTTCAGTAAAGGCATCAACTACAAGAACTAGTGCACGATATTCCTCTGGCACTCAGGTAACAAACATTTTGACAGCACCTTTTAATGACAGCATCTTTTAATTAACCTTGCTTTATAAAAAGCACACTGAGTTCCCACATGTGTTCCATTCAGATGCACTAATTGTGTTCTCATTATAACATCTTGTGACAATTGCATGCTTTTTACTACTGGACTTGATTCTAACATTCCTCCAAGTTTAGGTTGAGGGTTGGAAACTTACTTTGAACGAATGATTGGTTCATTTGCAGGCTTAGGGCTACTTTCCACCCTGGATGGGAAATAGCTACAGAACGTCTAAGGCTTTAGACCCCCCCCCCCTTCCCCAACATATTTTTCATGCCAGATCTCATCATGCAAAGTAATAGTAAAGAATATGCAGTAAAGCACCTTCTTATTTAAAAATTAAGCATAGGAGTTCAGGTTTTGGATTACTAGGCATCAGCCAGGGCACTGGATTGTCAACTCCTGCCTAGCATTAGCTGGTCAGACTGGAAAGAGAGAATCCCAACAACATAAGATAATTTCCTGTATTGTCCCGAGTATAAGACTCACCTGATTATAAGACGCACCCTTAAAGTTTGGTGCTATTAAAAATAATTAATTAAATCACTGGCATTAAATTTATGCCAGTAATTTAACGAACAGTGCAATCCTGTGCATGTCTACTCAGAAGCAAGTCCCACTGTTCTCAACAGAGCTTATTCTCAGGAAAGTGTGCACAGGATTGCAGCCTAAACCATTCATTGCCTGTGGAGGGGGGATGAAAGTGTTTGTGATAATGCTTTACAAAAGGATACAAAATCCGGCAGAGCAGAGAACGAAAATTAACAACTGATTACAGCCTGGAAACGGTTACAGCCTGGAGAGGGGAGAGGTATGTGTGCTCTTGTTTTAACAAACAAAAAGGATATACCTTAAGCCCTGCAGGGCAGAGAAGGAGCCATTATCTCCTCTAAAAACAAACAAACACGGAGCCTCTGCAAAGATGTCTCAGCCAGCAGTGATAATCATTTCAATTAAGCTCCTGCTTTGAAGATAGCCTACCAAGACAACTCGTTTCCTCTTAGCCCAGTCCTTTGCGCTTCTTCCGGCAATGTCCCACGCCCAAAGGCCCTCACTGCAGAGCTGAGCAGCAGCAGTGAGCATTTTGCTGCCCTTTCTCTGCTGAGCCTGGAGGAGGGGCGGCTGCAGACCCGAATTGCAACAGCCTGATTATAAGACGCAGCCCTAGTTAAAAAACTTAAATGGGGGGGGGGGGAAGTGAGTCTTATACTCAGGCCAATACGGTATATATAATTTCTATGGCCAAAGAGTCAGAAATGAGTGTGAAGCCAAACACTCCACAGCCAGTTCACAACGCATACTGCTCTCTAGTACTTGAAGTCATGGCGGACACTACACAAAGGCATATTAAAAGAGGCAAAATGTGTTGCTTTGCACAAGATGTGAGAATTATTCCCGATTTCCTTTATGTTAACAGAGCCGAATAAGAAGGATGTGGAATGACACTGTGAGAAAACAATCTGAATCTTCCTTTATCTCAGGTGATATCAATAGCACTTCAACACTTAATCAAGGTTAGTTATTGGGTACATTTTGCTTTACTTTGGTTTGTTTTTAAAACCGTATTTGCCAAACACAACTATAAAAGAATTAGGTTGTAGTCATTAAATTCAAATAGGCTCTAGAATAGATAGAGCTCAATGTTGGAATGGAAACACACATACACACAAACCGTTCAGAAGAAATGTTGCCTAAAATCACTATTAAAGACTGTCTTGAACACATTCATAATCTGGTTCTCTCAGCCTTCTTGCTCAGGGTAGAAGCTGATATTCTCAATCATAGAAAGTCTATTTAAATAAGTCTCATCAATAGTGTGACTCAAAAGCAAGCACATAATTTTAAATCTTTGCTATCCTTTGTAGTCTAAAACTGAAACAGAACTACCAGCACAGTAACATTCTAAATGTATTAATTTCCATACATGGACATTTTGCCTGTGAAATCAAATTGACATCAGCTCTATACAAAAGACATCTGCAAAGATTTTTTCCCAGTATAGTTTTGATCATGTCTGCACTGCGCTGCATTTGCCTGCCACATGACAGCCTGAGGGGGGGAAACACTGCAACAGAGTAGATTTAAGACCTCTGGACAGAGTTTTATCACTGTAACTCAGATTGAATGTTAGCAAACCTTCAAACCTCTTCGTGTAGGTGTACTAAGTGATAGAGAATACTATTCTACCATGTCCAGCTATGAAAATAACCAAATTTTCTCACTGCCTTCCTTCCATATCTTTTTCTAGAGAAAATGGGATAGTGCTGGACTGCACTCTACCTTAAAATCTCAATTCAAAGAAAGCGGCCTTATCACTTATGTTTTAAAAATCTAATTCCACTTTATGAGTAAATAACTCTCCTGATGATGATGGTGGTGGTGGTGGTGGTGGTAATAATAATAATTATAATAATTAATAATAATAATAATATTTTATGCCATAGAATATGTTAGTGTTTTCATTCTTAATGAACTACCTGATCCTAAATTTTGCTGTCCCAGTACTATTTACAAAATAGAACATTACTGTGGGGCTTTGCATGCAGTACAGATAGGATTGCTCACTGAGCTCAGTTGCAAGCTCAGTGGAAGAAATCATGACCAAACTAGTGGTAAGCTCAATTGGTTCAAAACAGTGTTCTTAACTTGGAGATTCTTGTTGTACAAATAGAGAATGTTTAAAACTGACCCATCAGGAGCTCTCCCACACCCACAACAATTTTTCAATTTATTTAATGGGAAGAAGGCAAAGCTATCTCTTATACCGCTGCCCTCACAATTAGTACTAGGGTGATAACTGTAGACACAGACTCATCCTTTATTAGCCACAATTTCTGTAGCACTATTTATGCAGAGCTTTAAAACAGCAACTTGTATAGGATTCCCCACTAACTTTGATAACAAATGGATGCCTCATACTCTGTGTCTAGTATGTGCTTGAATTGTACATGGTAAAACCACAAGAGTTCTGTGTGGCACTGATGAGTACCAAAGGAACTTGCGTATCACCCACATCCAAAGGCCATACTCTGTCCACTGTCTGCCTTCCCTGATTAATTTCTGATGGCAAGCATATCAACGTAGCTGAACTCAGTGAGCCAACCAGTGATTTTGGCAAAATGAACACACTGCTATCTCTCTTTTATCTATCTAGAGTCTAGACACTATTAGAAAAATGTTCAATCTGATCCAGCTCTCAGGCTCTTTCCCCAGGGTGTACATCTCGAGGAGAAAGTAGCTGCTGATCCAGGCTGTACCATGTTTTTGTAAATGCAGTATCTCCCTGATGCCCTAATAGAAAGGTCCTATTCCTGGCCGGTGGGGGGGGGAGGGCACTTTAAGAAGAATGCAGGAAGATCATTCAAATAAACATGGTACAGACGTCTATTTAAATGATTTATATCTTGCCTTTCCCTCCGAATAAACGGAGTGTGTTGTAGTAGTTGAGTTTTGATGTCTGCAAGGCATGGCCTACTGTGGTTTGGTCTCATCAACTCAGATATGGCCACAGCCAGCACGCCAGCTGAAGCTGAACAATGCCCCCCCCCCCAGCCATAAGAGCATAAAAAGAGCAGTGCTGGATCAGGACAAGGGCCCCCGTAGTCCAGCTCCCTGTATATCATGGTGGCTTCACCAGATAACTGTGGAGGATTCCTTCAGAAGGGGGATTTAGTTTTAATGCCACTGGCTACACGCCCTCCATCAGAGATGTATTACCGTAATAACCTTGCCTGTCCGCTCTGCCAGCGCCCCCCCCCCCCCCAGCAGATCTGATAAGCCAAACTGGGCAAGGGCCAAGCAAGCAGGTGGATGACCTCACACTCTCGAGGATCCTGTCCACATTCTCAGGCTATGTACAAGCACATTACAGGACCAGCAGGCACCATCTCCCATAGAGAGGGGTTGGTGAAGTACTGTATATGAGAAATCCTTGAGACTCTTAAGAGTTTGACATTTCTCCCTGTTAAGTAACATCTGCCCAGGTTGACCTAATAGAGACATTTGTTGTCAGTAGAGTGTATAACACTCCGTTCTTACCCAGCAGAAGCTTCTCCACTGGCAGTCTAATCGCCCTGGCAGCAACTGAGCTAGCAAGTTGGGAACAATGTAGCTGAAACAGCAAGGAAGTAACGCAGCTCTCACCCATTTTATTGGTCCTTGTACAGGAGAGTATCCCATAAACTCACAAAGAACTTCTCAGCAGCCAGTGCTGTGTATTTAATAAAAAGAGTCATGGCTTCGAGGTGTCTTCACCAGGGCCAAAGAAATGAGAATCTCTGTCCTTTCTACTATAATGTAATGATAATGACAGTGAAAATAAAACTGGAGGTGGGAGGGGGAGAAAAAAGCACTGAGCCATCATAAATTATGTTAAATACTTGAAATTACCTTGCAGTGGAAAGTTTGCAATGTACTGTATACCAGAAGATTATTTGAATTTCCCTTTCTTGTATTTAGTTTGCATCTTAAAAAAAAACCTGTGAAAATCAAATAAATGAAGCCAAACACCAAATAAGATTAACATAATCTGTCAGTAAAGCAATTCCCTGAACTCCAGGATTTTTTGCTACCTACAGTAATAATATTTTGAGTAGTGATAAAGGCATTAATATTTAAAATGTAATATCTGCCGCTATTGCCACAATGAGAACCTAATCAATTTAAATTTTGTATGTAAATTTTTAGACTGCTCTCTATTTCATTCTGGACATGTAATATATTCAGACAACATCAACTCCCCCCTATGCACTGCCATATTGCTCAATAGAACAACACTTTCACCTAGCTCTTAAATGATGTGTTTGTGTCCACAAAGACTGCGGTATAATTTTAACTACGATGACAAGTATATTAATTCAAGAGATCCAAGATCAGCATGGCCCCAGGATGCCTCATTTTCAATGAATTGTTTTGTAACTTTGTGAAAAGTGTTGATGCGTTAGGAAGTGAAATCGCAAAAGAAAAAAAATGTGGCTGTTTGTTGTAGCTTACGTTTATTGGTACAGAGAGAGCAGACCTAACAAAGATAATTGACTTGAAAAACCCTCACAAGAGAGCATTGCAGCATGAATCCGCTTGTCCTGTTAAGGATACATGATTTACCCTCTGGCCACCCTTCCTTCTGCCGCCCCTTCAGCATGCCCTCTTTTGCATATAATAGGATAGACTTCCTACAGCTTGTCATCCTTTGGCTGAAGAAGTTTTTTTTTTCTCTCTCTTCCTTGTTGCGCTTAAAGCTAAGTTAGTAATAAACCCGGAATGTTTCTGTCAGAGATTGTCCAGTGTCTCTAAATTAACACAATTTTGATTTCTCTATTCTGGTGCCTACCCATGCTTAAAGTTACAAACATTAAGCTGTAACATCTTGAAATAGAACATTGGTCTTTGTATTTAATTGCTATTCTTGTTTTAACAGCAATTTTGTATAAATTAGCAAATGTCATTCTCAGCAGGTGTTTACTTTGGGGATTCGGCCGGCACCTGTGAATTACTGAAATTTAACTACATTTTTACTCTCTTCCTTCAAATTAGTAGTTCAAATACATTCAGAAATGTTCAGCTGAATTAAATTTGACAAGATATACACGACTCATGATGAAATTAAAAAAATACTTTATTGGAACTGTCAGAATCAAATTAAAGAGCTGATGTCTCTTTTTCTGTTTCTTTGCTTTAGGAATGACTGGCAATTACCTACTAACAAACCCTCTTCTTCGACCGCACGGCACTAACAACCCTTATAACACATTGCTCGCTGAAACCGTTGTATGTAATGCCCCTTCAGCTCCTGTGTTTAACTCACCAGGTGTGCCCACACTTTGGGATATGTTGGTTTTGCACTTGTGTCTTAATAATATTTTGCTCAGAGCCCTCTTAAATTTAGTCGGAGACCTAGAATTTCTGCCATCAGAATTTCTCTCACTTGAGCAAGTATTGCTGATAATGCCTGGCTTGTAAAACTGCACTATATTATAGTGATAATGCCTTTGCCATAATAGTATTTGCCAATAATCATCCATGTTTTTAACACAGGTGGCATAAATCTTAATATACTATTACAGGACTGACACCCCATGGTCCGAGAGCCCATCTTCAAGATATATATCACTTAGAGGTATCATGTCTATGCAATATAAAATTAATCAAAAGCTTGCTGAGAACAATCTGCTTATAGAGTTGATGAGACAATTAAACCTGCATAAGGCATCTTGACATCTGGATTGTCCTGGTGTGGGAAACAGCATCCGGAGTCCTTTTAGAGCAAACTATAGTATAGTGCAGCTTTATATGGACTTTTTTTCCGTAGGAAAATCTGGAGGTAGTGCTTAGAATTAGAACAAGGGTAGTTCTGTGGGAATTACGGCCCGATCCTAAGACTCCAACTAAATGCTTATGATGGGGTCTGCCTTCCGCCATGCTAAGAGCATTTGTCTCCTAACACAGCGTTGCTCTGATGCGTGATTCAGTTGCAGGGACATTAATTCAGTGCTGCAGGCAGACACACCAGCTCCAGGATGCCAGGGCTTTATCACTAACCTGACTTATTGTAATGCTGTTGTATCCAACTGTTTTTATTGACTATGGAGCCAATTTATAAATTAATACATCTTGAATAATTACTAGGTGGAATTAAAATAAAAGGCTCTAACATTAATTGAAATTATACGTTAAGCATTTTGTACTGTTTTTTTTTTTAAAAAGCTGTTGTTACATGTCAGATTTCCTTATTGTTAAAAAAAAAACTGAAGTTACTATGCAGTTTCTATGTTCATTCTCGTGTTTTCTTACTTTCCTTATGCTTTCCTCTAGCAACCTACAGAGAGACAAGTATGGGAGTAAAACTTAACTTTGCCTATCAAATGTAAATTTTTTCAGCATGATTTTTAATGGGCACAATTAAAACATAACTAGCGGTCATGAAGTAGACTCAGCGGGCAAGTGGTTCACAATTTGCAAATGAAATGTTTCCATGTTCAAACAGTACATATGTACTGCTTTTTGGGAGGACAAAAAAAAAGACAAAAAAAATAATCAAAAGGTCTGTAGCAAGCCCTATTGGTAACCAAGGATATCCAATGCTGAAATAATTTGCTGCTTAAAACCAGAGCACCGTTGAGCAGAAATGCCTAATAATTGACTTAACATTTCCACATTCCCACAGTAATCTTGCTACAGGCTATGAAAAGACTTCAAGTGAATTACCTGATCATGTGCAGCTAAACTTGCCTCTTTAAAACTAGTTGAAGTACATTTGAGTGTGCTTAACTCTGCAGTATATCATAGAAAATTCATTTTGGATTATTAAATATGCTTCGATATCTCTTTGGTAGAGGATAAAGAATTAGATTATTAAAAAAGGGAAAGAGAGAAAGAAAGAGAGACACACACAGAGAGAGAACACGTCTTCATAGGGGAAATTAATACCGGCATGTGGTCCATGTGTTGGCTCTCTCTTATAAATGCCATATGTTCCATATGGGTAATGCTTTTGCAGGAAAAAAAAAAAAGATCTAGGAACATATATGAAATTACCCAACTACAAAAGTTATTTAATCAAAGCCTAGAGAGGCTTTTCAAAGCATTGCCATCCTTTTAACTAATTCAGTACACATGGATGGCTAGAACAACACAATAGAAGATTAGCTGCAGCTATTTCACTGCAAAATTAGAATCCTGTAACAAAAGAAAAGTCACTTTTGGGCATCAGCCCAATATTTCTTTCTATCTTTATAGAAGCAACTTTGAATTTTCTTGGTTAAGCTGCAGCTTTAAGTGCAGGCTGCAAGTAAAACAGGAAATCTTATTAGATGCAACAACAAAAATACTTTTCTTTCTCTATAACTACTCCAAGCCTTGCATATAATGCAGCAGCCTCACAGTGGTCAGTTTCATTCCAACAACAGGATCTCATTCTTTCTTGATTTTTCCAAACATTTTTCCAGAATGATAAAAGCGACTCTTCTGAGGGTTCACTAACAAATCATCTTAACTTTTCATGATACATGCATTCCGTTTCTTTTCAAAGCTTTCTTTTTCTTCTTTGCCTGGGAAGCAATGTGATGTCTTAGTTTACATGTCTTTGTGTCTCTAGAAAAATAAATTTCTTTATCTCTAGAAAAATAGCATGTCACCATAAAATTCCATTTTTTTTTCTTTCCTAAACTTCTTTTCATCTTTCCAACAGATGTATCCTATTTCTCCATTTCTCCAGCAGTTGAAAGATGTCAGCCCTGGCTGATAATCTCCTCCCATTCCACAGCTAATATTTATTATTTGGTTAATTTCTGTGACCCATGCTTAAGAGAAATCCCTAACATTTCTGCTTTTGACTTCCATACGCCCATGGTGTCTGTGGGCCTAACTCTAATAGACTATGCTGGTTCATTCAGTGCTGTCACTGTGACTGATGCAAACTGCAGGGCTGCAGGCGAACTTTGACCTTCTAAAGCCTGGGGCCGTTGCTGGCAGAGAGAATATTAAATGCAACCAAAAAAAAAAAATCACATTAAAGTGGGGAAAAAGCTGTTATTGCTAGTCATCTAATTTGCTGAACCCTTGCTCTGACTAAGTTGCTGAGAAGCTCAGTAATTCTTCATCATGTTACAATAAATCATTTTACTTTCTTTTATATATCAGCTACTCTTAGGCCAGATAGCCTGAGCAGACAGACATGATGTGAGTTGTCCAAAGTGAGTCATTCCACCTGCTGTCTTCCGTGTTGTTGGATGGTGCTTGTGGGCCCCAGTCCCTTTTAGTGTGAGAGGTGGCTGTCTGTGCTTAACATGAAATCTCTGTACTTGTCCATTTTTTTTTCATTCTTTTCTTTACTCCATCTTCAGAAAAGAACACACACGAAAGGAAATTTTAGAAATGCTATTAAGTAGTTGCTTGCCAATGACGTGGGTTTATTGTTACGCATTTACCTTCTGTTTTGTATGTGACCTGATTCCTTTTTAAAAATATATATTTTTATTTAGTGTCGTTTAGGACAAATTCTGTTGATTTTATTTTTCCGGAATCATGGTGTTGTACTTAAAATATAAATGTTTATGAATGAATTGCTTTGCATTACATATGCAAGGGCATGGAGTGACCTTCTTCTTCCTTGGTGGAAGAGTTCTAGAGCTGATGCAAAATTCTTAAATGAGAACCTTTTCATTTGTTTTCAAATTTCTAATTTAAAGTATTATTGAAGCTCCACGGAAAAGCAGTATTACTTTGTAAACTTCTCTCTCTCTTCTATAAGGTGCGTAACTCTTTGCCGTTGGGAATGTCCAATCACCCTAATGTTTCTCAAGTTTTACTTCAAAGTACAACTTTGTCCTGAACTACATTAAAGATTTTATAGAATAAGAACGTTAGCTCCAGTGTAGACAGTAACCCAAGGGTGTCACTTTTTTGTTTCAGGACATTCACTGAACAATGCCAGGGATACAAGTGCCATGGATACTCTACCGCTAAATGGTAATTTCAACAACAGCTACTCTTTGCGCAACGGAGACTATAATGACAGTGTACAAGTTGTAGACTGTGGACTAAGCCTGAATGATGCCGCATTTGAAAAAATGATCATTTCAGAATTAGTGCACAACAACCTGCGGGGCAACAACAAGAACCACAACCTAGAGCGCACATTACCAATCAAAGCTGTGATTGGCGGGAGCAGTAGCGAAGATGATGCCATCGTAGCGGATGCTTCGTCTTTGATGCACAGTGATAACCCAGGCCTGGAGCTGCACCAAAAGGAACTTGAGGCCCCTTTGATTCCCCAACGGACTCACTCCCTTCTGTACCAGCCACAGAAGAAAGTGAAGACTGAAGGAACAGATAGCTATGTGTCCCAGCTGACATCTGAAGTTGAAGACCACCTCCAGTCCCCCAACAGAGACTCTCTTTACACGAGCATGCCCAACCTCAGAGACTCTCCTTACCCAGAGAGCAGTCCTGACATCGAGGAAGATCTGTCTCCCTCCCGGAGGAGTGAGAATGAGGACATTTACTACAAAAGCATGCCAAATCTCGGAGCTGGCCATCAGCTTCAGATGTACTATCAAATCAGCAGGGGCAATAGCGACGGCTATATAATTCCCATTAACAAGGAAGGATGTATTCCAGAAGGGGACGTTAGGGAAGGACAAATGCAACTAGTGACAAGCCTTTAATAGTGTAGCAAAGGAATACTGAAGGCCACATACAAGTATTAAACAGACTTAATTGGCCCCATGCAGGCTCCCTCATATCTGCTTGAAGAGACAATTCTGTTGTCCCTGTGGTTTCTCCCATGTAAAGGAGATGACTGGACCTTGCAGTTCTGTGAATTTTTATAAAACAAAGCTTTGTATATACACAGAGTATACTAAAAGAATTATTTGTTACAAAGAAAAAAAGAGATACCATCAAGGTATTTTAAAGTATCTTCTGCTGCTGATGTAAAAGAGATTGTGAAATGAAACACACACACACACACACACACACACACACACACACACACACACACACACACACACACACACACACACACACACACAGAAAGCGTTCCAGCCATTTTACTGCAGCAGTTTGTGAACTAAATTTGTAAATATGGCTGCATCATTTTTGTAGGCCTGCATTGTATTATATACAAGACGTAGGCTCTAAAATCCTGTGGGACAAATTTACTGTACCTTACTATTCCTGACAAGACTTGCAAAAGCAGGAGAGAGATTCTGCATCAGTTTGCAGTTCACTGCAAATCTTTTCCATTAAGGCAAAGATTGAAAACATGTCTAACCACTAGCAATCAAGCCACAGGCCTTATTTCATATATTTCCTCAACTGTACAATGAACTGTTCTCATGAAAAATATGGCTAAAGAAATTATATTTTGTTCTATTGCTAGGGTAAAAAAATAAATACATTTGTGTCCAAACGGAAATATAATTGTCATAAAATAATTTTAAAGAGTTTGAAGAAAATATTGTGAAAAGCTCTTGGTTGCACATATACTACAAGCTGTTTTTTCTTACACTTGGTTCATAGTACCGTAATATGTTTAAAATGGAAGTTCTACCCATTTTCACTTCTTTTCCACTGTAAACAGTGTTCTGCTTTGACGTTAGTACTTATGTTTTAAACTTCTTATTGCCAAAATAACTTTTTTTTCCCCGGGGAGAAAATTCTCTTAGAAGCCAGTTAATGACATGCCTTCCACAAATTTGGTAAAAGTCACTGACAGATTATAAATCAGTTCCCTTTTCATTCTTTAACTGGGGAGGTGGGAGGTTATAGAGGAAGTGGGGGGGGGGGTCAAAAGGGGGACCCAAGATACTATTCTCAAATATCCTGGTGAACAGAAGGTGCCTGTCCTTTTTAAGCTAAGAGAAAACATAAATATTACTCTTCCATATTCCTTCTGCCTATATTTAGTAATTAATTTATTTTATGATAAAAAATCTAATTAAATGTACATTGTTTTGGAAAAATTCTGCTTTTTTTCCATCCCTTTGTGTAAACTTGTTAATAATGAGCCCATCACTAATATCCAATGTAAAGTTTAACACCTGTTTGACAGTAAATAAATGTGAATTTTTTTCCAAATAGGTAAAATGCGTTCTCTTACATATGAGTCATAGGCTCGATTATTTACTGTGTGAAGTGGCTAAATTCTGCTTAGCACTGCTCCCTTACAGTTCTTAATTTATATGTAGAAGGCTGAAGTAGGAGCTGCCTATATATCTCTCTTGAATAGAGGTCATTGCTGCTACTTGATATTCTAGTCATAGTCACATATGATCAAAATCAGAAACATGAGCTCCATTACAAAAGTGTGCAGCAGTCTCCTCCATTTACATAACAGATTTTTAAAATTCAAATAGGAATCTGATTTATTAAAAATAAAAAAGGTTGCAAACTGTGAAGTCATATTTCAGGCAACTGTAATTATATGGCTATAATTAGTGATAAAGATAAGCTCTTGTCGCAGGGAAAAATACTAATATTGCAGCATTTATAGAAGTGCCGTGAATATTCAAGGCCTTACAAAGATGGTAAATCACAGCAGTCTTTTGTGATATGCAAATTAACATTACTGTTATTACTACTATTAGCAGATGGGGAATCGAGGCAAGAAGCCGATGCTTTGCCCAGAGCTATATAGCATGTCACCAGCAGAAGCAGGATTTAATTTTAGATGCACTATTTAGGAATTATCTCTTCCTTCTTCCACATTATATTGCCAATAGCCTGCTCCAGATAACAATTTTCATTTCCAATAATTTGGGTTTAAATAATATGCTATTTTTTCCTCTTTTATTGCTAATTTATTGAAATTTCTCTTTTGTTTTGTTGCTGCTTTTTGATAAAATCTTAGTTACAGTGTCAAACCCAATCTATCGGGAAGTTCTCCTATAGAACTGAGCGGTGACTGAGCAGCTGAATTTCTTATGGTGTAATCCCATGCACATTTACTCAGAAATAAGTCCCTCTGTGGTAAATGGGGCTTACTCTCAAGAAAGTGTGCATGGAATTACAGCCTTAGTGGCCTTTACATGATAGTTAATGAGACATTTCATCTAAGGATGCCTATGTAGGATATTGCTCCTATATTCACTTCAAATACCTCTCAACTTGAGAGATTGATGTCAGATCAAGATGACTCCTTAAGGTAATTTTGCAAACCTGAAAAAACAGATTTATTAATTTCTAGCCAGAAAAATCACTGCCAAACTCCCCAGTCCAGTAGTTCATGAGCTGTCTGGTGTGTGCACA
The DNA here is from genome assembly GCA_026170595.1 of Plestiodon gilberti rubricaudatus. Classification (NCBI taxonomy): domain Eukaryota; kingdom Metazoa; phylum Chordata; class Lepidosauria; order Squamata; family Scincidae; genus Plestiodon; species Plestiodon gilberti. Next base: position 136,253,277 of record JANXHW010000004.1, on the reverse strand, counting down.
ATGATAGATAGTAGTAGTAGATGCACTAGTTTGCGCTACACTCACTTTCATAAATGATACTCCTGTTCCTCTGTGTTGTTATTTCAGGTGTCCTCCATTATTTAGTCCTCACCTTTTTGGTCTGTATCATTTTTAGTCTGCCGTGATTTATATTTACCAGCAAGCTCATCAAAACTCATTGGTGTCTTTCCTGGATAAGTCATGGACTAATCTGTTTCATAAACTAGGGTTAAGACATCACTTACAGTGCGTAATTTCAGGTTTCTGTGTGGGCCAACCTCATAAGAACTCTGCTTCTTAGGCAGTGTGTCCAAGTCATTGTTTGGAAAAAAAAAACTGGTTACCACATTGTCTCACTTATTGTTACAAAAGTCTTCCTTCAGAATTCACCTGTGGTTACTACGTTTTGCCATGTTAAGGCTATTTGGAAAATGGGTAGCCACGTGTATTGCTTTGGTATGTCCAGAGAATGTTCTAGAGGTATATGATGTTGTTTTGCTACTGTAAACTGCCTGGAAGGACTGATTGGGAACCATTTGTAAACTACGCAGAGCTCTCTAGAAGAAGAGTAAATAATGACGTAAAGGAATTGTCAATCAATCATGAAACACTTTATACTTCATCAGATATCACTGATTCCTAGAACCTACAGATGAATGAAAAATGAATCTTCACTGCTTCTGTATGAGTACTGCTGTATTCCCACAAGAATGGCGTAAGCCTGGTACAGATAGAAATTGTACATTAAGGCAAGGAGCAAAAGGAGACCTGAGAATTATACATTTCTTTTCTCATTGTTATAGTTATTTTAGAAATTAAATGATACATGTGATGTGTTACAAGATTAAGTAAAGCAGTTTCCCGCTAGAAGCTAGATCAACAAAAAACAGTGGAGAAAGAGAGGAGCAGAAAAGACAGATGGAAACAGATAAGACCAAATGGAATTTACAGGCATATTTAATTCATAGACTGTGTTCATTTACTGTTCACTTATTTAATGTTTTATTATTCATTGATTGTTTATGATACCATCTCTGTAAGTGAATGTGTTTCTTTCCTTGCTTGTTGTGGAGAAGAAATTTAAAATTAGGCTAACATCCTTAAAAGACTCAGGGCCTTTCCAGAAGTATTATTTTAAATTATTATTACGCTAGCCCTGATCTAGTGCAGTGAATGAGAAGTGAGAAAAAATAGGCTTGGGGTATCTCTTGTCTTGGGGCTGAATGAATGCTCCAGTACAGAGCATTCTGTACAGACATTGTGCAGTAGTAGGAATACCTGCCAACAAGGAAACCATTCAACTTAACATTCCTAAAATGGTGGGGGAGGGAGATAAACATGCTCCTTTTTTTTTAACTGAACAAGCTTGCATTCCCACTACGTGAGAACACAGGAGGATATGCATATTAAGAGAAGCATAGGTGTTGCTTGAATTTGTTTTGTTGCTCATCATCAGAATGCCGCTGGCATTCATTGAACTAATGGATGAGTGAACTGAGAGAAGATTCACATTTTCCCAATAAAAAAAATTGTAATCCGTGTGCAATAGAAGCAGCCCCTTAGGGAAGCAATAATGTGAGGGTTTGTGAATTAAATGAATAACAATTGCACACTTGTACTGTAAACTGATCATTTGGAAAGGAAAACTTTAAAGTCGAACGTACTTTTATGAATTTGGTGGTTACAGTCCTGAAATAAGCCTTATGTGTGACTTGTAGCACGTATGTAATAAGCATACGAACACTGTAATCCTATTCATATTTACTTAGAGGTAAGTCCCATTCTGTGCAACAAGGCTTTACTCCCAGGAAAGTGTACATAGGATTGCAACCCAAATGTCCTCAGATTAAGATAATCATTCCAATCTATATCTCAAACCAGGTGGGAAAGTGTATCTCCATCCAGAATGTATTTCTAAGAATTATATGTGTATCTGCATCCAATCTGAGTTTATCATGTGTTAGGCACTGCTCATGCAGTTCCTAGTCCAGAATTAGGAAAATGCTCCTTTTTTGCAATGCAGTTCAAGTTTTATCAGCTATATGGTGCTTTAGTTTTAACTGTTTTGCTCTCTGTTTTTATCTGTTGCTTTTAGCATTGTTTAATGGTGATACTTTTATTGTAATTATGCCAGAAATTTCTGGGTGGCCAAATCAGAATTACACTGCTAGAATTCTGGATTTTAAGATTCCTGCTTATTTGGGTTTAGTCCAAGTGCAACAAAGGGAGAAGAAATTCTGTAGCAATATTGTGAAACCCAAACTTGCTGTAGCTGTTTGTGATCTATGGAACTAGCAGGACAAGATTAGATGCCAGCTGGTGTTCACATTCCAGGTTCACAAGAATTTAGAAGCCTCTCCAATCAGTCATGATCATGAATATCACCTTCATAACTGCCCTTTTCCCTAACCAACCTAAAACAGCCAGATGAGGTTAAATGAGCTAAGAATTGTAAATTGTGCTGTGTTGTAAACATGGTTAATGAGGATAATTTTCAAATATCTTTTTAGTGACATTTCATTAATTAACATAATACAGTAGTATGATAACAGCTCCTTTGATGGTATTTTGTCACCACTTGTTGTGAACTTTGCCCTGACAAATATTCTGCCCAGGGAACAATCTCTCACAGTGCTACAGTGGTCTAATACTGCATCATGTGACAGTATTTTAATATTGCACGACTAACCCAGGAACAACACTGTTTAAGGGTCCACCGCAATAGAATATAAACTGTGCTGAAAGTCATAATAACTCCAGCTGCAATGGAGAAGCAGAAATATCTGACCTTGGGTTCATGGAAATTCTGAGAAAGATCTTTGTCTCCTTAAACAGTGCCTCTTAATGTGGCTTAATGGCTAGTCTCTCTTTGACACTTAAATTGCTGTTAGTTTGTTATGTGCAATTGCTCACAATATATTTGGAAAAGAGTTTTCCATCCGTTTTTATTTCCATAATGTATGAAGCTTGCATATTGTGCATTAATTGGTCATTAACAGAGTTTGAATGAAGCATTACGGGAAACCTCTTGGAGGAATTCTAGACACTGTCTTAGCTGTAAGCTTTCTTACTGGAGTTGAACTCTTCATTTCCCACCTGTGACAGTAAAGTAGTAAAGGTGACATTTATTTCTATCCTGACTTGGCAGACCACTCTTGTGCTTTTGAATGGTTTTCAAATGGGAAGAAAGAGCTGTTTGCAAGGGGAGTGTAAACTCTGTTTAAACCCAGGTTAACCTACGCTGTGATTGGTAGGAAGAAGAATCAGTTTCCTGTCCGTTTCAGGACACACAGCAATCAGGTGTGTGCGTGCGCTATTTCCCTGGACAAAGGTTGTCAGTGTTGTGAGACCACACCTTTTTTCCCTACCCTTTTCCTTCTCTAAGAGTCCAATCCTATCCCCCGCCATGCTATGACATGCAGCCGCACCTAAAAGACATGTGCTGCATGCTATGGGGGGGGGGGTGGACTTGAAGGCCAAACGGGTTGATGGCGGCTTAAGGACTTACGTGGTTGTAAGTTTAGAAAAAACAACCTCAAGCTGGCTATGGGTCTCCTCAAACTTTACCATCTATTTTGATGAGGTATGTCTGAGGAGGGAAAAGGGGTGGGGAGATTTTAGAAAGGGGATAAGATCTGGCGTGCGTGACTGCCGTTGTATCCACCCCTTCGCTCCCCACCCCTGCCCCGGTTCCACCCCAACATGACCCATTCTTTCCCCTCCTCACCCAATATCTGCTCCCCTCCCACTGGCTTACCTGCACCAGAGCAGGTTGCCAGTTGCAGCAGCAGACCACTGATGGCAGCTCGAAAATGGCTGCTGGTGGAGCCCTCCGCACATCAGCAGCTGCCAATGTATGGCAGTGGGACAGTGTCCCACTGCCGTAACTCACATGACAGGATTGGGCCGTAAGGACCTTAGCAAACATTGTAGTTCTAATCCTTATTTCATCAACTTTCAAGGGTTAAGAGACTGTCTTGCCACTAGTCCACAAAAATAGGATGGAAAGTACCCACTTCTGTCTTTTTTGGCTTAGTCTAGAAGAGCATCATTATTACTCAGTCTGTTACTTGAAATAGTTTAATTTCATTTTGTATCTGCCTTTTTATTCTTTCCACTGATCATTTTGCCATTAGCAGCAGACCAGAGGAGGTCCAGCAAGCAATTCAATACAACCTCACCGATAAGCATAACCTATGAGAATTATTACGGAGAGAGTGTATGCTATCTGTACATATATGTTAAAAAATTTAAAAAATGAATCCGGGTCATCCATATCTTGCAACAGAAATTGTATAGTCTATAACAGTGTTTCTCAACTGTGGGTTGGGACCTGATTTCTGGTGGGTCCCACGGAGTCTCCAATGAAAACACCAGTGATGGAAAGATGAGATCAGATAAGTGATTGCCTCAAGCCCTGAGGCTATTCAAAAATCAGATAGCTGCTAATTGCCCTGCAAAGAGCTGAGCTCCTGCAGTTTGCAAGTTTGTGTAAATATATGGAGATAAACATTTGAGCATCTTTTTTCTGGGTTTCCCCCCCCCCAAGTCTGTCAATGACAGGTAGTGGGAGCAGGTGAAGGCTGGGTCACATAACTAAGCCCCTCAAGCCTTGAGGCTATTCATTAGGGCTGCCTCATCATTACAAGAATTGGATTGAAAAGAAAACTTTACTTGTAAATAAATAAAAAATAAAAATATTTCTTTCTAGATCACCTTTTTTCAAGTAAAGCTAGGTGGGTCCCGATAGAGTGTCGCTTTAAAAAGTGGGTCCCAGTGCTAAAACGTTTGGGAACCACTGGTCTATAAGGAAGATCAAGCTTATGTGCACAATTTGTCTTTTGTATTTCTTTTTCCTCTTTTGCTTAATTTGCTTAAGAAGCACTACAGAGCCCTAAAGCTGTGCTCTTGGAACTTTTTTTTTTGTAGCAACTCTTCTGGGTTCTTTCATCATGTGTTACCTCTGCATTTTCAAGCATAATCTTGCAACCATGAGGACTAGAAACTTCCTGGTTTTTGATTTTTGTTTTAGTGAAGACTAAAATTCTTAATCTGAATATTATCAACATGTTCTTTGGTTATTAATCTACATACTTGCATAATGTACACAGCTGTAACTACGTACTTCATTTTTCATTAGTATATATGATTCAGCACCTCATACATCCAGAGTAGTTTAATTACAGAAAAAAGACAATTAAAAATTAACATTTGCGTTAAAATTCCAAAATATTGAAACATTGTGTGTGTGTGTTTTCCCTTTTTTTTAAAAAAAAAGCGTGTGTAGGGAAAGTATGAAGACAACCACAGGCATCTTTCAAACTTCCCTCCTGGCTGGTATTTCGTGGCCATTTCAGGGACAACATCCCCTGCTTCAAGATGAGAAAATGCCACATGCTGCTTACAGTTAAAGTGAGCTTTAATTGCATGATGTCCTGGTGATTGTTCTGTGGAGTGATAGATGCTGTATTTAAGCACATTTTGACTAACAATTTGGGGGGGGGGGGAATTAGTAAAGCAAGGGCGATTTATTCACAGACTATTTTGTTCCAGTTTCTGTTTTCTTTGTTTCCTTAATTCATGTTCCCTCTAGCTTGCAGTTTTAATTAGCACCTGCTCCAATCTCATGTGGGTAATGCCAGTATGTGTCAGTACATACAGATATGGGGACTTCAAATTATATTGCTGTTTTAAGAGCCCAATCCTAGGCCCTGCCACGCTATAACATGCAGCCACACCAAAACGGAGTCCGCTGCATGATATGGTGGGGGTGGGTGGGGGCGACCTGAAGACAAACAGGAGGCAAGTAAAAAAACATTTTATCTCCATGTAAGTCCTCAGGCCACCTATGGGTATCCTCAGACATATGCCGCCCATTTTGGTGGCGTACGCCCGAGGAGGGAAAAGGGGCAGGGAGGTTTTTAGAAGAGGGAATAAGAGTGCACAATCGCCACAGGATTGACCCAATATCTGCCCCATGGTTCCTCCCAAAAACATTCTGTTCCTTTCCCTCCCCACCCCCACCACACACTTACCAGCACCAGGAGATCTAGGAGGGCCACTCCTGCATGGCCTGCACCACTAACCATTTCCAGCAGTGGCTCAGTAGTGTCGAAGAGCTGCACTGCCGGAATGCAAGTTGCAACAGCCTGATGACTGGGCCATAAGTTAGTTCCACAGCAGTCATTTGGACCACAATGTGTCCAAAGTTTTCTTCTAGTAGGTCAGGGGTAGCCAACCTTCCACCATTAGGGCCTCTGGGTACTTAAGAGCTGTGTAGAAGACATAATCTTGGCAGCTGCAAGTGCTGATGGTGCTACTAAAGCAGCTGCTCCTACCGAAATGCCCTCACCTATTTAACCATTAAAGGGCCAGGAGTATTCACGTTGAAAGGTTGGCCACCTCTGTAATTTGACTTACATACTCTGCCTGAATGCTCTGAATGCCAGGATGGTGTAGTGGTTTGGGAGTCGGACTTAGACCTGGAAGATCCAGGTTCAAATCCCCGCTCAGCCACGAAGCTTCGTGGGTGACCTTGGGCCAGTCACTATCTCTCAGCCCCACCTACCTCACAGGGTTGTTGTGAGGACAAAAAGGAGGGGAGGAAATATGTACACCACTCTGAGCTCCTTGGAGGAAGGGTGGTATAAAAATGTGGGGAAAAAAATCTCGTGATCACCAGTATCTTCCCAACATATGTAACCATGTTTCGGGGCCTTATATTTGCTACTTATACTGCTTCCTTATTGTAAAATTGAAACATTCTCTAATAAAACGTTAATCTGCATACAATAGTTGCTGCTTCAGGGGTCTGGCACTAAAAGCCAGCAACTGGGTGCCAATAAAATGAGGTTGATCTGCAGTCAGAAACATGGTTTATCAGGGCCCTCTATATGCAAAAAGTGCTGTGCAGCATTTAAAAACAAAAAGCAGCACCTGAAAAGTTGAAAGCAGAGGTCGCCTTATGAATAACCAAGTAGAAGATATGAGCCTCCAGATGACACTGAATTAGAAAGTTTCATCTTACAGAAATAGCCAAACACATTTTGATTAATATCTTTCTTCCAGAGAAATGGATCCCAACGTTGGGGTTGCAACCCCAGGCCAGTGGTGTTGTCAGGATGCAGTGGCTCTTCCAGGTTGTCGCTGAAGCCAACAACAAAGAAGAAAAGAGGTTGAGCCAACTTACCCTTCTGCGGCAGCTGGAGATGATGGGTACATTCAAAAACCCTTTTTTATTTGTTGGTGGCGGGAGCAACCCGGAAGAACCGTCGCCGCCTCCAGTCAACACTGCCATGTCGCCATGGGAGCTGCTAAAACTGACAGGTTCACCAGCCTTTGTATAAAGGTTGGGAACCACTGTTCTTGCTGCAACAGACTAACACAACTGCCCTCGAACAACATAGTGTTATGGCACCTTAAAGACTGCCAAATTTATCGTAGCCTAAGCTTTTGTGGACCATCAATATGCATGTGTGTACACATGTATGTATACATATATACACTTACACACATGTATGAGTATAGAAAAAATAGAATAAAAGTCAGAAAAAAGCGAGGTCAAATGGCCAAGAAATGCATGAAGTATAATCTGACAACTCCATGTGTAGTTCAAATGTAAACAAGATATAAGCAGAGTGACCACTCATAACAGTAATAGGTGGTAGAATTTTCTTAAGCGGCCGCGGGGTGGTGCAGTGGGTTAAACCACTGAACCATGAGCTGTCGATCGAAAGGTCGGCAATTAAAATCCACTCGAAGGGGGGAGCTTGTCGCTCGGCCCAGGTCCTGTCAACCTAGCATGGAAAGCATGTCAATGCGATTAGATAAATATGTACCACTTGCAGGAAGGTGACAGCATTCCATGTCCAGCCACACGCTATGTGCTGTGGCAAAGAGAGTCACGCCGGCCACATGACCACGGAAGCGTCTTTGGACAGCGCTAGCTCTTCAGCCTCGAAACAGGGATGAGCACCACAGCCTAGAGTCGGACATGACTGGACTTAATTATCAGGGGATACCTACTTTTACCTTTACAATCTTCTTAGTCTGGCTGACTTAATTAGTGTGAGGAAAAAAAACTGCTATCTTGATTTAAACCTGAATGGATAGGATCAACCCTCTTGATACATTCAGATTCAGCAGTTTCATACTGGTGACTATCTAGAAAAAGACTATCAAGGGAGAGCTTTCTTAAAGGTCAGGAACTCTAAAATTCATTGCCTCTGAGGAACATTTTAAGCATGTTTGATCAAAATGTGGTCATTCAGCACTGAGACAGGATTAATCTTACTACATTGTTACTGTACTTTTCCAATCAGTTCCCCATCTAGATATTTACCACTAACACTTCTTGTACTGCTTTCCTTCAGGTTTTCTGCCATTCTGTTTCCTTTCTTTTTCTAGTTGTTGTACATCTTGTTTAAAAAAATGATAAACATCTTTTAATTTAAATAAGGAGAGATTGAGATTTTTTTAGTTTGTGTTCTTCACCCAGCAATCTAGCTGCACTCCTTGGAATGTGGAAGTTGCCACTATTTTTTTTTAATTGCTTCCTCCGAATTCCTAAGAGTCAGAATTTTATTAAAGTACCTTTCAAGTTTGAATCATGCTATTTTTATGTTTTTTTAAAAAAAAATAGTTTCATTTTGAAATAAATGTCTTCAGGAAAAGGTTACTGAGCTCATTCAGAAGTCTCCCCTCTGTACTATCAATTCCACCAAGACAGTGCTGTTAGTTGAATAAATCTGGATTTAAATCTGGATTTAAAAGAAAAAGAATGCTGAAATATACAGCACTAAATTAGATTGAGTCACCTTAATAAACAACTGTATACTGAAGGCACTCTCTTGTTTTAAATAAAACCCTTAGCACAGCACCTTCCAAAATATCTTTGTGTAACTGTTAGGAAACGTTTGTCGGAGTTCTACGCCAAGATAACCTGCTTCAACCATGCTGTGTTGCTTTTCATTCAGCCTGTCTCCAAAGGCAAGGTCTTTAATATCAAATCTTGCTACATGCTAACATTGGAACTTAAGGATCCGTTCCCGGGATCCTGTTTGTCCACCAAGGAATGTACACATGATAAGCCTAGCTTACATTCCACATAATGTTGCCTTAGAATACAAATCAAAAAAAGGTTGGGTTTTTGTGATGTAGGAGGTGAGGGCAACCACAGGTGTGAGAAGCTAGTGTGAAGACTGCGGAGACAGGTGGGTCAGCGGAAGAGGTGAGAGACAGTTAAGAACACATACATGTTGCTAGCAACATTAATTCCCAAGTCTCCCTAATTATTGAACTTGCAGAGGCATCACTAGGGTTTGCATCACCCAGTGGGAGAGCTCATCACGTCTCCCCAGTGATATCACTAGGGTTGGTGTCACCCAGTGCAGTAGCTCATGGGGTCATAAGTTAACCCCATTAACTTAATTTTAATGACAGTACAGGTCACCCAACAAATCAGTAACCAACAACAACAAAAAGCAGTGGCCAACTTGATGACACACAACTGAATAAGTCTTCATAGATTTAATATTCACGGGTTTAAAAGCCATGTCAAAAAATTCCACCACAAGGTTAAAACTACACAATAAAAATCGCCTAAAATTCATTGCCTCTGAGGATCATTTTAAGCATGTTTGATCAAAATGTGGTCATTCAGCACTGAGACAGGATTAATCTTACTACGTTGCTACTGAATAAGTGTTCTAATATTAGCTCTGAGACATAGAAATGAGTATGTAAAGGTGCTGAAAAAATACAAAAAGAGTTCTGTGAATTCAGAGAATATGAGACACTAACATGTTACAAGAATCCAGCAGGGACAAAGAATTACCTAACGATCGTAGGGTTATTTGTACACTATGTTGCACATGCATAGAGTTGTCAGCTTGCATGTACACATTTGTCTGTGAATAATTATTCATGTGTTCATTTTAAAAGTCAACACAGGCCTGCATTGTCAAGTCAACACTGGCCTATTTAAGTGCGGGGTACAGATGGAATGAAAATTCCATTCAGAGGAATTTTATCAGGGAGTACAAAGTTTCTTTTGGGCCCCTTCCGTACATATGAATTTGGTTCCTGGGGCCCCCTTTTGCTCCAGGGCCCCTTTTTGACCCATTTTTCGCCCTAGGCACGGGTACAAATTACCCCCTTAACCCCCCTCTCAGATGTCCTTGGTACAGATTGCCTACAGTGATGTCCATGCGCTGAACATAGTGTGTGAATCACATGTAGAGATCAATATACACTGTACACAGGTTGTACATACCGGTATGTTGAACATAACCTATGAAAAGAGCTACTGTTTCCTAGAGAGGATCATAGACTGTTCAAGGCTAGGTTTGTACATTCTGATTGTATAATATTGTGCCTTTTACCACTTCTCAGGTTACCTAAAATTCTGGCACCAAAATAGTGTAATGACACTTTTTAGCCCCCTCCTCTCCTTCTATTACCCTCCTTCTTAATAATCCCCTTATTTTACTGCTGCGGAGATGGTGCTGTCGCTGGGTGGGAGCCTCTTTGCTTATATCCATCCTAACCTTATTCATAGGAGATGGAACAAAGGTTCTCATGCACTGGAGGTGAGGGGGCGTGAAAAAGAGTTTGCCTGCAGAAGCCTCCGAGCCACATTTGTTTTGGTCCCCGCCTTCCCGCCCAGCCCCCGAGGGACATTTGGCTCCGTCTGACATCACTTGGGGGCGGGGTGAGTGACATCAGCATCACGAGGGGGGGTGGATGGCGCAACGTCAGCTACGCTGCTGCCGAAGGCACAGGCACCAACTAAGGTGCCTTGGGGACTCTTGTGGTATTGGAAGCTCACAAAAATGGCAGTTATGTGTGCATGTATAACTCTTGGGGAAAAGAAGTCTGCGACTGCTGGATTTGCCTCATAATTTAAAGTCCCAATCCAAATCATGTCTGGGGGAGCTCACTAATATCTAGGACTGATTTTCCTCATGCAGGGTCAGTGCTGTGCTTATTAAAGGGCAAATTACACACATTTGAGGGCCAAATCAGGACCATAAAGGCGTTAAGTCCTCTGATCTCTTCAAGTATGGTCCCAATGAATCCAGATTGGGCCTACATGCACGCGCACACGCGCACGCGCACACACACACAAAAAGCAAATCCTCTTGGGCCAGTTTCACATCTAGTTGGGCTAATCGGCTGCCTCACCTCAGTTCTCTTTACAGCCACTTCCTCGGTCTCCCTGTAGCAGCCACCCTTAGAGAGAAACATTGCATACAAAACCAGAGGCTCAAGGTACGTGTGAAATTATGCATTCATTCCTGGGGATCCTTCTCCCTTTTGTGTTCCTCCCTTCTTTGGCAAGGATGCATTTTGCCCCCAGGCACTTTATATCAAAGACATGCAGAAGAATGAAATGGTGGCATTCTGCTTAACATGCAGTTTGAGCATTGGTCTCCACTCTGTCACTGTGCGTTAGCTTATAATAAAAATAGTAATAATTTTCAGCCAATGTTCAGATCTCACTCTATTATTATTTTTTAAACCTTGGCATTTTGTTATTTGTTTTAACCTCAGGATGCATTGCCAGCAGCTCCCCTGAGTTAACAACCACTCATGCAACTGCTCTGCTTACATTCACGCTCCTTGAACTTCCCCTCCCTCTGCTGACCATAACACACTTATTGCCCAGGTTACACACTGGTCAGTGGTCACCATCTAATGTTGTCTTCTCTGTGCATGCTTACTTGACTTTTGCACATTTTTATACTCCTCCAAGGAGTTCAGGATGGTGGACATAGTTGCTCCCCTCCTTTTGTCCTCACAACAACCCTGTGAGGTAGGTGAGGCTGAGAGATAGTGACTGGCCCAAGGTCACCCAGGAAGCTTCATGGCTGAGCGGGAATTTGAACCTGGATCTTCCAGGTCTAAGTCCAACTCCCAAACCACTACACCAGCCTGGCTCTCTCTGGATTACTCCATAACATATCTTCTATAACCAAGGTTTTAGAGACACCAGACACAACCAGTGGACATTACAAAGGCGCTATAAGAAGGAACACTGATGTGATGAGCAGCAAGAAACATGTGACTCTTCATTGACTCAAACAGCTCTCTGGAAGCAGCATAGCTCCATGATAGTACACCTGCTTTGCAAGCACAAGGTCCCACTTTCAATCCCTGGCATTTCCTGGTGGGGCTGGGAATGACTTTTGTCTGAAACTGGACTGCTGCTGCTGCTGTCAGTCAGTGGAAACAGTGCTGAGCGACATAGAGCAACGGCCTGTACAAGTCAGCTTCGTAGGTAGATGATCTGAACCTCTGCAAAGGCCAACTGATCATTGCCTTGGTACAAAGGTGGTAATGCATGATGCAAGGCTACCTATTCGGTTAAGGCACCCAGCCTCACCGCATGTGGGAATCTAGCACTTGAGGTGATGCAGAAGCAAGTAGGGCCTATTCACACCCCATCCACCACCCATTTCGTGGTAGAACAATTACACAAGCAGGGCTCATGCAAGCATTACATGCGGACGTTCCAATTCATGATCAAGTGCCCCTATGCACTCTGTGCAAGGGTGGGCAACAGGTCCACTGCCATGTCCCACCATACATCTAATGAACTTGCTGGAGTGGTGTGGAGCTTAGACATGCTGATGCAGATGATAAATCAGAAGCTGGGCTTCTTCACAAGTGCGCATCACTCCTTAGCCACGACAGATTGTTATAAGTGGATAAGAGCTTTGTTTGCTTCCTCGATTGTAACTCCCAGCCTTTTGTTCAGGGAATCACAATGTATCATGGATATAAAATGTGGTTATACAGCTGAAACTCAGACAAACAAAAAACACTTCCAGGTCACACTTTCAAGGGTCTCATTCATTATAAAGGGTGACATCCTGCTGTTCCTGGGGCATCCCGTCCTTGAATCAGCACATGGAGAAGGATTGAATGCAAGTCAAGCAGAGATGCCAGCAGGAAAGCAAAGGAAAATAAGAGCTCAGTCTGGCAAAGATTAAATTAAAATACCTGCCTTTCATCAAGTTATGTATTCAATTTGTTGAATTAAAGTTACACAGCTCATTACATGTCTCTTGGCATAATGCTGCTTAGGGGAAGCAAACTCAGCAAGGCCACAATAAGAGAGCCAAAAAACCAGGGCTGCTCTGAGTGTTTGACGGAAATGAGTGCATGCCTCAAGATAGGGCAGGAGAGGCATGCAAGGGTGGGAGGGAGTCTCTTGTGCCGCCAATGACACTTTGTACAGATGCACATATGATTTGCCTTCAACTACCACCTTATACTAACCATCTTTGTTGACACTGATTAGCAATGGTTCTCTGAGGCTTCAGAGAGGGATTTTTTCCCAACCCTACCTGGAAATGCTGGGGGTTGAACCCAGGAATTGCTGCAAGCAAAGAAGCAGGTGCACTACCACTGAGCTATCGCCCCTCCCATTAAATATAACTGCTGTAAAACCTATTGATCCGGCTCAGCTCCAGCTCTGCAAATTCTCAGGGCTGGTGTGAACAACCAGCCTGTTCACAGAAGTCCAACTTAAAGCACCTTCTGTGCAGGTCCACTCCACATGGCAGCCACAACATGCAGACAATCTTGCCACATGGATCACTCCACTCATCATTCCAATCAAACCAAGAGAACAGTTTCCACACTGTGACGAAAACTGTCTCGCTATGGCATGGATGTTCTCTAGGTGATGTGATAATCCATGACTTGGGGATGCATATTCCCTTTCAAAAGCAAGCTGCCACTCAAGCTGGCTTCTCTAGCTGGTTTTTGATGGTGTTTACTTCATTACCAGAGGGAACATCAGAAGTTGGTAAGGTAGGGCACTTGTCAAGGGCCCACGTCGATCAGGGTGTCCACCAAGCCAGGCCAACCCCAGAACCGTCAATGCTAGTGGCAGTGGTAGCACCCAATGCGCTATCAGGGGACAGGTGGGGGACACCATGTGGACCCAGTGTAGGGACCAGGACTGTTCATCACACTGGACTGCATATATGGGACTAATCCATAATGGCCACAACGGGCATCTTGGCCATAAGATATCAGACACATGTTTATGAAAAGAACAGGACAACATTCAAAGCAAAGTCAGTGATTGAGAGGAGTACAGTACATGGACCTATAGTTGCAAAGCTGACCTCTCTGAAAATATTCGCAAGATGAGAAGACAGAATTGAATGTACAATGCACATAGTTCTCAAAATAGATAATCACTGACACTCAAGAAGTTCGAGAAGATAGCCTTCACACACTGATTCTTATTTTTTTTCCTCCCGCAGGAGGGTTAGTTTTGTACGTACACAGTTGAGAGCCACACCGCTTCCCCTGTATGTTAATGGTTCAGTTCTTGTTGCATCTCTCTGTGGCTCTCCCCTGTGTTTCATTAGCTTATCACGCAGCAAAGGCAGTTCCACATCCCTGTGCTCTTTCTTGTAACTCTGCTGGTAAATTTAATGCTTATTGCCTAATCAGATTCCTCTCAACAGGTAAGGAAGAATAAAACAGCTGGGGGAAAATGGCAAAATACCGTGTGCATTTTCTGGTAGGTAAGCAAACTGGCTCCCAAGTTTACAAGCGGCTACTTCTGCAACTCGAAAACAATGCAGAAAGGAAGGAGACCTGAACCATTCATTCACCAAGCAGAAGTTAATGGGAACTGATGAACCCCAGTCCATCAGGAATGAAGAAAGGTAGCACAAGGAAGGCAACATAAGAACATACTGTAAGAACATAAGAGCCCTGCTGGATCAGGCCAAAGGCCCATCTAGTCCAGCTTCCTGTATCTCACAGTGGCCCACCAGATGCCTCAGGGAGCACACAAGACAACAACAAGATACCTGTATCCTGTTGCCATTCCCTTGCACCTGGCATACAGAGAAAACCTACTTTTAAAACCAGGAGGTGGCTTATGGCTTGTAACTTGTGATGGACTTTTCCTCCATGAATCTATTCAATCCCCTTTTAAAGGCATCTAGGCCAGGTGCCATCACCACATCCTGTGGCAAGGAGTTCCACAGATGAATTACATGCTGGGTGAAGAAATATTTTCTTTTGTCTGTTCTGACTCTCCCTCCGCTCAATTGTAGTGCATGTCCCCTGAACATATGTTCATAAATGCCATACCGTATGAGCTTCCTTTGGTGGACTGAAAATGAAGCAGATATGTATGATGTTTATTTTGCACTATTTTGTATCCTGCAAATGAATAAAATGAATAATGTATTCCTTCATGGGGAAGGACTAGGAGTTATGCCTGGCACTAAAGCCTTGCTGCATGAAATGTCTGGTAGCACCAGTCTAGCTTCAGTGACTTCACCAGGTTTCATACTCCCAAGTATGTGTTTGTAGTCATGAGGGCTAGAAACTCATTTTTTCTTTTCCCAAGAAGCTGAACTCGATACTCAATAGCACATTCTGTGCTTTTTCTGTGTGTTGTGCAAATCTATGTAATATTGTCAAGACTGTGAATAATTAATCTATTAACATAAGCATCAATTATTATTATTATTACTATTATTAAGAATATTTATATACTGTTTTTAACTATTGGTAACTACCCCCTTACAACTTCACAGGCAACACACATGCTAACATCCAACGTTACCAAATTAAAAGGAAGGAGATGGGTATGTGGAGAGACCGTTCTGAAGGCGAAACCCAGGCTAGGGAGACCTTCTTATCAGCTCCTGAAAAGACTATCAATGGCTAGAGGCCACGCAGCTTTTCAAATCTTCTGTCACGTGTTTGTTTTATATCCCAGTCCTAAAAGGGACTTGGGCTGCTGGAACAAAGCACAAAGTCCTTTATGGCTGTCACAAAACGTGACAAGCAGCAAGTGGCCATGGCCACGCTCCAGCGTCCTGGAGAAGAGCCCTGGTGCTAGTAAATCAGCGCAGGGAGCAGGAGGGCAGTGGAGGTGGGCAGAACAGGGCAGGGAGGGGAAGGAACAGGGCAGAGATTGGGCAGGGAGGAGGGCAGATCGAGGCCAGGAAGGGGGGTATTGGTGGCAGTGGCGCTGCTAATATCCTATCCCCCTTCCCAGCCTCAAGCTGCTTCCTGGGTGCACTCGGACATGCACCAGCTACATAGCTGGTGCAGGTCTGAGTAGACCCAGTGGGGTAGTAAAACCTTACTCCCAGGCAAGGGAATACGGTAAATGTTCCCTTACCCAGAGGAGACCTTCAGGATTCCCTCCCACCCAGTTGGATGCAGCGTGTGCTCTGATGGTACGGTTGTTTTGGCCGGGGGGGGGAGGCAGTTTCAATAGGATTGGGCTGTTAATATTGTAAACCGCTTGGGTGTCCTGATCAAGGCAGAAAGGCAGTATACCAATGGAGTAAGTTAATATTGTTAATAAATAATATTCCTGTTGTACGGTGCTAATTCAATCATACTCTCAGCAAAACCCTTCCATCATATTGCTCAGGCATCCTCAATCCGTGAATCAAAAGAAACGTAACCTACAGACACTTGGCCTCTTACTAGAAAGTAAACCCGACTGAAACAATAAGATTTACCTCTGAGTAACCATGCACAGGATTGCACCGTTAGAGATTAGTCCAGAACTTTTGGTATGTAGAATTGATCTGCACTGGGACCAGCCTTACAGTGAAGAGGAGTGAAGCCACGTATTTGGGCAGCAACTTCCACATAGGACACCCACCGGTCTCGTTGGATTTCATTCTAAGCAAGAGAAGGTTATCGGGAACAGTTGGAGCGAGAGGAGTAATGTGCCTTGCCATGAAGGCCGCTATGTGGAATAGACCTGCTTAATACGTGACACATAAATAGCCATGAATCTGGCTTCTCTGAGTGATCACCCACTACCACGCAAAGCCACTTAGTTGTAACACCAAGCGGCAACATTGTTTATGTAGGTTTTGAAAATCAAATCACTTTAATGGACAATAAAAATGTAAGTAAATAACCAGAGGCTGCGCACGGTTACATTTCCAGACTCAATTATTAAAAGACCAGTACAGAAATGGCTGTAATGGCAGCACATGTGGACATTTATAATGTAGAAATCAGTGGCGAGCAAAGGCCCCTTCCCATGTTACAATAGAAGCATGTGCCAGTTAAAAATGACTATGTACTAACTTCTGCCCTGAAACTCCCAATGCAATTTGCTGTGTTTTATGTATAGTGAAGACAGGCCATGTAGCTTCCTCCTCACACAGTTCAGCTGCTTCTATTGTAATGAGCACAGTGATCCTCAGTCTGAGATTTGACGCTAAGCTACAGCCTGCAAAGCATTTTCCCAGATATGGTTTTGAAATTGACCCATATTACGTTACCGCCACAATCCTGTGTAACTTTTGCATCGATGTAACAGTAGATTCCCCCAGTGTAAGAGCACATGCCAGTGTAACTTGCCGTACGCCAACGGATGCAGGATGGACACCAGCGTAACCCCTCTCGGACGCCTCACATGCACAGTTCGGATGTGGAACGGACACCGGCACAACTCCACCAGCGCAGAGGGCATTCTGGGGGCATTCAGACGACCCTGGAATGCCCCCTGCGCTGGCGGAGTTGTGTCGCTGTCCGTTCCATGTTCTAACTGCGCATGTGAGGGGTTATGCCGGTGTCCGTCCTGTGTCCGTTGGCGTACGGCAAATTGCACTGGCATTAGTGCTCTTACACCGGCAGATCTACTGTTACACTGGAGCAAGAGTTACACAGGATTGTGCCCTACATCACATTGACTCACATTACCAAAAAGCGGTATGTATCTGCCGCCATTTTTGAACTATTCTCCACATGTGTTTCCAGGAATTGCAATATGGGAGCTAGAGTGGCCACCAGTCTACTCCTCTACCACTTCCCAAAAAGGAGGTGTTTTCCACTCCTCTCAGAGATGGAAGATATTCACTTTAATGTCCTTCATCAGACACCTATAGAAAAAAAAGAGGGGGCTTGGGTAAATCGACCACTAAGGTTAGGCCTATTAAGACCTATGTGTCTTAATGTGTCCCCGAGGAGTTGGGGATGTGCATTTCCTCTTCACACTTTACACATCCTCATTTTGTCGTAAATTCCAGTGCAAAAGTGTAAACCTAGGGGTTATCTAGACTGCTGGCAAAACCTATTTTCACTTACTCCCTCTCCCAAATGCCTGTTGATGATCACCAATAAATGTTTGGTTCCTCTTCACCACTTGTAACCTTGTTCGTGCATTTTTCACCCCTAATAAGCACTGTTTCATGATGGCAAGTAAGTGAACACTTTTCCTCCTCGACTGGATCAATACCTGTCTGAAAGTATTTGCTCACCAAAGAGGCGACGCTCTTGCTCCTTCTCCCCAATGAACTTTTGCTCTGCTCTGCTCTGCACATTACCTTTTGTTACCTTAGATTCCTCTTCCTCTGTTTCCTGGAAGCTACTTGTCTCCACAGGGATTGTTGAAAGAAAGAAAGAAAGAAAGAAAGAAAGAAAGAAAGAAAGAAAGAAAGAAAGAAAGAAAGAAAGAAAGAAAGGGAGGGAGGGAGGGAGGGAGGGAAGGAGGGAGGGAGATAGAGAGAGCCCTGCACAGTCTTTCTGTGTCTAATTAAAGGATTCTGCCAGCTGCAAAACAGAGAGGAAAAAATACAGTTACGTTTTACATTCTGGATGCAAACATGTTTCGATGTTTGTTTACTAGCAGCTGAAAGGAAACCTGGAGGCAATGATCAAACAGCAAAAGGCAACTCCTCTCTCTCTCTCTCTCTCTCTCTCTCTCTCTCTCTCTCTGTGTGTGTGTGTGTGTGTGTGAGAGAGAGAGAGAGAGGGGGGGGGGACTGGAAGACAATATATTCTGGAAAGAGACCTTTAGAGATTCATATTAGGTTGCGGCCTGAACAGTCATTTCTGTTCAAGAGCAGCCTTTGTGGTATTAACAAGTAGTTTGACTGTGCCCTGATCACCTGCAATTAGGTGTATAGGTGTGTGACATTCACCTGCATTCTATTTCTTGCAGGTTTTTTGTTGTTAAAACATTTCTTTGTCGGACCACTGATTCAGCCATCTAGCCTGTCTCTTCCTCACCTGAGGCAGACGCATGACCTCAAATGCAGAACTTTTTTAATATAATGAAGGCAGTTCATACTATTAAAATGATTAAAAACAACAACACAGAACCTTTATCGTACCCTTGTACCAGTGTCACCAAAGCTTTGCTTTCATCTGGCGCAACAGTTCCAAAGAAAGCCATGTGCATGTGTATGCTGCTCTGTTATTGGAGTGGCTACAATTCAGCTTAGACTGTCTCTAATTGGAAATCATTATGTTATGATTTTGGCTCAGTAACTCACGCTGCCCTGATGCATACATTCAGCTGGTGGCGATGTGCTGAAATAGCACCAAGGAAGAGCACCATTCATAACAGCCCTCTCCAGTTGTTATCTTCTCCCCCCGCATATAGCAAATACGTGAAGGGCAAAGCAGGAGTGTATTGGCTAGCGCCACTCACACTGACAGAAACGCTGACCATGCCCCCAAGTCTCTAGGAATTCATCACTGATCTGCAAAGGGCAGCACAAATACATAGAGGAACCCACCCACACCACATTCAGTGTTGCCCTGGGCAGAAAAGCACTTAACGTAGGAGTGCTTTTGTGTGGAGAGCAGGAAGATTGTGTGGAGTTGTGTGGGGTTGTGTGGAGAGCAGGAACATTGACATGGGGGCATGGATAGCTGGTGCACTTCTATTTCCCCTCCCGTTGTGTTCAAATGGATGAGAAGAAGAAACTTCTGACGAGAGCTACAGATGGCTTCTACTGTGAACTGGGCTCTAAGCATAATACAGTACCCAAACAGGATGTCCCTGGGGGTGCAGGGCCCAGGGCAGATCAACCTGCCTGGGCCCCCAGTGCTCCACCTCCCCCTGCCCATTTTGGGAAATTTCTTGTTGCACCTCATCAGGCAAAGTATGCACATGCTTGACCACATTGATTTGCCTTGACTCTCATCCCCCAGTCCACCCCACAGCTTACCTGGAGTTCATCTTGGGCAGGCAGGGATATTTTTTCCTCCCCCCACCCTGCAATGTTCCTAGGAGACGATCCTGCCAGCTGGGAGCTTGCTGCCCTCATTGGCCTTTGGGAAGGGAGGGGATGTAGGCACGTGTCCCTAGGTTAATAGGAGTGTCTCCCAAGGGCCCTGGATGGCATGTACCACATTAGCTATGGTGGAACTGTGTGTGAGTAGCACAAAGAGTGGACAAAAATCTAGAATTTAGGATTTTCGAAATCTGTGATTTAGGATTTTTGAAGTGCATTTTCAGGCTGTCATGAATCCTACCACAACCATAGGATAGATGTGGAAGCACAAGGCCCTGCAAAGGTTGGGGCCCGAAGCAGTCACCCCTAGACAGAGGCGTTGCTCCGCCCTCACATGACAGGAGCTGCCAACGCGACGGTACCCACGTGACGCGGGGACGTGACGTCACCGCGCGCCTCCATCACCCCCCCCCACCGTTTGCCTTCCTTTTTGGAGCCAAACGGGAGCCAGGGCGGGCGGGAGGGCCAAAACGTGGCCGTCCCGCCTGCAATGAGCCAACAGAAAAAGTAAGTCGCCCCCACAATTGCGCCCTCCTGAAACCGCGATTGCACCCTCCTGGGGTCGTCACCTGGTGACCAGGGCCCCCCATTGAATGACGCTTCTGCCCCTAGAGACAACTCTGTACCCAACTCTGTGGAGATCCCATTTGTGAAATGGCTCCCCGTCAGAGGGGAAAAAAAGGCTCTGGATTGGGGATCTAAACCTGACAAGCATCTCTGCCAAGCACCAGCTGGGGGCTTGCATGGCATTCCCAACTCACATAACATTCCTCTGCCGGGTAGAGCTTGCTGCTGGATCTTAGTAAGTGCACTTTGGTAATGTAACTTGAACCATGTAAATGGGGATCAGGATTCCGACAGAGAGCTCCATTCCTACTTCTGTGCCAGGGAGAAGTATATTGCCACCCCTTCAACATGCTATGTCATTGCTGCCCATCTGAGGCTTTGCGTCATCCCTTTAAATTACAAGGGCCAAATGACACCATTGTAGCTCATTGTGTAATCCGAGCCTAAATACCTGTTGAAGCAAATCAGGACCATGGGGGAAGAGGAGGAACTTTAACTCTGTGCTCCTCCTGCAGTCCTGATCTGGATTTTCCCCCATGGATAGTATTTTCGGGGGGGGGGGTCCCATTTGCACCCATGACTTGCCGTTTCCCCAGATTGCTCTCCCTCCTTGGGAAACAGAGTCCCCATCGCTGGATCAGTTTTGGACATTGTCTGATTTGAAACATCAGCGAATTCTTTCTTTGTCCTCCTCTCCATTTCATTTCAAGTGTGAAAGCATGCCTCCGAAGCAGAGACGAAATGGAAACATTGGCAGTTTTCTCTTACATAATGAAATACATTTAATTAATTCACTGTTTGCAGATTTCTTGTGGCAGTTACCCTTTTCATCTCAAGCAACTGTGCAGATTACGGTAATGAGGAAGAGTACGTCATGCCCTGTGGAGGAACAGGAAGATGATAGTTCAGAAATGCCCATGACAATAAGGACCACATGTACCATACCGCTACTGCTGTGCTTTGGCTGATTACGCAGTGCTCAAAAGGCACAATCCACCAGACAGTTCCTCTGCACAAGCCCCATTGAGTTGAAGGGAGCCAGGGCTGGCCTAACGTGGACGCGACTTGAACCTGTCACGACAAGCAACGACATTACCGAGGTGGTGAAACCAGCAGCTTCTTTGCAGCGGGGTCTCTAGCACTGCCCCCACTGCCCACAGCAGGACCTCCGAGAGGAATTTTATCAGGGGGTACGAAGTTTATTTTGGGCCCCTTCTCACCACAAAATGGGCCAAGGAGGGTGGTGACAGGGACGGGCAGAATGGGGGAGGGGCAAAACTGGGCAGGGGGAGGGCAGCAACAGCCAGAAAAATCTTCAGAGCCCTGATCTACTGGGCTTCCTGTTGCAGAGCCCAGATCTACCCATCTGGTAGACCTGGCCTCCTGGTCGGAGTCTGCCGTTCTTTTCATCCGGAGGTCCAGGTCGAGTTCAGATGAGATTGGAAAATGTTCTGGGCCCCCTCCTTTGGCTCCTGGGCCACCTTTTTACCCCAGGCCTGGGTACAATTTACCCCCTGTACCCCCCCTCTCATGGGCCCTGGCCCACAGAGCCTGCTGCTGCCTGCTATAGTGGCAGCTCTGCTCATGTCTGGGCAAGTTAAGATCTAGGCTTAAATCCATTAAAATTAAGATTAAAAATCTTAATCTTAATGGAAGATAAAGCTAGGTACTACAAATTGTAGATTCGTTGATATTCTCTTCAATGTTATCTAGCAACAACAACAACATCTGACATAGATATCTGTCTACCTGGCAAAAGGTCTTATGCTAAACTTCCTACTTTTAAATATCTGCATACCAGGAATGAGACTACACATGTCCATGTTCCATGTAATAACTTGCACCAAACGTTTATGTTCTGGAAATGTTCCATTTCCAGGACTCCTCCTCTGTGTTTCTATAAGCCTATAATACAGAAACCTAGAGTCAAGTCCTTGGTATTTCCAGAAATGGCTGTGTACAGAAGTTTCAAAGATCGACTTGATTCTACACAGAAACTTTGTCTGAAATGTGCAGAATACCAGTTTTACTTCCATAATTCTTCAGTTTGCAGATATAAGAAAAAATCAGTGGTTATGGTTGTAGGACGCTTCCAAGAATATCTTCAATTTAAATGACGATTGAGAGTATTATTGCTGATTTTGAGTCTAGCTGTTCATCAGTTGCTGCTTATTAATGACTTGTGCAACTCTTTCTTCAAATGAAATAAAAGTCTTAAAGGTATATCATTAAAAAAAACCATGTGTTGACAACGTGTGTGTTTTTGAACTGGGTGCAAAACCTTGAGTTATTCTTGTGTGTGTGTTTTTAAAAAAATGGTTGGCTTTTATGGCATCCATTTTGTGTTACAGGGAGGGGGGATCTCATTCTTTGCCTCAAGCAGCAGAATACCTTGAGCTGGCCCTGAAGGGGGATGTTCAAGACGATGACCATACTGTTCAAGTAACTTGAACAGTATGGTCATCTTCTTGAACATACCGGTAAGTAACACCACACTTGTCTTGCACAGCTTCAGTTTGTGGGAGGTCTTGGGTAAGAGACGGACCTATGATTGATTCTCACTTCTGTCATAAAAACACTAGATGACCTTAAACATGTCCCTCCCTCTCAGCCTCAGCTTCCCAGCTCCAATATGGATATCATATAATGGTACTTTTTGCAGGGCTGTCCCGACCCAAGGCCTCCTGAGGCCTAAGGCGGCCTGCTAAATGCTTCCCCCCCCTTACCCGAAGATGTGCCAGTTTCTGCTCCTCCAGTCTCCAATACTTGGCACTCCCCTCCACATTTCCTCTTCCTATCTGTCCCCATCTTCCTTTTCCAGGAAATGGAAGGAGGAGGAACAGTGAAGGCAAGTAGGAAGACAGAGATGGGCACCCTCCGCCAGCCTGAGGATGAGTGTCAGAGTCTTTTGAGCTGCTAGGCTGGATAGTTCCACAGCTGTTAGCATAGAAGCGTCAGGTCTGAAGAAGCACGCTGAGTCAAGGTCAGTTCAAGCCTTATATTTACACGTATTTACAGAGATGAAGCGTCTCAGAAGATAAGCTCACCAAAGTACAAAGCAGCAATACGACGAGATACAGCACTTCACTTCGGCAATTAGAACACCAAATACAGATAGCCAAACTTTCTCCTCTGAACCCACATTTAGGCAATGCTACCACTTATTTCTTATACTTTGCTGGCTATCTCTTGTCCAGTCAGGTTGGAGGTGATCTCATCTCCTACCTCATCTCATGCTGCCGATGTCACCTCACAACAGGTGCTTCTAATCAGTCTCTGCTGTTGCAGGAGTGACAAAGCAGATCCTGCTATTTTTTTCATCTTTGCCTGCTTGCCTTGTCCAGGCATGTTCAGACTTGTCCAGGACACAGTAAAATTGGTTTGTAAATTTAGGTTTGCTTCTCTACAAACCTCAACAGTGACTCAGTGAGCACTTCAGTTGGCCTCATTGAAGGCCTGCACTGGGGCTGTTGTAAGAATAAAAGCTAAATAAGAAATGTGAGGTATTTTGCCCACTCAGAAAGCGCTATACAAATGCTTGGTATTATTACTTGTGTAGGCCTTGCAAAGGAGTACTTCTTGGTAAAGTGTGCCCAAAGTAAATAGTTCTGACTTTTGAGTTAATGTATTTACACATTGACACACAGTAACTTCTTTTTTTTTTTAAACAAAAAATAGTGTGTGCTAAATTATTTATAAGCCATTAAACCATACACAGTATTAACGCTGGAAGGTGGGGGGTAATGAAAACATATATTACAGCCCAAATAGACTGTGCATCATCAGGCTATTCCAGCCCTAATGGGATATTTTTAGTAGGGGGTAAGATAATAAAAACCTCTCTGTATGCTTGTCTTTTTCTAGTAGTCATTTGATGAGCAAAGACGCTCAGCTTTTCTATTTAGACTCCGGAAAGAAAGGAAAAGAAAATCAGCTGCCATTTTATGCATCTTTAGGGCATGTCAAAACCAGCGGCTTACAGAGATTCTTTAGGACATGGTCCGTTTTCAGCCCTCTCAGCATGTCAACTTGTACCGTTCTCTGGTATGACATTTACAGCGAACTGTGCAAAAAGGAAAAACGGAAAAAATAAACAGTGAACCAAGTGACATTTATAATAATTTCAATGCTGTCTTATAAAGAGGGAGGCTAATCTTGAGCATTTGATTGCCTTGTATGATACCTAAGAACATAAGAAGAACCCTGCTGGACCAGGCAAAAGGCCCATTTAGTTCCGCATCCTGGTTCCCTCAGTGGCCCACCTGTTGCCTCTGGGAAGCCCAGGAGCAGTTGATAGGCATCATTCTGTCCTACCATTGTTCCCCTGCACCCGAGGCAAAGGCATGCTGCCTCCGACTTTGGAAGGGAGATAGGATAGAGCAATCATGGCTAGTAGTGGCCATTGATGAATATGTTTGTCTAATCCTCTTTTTTTAAGCAAGTAGCCATCACCATGTCTCATGATAGCAACTGTCTAACAGGGAGATATGGGCTGGCTGGCTTGTACTAAAAGAGAACCATCTGATGGCTACTGGAAAATATTGTTCCACATGATGGCTGATTAGCTGTTTGTGCAAAGTAACACCAGCATTTGGATTGGTGATTTTTACTCTGCAATTTGTTGCAAAATTCCTGTTGCTCCACACCCACTGCCCCGATCCAGAACTGCCACCCCTAATGTCGTTGTATTCAGTGGGAGGTCTGCAAAGGAGAGGCTACATAAATATCACTGTATGTATTTAAACTCTCCCTGTGATCAGGATCAATGCAAGTTGAATTCTTGTGGCATCTGAGAGGAGGTCTTCTTTTGCATAGAGAAGTAATATTTATGGGGTTTTTTGCCATGTGAAATCAGCTCTTAAACTAGAAGAAATAAAGCGAGTTCTCACACTAGTCCGTTGAGATTCCTGTAGCTTTGATCCTACCGGTATGGAAAGCGGGCGATCCAAGCGGACTCTCCAAAGCAGACAAAGGGATAAAAACAAAGTCTTTGCTTTTGAGAAAATCCAAAGGGTCTGGATGAAACGTCAAGCAAGCCAAGAAGAAAAAAGGACTTTGTTTTTATCACTTTGTCTGCTTTGGAGAGTCCGCTTGGATCGCCCGCTTTCCATACCGGTAGGATCAAAGCTACAGGAATCTCAACGGACTAGTGTGAGAACTCGCTTTATTTCTTCTAGTTTAAGAGCTGATTTCACATGGCAAAAAACCCCATAAATATTACTTCTCTATGCATAGCAACGTGCCATGAAAATCTACACATGTATCTAGGTCTTCTTTTGTCACAAAAATCTCACCATGAGCTAAAGAAATATTAAAGAAAGAAAGAAATATTGACTTGCAGGCTAGCTAGCAGAATCCCCAGTAAAAGCTCAGCCATGGTTTGGACTAGGTTTTGACATTACTCCAAAGTTGGTCAGACAGGCTTTAAGCTTTAGAGCTGGGGTTAGAAACCTTTTGGGCAAAGGGGCCAGACATTCAGCAATGACATCAGTATGTCATCACCAAACTTCCGGGTTGCCAAGCTCCTGCAAGCAGCTGTGTGGCTCAGCTGGGGAGGTGAAGCCTCCTGCCCAATTTGCCGTGCGCCAGACAGGGAATGGCAGAGCTACCTGCCGAGGCTTGTGGAGTCCTTGTCCACCATGCGGCAAATTGGGCAGGAGGCTTCGCCTCCCAAGCTGAGCTCCACACAGGACGGATGACTTTGGGTCGCAGGCCGGATCCAGCCTGTGGACCATAAGTTGCCGACCCCTGCTTTAGAGCATCACAAGGCTAACCTAACAGAATGTACCATTGCCCAGGATTACACCACTACAAATGACATAACACCAGGTGACTAGGAGGAAATTTGGGCCATGTCTATTGAATACAACAAATAATTAACAATTGCAGTGGATCCTGTCTGCAAAATTCTTCCCTGCTTAGATGCAGGCAAACCTGTCCAGACCCCCTTGGACAAAACCACCTTGGCTCCAACCTGAGGTAACCTCTTAGCAACCCCAGCTTCTCACTGCCAACGCCTGCAAAGGGGGTCAAGGCAGCTAAATTGCTCCACCTACCCCAAGTCAGACAGCCTTTGAGGTAGACATTGCAATTCAAGCCCGAGGGATCACCAGCCTGCATCCCTGAGCCAGACAGCTGCTTGAGACCCGTTCTGGCTCTGGCTTACCTAAGAGTAGATCTAATCCCAACCCCTATTCCCTGCCCTGCACTATTACTGCTACATGGGGACCTAGCTTGGAGCTTATCTTACCCTTGTCCCATACCCCCAATAAGGAGCTCAGGGCCTGCTGCAGATCATTCAAGAAAATGTCACTGCTGGCTTCAGATAGGTGCACACTGTGGCTCTCAAATAAGGTAGACTGTGAATAAACAATAGCCAGGTGGGAAACCACACCACACTGTGCCAGAACCAACCTCCCCAGGTCCATCTTCACCTTCGTACTTGCCCTACCAACTGGCCTTGCTTCTATGCTGCCCCATGCAGCGTCTTCACGAGCCAGCATGTCACCCCGGGCTAGGGGTCAGCCGGCTCGGTGCGTCACCCCCACCCCCGACAGCTGGGTCGCCCCACCACCACCCACCCACAATCACGGCACCCCCCCCAAAGCCGTGTCAACACCCTCCCTGGTATTCACCCCACGCACCTGGAGAGGGTGACACGCCGGCAGGCCGAGCCGCGTCTTCTTCGGCAACTCGGACTCTTCTAAGTAGGCCCGGCAAGGCTTCAAGCGGTGAATGTGCACAACGCCGCTTGAAGTGTTGCCCTCAGAAGGGCTGAATGAAGATGCAATTGTGTCTTCAGCCTTTCTGAGGGCAAAGCTTCAAGCAGCGTTGTGCGCATGCCACTTGAAGCCTTGCCGGGCCTATTTAGAAGCGGCCGAGCTGACGAAGAAGACGCGGCTCGGCCTGCCAGTGCATTACCCTCTGCCAGAGGTGACACACCGGGAGGGGGTGATGCGCCAGGAGGGTGACGCGCCGGGACTCCTGATGCGTCACCCTCCTGGTGCGTCACCCCCTCCCGGCGCATCCCCCATGGCGTCCCACCCCACCGTCACACAGCAGTGATGCCACTGGCCCCACCAAACCCTGCGGCACTGGAGGAGCAGTGCAAGCTGCTCCGCTGGCGCAGCTTACTCTCCGGGTGCCGCAAATGTGCTTTACGGCATGTTTGTGACACTCTAGACCAGTGGAGCAGCGTTCCACCAGTCTAAAATGTAGACAGGATTGGGCTACTAGAGACAAACCAACTCAGTTACTGATTTTTAATTGAAATTGTAAGTCACCTTAATTTGGGTAGAAAGGTGGCCTATTAACATTTAACAAAAAAAATTTTTAACAAATAACCAAGTACCTGCATTCACTCCCTCTTTTATCTCTGCCCAGGTTTTTAGATAACATTGTCAAAGCAGCAAATCAACATGTTTCAAGCATTTTCATTGGAGAGAGACATGTTCTTAATATTCAGTAGCATACAGGGAAACTGTGTCCATATAATTTCAAGGTGACTGCACTTTTAGTGTAGCATATGCCTTATACCCAGGGTACAATTACTACCCTGTAACTTGTCTCAGATTTTCATGGGTAATTAATTGATAAATTACTGCTAAATTCTTTTTGATACTATATTAGCCTGTCATTAAAACATATAATTCCATGAAGAATAGGCTAGTGCAAATTGTAACAAAGGATAGTTTCAGCTCATTCATTTTTCTCCACTGCGTTTGGAAGACTTCTGAACAGCTCCTGGTTCATGGCCTTGTTTCAGAAGGGTCACCTGCTCTTGGAATAGAGCTTGGTTCATAGTGCAACTTCGAAATTAAACTAAGGAAAGGCCAAGCATCTTACAGGCCTAGCTTCTAACTAAGCTTATTTTCTTTGGTGAGAACCTGGAGTCTTATGTAAGGGAAGACAAATTAGAAAACTGAACTTATAAACAAAAAAAAAATCAATACTACAGCAAGTGTCCGCCACCAGAAAATGAAGATTAAATGAAAGAGAGACAAGGACGACAACAGATAGACTGAAGGAGTCAAACAAAGCAAATGTGTTGGATTGTTTGGGGTACTTTAGGTCAGAATTTTAATGTTTCAGAAAACGGTGAGCACAAATATAACTTCAGTGAGAGAGTCAAGTCTGGAAGTAACATCGCCAGAGGAAGGACATAAAATAAATACAGAGTTTTGAATGCTAAGGAAACAAAGAGCAGGTGAGGCTCTTTTATAGTAAGTCATTTGGTAAATTATTAAAGAAAATCACCCCAGCCACACATTTTTGTAAAAATGGTCTCTTTATCAAAGCTGAGACAACAAAACAATGTTGCCTTTTAGCTTTTCTAAATCTTCATTCCAAGCTCTGACCTGAAAATTGGTCTGCCTACGAATACTCATTTCTGTTCCAACCACATGATTATGAATAGAGCCTTCAAAACAGTTGTGGGAAAGGCTGGAAGCTGATAACATTTTTACATTTGCACCTGTGCTTGAGGTCTCCAAAACTCAAACCAATGCTGTGCCAAATCAAGTCAGGCAGGTCAGAAACAGAATTCCTGGAAGCTTTAATTTTGCTTTGAATCTTAGAACGTGTTTGTTGCAGCTCTTCGAAAGAACACCCTACCAACACTTCCATGCTGTTATCCTTCATAACACTCGTTTAATTAGGCAGGTTATTATATTTAGTGTGGTGCTCATAGCATCTAGTCTTCTGTTTTGTTTGGCTTTGGTGACTCTTAGCGTTTCATTTGCCAAATCAAATATTGACAAAGGCAATATTGTTATTTGAAATGAAATGTCTAACACAGACAAGCCATAATCAAGGTCACTTAAATTTTCGCTTTCAAGCCTTCGATTTCATTCTGAAACCTTTTATTTTGCCTCACATTATCAAGAACTGGGTGATTCAATCCCCTAACAGGTTAATATAAATTGGTTCTGAAGTTCAAAAGCCTGGGTATGTTGCCAAACTGGTTCATAGTGTCAAGAACATAAATGAAACTTTCAGCGGTATGGCTGTATGAGATAATTTAAGATAAATTATTTTGAGGCTGGAATAAAGACCTTGTAAAATTAAAATCCCCAAATGAGCTAATTCCCATTAGCCTCAGTCATTCTCCAGATCACATGCAGATAGATTTCCTATTACAGTTCATGAAAAGTTGAGAAGTCTCTTGTGTATCCCATGTTGCATTCATTCATTGGTATCTGTGGATACTATTATTCTTACTATGCAGTGATTCTTAGAGGTGCTGCACACTTATTACACAACAGGATCGAGCTGTCGCTGGAGACGTAGGGTTGTCATTCTTGCTTTCTTTAACAGAGAAGTTTTACATGGTAAAAACCTCTCCATGGCAAAAGATGCTTGAATTTTCCTAAAAGGCAGATTGGCCGATGCTGTTGATATTATCATGGTGTCCCTACTTCTAAGAAGTGAAAAGAGCATGAGAGATTGATGACATCTTAGTAGTATTTGCCTGATTTACAAATATACAAGTAGAGCAAAAAGGGAGGCAAAAAGCATGAGCAAATCTGCGACCTTGCTTCGTATCTCCATAGAGAGGCCCTGCCAATTTTAAGGTTTTTGGTTGAAGCTCACAGGTGTCTTTCTGCCTCCTCTCTCTCTCTCTCTCTCTCTCTCTCTCTCTCTCTCTCTCTCTGTTCCACACTGCAAACAACTGTTTCTCCCCGCCCCAAGGGTAACTTTCTTCAAGTGCTGATAGCTAACATTCAAGGCAGATTTCCAGGTCTCTCCTAAGGATGAGGTCCCGCTGAAGAATCATCAAGCATTCACTGACATCAAGCAATCACCCTAGGCCAGGGGTTCTCAACCGGTGGTACGTGTACCAGTAGTGGTACACAGACCACCAGAAGGTGGTATGCGAGCCCCTTGGCCGCTAAGGTGACGGCTGCCAGGGCGACCGTGTGGTGCTGTGCCGGAGCCTTGGAAACAGCAGCACGAACTCTGCAGAGCCTTCAGGTTTCCAGGGCTTGAAAAGGCCCTCCTGCCCACTCTTGTCCTCTTACCAGCATTTTCTAAGCTCCACCATGGCCAAAACCCCAGAAGTACATGGCGATGATATCATCGCCAGTTACTTCCAATGGTACTTGACGCGGTGTCAGCCATGGAGGTGGTATGCCACGGCGAAGGGGTTGAGAACCTTTGCCCTAGGCCATAAAGTCAGATAGTAGGATCAAACTGACCTAGAGAAGTTGGAAAACACTTTTTCAGCAACTCTACCCTGTTTGCATTCTTCACCCTTAATTAGGCCAATTGCCCTGTGGTTTTTCCCGATTTGTAATTTTTGGTAAACTGTCAGTGTATACTCTGACAAGGTTGGGATTATATCTTTTTACACCATTTGCATCAAAGGAAGCTAAACTGCTAATGATCAGTGTCTTTTTTGTATGTGCAAAAAGGTACTATTATGGGCTCCATTATCTTTACTGCTGCATTAGCTTTACTGTCTTTCCAAAGGGAAATATTTAATGAAGTGTTGATTTTTTTTCTCTTTGCAGCTGGTATCATGCTCCATGCAAGTCACCCAGGCATTGGGAGTGTCCTCCTTCCTGCCCAGGCTCACCTTCTTTCACAATCCAGAGGAAAGCTGTGCGACTTATGGACCACATGCATGTACTGGAGGAGACATTTTTGGAGTAGCATTGTGAGAAACTTCACTGTTTTATCTACCTACCTACCTACCTACCTACCTATCTATCATCTCAAAAGCATGAAGGGAAGAGCAAAACTAAGTAATGACAGAAATTTGTTTGAAAGGACAAATGACAGGATAGAAAATAATATGAGCCTTACAGCGCAATGTAACTACCACCGGTGTAACCAGCAGGGGAGGGCAGGGCAGGGCAGGGCAGGAGGCTTTGGAGGGGAGATTTCAATACCCTTTGAATCCCCCTTTGGAGGGGATTTGAATCTCCTTTCCGTTCTGGGGCCTCCTGTTCTTGCTGCACCGCTGGTTACACTGGTGGTGTAAGTTGGATAGGATTGCGCTGTTAGATTAGTTAATTTTGTTTGCTTGTTTTCATAGTTTCTAATCCTTTCTCATGATTAAAGAGTTGAGGCATTATTTTGAACATTAGAGGCTAGCCATAGTTATGCTTGCTGGCTTGATGACTCAGTTAGCGAGACAGAGCATGTCTACCACCAACGGGCTGACTGCATTCCAGATTAAGTTATTCATGAGTAAATATATGAATGTAGATTACAAATGCAGCCCTTTCATCTCACGACACTTTTCCGATGTAGCTAGTTGCCTCCTCTGTCCTAAGGAAACTATCATCAAATCTATATTAATTGCAAGACCAATGGGCTGAATTCAGACAGTGTAAATTACCCTCTTTAAATAATAAATTATCTACATCAGAACACTAAATTCACTCAGAATCTCCTCCTCTTTTCTATTGTGCTTTAAAAGTTACCTCAGAAATGGATTTTTATCAGTAGCAACATATTTTGGTGACTTCACATACTACCAAGACACTGTAAGCACCTGGAATAGCTCCAAGGCACAGGTTGGTTTCATGAGTGGGACTGGCCATTCGTGATGAATCCTGCGATATATTTGCCTCATTCGGTTCATTATATCATGACAGAGATAGCTACAGTATGAGATGAGAGGGGCTTAAAAATACAATGTCGCTTCCTACAGTGACTCCGAAACATGAAGGAACGTGTGCATGTGAGTTAACCATAGATGCCCTTTGTGTACCAGTTGTTGGGGTATTTAAAATGCTACGCATAAGGACGTTGGAGTCACAAGGTTTTGAGTAGACTTCTTCAGCTCAAAAGTGGTGCTCTGTGTGTGTGTGTGTGTGTGTGTGTGTGTGTGTGTGTGTGTGAGAGAGAGAGAGAGAGAGAGAGAGAGAGAGAGAGAGAGAGAGAGAGAGGTTTTATCAATCATCTCCCTTGTTCACCGTTTTTGGGATGACATTGCCTGTTCATGACCGAGTAGTGGTGGAGGCAACAGTGCTTATCCACTGCTTCTAGGCACCATGTTTTGTTGACTTTTATCCATACATCACCAAAGAGAAAGCAAAAGGCCATGCTTCATGCCCTTACTCTGATTTGGTTTCAGATGTCATCACCTTGCCAATATGTAATGAGATTTACAGCCCAATCCTATCCCCCCCCCCCGCCGATGCAGCAACACCAAAATGGCTACCGCTACATCCTGTGAGTGTGTGTGTGTGTGTTTGTCGCCGAGGTCTTTTCTGGGTAAGAGAACATTCATACCCTTACCTGGGGGACACACTCCGTGTCATGGAGGGTCCTACATGGACCTGAGCTAGCGCTTCTAAATTGCGCTAGTGCTTCTTCTGCAAGCGCTAAAGCCAATAGGTTTGGGCTGTTAATTTTATCGTGTAGCAAAATCAAAAGGAAGATTGGAAACATTGTTTCCTGTACTCACTCTGGCATGACCTTGTTGTCATGTCAGAAGCTGCTCTGAGCAGACAAAGTTGCTCTGAGCAGCAGAGTCAACTCAGAAATGTATGTATGAATTGACCCCCACCCAACTTGACAAGCAGAAAGGGTGAATATCCTTTGTTAATTTAAGGGGATTGCTTGCTCCTAGTCAGGAAGGGGTACTAATGAGAGGACATATTTTCTTGAAGGATAATTTACCTGCAGCCTGTAGTCGAACCATGTAATCCTACCTAAACTTCCGGAGGTGGAGCAAGTGCTCCGCCACTGGAAGCCATTGCAAATGTGCCGTAAGGCATGTTAGTGACAACTCTAGAGTAAGGGCCACCAGTGCTAGGCCACCAGCCCTTACTCTGCCACCAGATCTCCATGTGGCCGCCGGAGGAAGGTAAGCGATCCCCCTGCGGCCGCATGGGTAGTCTGGGTGGCGAGGGAGGGGGCCCATTGGCCAAGCCAACCTGGGGGGGCGGGAATGGTGTCTGCCATATTCCTGTTTCCCGTCGAGCCGACATGGCCATTACACAGCCTCCTCTTACTTCCGCCAGTTATTTAACTGGCGGAAATCCGAAGAGGCCCATTGGGCCGTCCCCGGTTTACCCTGGGGGAATGGGATGAACGTCCCCTTTCCCCAAGTAGACCTCCGTGCCGTGCCAGCATGGCCCAGAACGGGGATAAGATCCAGTTAGGATTGTGCTGTAAGACTGGTGCTCTGTGAGGTGCCTTGTGAGAAGGGCAGGCCATTAGCAGCTTGACATTACACAGAGACAGAGGCTGCATTCAGACAATGCATTAGATTGTGATCAGACACTGGATTCATGTACTCCATCCTTCTTGCACCTTCCTCCTCCTCTTGAGCTGGGGCTTAATTCATTACTTCTGGTTTTATGCAAATCATAAGTTGCTATTATGTCCATTTCAGGAAATGATTGGAAAGAACTGATCCCTCCAAACCAGGATCCAATTGTGATTTACAGCCGTGATTCAGATTACGATTTGATTAATAAAACAGGAAGTAATTAATCAAGTCCTACATGGAAGCAGAAGAGAGAATGGGGGAAGTGTGTGTCCAAAGTATCTGTTCGGTTCAACCACTGATGATCAAATGAAGAGCTGAGAATTTTGGGGTGCCGTTTCCTGAAACTGACGCATCTTCAGGGCACAGTTGTTCTGTTGGGAACCCGATACAAGCTTAACTGGTGCGCTGCCTGCCATCGCAGTCTATTTGCTTCTGCTATGCTCTACTTGTGTGTCCGTAAATCAAACAGAGATCCTGTAAGACTCCAGTGTTCTCTAACAAAGGAAATGAACCCTGTAGCACTGCTCCTGGACTTGTCACAGCTCAGGGAAGTGGATGGCACGTAACAAGACAGTTAGCGGTTACATTACAGACAGTGCTGTGTACATGAAAGCAATATTCGTCTTGCCCTCTTCACAAAACGTGTGCCATTCAATCAACCTCCCTCTATTAGCCCTTGGCCTTTGGGGATTGGTCACATGTCATCAGCTTATAGATAAAGAGCACATAATTACACACTTATCTCCAAGGCAAAAATAATAATGCGATCCAATTTTTCCTCACCGATTCTCAAGCTGCCCATTTTACAGCCTGCTTTGATGCAAGGAGAAGGGGTTTTTTTGGGGGGGGGGTTGGGGGGGAAGAGCAAAAAACTACTCCTGACTGTTTTGTTAAATAAAAAAAGATGCCGGGGCAAATTGGTACGTTCGCGAATAGTCACTCAATAGTGGGAAGAAAGATAAAATAATGCATCTTGTAATTAATATTTTAATTTACTGAGAAAAGAGCTACATAGTGATTAAGCCTTTCTACCTCTCTCTGATAATAATGAAGCCAGACAATCTCAAGAGAAGCTATGCTGCCAGGAATTTAATGTCATTGATTAAGACCATGTTTCCAGGGTGGCCGTAGTGGCCTTAAAAACAAAACTAAGTCTGATTCTGCTTTGGGATGGAAGGGAGCGGTATTATGCATCCCCCAAAAGACGTGGAAATGATGAAGAATAATTAAAGGCAATTAGATTAATCAAGACTCCTTTTTTTCCAGTCGTCCAGCTTTGCTTCTCACCCACAATAGCTGCTAATTGCCGCTTCATCAGTTGAAAGTTGTTGTTGGTGTTGTTGAAGTACACAATTGTTTGTTCAATCCTAGGATTTAGATAGCATGAATTTGCAGTTCTAGAACAGTTGTTTCTCAGTGGATGCAATGCTATGGAAATTGCTTTGCGAACTAATTTTTGTCAAACAACAGTATATAAATATTTCATATTCTTAATAATAACGTGGTCTATGCTTCCTCAGGTGCATCAGTGCACAGTGGGTGGGAAGGGTGTAGAGCTCAAAACAGCCCTTTACCCTTTCTCCTCTTCTCTGGCTAATCATCTGTGTATACACATCGTAGCAGTGGTGTTGCTAGGGTGTGACGGGGGGCGGGTTACCGGGGGTGACGCACCAGGAGGAGGGTGACGCGCCAGGAGGGTGACGCGCTGGGAGGGTGACGAGCCTGAGGCCCAATTGGCAAGCTGCATCTTCTTCAGCAGCTTGTCTGCTTCTAACTAAGCCCGGCAAGGTTGACCCAATCGCGTCTTCGTTCGGCTCTTCTGAGGGCAGAGGGGTACCCAGCCGATTTGGCGTGTGGGGCCGGGTCCTCGCCGCCCCCCCATAAAACTAATTAGCATAATTTATGCTAATTAGTTTTTTTTCCGCTTTTTTCGCCGATTTTCGGCGATTTTAAGCCTAAAACTGGGGTTTTTAGTAAGTATGTCTGCTTTTACCGGCACTTTTAGTGATATTGGACGCTCCCTCGATGATTAATAGCCTTCTCCCGGGCCCACAGCTTCTCCGTGCACCCGGCCCGGGTCTCTGTACAATCTTCGTAGTTTGCGCATGCGCAAACCCACGGAGTCTCCAGGGACGTTCTGGGCATGCGCAAACTGCTCCCTGGAGCGTCCCTGGAGACTCCGTGGGTTTGCGCATGCGCAAACTACGAAGATTGTACAGAGACCCGAGCCGGGTGCACGGAGAAGCTGCGGGCCCGGGAGAAGGCTATTAATCGTCGAGGGAGCGTCCAATATCACTAAAGTGCCGGTAAAAGCAGACATACTTACTAAAAACCCCAGTTCTAGGCTTAAAATCGCCGAAAATCGGCGAAAAAAGCGGGGAAAAATTCAAATTTTTCACGCTCTTCCCCAGAGCCTCCCGCCCCCCCCAGGAGCCTCTGCGCCCTTGCGCCCTGGGGCCCACCGCCCCTGGGCCCCCCATCTGGGGGACGCCTATGTCTGAGGGCAAGGCTTCAAGCGGTGTTGTGTGCATGCGCCGCTTTCAGCCTTGCCCGGCCTAGTTAGAAGCGGCCGAGCTGCTGAAGAAGACACAGCACTTGAACAGGCCTCAGGTGCGTCACCTCCTCCAGATGTGATCGGTGAGTACCGGGGGGTGACGTGGCAGCGGTGGGTGGGTGGGAGGTGACACGCTGAGCCGGCTGACCTCCTGCTGGGGGTGACGTGCCGGCTCGTGACGCCACTGCATCATAGCATGTTGGTTACATTTTTTACTTACATGTGTGTAGGCTGCCTGGTCCCCAATTGGCCTCCTCAGAGGAAATTTATTGGGGGTACAAAGTTTATTTTGGGCCCCTTCATGTGAATTTAGCTCCTGGACCCCCTTTTTTGCTCCAGTGCCCCCTTTTTGACCCATTTTTGGTCCTGCGCCCGGGTACGATTGTTCCCCCTTAACCCCCTCTCAGAGGCCCTGCTCCTCAGACCTATCACAGCTCTTTGGCTGGTGTAAGTCTGAAGAGCCATCTGGGACTGGGGCTAGTCCAGGAAGGGGGGGGGGATAAGATTTGGCGTGCACTGCTGCTACACACACTGTAAGGGGAGAGCATTTGGTATGCCGTCTCATAAGAACATAAGAACATAAGAAGAGCCCTGCTGGACCAGGCCAAAAGCCCATCTAGTCCAGCTTCCTGTATCACACAGTGGCCCCACCAGATGCCTCAGGGAGCACAAGACAACAAGATAACCTGTTTCCCGTTGACACTCCCTTGCACCTGGCACAGAGAAAACCCACTTCTAAAACCAGGAGGTTGCTTATGGCTTGTAACCTGTGATGGTCTTTTCCTCCTTGAATCTGTCCAAACCCCTTTTAAAGGCATCTAGGCCAGGTGCCATCACCACATCCTGTGGCAAGGAGTTCCACAGATGAATTACACGCTGGGTAAAGAAATATTTTCTCTTGTCTGTTCTAACTCTCCCTCCACTCAATTTTAGTGCATGTCCCCTGGTTCTGGTGTTGTCAGAGAGTGGATAGAGAGAAATTCTTCTCCCTCTCGCACAAGTCTCCAGCATGAGGTGGTCTTGGACCAGCCCTGGCTTACACAACTGGAACTTGTCAGTGGTATAATACAGGAAAATGCCTCTCTTCCCAAAACATGCAAATTCATATTTGTAAGATGCTGATCAATAGAAGTGTACAAAAGTCCAGCTTCAATGGATTCTGCTTCCAGTTACAAGTCCTACAACACCTGGGATTCTCTAGCCGTCCAATGCAGAGCTCCCGTCTTGGCTCGCCTCCTAGCTTTGCCCTTCAACACCAAGGAGGAAAAGATAAAGTAAAAACAGGTAAAGAAGTGAATTGTTGAAAAGAGTGATAAGAAATATTTTGCCATTATTCAGCAGACTGTTTCTGCTGAGTATAACAAATGTCTGGAAATACTATAAGAGGAACGTAATAGCTCCTAATGATAATTCACTGGGAGATAGAGCAAGGGAGATATAAACAGCTATTTCTACAGTGGAAATACAATGGAGTGTTGATTAGTCATGCTAGTCACTAGTGCACCAGTGTCAGAAAATCTATTACTTTGCTAACAAAGTGAGAAAGATAGGAAATTAACACACTCATTGAAAATAGGCCATATTTAAGGCTGTTCTCTCCCTTCATGAGCTGGTCTTAATAAATTAATGCTTTGTCTTGCCCACTCTGAAAGGCAGCAGTTTTTCCTCAAAGGTCATCGCTGCAATGTAATGGTTTGCCTTCAAAATGCATGATGTTTTAGCAGAAGAAGTGAAATGCACATGTTGTTCAAGGCTGGTCCTGTAAACCGGATCCTGGGTCATTGTTATAGGTCACTTGGGGATCATCCTTACACAAATGGTCTGGATGACACATTCAGCGTCAACTAGAGGCTTCATATATGAACACATGAAGCTGCCTGATACCAGGTCAAACCATTGGTCCATCCAGCCCATGTAGTACTGTCTACCTGGGCTGGCCATGGCTTTCCAAAGTCCCAGTCAAGAGTTTTACCCAGTACTGCTACTAGAGATGCTTTTAGCTGAGATTTTGGAGATGGGCAGCCCAATCCTATCCCATGCTGGCGCAGCGGGGCCAAATGGCCCACACTGCATTGAGTGGGGGAATGGGAGAGGCTAGAGTTCTCCGCAGGGTACGGGGACATTCATCCCCTTACCCCGGGTATAAAACCCCAGTGTCCAACGTATGGCAGGCAACATAAAAGGGAATAATAAAAGCTTCTTCAAATATGTTAGAAGCAGGAAACCTGCCAGGGAAACGGTTGGTCCGCTGGATGGTGAGGGAGAGAAAGGGGTGATAAAAGGGGACTTGGAGACTGCAGAGAAATTAAATGAGTTCTTTGCATCTGTCTTCACGGCAGAAGACCTTGGGCAAATACCGCTGCCAGAACGGTCTCCCCTGAATAAAGAATTAAGTCAAATAGAGGTGAAAAGAGAAGACGTCTCAGACTTAATTGATGAAATAAAGATCAATAAATCACCAGGCCCGGATGGCATCCACCCAAGAGTTCTGAAGGAACTCAAGAATGAAGTTGCTGACCTCTTGACCCAAATATGCAACTTGTCCCTTAAAACGGCCACTGTGCCAGAGGATTGGAGGATAGCTAATGTCACGCCAATCTTTAAAAAAGGAAGGAGGGGGGACCCGGGAAACTACAGGCCGGTCAGCCTAACATCTGTTCCAGGGAAGATGGTGGAAAGTCTCATTAAGGATAAAATCTTAAAATACATAGAAGAACAAGCTCTGCTGAGGGAGAGTCAGCATGGCTTCTGCAAGGGGACGTCTTGCCTCACAAACCTGTTAGAATCTTTTGAAAAGGTCAACAGGCATGTGGATGTGAGCAAACCCATGGATATTATATATCTGGATTTTCAGAAGGCGTTTGACACAGTCCCTCATGAAAGGCTCCTGAGAAAACTCCACAGTCAGGGAATAAGAGGGCAGGTCCTCTTGTGGATTAGGAACTGGTTGAAGACCAGGAAACAGCGAGTGGGAGTCAATGGGCAATTTTCACAATGGCGAGAGGTGAAAAGCGGTGTGCCCCAAGGATCGGTCTTGGGACCGGTGCTTTTCAACTTATTCATAAATGACCTGGAGTCGGGGATAGGCAGTGAGGTGGCCAAGTTTGCGGATGACACTAAACTTTTCCGGGTGGTGACAGAGGCGTCGCTCCGGTAGGGGCGGGGCCGTAAGTATCGCTCCGTCCTAGACCCTTTACCGAGCGAGCAGGAGACGGCCCCGCCCCCTCACTGTCGGAGCCATCCCGTGCGGAGAAAGCAGCAGGCTGCCTGCTGCTTTCTCCGCACGGGATGGCTCTGACACTGAGGGGGCGGGGCCGTCTCCTGCTCGCTCGGTAAAGGGTCTAGGATGGAGCGATACTTACGGCCCCGCCCCTACCGGAGCGACGCCTCTGGGTGGTGGACCAGCAGGGATTGTGAAGAGCTCCAGAAGGACCTCTCCAAACTGGGACAATGGGCAGCAAAATGGCAGATGCGCTTCAATGTAAGTAAGTGCAAAGTGATGCACATTGGGGCAAGAAACCAAAATTTCACATATACGCTAATGGGTTCTGAGTTGTCTGTGACGGATCAAGAGAGAGATCTTGGGGTGCTGGTGGACAGGTCGATGAAAGTGTCGACCCAGTGTGCGGCGGCTGTGAAGAAGGTCAATTCCATGCTCGGGATCATTAAAAAAGGGATTGAGAATAAAACGGCCAATATCATTCTGCCTTTGTACAAATCGATGGTAAGGCCACATCTGGAGTATTGTGTCCAGTTCTGGTCACCACACCTCAAAAAGGATATAGTTGAATTGGAAAAGGTGCAGAAAAGAGCGACCAGAATGATTTGTGGGCTGGAGCACCTCCCTTATGAGGAAAGGCTACAGTGTCTGGGGCTTTTCAGCCTAGAAAAAAGGCGCCTGAGGGGGGACATGATTGAGACTTATAAAATTATGCATGGGATGGAGAGAGTGGATAGAGGGAAATTCTTCTCCCTCTCGCACAACACCAGAACCAGGGGACATGCACTAAAATTGCACTAAAAGGAGGGAGAGTTAGAACAGACAAAAGAAAATATTTCTTTACCCAGCGTGTAATTCATCTGTGGAACTCCTTGCCACAGGATGTGGTGATGGCATCTGGCCTAGATGCCTTTAAAAGGGGTTTGGACAGATTCATGGAGGAAAAGACCATCACAGGTTACAAGCCATAAGCAACCTCCAGGTTTTAGAAGTGGGTTTTCTCTGTGCCAGGTGCAAGGGAGTGTCAACGGGAAACAGGTTATCTTGTTGTCCTGTGTGCTTCCTGAGGCATCTGGTGGGGCCACTGTGTGATACAGGAAGCTGGACTAGATGGGCTTTTGGCCTGATCCAGCAGGGCTCTTCTTATGTTCTTATGTTCTTATGTCCCCAACAGGTCTCCTCAGATCCATGCCAGCTATTTAGCTGGCGCATGTCCAAGAGGCCCGTGTAGGGACAGAAGGCCTGGGAAGGGGGATAGGATTTAATGTGCGCTGCTGCCGCTGATCCCGCCCCTTCCAGGCCCGATCTGCCCACCTCTGTTACATGTCTGTAACCCTCCCCTACCCTCTCCCCACCCCTGCACCACTCCTGGAGGCCCTCACTTGTTCCGGTGCACATTGGGGCCTGCACTGGTGCGGACGGGACAGCGCAGGCCATCCCGCTGGCACTGATTACTTGTGGGATGTTGCAAACATGCTTCACAGCATATTCCCATCACCCTGGGCCAGCGCAGAGGCCTGAACCTGGAACTTTATCATGCAAAGAATGTCCACCCCCCATATATATGAAAATGTATGTATATGTATATGTATATGTATTCTTGAAATTAAAACTTGCAATACAACTTTCTCTACTTTTGAAAGACCAACTTATATGGATTCCCCTTGTGCTCTACCTAGCACATGAGCACATGGTCTTACGATGTCTGAGTTCACAGCGATCAACCCAGGGGTGGCCAACCTTCTACCATTAAGGCCTCTGCGTTCTTAAGAGTTGTGTAGAAGACAGAATCTTGGCAGCTGCAATTGCTGATGGTGCTGCTAAAGCAGCGGTACCTGCTGAAATGCCCTCACCTGTACAACTATTAAACGGCCAGGAACATTCATGTTCAAAGGTTGACCACCCCTGGATCAACCTGAGAACAAGCAGTTAACATAACTACAGGGGGGGGCATATCCACGAATTCCTCTTCCGCGGTTTCAGTTATCCACGGTTGAGGAATCCCCCCCCACGCCCTCCAAAACCCGCCCCCCAGGCACTTACTTTTACAGGAGAAACCTCCGATTTTTCTTCAGGCTGAGTGAGCTGATTCCTACCAGGACTTCTCACCAACAAGACTTTGGTGCAAGACAGTCTCAGCAACCTTGCTGAGAGGTTGCTGAGACTCTCTAGCACAGAAGTCTTGTTGGTGAGGAGTAGACTTACCAATCGTCCAGGAAAAACTGGGACAGTCCCGGAAATGGCCCTCCATTTAACGGGATTTTCCCGGGAACGTTTTCCGGGCCGATCGGTAAGTCCGCCACCGTCGCTGTCTCCATGTTGAAAATGGAGAAACTAAGCCTGGCACCGCCATCTTGTCTCCCGAAATCTCGCGAGATCCGAGATTTGGGAGCCCAAATCTCGTGAGGGATGCTCTCATGAGATTTGGGCCCCGACATCTTGAATCTCGTCAAGATGCTGGCGCCCAGCTAAGTTCCTCCATTTTCAACATGGAGTAGGCGG
Organism: Plestiodon gilberti rubricaudatus; assembly: GCA_026170595.1. Taxonomy (NCBI): domain Eukaryota; kingdom Metazoa; phylum Chordata; class Lepidosauria; order Squamata; family Scincidae; genus Plestiodon; species Plestiodon gilberti. The sequence continues at coordinate 136,211,164 of JANXHW010000004.1, read as the reverse complement.
TGGCGGCGAGCGGGTGAGTAGGCTGGCAAGAGCCAGCCTGGGGCTGCGTGCCTCTCTCGGATTCGCGCAGCTCCGGGCTGGCTGTCGCTGGCGTCCGCTCGCTGGTGAGAGACCGGGCGAGCCAACGACAGCGAACCCGGAGCTGCGCGTGCCTCACCAAGGCACGCATGGCCCCGCTCTGGCTCCCACTGGCTCACCCGGTCTCTCACCGGTGAGCGGACGAGCGGGAGCCAGCGGGAGCCAGTCCGGGGCTGCGTGCCTCGCCGAGGTTAGCGCAGCTCCGGGCTGGCTGTTGCTGGCGTCCGCTTGCTGGTGAGAGAGCCTGGAGCTGCATGTGCCTCACCAAGGCACGTGCGGCCCCGCGCTGGCTCCCGCTAGCTCCCCTGGTCTCTCACCGGCTCCCTCGGGGCAGCAGCAGGAGCAGCAGCGGCGATGGGAAAATATGGGGTAAGTTAATTTAATTATTTTATTGTAAAAAATAATTAAAAATTGTGATCGCGCTTTGCACCCCCTTCGATTTTTAAAGTTAAACTGATTTCTTTAATTAATTCTTTATTTAAATTCTGAGTGTGCACCTACAGTGTAGTTACACGAGTTAATCCTTTTCTCCTTGCCCCACCCAACTACTCCCACTTGTGGCTGCGGGAACAGCAAAGGTCGGGAAGGTGCTCTCTCTCTCTCTCTCCCCCCCCTTTCTGGTGCTTGGAATGCTGCCATGGCAGCTTACCAGACTCAGAGATGGTAGGAAATTTCCCAGGGTACCTGGGAATGCAGTTTTACCAAGTGTTCTTGGAAAAGTGTGCTTCCCATGATTCCTGGCACCTGAAAATGGGGGGAATAGGTCAGCTTGCCAAGGCCAATACTGAATCAAACTGCAATGGGTGGGTTAATGTTCTGCACATCACAGTTAGTAATACAGTTGAGACTTATGAACTGGAGAAATTCACATACTGAGAGCACAATCCATACTAACTATAGAGCGGTGGAGCGAGTGCTCCGCCGCTCTAAGCCATTGCAAATGTGGCGTAAAGCACATTTGCGATGATTCGTGAGTGAAGGTCGCTGGTGCGGAGGCTGGCAGCCCTCACTCCAACGCTGGATCGTCCCTGTGGCCGCCGGAAAAGGTAAGGCTCCCACCGGTGGGGGCGGTCCAGGCAACGAGGGAGGGTGGCGGTTGGCCGAGCCAACCTGGGAGGGGCAAGGATGGTGGCCAACATTTCCCCGCGCCGTTCCCAAGCCGGCTCCGCCATTACACGGCCTCCTTGGAATGGACTTACACCAGCTTGAGAACTGGCAGAAATCCAAGGAGGCCCATTGGTTACACCGGGGGAAGGGGACGAACAACCCCTTCCCCGAGTAGACCTCCAGGCCGATCACGATTGGCCCAGGAAGGCGACGAATGACCCCTTCCCCTGAGTAGACCTCCAGGCCGATCACGATTGGCCCGGAACGGGGAAGGGGATGAACGACCCCTTCCCCCGAGTAGATCTCCGGGCCGATCACGATTGGCCCGGAACGGGGATAGGCCCTAGGGCTGCCTGCGGATCTTTAGTGGATTGTGCTGTGAATTGGGTGGTTGTGAATCTTGGAGATATCACGGGTGCACACTGTTCTCAACCATCACCAGACGTTCATTGGAATCAATGGAACGTCTAAGGATATGAGTTCCGGTTCATAAGGGTGTAATGAAGGAGCTTTTCTTGTTGCTCCTATTGCTTGGCAAAGCTCACCCTAGGTCAGGGCAAGCAGCTGCTCCTGTGTGTTTTTCTCATTCTTCTGATGAAAGATAGGAAGTGATGACTGATGTCTCATTTGGCTTTTTATATTTTGGAAGAAGACAATCAAAAGCTCCACAGATTCGAATGATTTTATTTGAGGTGATAATATTTACTGCTACTGCTACCATCTAGCATTTGTTTTTGTTTTTCTCTCTGCGCAGTCAATGCGAATTTACAGTGACAGAATCTGCGATGGAACCATGCAATGCCAGGCATATTTTATAGGCCTGCTGACATGTACCATACTGGGTGCTCACCAATATTTTTTTTCTTCTCTAAACTTGGCAACAGAAAATGCCGTTGACATATTTCAGGTTAACTATTCCAGAGTGGAATTCAGACACAGTTATTACTGGCAAAAAGAAAACATAAAATACAGTATGACCCGCTTACAAATTATGCTGTGCAGATTGTCAATAAGTAAAGTGATTATTTGTCATCATGACCTGTGTATGTGAATACATTGTACCTTTCTCCATTTGGACGATACAGGGACTCGATTTCAATTGAGCTCTCGTTGCTTGGCCAGCTCCTGCCAACCTAGCAGTTCCAAAGCATGTTAATGTGAGTAGATAAATAGGTACCACTTGTGGGAAGGTAAACAGCGCTCCGTGTTCCAGCCGCATGCTACGTGCTGCGGCAAGGAGAGTCATGCTGGCACAAGACCACGGAGGTGTCTTTGGGATGAGCACCACACCCTAGAGTCGACACGACTGGACTTAATTGTCAGGGTCACCTTTACTACCCATTTGCACTGTCTTCCCATAGCAAAATAGGCCTTTTCCTTGCATGAAAGGAATCCTCTTTTCACCCTGAATGAAATGGAAGAATGGAAGTCTCTTTTCACCCTCAATTCCCATCAAGCATGAGATGAGCTGTCATGTGCCTGAAAACTTCTCCAGTTTTAACATACCTTTTGTTACCTGATAGTTTCCTAATAGTGATGTGGTGGGAGGGGTGGAGTCTGAAAACTGCAAGAAGGCTCCCATCGTTCTTGCATGCAGACAGACATTGTGGATCTTAAGGGGGTGGTGGGGCCCCATGTCCACAGATTCGCTATCCACGGTTTCAGTTATCCACGGATCGCGGGGACCCCCCCAGGCTTTTACTTTTTCCCAGTAAGCTTCGTTTCTTCCTTAAAGAAACAGGAGAAGCAGCCTCTGGCTGCTTATTGCAGGCAAGTAGAATGAGACTAAGTCCTAGAGAGGCTCTGCAAGGTTAACAGAAACCTTGCAGAGCCTCTCTAGGACTTAGTCTCATTCTACTTGCCTGCAATGGAAGCTGCTTCTCTGCTTGTTTTAAGGAGGAAACAAAGCTTGCTGAAAGGAAAACAAGAGCTGGGGGGGGGGGCGAACATGCCTGCCCACAGGGGAGGCAGGGTGGGGGGGCCCTCAGGAAACCATGGAGGGGGTGTTTGCTCTTATCCACGGTTTCAAGTATCCACGGAGGGGCCTGGAACATATCTCCAGCGGATATGGGGGGAGTACTGTACAGTGCTATTTTACATGCTGTGTGGAGCCACAGCTGTAATTGTGCTTCCAACTAATAGCAGAGCAGCCATGACTCAGCAATAGCACTGCAAAGTAACCCTCATATGGAAAGGACCCTCATCCCCCATTGTGGACCACCCCAATCACAGGGCTTTTGATGTGGGGAGGTTCAGAGACAAGGAGGTGGTCCTTAAGAGACAGATAAGGCTGGGCAGTTTTCTGAAGGTAACAAAACTTGGAAGACAAGATGCATGTGATGCATTTGTGGCTGGCTCCATTCAGGTGGTAAGATTGAGATTGGGGTGAATTAACTGCAGTTTACTGAATGGTAGTGCACATTGCACAGCGGTTGGTGAATGGTAGTGCACATTGCACAACTGTCATATTTAGCTTTTGTCTCCAAACTGATAAAAGCGTTTGGTGGCCTTGGGATTCAAATGTCTTTGTTCTGTGTTCATGAAAACACAAGTAGAATTCTGAAGGATTAGACTAAAGGTCAACTGAGTCCAGCATTCTGTTTCCAACAGTGACCAGCAGGGATGTTACTGCAATTCATAATTCTTTGGCTCAGAAAACAAACCTCAGTGATTCATCATGCTCGCCTCCAGTCCCAGGTGAGCTTTATGATGCCCAGAGTTCTCCAGTTTGAATTATAATCTGAGCTGGAGAAGGGCAGTATCCTCCTTCCTGTCCACAACTAACTCATTCACCTCCAGCCCCTACCCTTCCTTTCCAGGCCTCTTACATAGTTGCAGTAGTTATGAATAAGGCAGTTGGCAGTTATATCCTTTCCTTTGTCTCTGCCACATGAAGCATGCAGCAGTGACCCAGCTAACTGGGAATTTGGGAGATATGATGTTTCAAGGATGTCAGATGTCTAGCATGCAACATTGAAAAGGTACATTTCCTAGGTAGGGACCCTGTTATACCATTGCATTGACCGAGAACTAGAGCTAGAGGCCAAGAGGCAGAGGCGTCACTACCCCCGTTGGCGCCCGGAGCAACGGAGGTAGTGACACCCCTATAATTAATATCGCCGCGGCCTTTGGCCGCAGCGCGATCCGGAGGTGGGGCGCGATCCGGAGGCGGGGCGCGATCCAGAGGGGGGGCGGCGCGCTCCGAGAGGAGGCAGATGGCGCGCTCCGGGAGGAGGCGACCCCCCCCTCAACCGGGAGAGCCGGCTCGGGCACGTCTTTCCCGGCCGGCTGCCCGGGGCCTTCTAAGGAAGGCGCGCGAGAACGGTATAAATACCGTTCTTTTTGCGCATGCTCAGACTTACTGAGGGAAAAAGGGCAGCCTTTTTCCCTCAGTAACAGTCTGAGCATGTGCAAAAAGAACGGTATAAATACCGTTCTCGCGCGCCTTCCTTAGAAGGCCCCAGGCAGCCGGCTGGGAAAGACGTCCCTGAGCCAGCTCCCGATTGAGGGGGCGGTGGGACTCGAGTCCCCGAGTCCGAGTCGGACTCGGAGACACAAGTCTCCGAGTCCGACTCGGACTCGCGGGCAGGGCGCCGGGCGGGGCGCCCTTCGGGCGATGGCGCCCGGAGCGGGTGCTCCACCCGCTCCGCCCTAGTTTCACCTCTGCCAAGAGGGACATCACTGTCCCCGACAATTGCCACAACCAGGTAAGAAGAAGACCAGATGCTCTTGGCATCAGCACAGTAGCCCAGTAGAAGTTGGAGGGAGGGATGAGGGCTCATGTGAGTTGAGAGAAGCTATTTAGATCCTCAGATGCTCAAAAACCTCCTTATGTATTTTATGAGTTTGTGGCCTTGAACATATGAAACTCCCTTATTTTAAGCAGGCCATTGGTCGTGTCCTGTCTGCTTCATGGTGCATCATGGCTGGTAGAAATGGGTAAACCATAATAATATCCCCCCTCCGTGACTACTTCTAGACTTCTGCCCAGAAGAATAAGAATCCCACTTAAGTCCTTTATTATAAACGTTGCATTAAAAAAATAATAATAACCAAGGCAACCACCAGCACGGAGATCGTCTCTCATCTCCCAACTGAACTCTCTAATAAAAATAAATACCTCAAAATGTCAGAAGAAGTAGAACGCTTGTGTTGAGGTTCTCAGCAGGATGTCGATGAGTTTTATTTCTTCCATGTACTTTCTAATATCGATTGACATTCTGAAACAGATGAGCAGACACTTACTCATAATTATGCATTCCCTTGCGCAACAAAGCAGTATTGAAGTCAACTGGGGTAATTAAGAAGTGTGCCAACTTTCTAAAGACTCACTGACTCAGCATTTGTTTGGGGTTCTGAAACTGTGTTGCTTTCTTCTGTGCTTGACAATGCTCTCTTTTACACCGTAGTTGTGCTGGTAGTCCATAAAAATCCATTGGTAGTCCATAAAAATCATTTGGAAACCTAGATTGGCCCCTCCTTTCTGCCCATCAACCAACTGCCCATCCTTTCTTTAATCACTTATTTATTTATTTATTTATTTATTTATTTATATCCTGCCTTATCCCATGCCGAGGCAAATGCCCAAGGCGGCTTACAACAAAAATTAAAAACAGTTTAAAATACAGAAAGTTTAAATACATAATTTAAAAACAATAAAAACAATAATATCAATAAAAACCACTGGGGGGGCAACAGTAGGGAGCACAAAAGCAGCATGGCAGAGCATCTTGAGACACAGGAGGCAGGCTACAACCCATCACCCAAACGCGAGACAAAACGAAAATGTTTTGAGCCCTCGCCGAAAAGTCATGAGGGAGGGGGTGGTTCTCAGATCCCCTGGCAGGGAGTTCCACAGTTGTGGCGCCACAGCGGAGAAAGCTCGCCCACGTGTTGCCACTCCCCTAACTTGCGATAGAGGTGGTACACGCAGGAGAGCCCCCTCAGATGACCTAAGAGAGCGGGCCGGAATGTATGGGAGAAGGCGGTCCCTCAGATATCCTGGACCCAAACCGTGAAGGGCTTTAAAGGTCATTACCAGCACCTTGAATTGGGCCCGGAAACGAATGGGCAGCCAGTGCAGCCGCTGAAGCAGCGGCTCAACAGAGTCAAACCGCCTAGCTCCAGCTACCAATTTATATACTTAATTGGACTCTATAACTGCTACCTGATAATCCTTCAGCCGCATACTATGTCCTTATGATTGCATTATACATCACACAGTGATTGTCCCAAGCCTTTTGTAGTGCCAAAATTTGGCAGGGATACCACTGCAGTGCTGATTCTGATGTACATGGGGGCAGTGCTAGTAATATGTGGAAGCAGGAAACATGGAGGCAGTTGAGGGTAAATAAACTCATGCATTTTTAGCTGAAGCTATTAAACTGATCGTCTACAAGGGGTGACAATTTGGTCTATAGATTGCACTGAAATGACACTGGGTTATAGAAGTAGTGAACGGTGTTGTCATATTGGATAGGTTGTACTCTCCAACATGGTTATCTTAAATGTTAGAGAAACTGAAGTTGGAAAAGGTGTTGTCATTCTGAATTATGTTTCATTTTCTGTCAAACATCCACGATGCTTTTGTTCTTCTTGCAGCCTCCCGTGGTTCTTGTCTGCCTTCTTTTCACCTGAGCCTTTGACCCATTTCCTGTCTGATACTCTGCATCGAGCTAATGTCTTCCTGATGCAACCGATGGCATCTTTATGTGGGCCTCTGACATCTCAGCTCTCTTAGCCTTCCATGATGCATTGGTCTCCGAAGTGGTATCTAACACTTTTCATTTCCAACATTTCTCAGGTAACTTCTTTTTTTGGACATCTGCTCCAACAGATCTCCAAAGAGATCCTGTACAGTGAAGTTGTAAATTGCCGACTTTCATGCAGAAGACAAAATGCCTCTGTAGCTTCATAAATAATACTCCATGGGTCCCATAGTTATCCTCTGTGGTCAATGCAAACAACACTGGGATCTGTTTCGATCATCATCTAATCCTTAGCTGATTGACAAATGAATGGGCTTTGGCATCCATTTTTCAAATGAAGATTTATTTCAGTTGTAAGCTAAGTGTAAAGTTTCAAGCTGATCTTAGGAATTTGATTTTACAGTCACTGTCTATAATGAAAATCTGGACCTGTGTTTGCTGCTCCTTTCTCTACACAGAACTTAACAGTCATTGGTGTTTGCTTACTGGCAAAGCTCCAGGGTTGAACACTGATGAAACAGGGCGTGAAAAGTGAACTTATTATCAGAGGGAGCTTGGCCCTGGAACTTCGGTCTAGACTGACACCGAAATACATAACTGCTTTGTATTGCAATCGACTCCTCTTCACAGTCCCTTTTTATGACTCAACATTGTCAAATAAGTTTCTTAAGTCTCTAGAGTTTTTGCCCCCTTTCTTGTACCAATGAAGCACTACAGAGAGAGTCCTGCCAATGAACTCTGGCTTCCAAAAATTACCAGTTCCTGTGTTTATGAGCTCTCGATCACACGGGGCACTGGAGCTAGTGACACCAAGGAGCTTGTTAACTCAAAATCTTCTTTGTTTCACATGTTTTTTGGTAATACGTTTTATAAAAAACTCCCATGGGAGCAAAGGGTCAGTTGCTTCCTTATTGCATTTTAGAAGAGTCACATTATTAGTGTTCCAGTCTATATATTATGAAATTAAGTGGATACCCTTGGGGTTAATTCCCTATTGTAAGCGTAATGAAAAGAAACACTCTTTTGCCCTCGAAATAAGATCTATAGTGCTTAAAATCCACTCGTTTTCATGAATTTGGGGTCCAGTGGAATATTTGTGAGGATGAAACGGATCTGCAGTGTTTAGCTGAATCAATAATTCACAAAAAAGAAAGTTTTAAGGGAGAATTATCCTGTGACTTTTTCAGTTAGCTCCTCCCTCCATGCTGACCATGGTATGCTTGTAGAGATCTATCAATCCTCCTATCCCCCAATCCTCCTATCCCCCCCAATCCTCCTATCCCCCCCCACCGATGCAGCTGTGCCAAAAAGGCTTGTGCTGCATCCTGCCTGGGGGGAGAGGGCAGACTGGGAGGCTTAAGAGAGGTAAAGGAAAATATTTTCAATTACCTCCCCATAAGTCTCTTGACTGGCAATGGTTCTTCTCGGACCTGCGCTGGCACAAGTCCGAGGTGAGAAAGGGGGCATGCTGGCTATCAGAGGGGACAGCATCTGGCACCAGTCATCCATGCTGGGTGCCACCCCTTTCTGCCTCCGTCACAACCCTGCCCTCCCCATGTTCCACACCGTTCTGCCTTCCCCCGCCATGTTCTGACAGTGAAACGTGCTTTATGGCCATTGAAAACAGCCTGCCAGGAGCATGCGGAGCCCGCCGCATGTTACCGTCTCAGAAGTGGTGAGGCCAGATTGGGCCATAAGAGTCCATCTGAATATAAGTACAATCTCGTTAAAGCCTTGAGTGCACTGAACTCCTTGTTTGGGAAGTTAGCTTTCTGTATCACTGCTGCAGACTCATGTATGCATGCAGTAGCCATAGAAGTCCTCTCTGGTGCCAGGTTGCTGGGGATGTACTATACCAGGTATCCCATGCTGCCTTTACTCACTCGAGTTCTGATGGCGCATTGGACACTATTTCATGTTGCACATAAATATACCATCCCTCTCTCCAAGGGTGCTATTCATGACTCCTCCTCCTCCTGCTTTTATCTTCTCAACAACTCCATGAGGTTGGTTAGGCTTAGAAATAGTGACTGACTGGTCTAAAATCACTCAGTAAGCTTTGTGGCTGAGCAAGGATTTGAATCAAAGTCTTCCTGGGTCCAAGTTCAAGACCCACCAGTGCTGAGGACTCAGGGGTCACCCAGCTGGGTGGGGCATCGGATAGGCTTGGCCCCTTGGCCAGTATCTCACCTGGATGGCCGCCGATGCCACTCATGGCCCAGTGACATAGTTCATACAACCAAATGTGTGTGAGGTCAAATAAGGTGAACTCCTCTCAGGTAGGAAAGCAGTGCGGGTGGGAGAATGTAGGTCAAGGCATAGTAGACGCTACTTTTCATGTCCTGCTGCCTTTCCTTGCTGTTCCTTCGGCTCACCCATAGCCCCGCTCTTTCCAAAGGACAAAGCTGCATGCTGAGGATAATACACTATCCTCCTTTCTATACAATTGTGACAGTTGCATCAGGCTTATGACATCTCACAGCGCTACAGTTTTCAACACTGTAAAATTATGTGACTAATGAAATGCCAACAAAAGTTCGTATAGTCAGGGCGATGGTGTTCCCAGTAGCAATGTATGGTTGCGAGAGTTGGACCATAAGGAAGGCTGAGCGCCGAAGAATAGATGCTTTTGAACTGTGGTGCTGGAGAAGACTCCTGAGAGTCCCTTGGACTGCTAGGAGATCAAATCAGTCAATTCTAAATGAAATCAAGCCTGACTATTCCCTGGAAGGACAGGTACTAAGGCTGAAACTCAAATATTTTGGCCACCTAATGCGAAGAGAGGACTCTCTGGAGAAGACTCTGATGCTGGGAAAGATTGAAGGCAAAAGGAGAAGGGGAAGGCCAAGGATGAGATGGTTAGACAGCATCACCGATGCAACAAACATGAAAATGAGCGAACTCAGGAAGATAGTGGAGGACAGGAAGGCCTGGCGGGATATGGTTCATGGGATCACGAAGGGTCGGACACGACTTAACGACTGAACAACAACAACAATGAAATGAACGTAGAGAGCTAATATGCCTGAAATTTAAAAAAAAAAAATCCATTTTCAGCCGAGTGTCTGTTCCGTTTTTCCCCAACATCACTGTAAACTTTTCTGTTTATTTCAACTAACGTTTAGCTGTCAGGGGGAAAACTTTATTATTTCTTTTTAAATCAAAGGGCAGAATCCATTTAAAACTCACTGTTCAATATGAGACTCTTTTAGCCACTGTTGTTCCAAGTAACATCTAAGATGACTTTAATAGAGCAAGGTGAGAGAACAAAACAATACTTTTCTCTATTTTCAGGATCTTTACTTTGTGTCTGTGACAGCATTTTATGTCTACTCGGCTTCACCAATCCCTCTGTAATAGGCAGTTTCCTCTAGCTGCCACAAGAAGAGAAAAACATTTCTGTAAGTGGGGAAGGTGAGGGGAAATGTTACAGTAAGCCAACGAGACCAGACCACAATTCTCAGTTTTTATCCCACAGGTTTCACAGCGGCTACAATAGGCAGTGGCTGAAAGTTTCACAACTTGGCCACAACCTGCCATTTTAAGATTAATTGCAGCGAAGTAAGAGTCCCATTGACTTTGCTGCGCTCTGATAGGAGTATTTGGAAGTAAGCAAGGTGTGGCTAAACAGATCAGTGAGACTCATAGGTTTAGTAATTAAGGCATTTTTACCCAAGGGTGTACAGGTGGGCCCCCAGATCCACTGATCCACTATCCATGGTTTCAGTTATCTGCTGGAAGTGACATCACCGCCGTCACCGCTAAACATCCCTCAGAGGCACAGGGCGGGCGGGAGTGCCAAAAACATCACTGTCTCCGCCCCTACAATGGCGCGATTGACGCCCCCGCCAGCCGCTTTGTCATCCCCTGCGTGTCGCCCGGGGGGCCACCACCACCCGTCCAGGTCCAGCCACCGCTTTCATTCACGGAAAGAAACACTTTCCGTGAATGAAATGGGAGTCCTTGCTTGAGTGTGACTGTCCTTCTGTTGACAAAAAGTGCTCCTGCAAGGGCATCAGCAAGCCTGGCTCCAACCCCTGGCATATCTTCACCTGCACATGCATCTCCCAGGAGATGGCTGAGCCGATATTTGTTTCTCTGCTTGTCTCAATTTGCTTCCCAGTCAAATTAGATTTGAATCATGTGATCATGATAACTAACTATCGGCATTTCTTGTGGGGGCCTCATTTCATTTGGCTTCATTTTGTGTTTCAGTCATTCAACTGCCTTTTTTTTCTGCCTCATTTGGCTGTCTAGAAAATCAGGAGGAAATCCCATTTAATGCCAAGCAATTTCAATTAGTAATACAAAGAATAAAAGCTTTCCTAAATATATGTGATTCACTTTAAATGTTACTCTAGGTGATGATAATCGTTACTACTTCTGTTACCTCATCCAAGGAATTCAGAAAGGTATCTGAGGGGCAGAGCCTTCCGTGAGTTGGCCAGATCCAAACTGGTGTAACTTCAGAAATGGCACGAGGGAGGCGGTCTGCTCGGAATGGTCTCAGTGTGAGAAAAGGTCCCGTCCCCTGTGGTGCAGCCTGCCAAGGAGAGGCGGAGCTTGCTGGGGACAAATAAGAAGGCAGCACATTCTGCCTTTCAACAAGCAAACTAGCCCAAGGACTTGCAAGCACAACTGAGCAGTGGGAAGAGGCCAGGGTGTATTCAAGCCCTCTTTCCCACCTAAGTGTGTAGGCAAGCAGTGCAAAGGAGAAGGTGTGCAGCAGGGAAAGCCATGATTCAGCTTTCAGTGTGTACTGTATGAGACAGCTGGCCTGGTCTTTGATGAGCTTCTCTGTAATGGAGCACGTCTCCTTCTCCCAGAGTCTGGAGACGGGCTAGGGTGCAGCACAGCATCAACGGATGGGCTTCACTTTCTTGGGTACAACTTGGGAGGGTAGGAGGACTTGTTTCAACCCTCTCTCCATTCGATAGCAGTAGTGCTTTGGTGCTAAAGGACTCTGTGGCTTGGGGCTTCCATTTTTGTATTGGCTTCTGTGAACTTTTGAAAGGCAGGCAGGAACTAACTCCAGTATATTTCCTTTTGTTTCTCCCCCCCCTCCCATTGGTAAATCTTATGCAGGCACTGTGTGCCGGAAGGGGAAATATTTGGCAGCTTCCCACTTCCCTGTGAGTGGTGTCCCTCAAGGGGTTCAGGGACCACAGGCAGCCTCATGCAAACAGAGATGGGGGGGGGGAAGTTCTCGCGTGCTGTGTTCCCCCCCCCCCACCTTGCACTCATTTTATGTCTGGTTGCTTAATAGAAAATCGCATGATCAGATCAGGGGCAGTTAACTTATAATTGATTTCTGCAGTTGCTGTAGAATCTCTTCTCTATACTCATAGGAAGAGTATAGTTTAGTTTATAGTTTATTTGTGGAAATTGCTACTACTAAAGGATATAGATGGAAATCACTATTAGCTGATTGTTTTAACAAGAGATTGGACAATCTCATGGAGAAGAAGGCAGAGAGGAGTATCATACAAATATTCTTTCCTATTCAGACTTTCTTTTAAAAACTTTTTCAATATGATCCCAGCCAACTGAGGCTTAAATAATCACTGACAGCATATATCAGTGATCTTCAACCCTTACCTGAAGGTAAAGGTCACTGTACATATTTGCAATTTGGTGGGATGGCGGCGGCAGCACTTCCGGGATTGTGCCACCACCGCCGCCGGGGGAAAAAGTGGATTTTTAGCCCTACCTGGGGGTCTTGCTGGTTCTCCAGGGGGTGCAGGGAGCCTGCCTCCCCGAAACCTCAAAACAGCTGTAGATTGCGATCACGACCCACTTCTGGTTTTTGGACGCAGGAAGGGCGCAGTCCTAGGGCGGGAAGGGCGCCAGTCCTAGGGGCTGACCGCATATCCTTATGCAAGATCAGGTTGTAAATCAGGGCAAAAGTTCCTTTTCAATTTGGGTAGGTTGCTGCAGTTGTGTGTGATAGAACTTCATAGTTCTATGACAATACAATTGATACTATTTTATTCACTTTCTTGGCTCACCACATGAAGAATGAGTGAGAGTGGTTAATAAAGGGGAAAAAAATGAGTCTGAAGCACCATGCCACTCCCCCCTCCCCCCATGTGATTCCTGTAATGTGGCTAAACCAAGGGATCAGCAAGAGAGCTGCGAGTCACAAATCTCTAATGAGTAGTACATTCTATTTAATGAAGCAAGGTAAGTTTAAGCATGCCCAGCTGCCTTCTGGGAGGAGAAGGCCTTGTAACTTTGTTTGCATACATGATTAAAAAGGTTTCATGTATCACAGCTGCCTGCTAATTACCTCAAATCAAGCTGGGACTGGATGACCACCATTCAACAACTGAATCGAGTTCTGGTACTAGAAAACTAGAGCAAAGACAGGAAATTATTGACGAGTGAGGTGCCAGGAGCAAGGCTCAAACCCTTTGTGTTTCCCATAGTTTCTGCACTATGACTTGGTTAACCAAAGTGTAATAGAATTATCATGTCTTGATGGGGCTGAAAATGCACAAATTCTGGACAAATTCTACACAGGGCTCTAACTATAGTAATACCTTGTGCAACACAAGAGGGCAAAGGCAAACTGTCTAAAACCTAAAGCTAAAGTGTAGTCAAGAGAATACAGATATGTTGTTGTATTTATTTTAATTTCTAGAAATTGTATATCTATATTCCACTTCTCAAGACACCCAAGGCAGCTTGACAGGACACGAGACTGGAACTGGGAAGCCAGGATAGTGTAAACCTTGTTGTAGTATTGACCTGGTATAAACTGGGAGAGTCATTGTGGTATACCGTAAGAGATAGACTTGTACCAGGGAGACTTGGACTTAAATCCCTTCTTCGCCATGAAGCTTATTTATTTGTTTAAAGCAGTGGTTCCCAAACTGGGAGGTGTGGCTCCAAGGGGAGCCACGGAAACCAGCCAAGGGAGCCGTGGAGTGCCACGGAATCCTCTCGGAAAACAGTGCAATGCCAATTAGCATGCATCAACATAATGTAATGGGGAGTCCCAGCCAATGGTCGCCAATGGTCAAGGGAGCCGCAAGTCGAAAAAGTTTGGGAAACACTGGTTTAAAGGATTTATATCTCACCTTTCTCCCGACAGGGCAACCAAGGCGGCTTACAGAATCAAAACAATGTTAAAATAACATTGTTGGACTTGAGTCTGTGCAGACATACATAGGATTGAGCTGTGAGTTACCCTGGGTCAGTATCAATCTGACTCACCTACCGTATTTTTTGCTCCATAGGACGCATCGGACCATAGGACGCATGCATCCTATGGAGCAAAAAATAGGGAAAAAAGGTTTTTTAAATAAAAATAAAAATAAAAAATGTAAAGAAAAAACACTTACCGGGGCTTCGGGTAGGCCTGCAGAGGCTCACACAGGCCTCCCCGATCTTCATTTTGGCAAAAAACGGCCATTTTTGGCCACTTCCGGTTTTCATGAAAACCGGAAATGGCCGATAATGGCTGTTTTTTGACGAAAGGAAGATCGGGGAGGCCTGCACGAGCCTCTGCAGGCCTCCCCGAAGCCCCGGTAAGTGTTTTTCTTTACTTTTTTTATTCGCTCCATAAGACGCAGGCTTTCCCCCCCTATTTTTTTGGGGGGAAGTGCGTCTTATGGAGCGAAAAATACGGTACTTTTCATGGCTGTTGGGAGGCTAAAACAGAGGTAGCTCCATATATGCTACTTTGAGCTTTGTAAAGGAACAGTGCAACACAAATGATTAATAATTAATTCTTGGGCATCCTCCTTCCCCCCCCCCCCCCAATTATGAGGCATGAATCAACATTTCTTGGGACTCACACATATGAAGTAAGTTGAATTAAATACAACAGCATTATAGGGAAAATAGTCATTTTCAGTATCACATAGCCACGTTTATGACTTTGATGTAACTAGAAGCAAAATTTACTATTCGGTATCTTGCAGACATACTTGCAGTTGAGGGGGAGCAGAGCTTCTGGATTTTTCCTACAATAGAAGCGATGATGTCATCAGCGGAGGGGGGGCTCAGTGCTGCCTTTGATTTTTTTTTCAAAAGACCCTTAACAAGAAGAAGCATCAGGCTTAGCATGAGTCAAGCTGAGAAATTTACCTAGGGCCATTTCTTAAAACCTAGGTCATCATCTTTCCCAAGGGATGCCTGAGAGGCAGTATGAAGCATATGTAATGTTACATTAACAGCACAATCCTATGCATGTTGACTCAGAAGTAAATCTCACTGAATTCAATTGGGCTTACGCCTAGGTAAGTATGTTAGGATTGCAGCCTAAAGCAACAATTCTAGACAAATTTAACTGGGAGTACATCCATTTGAATGCAGTGGGACTTACTTCTGAGTCAACTTGCATAGGATAGCACTCTAATATATCTTTAATACAGCAAGTCCTCACTTAAAGTTGCCGATAGGTTCTTCTTGGAAACTGCAGCTTTAAACGAAACGACTTATGATTTTACCATAGGCTAATTGATAAACGTAAATGTTCCTATGGCATTTCCCCATCAACTTTAAAACAAAACGACTTTAAACAAAATGACTTTAAGTGAGGACTTGCTGTATTTATCTGGGATCTTTTTTATATATCTGTTTTAAATGACTGCAACCCGTTCTAAGCAACTGGGATGAAATGAGATGGATCTTTAAATGACAAATAGTAAATTTCAAAGTTGGAATCAGTTTCAGGAGAAGAAAAACTTTTAACAAAGAAATGTCAAGGTGATTTTGTGGTTGCACAGCTTGGGACGGTGGCCCCGGGACGTGTCATGACACTTTCCTGCACTTCAACTTGCCACTTGTTTGCCACTACACCACGGCTTGTAGATCTTATTAAATAAAACAGAAATCTGACATCTGGGTGAGGTTGAGCAAATGTTCCTTTTTAAAGACATGTGTGTGAGTTTGTGTGTGTTGGGACACAAAGTCATGAACTTAACAGTTCCTTTTGATGCAACAACAGTTGTTTTTTTAAAAAAACCCTCTGAATAATAGGATAATAAATACATGTAATTATCAATATACAAAAAATGAACAGCAAGCAGGAAGGAGACGTTCAAAGTAAAGGGCGATGTTGGAGTGTTCACACAGAGGGCAGACGTAATGGCATTGATCATATTTCCTGAGCAAGGTTCAGGAGCTAATAATCACAAGCAGACATTTGCTTGATAATGGGGATATAAGACACAAAATAAAACATTTTGCTTCAATTAAGCCATCATTAACTTCCACCCCCCCCCCCCAGTAAATATATAGCGTTGCTGCGTACTTTCTTGTAAATGTTCGTTTCTTGTTTCAACATGAAGCTCAGATTTTAATGGCCGTGATCTATCCCAGACCCATTTAAGAATCTTAGGCAGTAATCCTGTTTAAGTTTGGAATTGTGGAGCGAGTGTTCCGCCATTCCAAGCCATCATAAATGCGCCATAAAGCATGTTTGCGACGACTTTAGAGTACGGGCAACCGGCGCAAAGGCTGGCCGCCCTCACTCCACCACTAGATTGTCCCTGCGACCGCCGGAGAAGGTAAGTGCTCCCCCAGCGGGCACGGGGGAGGTCCGGGTAGCGAAGGAGTGGGTGCATTGGCAGAGCTGGCCCGGGGGTGGGGATGGCGTCCGCCATATCCCCATCCCAAGCCGGATCCGCCATTATACGGCCTCCTCTGACTTCTGCAACTGAAATAGCTGGCAAAAATCCGAGGAGGCCCATTGGGGCTTCCCCGCGCTACACCCGGGGGAAGGGGACAAATGTCCCCTTCTCCTGAGGAGACCCCAGGAAACGGGGATAGGATCCAGTGGCCGTCTTGGCCATCCTCTGGATACTTAGGCAGGATTGGGCTGCCCAAGCGATAATAATAACTATTAATAACTGGTCACTATGTTTTCCAGGTGGCTCAGGGTTTCAGGGTGCTAATGGTCTGAAAGATAGATCAGCTTGTTTTTGTAATGGAACCAGCAGTGATGGATAAGGACTTCACTATTACATGCACCTCATGGATCTGGCTCTGTCTCATTTATAATTACCGTACTAGTGTAACTTGCCCTGAATGTTCAGAATAGGGTGAACCTATGTGAAAGCAGCAAGTAATATTTTAATTTGTTTTCCCCAAAGCATCAAATCTAACAGCTGGAGCCTAAACATGTTTGCACCAGTGGTGTTCCTAGCCCCCACCCACCCAGGGCCGAGTGATGTCATGCCAGCCCCCCTCAGTAAAGGACACATACACACACACACACACACACACACACACACACACACACACACACACACACACACACACACACACGGTTGTGCTCCCGTGTCGCCCCGCCTCCTCCTCGCTTCCAGAAAGGTTTCATTTGGAACCTAACAAAAGCAAGGGTGGGGGACACTGACGTGGTCGCTCTCCGCGAGGAGACTGCGCATGCCACCTGGAGTGGTGGTCCCCCTGCCCTATGGCAGCGACACTACTGGTTTTCACAACAGTGCATTTCCTTCCTCAGAGTTGGGAGAATGGAGGGTTGTATGGGTGGTACAACATGCAGAACTCTATAACAATAACTATTGTTATTGGCAGTTCATTGCTGCCTTCAAAGCCCGAAGACCGGTGAACTTGATAAATTCGAGACACGCCGCCGGCAAAAAGCTGTGAAAGCCTCCAGGAGGAGAAATAAGAGCTTCCAGCTGCGTTGGTCGAGTGTGGGAGGCGCCAGCCAGCAGAATTGTCAGACTGTAAGAAGGATACCACCTGGAAAGTAGCCGTTCATGAAAGATTGGTTAACCCACATATTTATTTATTTATTTATTTAAAGAATTTGTATCCCGCCTTTCTGCCGGCAAGGGCACTCAAGGCGGTTTACAACATTAAAATAACATACATTAAAATAATTAACAGATAATTGAAACAATTAAAACAAGCACCCCCAGTGGGTCACCTATATTTACATTTGTTAAAAGCCATTTGTTAAAAGTTAAAAGTCAGCCCGCCATGTCAGACATCGAATGCTAGTCTAAATAAACATGTCTTAAGGCCCCACCGAAAGGCCTCCAAAGAGGGAGCCGTTCTTAATTCCATGGGGAGGGAATTCCACAATTGGGGCGCCACAGCCGAGAAGGCCCTATTCCGCGCCGCCATCCCCCTCACCTCCGTCAATGGCGGCACGGTTAACAGCCCCCCCCCCCGATGACCTCAGAGTGCGGGTCGGATTATAAGGAAGGAGGCGGTCCCTCAAATACCCTGGACACGAGCCGTTAAGGGCTTTAAAAGTCAAAACTAGCACTTTGAATTGTGCCCGGAAACGAATCGGCAGCCAGTGTAGCCGCCGAAGCAATGGTCCGACTAAGTCGAACCGACAGGCCCCGGCAACCACCCGAGCCGCCGCATTCTGCACTAGTTGAAGTTTCCGGACAGTCTTCAAAGGCAGCCCCACGTAGAGCGCATTGCAGTAATCTAGTCTAGATGTCACTAGGGCATGGGTCACTGTGGCCAGGTCTGCACGATCCAAGTACGGTCGCAGCTGGCACACCAGCCGAAGCTGGGCGAAAGCCCCCCTGGCCACAGCCGCCACCAGGGAATTCTTGGAGCAGGTGCGCATCCAGGAGAACCCCCAAGCTGCGGACCTGCTCCTTCAGAGGGAGTACAACCCCATTCAGAGCAGGACGATGATCCAGTACCTGAGTCGTAGACTTCTGGACTAGAAGAACCTCTGTCTTATCAGGATTTAATTTCAGCTTGTTTGCCCCCATCCAGCTCCCAACTGCCTCCAGACAACGATTCAGTAATATTAAGTAGTAAAGATGGGGTGAAAGCATGTGTCAAAGATAGAGCACATGCACTGCATGCCGAGGATTACAAGTTCAGTCCCTTTCATCTGCAGTGAAAAGGATCTCAGACTGGGTTCAGGCAGGATCTGGGAAAGAGCTGGCAGTGCAATCTATGCATGTCTACTTAGAAGTAAGCCCCATTGAGTTTAATGGGACCTACTCCCAGGTAAATGTGTTTAGGATTGCAACCTAAGTCATGACTAAGCACCACTACAAGACAGGAGCCAATTTCTTAGCTCCTTAATTCAATTTCTTAATTGAAGAAAATAAATTTCTTCAATTTATTTCCAGGGACTTAGTGGCTCCCAAACTCTTGTGTAGTGTTTGGGCCGCTGTAAGTTGTTGTGAGGGGGGGGGGGTTGCAACAGAAGCAACAGCACTCCCAGGATCGTGCCGGTGCTGGGGACATTTTCTTTTTACTTACCAGGGTTCACGTTGGCCCTATGGAAGGTGTGGGAGGGCTGCGGACGCCTCTGTGGGCCTCCCTGCACCCCAGATTAGCTTCCAAAGGTGACTTGAAGCTACTTCTAGTTTTTGCCAAAACCAGGAAGTAAAATGGAAGTAGCTTCAAATCACCTTTGGAAGCTAATCTGAGGTGCAGGGAGGCCCACAGAGGGGTCCGCAGCCCCTGCACCCTCTGGAGGGCTGGCGCGACCCCTGGTAAGTAAAAAAAAAAACTTTTTCCCCTTGGTGCCGGCACAATCCTGGGAGTGCCATCACACGTCACTGCACGTTGCCCCCCGCCTTAAGGGGGTAGCGACCGATTCCTCCTGAGTGGGGTGTCATGATGCCCCAGTTTGGGAACCTCTGGACTTAGTCATGACTTTCTTAGGCCACAACCCTATTGCCCAACTTAGCAAATAGGCAGCATCATATGCTTAAACTGAGACTACGCGTTAATTCTGATATGCCATTCATCAAAGAACTACGTGTTTCTTTAAAAAGTAACTGTGTGTCTTAAATAGCAGAAACTAAACTCTTGGGTTGGACTGGCAAGACTCTGCATCTCTGAAGGTCTTTGGATTTTCAGCACTGAGTTTGGGGCCATTTCGCTGAGGTAACCTGTGAGCTGTGCAGGCTTCTTTGTCTTAGTTCTTGATCTGTTCATACTATGTCATGGTTAATCACTGCTGTGCAAGTGCCTCAGAACTGTTCTCAGGAAAAAAAAATGCAGAAAATTATTGCCACATGAAAAGTGGCCTCGGGTTGCTATGGGAACTGTCCTTGTAGAATTAGTATCAGAAAGAGGTTAACCGCCCACAGGGTTGCATCAATGAGTCTTGATAGTTAAGGTTTTAAATTAACAAAGGTTTTGAGAAAGCTTTTCCTACTGTTTGGAGCTCAGTGCTGATGTCCTAAACAAATAAATTCATTGCCATTTAATTTCAGGCCAATTATGCATCTGATCACTCTCTCATTCTATAAGCCTTTTTCGGGTTCATTGCAAAAAATTATCTCTTTGGACTTCTAATGACTATGCGAATGATTTGATGCCATTTTGTTCCCTGCGTGAATTTTCTTCCTTGCACTTATAGCCATTTAGAAACGTTTTCAGATTTAAAATATACAAGAAAAGAGTTATAGCTTCTCTCTTCCATATTCCTCATCCCTTTTGGTCCTCAGCACATTCCTGTGCCTATATACTTCAAAAATAAAGAGAGAGGACTTGCTCCAGTTTCTTTATTACTGTGCATAACAATAGGAGTGAAGAATGCCTTCTCTTCTTCTCTGTTTGCCTGCCTTGATAATCCAAAACCAGTGTCAACCTAGTGTATGAATTGGGAGTAACTAAGGATGAGGTCCTGAGGGGAGTTTTAAATGAGAAAGCTGAACTATCAAACAAATAACAAGACTTTCGCAGGTGTTACTTGCTATTAAAACATAAAACCCCGACATTTTTAGACCTAATCTTTCTGTGGGCAGATACAAATACCCCATTTTGATCAAATATAAATGTATTAGAACAGGGGTTCTCAAGCTCTTCCCAGCCGAGTACCACCTCTGGTGCCACTCTCCTGCTGCGTACCACTGGCGATGACATCATCATCAGTTACTCCCAGGTTTTGGGGTTTTCGGAGGTCAGAAAATGCAGGTAGAAGGCTCTGGGCAGGTGGGAGGGTCCTTCTCAGCACTCCTGAGAGGCTCAGCCAAACGGTTAGGGTTAGGGTCTCTCAGAAGCGAAAATGCGGCGCCAAAAATGCTGCATCATAGCAGTGGGCCGGTGGGCCGAGTACCACTAACAGTCAGCCAAAGTACCACTGGTGGTACGAGTATCGGTGGTTAAGAACCCCTGTATTAGAACAACAAGCAATACACTGGTCAACACACTTTTTCTGGCATAAGGTATTCCAATGGTTTTAAGGCAATTTTAAGGGGCTGATTCCAAATCTGGCATCAGTTTTTGTCTATCACATCAGGTTTTTGAGATATCAAATATTGCATTTGATAAAATCAATGAAAAACAGCAAATTTACACTGGTCTACAATTTTTTTTTCTGCCCTGGACTTTTGCAGCTGTTTTAGACTAATTTCAGGGTGCTGATTCCAAATCTGATCTCAGATTTGCTCTATCACATCTCATTTTTATGCTATCGGCATACCCCATTTTCATGTTGCCAAACCTGATGCCAGATTTGGAATCAGCGCCCCAAAATTACCTTAAAACCATTGGAATACCTTATGCCAGAAAAAGTGTGTTGACTGGGTACCCCCTTATCACAGTCCAATTTTCTGAAGTACCCCCTGCTAATTAACTGCTAATTAATTGGATTAATCAATTAATTAGGTAATTAATCGTTAAGTTAAAAAAGTACTAACACAATTTTAAATGTGAAAAATGTCTTATTTAACTCTCTCTCTCTCTCTCTCTCTCTCTCTCTCTCTCTCTCTCTCTCTCTCTCTCTCTCTGTGTGCGAGAGAGAGAGAGAGAGAGAGAGAAAGAGAGAGAGAAAGAGAGAGAGAGAGAGAGAGAGAGATATGCAAGGATCTTGCAATCATAAGTGACAAAGAGTTAATTTCGGGTAAAATCAATGAAAATGGGCTATGCCGATAGCATAAAAACGTGATAGACAAAAACTGATGCCAGATTTGGAATCAGCACCCTGAAATTAGTCTAAAACAGCTGCAAAAGTCCAGGCCAGAAAAAAAAATGTTGTTGTTTTTGTAGATCAGTGTTATTTATACAAACTTGAACAACTGTAGCCAGAGATCTGAAGAAACCAATGCAAGAGGAGATCCGTAATCTGCACCTCACAGTAGGCAGAGAGCCTGGGAGCAAGTCAGACAATGTGACCTCTTGGGTTTTATCTGACAAACACAGGAGCAATCTTGTAACACTTCTTTTTAAGAAATGGCCTGACTGAAAGCTAGCTTTGGAAGCAATAGTTTCCACTAAATGGCTTTGCTAGAAACCCTATTTTATATGCCAGACCATTAATGGAACTCCAAGATTCCTGCATTTGGTGAGCATACAAGGTAACAACATTTACAATGGAATCTTTTAAAATATCCTTCTATGTCCTTCTGAATTTTATTTTCTTGCAGTTTTTCGAGGGGGGGGGGAGAGAAGAGCTCAGCATATGAAAACAGATATGGGAAACAATAGTTAAGATTTTTTTTTTACTGAAAATCTAAAATATTACAGATAAAGTTTTTTTTCCCAACAGTTAATAGGTTGTGTAACAGGTACAGAGACCCCCATCCACGTTTGCCTCCTGTTTGTCTCACCTTCTCTCCTGATGGGGGGGGTCCAGGGTTAGCTGGTGGACCACATAGAGAAACAGAATGCTGGACTAGGTGGGCCTTTGGCCTGATCCAGCAGATCCTTTCTTATGAGGAATATTCATCCAGATTCATGCCACTGCACTGCAATTGTTTGGTCCATCTTCTTCTACAATTCCAGGGGTGGTATTCCACTGTTCAGGCGGCCAAAAAGTTAATTTTGAAGCAATGCTAGATTTCAATAGATAGGACTATCTGGAAGTCTTTCAGATAGCCAACACATATAACGTTGGATCGAAAGAGGAGATTTTCACAGTAGGGTGTCTGAATCAGTAAGTTTTATGAAGGCTGAAATCTGATTGCCAAAGCTGTGCTACAGAAATGAAAGCTAAAGAGAAAGATTAAAGAAGTTTTCAAGCAAACTTCAGATATATCTTTACTATCTTTCTCAGCACATGGGCCCAAGGATTAACTACAATTTGCCAGAAACATAGGAAAAATTCATTTCAATACAATCATCTTACTCAGAATTAGACAACACAGGGATTATTATCTCAACTTCTTAAAAGAATATTCACAAAACAGAAAAGCTGTGAAGTAGAATGTTTTATAATTCATTAAAAAAACCAACCCCAAACTGTTCACTTTTGTTCAGACTTAAATATCATTATTATTTTTTTACATGCCTCATTGTAGCATGTACATTATTTCTGTTTCATGGATTACTGTCCTCCAACATCTCACACTGAATACAGAAACTCTTTGGCCATCATCCCATAGTGGTGGTCCACATTACAATCTTGCCAACACAATATATAGGCATCCCCACCAATGGTTGTTTCTTAAGTTAGTCACAGCTAAGAAAATTAGTCATGACTGCCTTAGTTGCTACTAATGTCATTTAGGAGACAGACCAAGTTCTGAATCTGGAGTGCAATGAGGGGTTTCCCCCTGATCTGAAGACATATGCACATTACAATTTTAAAGTCGTTTGAAAATTCGACTAACAGCCTTGCTTCCTTTCCACAACTTTGAAGCTCAGGTTTTGTGAGAGTGCTAAGAAGCCCTTGTTAGAAACCCCAAGTTCAGACACAGAATTACAGCGCAATCCTATCCAACGTACACCACCGGTGTAACCAGCGGTGCAGCGAGAACAGGAGACCCCAGAATGGAAAGGTGATTCAAATCCCCTCCAAAGCGGGATTCAAAGGGGATTTAAATCTCCCCTTCCCTCCAAAGCCTCCTGCCCTGCCCTCCCCCACTGGTTACACTGGTGGTGTAAATTGAATAGGATTGCGCTGTTAGTCTTGTTCTGTTCTGTACCACAACAGCTAAACAAAGGTGTCACTGCTTGGAATGCATGGTGTAAACATATCCATTGATTCATTGACCTGGGTGGTCACTGGAGCTAGGCGGTTTGACTCTGTTGAACCGCTGCTTCAGCGGCTGCACTGGCTGCCCATTCGTTTCCGGGCCCAATTCAAGGTGCTGGTAATGACCTTTAAAGCCCTCCACGGTTCGGGCCCAGGAAATCTGAGGGACCGCCTTCTCCCATACATTCCGGCCCGCTCTCTTAGGTCATCTGAGGGGGCTCTCCTGCGGGTGCCACCTCTAGCGCATGTTAGCGGAGTGACAACACGTGGGCGAGCCTTCTCTGCTGTGGCGCCACAATTGTGGAACTCCTTGCCAGGCGACTTGAGAGCCACCCCCTCCCTCATGACTTTTCGGCGAGGGCTCAAACTTTTTATTTCGTCTAGCATTTGGGTGATGGGTTGTGGTCTGCCTCCTGTGTCTCAAGATGTTCTGCCTTGCTGCTTCTCTGCTCCATATTGTCGCCCCCCCCAGTGGATTTTATTGTTTTTAATTTATTGTTTTAAATTTATTGTTTTAAATTTTAAATTTATTGTTTTAAATTTTAAATTATGTATTTTAATACTTGTTATAAGCCACCTTGGGCATTTGCCTTGGCATAGGATAATGCAGCGTATAAATTTTTAAATAAATAAATAAATGTAACTCAGGGCGCAATCGTACCTAAAGTTGTGCCAGCGGAGCGCTCTCTCCACCAGCGTTGGGTGTTGCAACAGTGTCATAAAGCACTTTTGCGGCACCCAGCAAGTAAGCGGCACTGAGGCTGGCATCGCTTACTGTGCCATCTCCCAAGCTCCATGCCACCAGACACAGGTAAGCCCTGTGCTGGGTGGCAGAAGAGCTTGGGGAGGGCGTGCCGGGGTGGCAGGGGAGGGGGCCATTGATCTGTAAGGCCTGGAAGGGGGAGGAGATATTGGCGCCAGGCTGCGCCTGTCAATCTCATTGTTCCTTACCTGACCCCCCCCCCCCCAGCTTGGAAGCCACCTTCCAGATATGGAAGAAAAGAATCCAGGCATTTGGAAACAAAGAAAAGAAAGGGGGGGGAGCCAAATGAAGTAGCCATTCATCCAAAGTAGCTTTGGATGCCTTTGCTTCAGTTCGGAGTAATTCAGAGAGACATCACTGTGTTTAGGGTTCTCTCTGAAGTGACTCCAAAGTGGGGTGATTTGATTTGAAGTGTGATTTTTATTTTTCACATCAAATGCACGCTCCATCACATGTATATATTGAGTAGAACTCCCGCCTGACCTCACTGGAAAAGATCCAGGGAGATGATGAGTAATAATCACTAATCATTGCTTCTTGAGACCTCCTTGAAAAATAACAAGCAAATAACAAGCAAGCCACTCAGGAGGTTTTGCAAATGTCTTCCAGGTCTTTCAGTCACAGCACCAACATTCTGTGATAAACAGTATCAAAGGCTGCAGAAGCAGAATCAATAGGGAGCAATTAACCGTATTAACATAATCAATAAGGTACAATTATCCGTATTGATCTCTAGACTGAGATTGTTGACCAAGGCTGCACGTGCAATCAGAGGGTCATGTTGCCAAAAACCAGGGGTTCAAAAACCCTAATAGAATGCAAGTCTACTTGAAGCTGCAGGACTACTGGTCATCCAACAATCTTTCCTCCCAAGGCAACATTAGGAAAAGTAGAGAACATAGACTCAGGTTTCCAGCAAGGGAGGAACCAACGTATATTTGAAGTCACCTGGCATCTTGCATTTTCTGAAAAAGGAATTTGGCTGGCTTTCACCAGGCAAGACAGATATGGCCAAATCCGAAGTGTTGTCCGTGTCTCCCTGGAGGAAGAGCCCAGGGCAGCAGCTGAGCCACAAAGACATCCAATGAAATCAGTGAGGATAAGAGAATTGCTCAAGGTCATCAAAGATATCTGAGCTGAGTGAAAACTCCATATGATATCAAGAGTGTGGTTTAGCCCCGTTATGTTTATTCTTCAACAGTAAATGGCAGCTATGGGCACACAGATGAGACTATAGGAAGAGGGGATTTTGGTGCAGTTAGTTGAATCCCCAAATCAGATCTTGGTAGTATTGAGGTTCTTGATGATCTGAATTAATTTCATTTGGTCTCACAACGTATGTGTGCTTATATATATATGGGTGACTATTTTAGATTTGGACACATCTCCATCTTGCCTGGCAAAATAAATAACAATGTGTTGAAACTTGAACAATGTTGTCTGCCAAAGTCGTAACAATGAATATAAAAGCAATCTCTGGTTTTTGTGCAGAGACAGGTTAAATGCACAAGGTCACTCACATTCCAGACAAGCTGGCATGTTGTGGACAATGGCAGGTTGAATCTTTCACTGCCGTGGTCTGGCCAATGTTGCTATTGTTATTGACTGTGTCACCCCTTCTCTCATCATCTTCTCTCCCATTTCATCTTCTTCCACCATAAACCAGGAAGGTAGGAGATGACTGAGAGCTTTTTCCTTGATGGTTTTTTGTTAGCCTCTTACAGATAACAAAGACAACTGATAGAGGAACCACCAAAGTAAAGCAATGAATATAAAATGAGTCTCACTGTTACACTCTCCCTTTTACCCTATTGTGCCTATATACATCTGTAAAACGTTTTTGCAGGAGGAAGAAACCATATACTGGTAGTGTTTTTATAGACTTGTAGCTTTCATACATTTCTTTACCATGGAACGATTCCCCCTACAATTCTGTGTTTAATATTTCAACAACTTGACCCTAAGGGAATACCCAAGAAAGCAGCAGCCAGAAAATCTTCTATCTTCAACTGCAGTCTGGATAACATATTAGGTTTTGCCCCCTGGATTTCTCCCAAAGTAAATAAACTGGTAGGGGACACTTGGTTTGGGAAACGCTTGTCTGAGAAAAAATGTATAGTTTTCGAGTACGGCTTGCTGTACAGTTTCTGCCTAGCCAGCTGAAAGAGATTTGTGGCTTGCTCATCCATAGGCATCGAAGGGACATTGTGGAAGATGGGGAGAGAAGCAGCAATGAAGAACACATTTCCCCTTGTCATAATACTATACAGCAAAACATCTTAGGCAGAAAATCTATTGCACATTCCACAAATTTAGTTACTCTCAGATCTTTCTCAACTGGGTCAAAATGTCCCAGCTAGAACGAGAGCAGGGCAAATGATGGTGGTTAGAGAGATATTGCCCTTAACTCTACACAGGGACA
This sequence comes from Plestiodon gilberti rubricaudatus, assembly GCA_026170595.1. Taxonomy (NCBI): domain Eukaryota; kingdom Metazoa; phylum Chordata; class Lepidosauria; order Squamata; family Scincidae; genus Plestiodon; species Plestiodon gilberti. The sequence goes on along the minus strand of JANXHW010000004.1, from coordinate 136,184,198 downwards.
TAGAGCAAAGCTGCCCCCAAAATTATCCTCATCAGCTCTGGGTCTTTATATGAAGAATGAAAGAAACAGAGATAAACAGTATGGTACACAATGGCTGCATAGGCATGGAGAGTGCACAGACAATGGCTAGTGGTGAATCTTAAGTATGGTCTCTCTCTTTAACCTGCCTTGGTTAATGGTAACATTTTTACCACACACTGTGCAGACAATTACTTCTGTATTTATACCAACTTACAACATTACCTATGGGTCATTTAGCTTTCCAACCACCCCATCTGCTTATTACTCAGCAGGTAATATTTACACTTCATTAGGAACGACTCACGTGACTGCAATCTCCCACACGTTGTCGGTGATTAGGCCACCATATCAACAGTAACCCAAATTCTGTTAGACTTGATGAATCAGAGTAAAGAAAAGGACTCTTCCAGAAGACCAAGTTCTATGTCACATGGGATTATTAGAAAAGAAACAAAAAAATCCCTCAACAACAACAACAATTCCCACCTGAAAACCTTGCATTCATAAGTGTCTTTACCTCATACTTTTGTGCTTATCTTTTTACTCTTGCCTGGGACAGGAGATAAGGAAGATGGAGACACTTCTGCAATGAACCTTGTGTCAGGAAAGGACTTTTAACTATTGTAGTGCACATAGTACCAGCATTCTCTCTTATGCCCCAGAAGTATGGGGAAAAGGCTTATACAGCCTTAGGGACAATAACTTCCAGAGCTCCACATGGAGCAGAGTGGTCCACCATGTGCCAGAGCATAATTGACACAATCTGGACCTCAGTGAATCCACATGTACTGCCCGTTATAAATTATTCCATCTCTTCCCCCATGAAAGAGCCCCTGGGTTTGTATTATAGGTTTCTTATAATCAGCAGAAACTTGGGAGGCAGTAGGCTTAAGGTGTGCCCCACAGTAATCACTATTTTCCTCAGATCTTCTGCCCACAGCATACCGGAACTGAACAGTAGCTTACAAGTGATACCAAAGCGTAAGCGGCTGCATATTTGGTTTCTCCTAGAATAAAAACACTACATTGACTTTTGATGCTTATGTCCTTTTTCATACTGAATGGCATATTTCTCTTTGTGCAGACAAACAGTTCAATGTGTGCATGAATATGAAAAAAATGTGACCCTTGTAGAAGAGCCCAAAGAGCCCAACATATGTTTATGTTGTATTAATATATCTATATTGTAGTCTTTCTTTATTTTTCTTAACACACAACTAGAGTTGTTACACCGACTTTGATGGGCAGGTGGATATAGTGAGTATTAGCTTTTTTAAGCTATTATTTAAAGCGAATACAGGTTGATTACCCCTTATCCGGACATCTGAAATCCAGACTATTCCAAAATCCAGACATTGGGGGGGGGTATGACTTAAAAAAAAAAACTTTTTCCCAGAACCTGGATGGCATAGCGCAAGGCATGTTGGGGCAAAAATTTATTTAAAATATTGTATAAAATCACCTCCAGGCTATTTGTATAAGGTGAATATGAGGCATAAAACAAATTTTGTGTTTAGACTTGGGTCCTATCCCCAAATATCTCATTATATTTATGCAAATATTCCGAAATCCAGAGAAATCCAAAATCCAGACAACTTCCCATCCCAAGCAGTCCGGATAAGGGATACTGAACCTGTAAATGTTTGTGGATGCTTTTTGCTATTGATGAGGAACATTAGTCAAGGAAGAATATTACCAATCTCGATTGATTGTAAGCTTATTTACATGAGGGGTGGGGAGTAGGAAGGCCAAGGCTGACTACTGGTAGATCTGTCTGAAGTAGCTCTGCAAAGGTATCTAGATCCCAATGTTTAATAATAGCAATAATGAAAACACATTTTTTTTCTAAAATAGATTGAAAACTTTCATGGACATCTGGACAGCCCGTTGCTGTAGCTCTCTTGGAAGAAGTCCCCAGATGAGGGACAAAACGTCAGGATTTTATCTGTGATTTTAACGTGCTTTTTATGTTTATAAACGTGTTCTTAATGCAGCTTTTGGACGTGTTTTTAAATATATTTGCAATTTTTACTTTCACATTGCTTCAGAACCCTTATATCCTATTTCGTTGTACATTTTTGTTCTATTTTTTCTAAATTAGGCTGCTGAAATGAAGGACTGATTTGGAAAATACTAAACTGGCCCCAATTTTCATGTTTGCACTGTGCATGCTTAATCTTAACCTTAATCACATGGGAAGGTAGTTTGTCTGAGGTTTGTCTTCTATTCATGCTGTTAATACTATGTTTAAGTAAAGGTAAAGGTGACCCCTGACAATTAAGTCCAGTTTAAACTCCCACAATTAAACAATAAAGCCCCAGTGTGCAGAGGGTAGAACATGGCATGCTCACCCCACAAACATGTGAAGAGAGACTGGCAGATGAAGTATTGCCTAGAGCAGGGGTGGTCAACCTTCCACCATTAGGGCACTGGCGTCACTGCAGGGGGGCAGAGCTCTAAGTTCCGCCGCGATCCGACCCTCCGTTACACAGGTGAATGAAGTGGCCCCGCCCCTTCGCCTTCGGAGCCTTTCAGGGCAGCGAAAGCAACGCACAGGGAGTCTCCTGTGCATTGTTTTCACCGCCTAGCAACTGAAGACCTATATTCAGCATTTGGCTAACCCCTTTGTCCTGATTCGCTCCAAAATTACTGCTGCTAACACCAAGCTTTATCCTTGTATTGCTTTACAATTTACTTAGAGCGGTGTTTAAGTTGTCATGGTGCCGGGCTCAGGCCCTAGCCTGGGTACCAGATGATTTCTTAACACTGTGGCTGAAGGAATTAATTGATTAGCCTGTGTGATTAACCATTTAATTGCTTCCCCCCCCCCACAAGCTAAAAATAAAGATCAGACTGGAGCCAGCTGTCTAAATTTTCAAATTGCCACATCTGAGGCCTATCTGGCTTTTTAACCGTTCGTTTCATTTTCTTGCCGCTATCTCTCTTGCTCTCTGCTGCTATAAAAATCATATTGACTGGCTGTAGTATGTAGGATTGCCAGTTTGCCGATTTGGCCCACTTTTCCTTTCTTTCCTCAGGCAGATGGGCAGCAAAGGTTAATCTCAGACCATTTGTGGACTACCCCAGGTTCTGTTCCTTTATCATGCCTCGTGTATTTATTGGGGGGTACTCACTCAGGCAAACTACTCTTCTCAACCTCAGATTTGTGACAAGTATTCCTTAGGGCAGGGGTGGCCAACCTTCCACCATTAGGGCCTCTGCAGTCTTAAAAGTTGTGTAGAACTGGGGTCCCCAACCACTGGGCTGCGGTCCATTACCGGGGCGTGGCCTGTTGGGAACTGGGTCACGGGGTCACGGTGCACCCCCCCTCCGGAGCTCAAAAGCAGCTGGTGGTGCACCCCAAGGGGGAGGAAGATACCGCGTGCGAGCGAGCGTTTGTTCACAACTTGTGAACAAACGAATGAATGAACGCACCCCGGGGGAGGCCGGCCAGACGTGTCTACAGCACGTTTGCGCAGGCGCAGTCTCTCCAGCATCATCTTTCCTACTGCCGGCCGGCCAGGAAAGAAGCGTCTGGCCGGCCTGTGCCCGGGGGGGGGGTTTGTGATCGAACGAACGCTCGCTCACTCGTTCGATTGATTGATCACAACCCCCGGACGTTTGCGCAGGTGCAGTCTCTCCAACATCATCTTTCCTACTACTGGCCAGCCAGGAAGGACATGTCTGGCTGGCCTCCGCCGGGGGTGTGTATGTTTGTGATCAAACGGACACTCACTCATTCGCTCTCACACGGTATTCTTCCTGTCCCCCTGGACCCCCAACGGTGACACTGCGCGGGGGGTGTCATTTTGCGCTACCCCCCCGGTCCTCGGGAGAACATTTTTAGTGTTAACCGGTCCCCGGAGCAAAAACCGTTGGGGACCGCTGGTGTAGAAGACAGAATCTGGGCAGCTGCAATTGCTAATGGTGCTACTAAAGCAGCTGCACCTGCTGAAATGCCCTCACCTATACAACCATTAAAGGTCATGCATGGAGCATTCATCTTAAAAGGTTGGCCACCCCTGGTCTAGACCGATCACACGAGAACTTGGAGGAAAACCAGAAGTAGAAAGGGCTGTGTGAGCTCAGTTCTAGTAAAAGCAAACTTTCTGATCTGACCACATGCTCAGTTATATTATTCTAACACATCTAGACCTGTACCCTTCATGTGTGAGGCAAATGAAAAACACAAACATGTTGTCTCCGTTAAAAAAATTAAAATGGAAATAAAAAGTGATGGGATTTACAGGCACACCTTTGATACGAGAAAATGCACCCCAGAGCTAAAACGGAAGAGGCATACACCCAGATCTTCTGAGTCCCTTCCCTGCCAAAGAGCTCCTTGCACCAGCTGACAAACCATCTGGAAATTCAGGGCAAACGTTTTCTGTATCAAGTGCCCTTAAGTGCTTTAAATATCCTCAACGGAAGGACAATTACCTGGTGTCAGGGGTAAACCCCCACTCTTCTACATACACATTTAAAGTGGTGCTTTGAATGTTGTCCCAAGAATCTTGAAAATGGCAGCCACCTCCTTTGCATCTACCAGTCAAAAGCTCCAGATCCACCCTTCCACTTCCAGCAAACTTCAGCTTTAATTTCAAGCATGTACCTAAGCTGCACATGGGATTTTTGTCAATGGAACAAAAGAACATGTGTCAAGTTAATGCATAGTTAGGAGTATCTGGACTGCTTGGGTAGCTTTTATGTTAAGAAATACAAAAATGGCTCTAGGCACTGAACACAGCATTTGTAAACTTCTTAGTAAAAGAAAGATCTCCTCTCTCTGCCTCTTTCTATCACATTTATGACAGATAAGAAGAGCAACAGCCAAAGTGAAGTAATATTTCAGGAGTGGTGTATATTCATTGAAGGGGAAAATATAAGCTGTTTTTTATTTGCTGTCCATATGGTTTCAATTTTTTTACAGTGTCTTGATCTGCCTTTCCTTATGAATAATGTCTTTACATTCAAAAGCCCCATATTTCTTACAGCTTGCAGGCTTATTCTTATGCCTGTGTGTAGTATATTCAGTATCAGAGATCATAGCCAACATCAGTAATAGTGTTGCATCTTAGTGGCATACTTGCTAGAGAGAAGCAAACAAACTGCTATTGAAAATGTGTGTGTGTGTGTGTGTGTGTGTGTGTGTGTGTGCACGCACATGTGTGCACGTGCACGCACATGTGTGCACGTGTACACTTATATGTCCTGAATCCACTTCTCTCCCCTTCCTCAGCTTTATTGCTTGTGTCTTCTTGAGACTGTGAGCCTTCAGGACAAGGGCCTGTTTTCTCTCTCTTTGTAAAGTGCCATGGAATACATGGATGGTGCCAAATCATCATCATCATAATAATAATCACAATCATAATAATCAATAATAGTAAGCTGCTCATTATCAATGGCTGAGATCCAAATCAGCACGCACAAGCATTCTACTTATGCAGAGAGGTGCTTTTGAACTAGCTGCTTGCAGCAGCAATCCCCAACACTGAGAAGTCCTCCAGAGTGAGTGATCACCCCCATGTGAAGCGGCAGAACAGGAGGGAATTAGGCCACTCCCCCATGCATGAGTAGGAACACTTTCCATTTGCACATACATAGATTCCATCCAATGGGCAAGCTGACAACAGCAATGTTCCACTGTGCACACATGCACATGGAGTTCTTGCACAGATGAGCTGCTGCATTCACTCCAGCGGAGGTGTGCACATCCGAGCCGCCAAGATCTTCAGCAGATTGCTGGACTGGCATGACAGACCGAGTCTGTGGGATCACAGCCAGTATGCCTTTTTATACTATTGTTAATTTTTTTTCTTCCATTTGTTGTGTGAAGAAAGGATATGTGTTTGCTTCAAGCAAGGGCATCCTTGTGTGTGTTATTTACAATTCATTTGCTAAAGTTCCTCCTCCCTAAATATGTTTTCTATAGCTGATTAAAGGTGCACAACATTACATTGTGAAACAGTTGCTCCATAAAATGGATATCAGCCTGTTTTAAATCAGCAGTTATTACTTTGTCAAAACATTCTGGCATGGTGAGGTTATGCCAAGTATGTGTAAAATTGGAGCATTGTGAAATGAAAAACCTGTGTGTGAAAGAATGCCATATTGATGTGTGTGTGTGTGTGTGTGTGTGTGTGTGTGTGTGTGTGTGTGTGTGTGCACGCATATACATTCAAACCATAGAGACAAGGCACCCCTGCACACTGGTTGCTGAGGAGCAAACAGCAGGGGATGGCTGTTGCCCTGCTTGTGGGCTTGCCAAAGGCATCTGGCTGGCTCTTGAAAGGAACAGGATTCTAGACTATACGGACCCTTGACCTGTCTAGTTCTTGTCAAAATAGAAAGAAAGGAAATGGTAAACATAAATGGTACCATCACAAGCCATGTTGTTGCACATTAGTTCTCCATGTGAACTGTTCCAGTGGTGCCAATTCCACAATTCCTTTGGTCTGCTATTCAGATTAGAAAGAATCAGCCTTGGAACAGACACAGGTGTCACCTGGTCTAGGCAGACTGGATGTGCTTAGTTCAGTGCATGCATGCTCCAGCATGAACCACATGTGTACAACCTGGGAAGTCAAAGTTAATGAAGTGCTTGCTTGTAAGAAAATGACTGAAGGTTGTAAAAAGGATTCCATATAAAAGCAATGCAGTTTTGAACATTTATCTAGAGCAGCGGTTCTCGACGTTCTCCCCATGAGTCAGGGAGAACCGTGAGTCTGTGCAGAGGCAGGGAGATGGCGCTCCCAGGATCGCGCCACCGCCGGGGAATTATTTTTAACTTACTGAGGGTCGCACTGGCCCTCTGAAGGCTGCGGGAAGGCCGAAACTGGAAGGGGGTCACAATCACCATGGAGAGTTGATCTGAAGCAAGGGGCAGTCCTTAGAGGGGGTTGTGGGCCTTTCCGCACCCTCTGGAGGGCCAACGTGTCCCTCAGTAAGTTAAAAAATAACCCATTTTCCCCTGGCGGTGGCACAGTCCCAGGAGCGCTCCCGCAATCCCGGGAGCACTGCTCCCGCCATGCCCCTTAAGGGGCTGGCTTCCGGTTCTCCTGGTGGGTCATGACCCACCAGTTTGAGAACCGCTTATCTAGACAATCATTTCAAGACATGGTCCTACAGCATTTCAGTCTTTGCAGCAAATCCAAAGACAATAGCATGGTAGACCCAGTTCAAACATTCAGCCCAACAAAAATGTTCCACATGTAGTGGAGAACAAGACCAGGCCTCAGGTACATGTACCCCTCCTACCATGTAAATAAGCGAATGTATGATCTGTGTGTTTGGAAATATAGATGTATACACAGCATAGATATCTGTGATCACATTTCCGACCCCCCCCCCCAAAGGGATATTAGGATAATAGGTATTGGCTGAATGCTCAGCTCATATGTAACATCACGTGTGGGTAACAGGTATATAGATTCTGATGTCACATGACTACTTCCCACCATGTGTACAATCTCATCAGTAGGCTAAATACCTAAATCAGCCTATATTCTGTCTTCATAGAATTGATAGAAAAGGGTAGTCTTGAGGAAACAGCTGTGCAGCTGGTCACCCCCCCCCCTTTTTTTTTTAGAAAGCTGGATTACATGCAGTCCAACAAAAGAGAAAGTGAGTGCTCAGCCTGAAAAGTCACAAAATACCTGGGGGAAAAAAAGGTTTGTCAATTTTACTTTAGCAACATACTTAGCTAAAGTCTCAAGGCAAAATCTACCTTCAGTTGGCAAGGCATGTGAGACTTAATTGACAGGGAAGATTTTTGGTTTCATGAATGTTATCATTTCTTGAGTATTTTAAGCAGACAGATGATTCATGAATCATAAAAAACAAATAGGAGTGTTTTCCTCCCAGAATTTGCCTTGAGAGTTGTCACTTTGAGCTCCTATACAAATCTCTTTTTAGGGTCATCACAACATGGCATAGATGTGTGGGCGGAATGTGTCACTCATCACTGATGTCAAAGTACTCGGTGGATTGGCCATGGCACCCTTGCACATTCCAGACTTCACAACACATTGCCGTGGGAACTTGTATTTGCTTGTTTCGGAAAGCACGATATTTTCTGAGCAGCAATGCTTGGCTGCTGGAAATGCAGTATCCCCGAAAAGAAGTGCCCCCTTAGAAGAAATTTGGATCCTACAAATGTGGTTGGAGTGCTCTGTGCCAAATCAATTTTGGACAAAGATCATATCTGAAATAAGACAGATTTCAGGTTATCAACTTACATTAACCCCGAACAGTTGCTTCTCAACAGTTGCTTCTCAACCTTGTTCTGAGGAAAATCTTCGTATTTATAAAGACTTGGCTATACACACCTAATCACTCATCAGTAGACTGATAATGGACAGTCACTGAAAGATTTTAAAAAAAAATCCTCCAACAATTTTGCAATGGCACAACAATATTTGGGATACTGCTCTAGAAATACTCATCTGTTCAGAATACTGCTTGGTTGGCAAAAATCAGACAAATCCTTTGAAAAATGGTTTCTGTGGCTCAGATATTCAGAGAAATTGCCAAGAATAGTTTTTCATATTGTATTTACTGGTATTTTTTTTAAAAAAAGGTCATACCTTGAGTTCTCTCTCACTAGGGAGAAACATCCAAACCCCAAGAATATTGTAATATTTTTCTGTATTAAATGGAATGTCATGCTGTTCTTCTAGTTTTAGGCAAAGAGTTCACAATGTCATCTACTTCATATTACAACACTTCCCAGTTTATTTATATTCTCACCTTTCTTCCAGTAAGGAGCTTGGTGTCTGGTGTGGAATGTGTAGGGCTCCCAGGAGCTTGACCAACCAGGCACTGATTAGATGTAGACCTGCATTAGCATAGACAGTAGCAAGAGCATAGACAGTAGCAAGGTTATATCATGTACCCTAGTCCATGCTCTGGGACATAGGGCACAATCCTACTTTATTCGGTGCGGACTGAAGCAAATGTGCTGTAAAGCACGTTGTTACAGCACACAAAGTAGGCCCGTCGGCGGCCTTGCTGCCGGCACGGGTGCAGAAAGGAAGGTCCGCTGGAGCAGGTACACTTTGTACTGAGTGGCATGAGAGCATGGGAAGGGCGGGGAGGGGATGTAATGGGGCATGGGGGTGGGCAAATTGGGCCCGGGAGGGGATGGGATCGGTGGTGCTGGTGTGCACCATATCACATTCACCTTCCTGAGCCTGATCCACTTGCATGGATCCACTCGGACTTGCGCCAGCAATATAGCTGGTGTGGGTCCGAGTAGATCCATAGGCTGGGGCTTTCCCCAAGGCAGGGGAACAAATGTCCCCTTACCTCAGAGACTTCCAGCCTCTTAAATTTCCCCATGGAATACAGCGCAAGACACACTGGCCCTGCTGCATCGGCATGGGGAATGTTAGGTAAGATTGGGCTGCCCATATGGTTATGGGTTCCTAACAATAGAGTTGTGATATTAGTGGCTGTAGTTAACTATTTGTTTCTGCAAAACAAAGTAAAATACCTGTATTGTTATGTTGTTTTTATTTCGGTATTAAAATTGTTTTTGGTTATTTATTTTAAATAAAAGATGAACTAATAAAAAAGAAAAACTCTAAATGAGCAATATTCATAGCATGTGTTGCTTAACCAACAAATAATTTGGAAAGGCACTGGAAAGGAATTTAGCAAAGGCTTTTTGTATTTAATCCCAACAAGATATTGCCAACTAATTTTGCTCTTTTATAAAATGAAATCCAATTTATCTTTCTATTAGCTGAATAAATAATCATTCTGTTTCTTTATAACTGAGAGCTCAACTTGTTGAAAGGCTACAGAATTGCTTTGAACATAAGGGATCAATTTTCTGATCATTCCATTATATTATTTTAGCTCTAGAACAACAGTCCACTTCTCTATTATGTGAAATTGCTACACTAGTCATGTCTGTTTTGTTCTCATAATCTTGGAATTCAACTTCTGATGCATTAGCTCATTCTCATAAACATTAAAATATTTTCTAAGGCTCTTTGATGAAGAGGAATAGCTCACACGACTTTTTTTCATTTTGAGGAGAGTAATTATTCTTATTATTTTAGTAAAGAATTATTTTATTTCTGACACAGGCAACAGCGGCAACCACAGTCTGCATAGTTAAGAGAACATGGCCCAAGTAGTACAAGGAACAAAAGAAATGTTCCACGTCTTATACACATTTTGTATGACTCATACATACCTTTGTCTTATCAGATATAACAGTGAGCACTGCTGGCATTAGGTTACTGGAGGCCCTGGCCCAAATCTTGCATTGCAGTGGGCCTCCATGACTGTAAGCTTCCTGGGGGCGATAAATGCTAATGGGAACATTTCCGAGAGACTCTGTGATAATGCAAGGGCCTGTGGACCACACTCCTATTTGTAGGTAGGGTACCAAGTGCCGTGGTGGCCCAAGTCTTTAAGCATTAACATAAGAAGAGCCCTGCTGGATCAGGCCAAAGGCCCATCTAGTCCAGCTTCCTGCATCTCACAGTGGCCCACCAGATGCCTCAGGGAGCACAAAAGTCAATTTGCCAAGAAAATTTGGCATGCAAAAAAGTTCTACATCCCCCCCCCAGCAGCTTCTCCCCAGATCTCTCCCCCCCCCCCCGGTATGTGTACGGCAATCTGCAGTGTCAGTTTTCTCTCCTCCCCTCCAATAGAAAACTTTAAGCTACTTGAGGGCCTGCCCAGGGACGAACCTGTCTCTCAGTCAAGTTATGCCACCATTGCACATATGCAATGGTGGGGGGGGGGGGGAGGTTTCCAAGGTTGGAACTGCTGAGTGGGGCCTGGGATGGGCATAGGCAGTTACCAAAGTGGACAACCATTTATGTTTTCTACCATTCTGTCCATGAAAATTTTCTGCAAGGTTTCTCGTTGTGTAGTCTGAAACATGTGCAGATCAGGGGTTCTCAACCCCTTCCCAGCCAAGTACCACCTCCAGCGCCACTCTCCTGCTGCGTACCACTGGAAGTGACTGGGGATGACATCATCGACAGTTACCTCCGGGTTTTCAGGTTTTCGGAGGCCAGAAAACTCAGGTAGGAGGTTCTGGGAGGGTGGGAGGGTCATTCTCAGTGTTCTCGAGAGGCAGGGGCCTCTTAGGAATGAAAATGTGCCGCCGAAAGCATTGCGTCGGACCGAGGTTCCAGTGGTCCGTCGGTCCAAGTACCACCAGCAGTCGGCCGAAGTACCAATGGTGGTACTAGTACTACTGGTTGAGAACCCCTGGTGTAGATAATAAAATTATGAGCACTCTCAAGGACAGCATCCAGACATGTGGAACCATGGAAGATCAGACAATGTGCCAGCTTAACCTACCTGCTAATATTGTAGCTGACATTTGGTGGACTGGGTTGGTTATGTTATGTGTGGAAAGTACTTAACGTTTTTTAAACCATGTCTGTTGTCTACTTTATGTATGTTAAGCATTTGTAGTACATGGTTGAAAGACAGGCTACAAATGTGAAAATACATCATTTGGAATAGAGCATGCTTCACACATGTGCGAACGTGAAATAATACTTTAAAATGTACCAAGTTATACATCACCAATTTCAGTCATCTTTTGGACAGTGAAGCAGCTGCGAAAAGAAATGCAAGTAAATGTACAAGACATATTCATAACAATAATTATTTCCACTAACAAACTGGAAACTTGGCCATGACAGGATGTGAAACTCTGAACCCAGGGAGTTAATATATTTCAAGCTACATGCTTAGATCACTAAGCCATTCCCTCTAGCTAAGGAAACCTTTTTAATAAAACAAAAGGTCATTAGAATTAAGAGCATAAAAGCTTACAAATGATAGCGCAGACGTAGTTCCAAGCCCATGGAAGACCAAATAGAGCATTTGGCTCTGTTTTGGAATTAAAAATTTAGGCCCACTCAGGGGTTCTTACTCAGTTTGTACTCAACAATCTAATCTACATTGATCGACAACTTCTGGCTGCAATCCTCAAAGCATTTACTCTAGAGTAGTTGCTATATGCAAACCTCTAATTGGAATGCTTTGATACAAATAACCTGACAAAAGCATTACAAGCTACCGCCTACTGTTCCCTCTTAGTGAAGAAATAGAATGATGGATACGTTTTAGCATGGCGTGAGAAATCTGCATTTATTTTTTGCTTCATGACAGACTCCTTCAGTGCACACTAAAGCATGATGTTTCTGCTGAATGTGTTTGGTTTCCAATTTCTGAAGGCACTAAATGGCATATATCTTGTTTTACCAGTGACAGTGCTGGACTAAGACCTTCTGAGGCCTGACGCAGCATACCATATGCTGCCCCTGGATGATGCACCAGCCTCTGCTCCTCCCACTCACCAATGTTCTAGCTCAGCACTCTCCTCCCTTCTACATTTTTTCCTTCCTCTCTGTCTCCCTCTTCCTTTTCCAATCGAGGGAGTGGAAGGAGAAGGAGAAGCAGTGGATGGATGTAGGTGGACAGAGATGGGCGTGTCCCAAAAATCTGCTGTCTGATTTGGCTACATGGATGGGCCGGCCCTGAGCAGCGGGCTCAAAATGATCTGTTGAAACACTTCAATGACAATTGCGCACTTATCTGAATGTTACTGTATTTAAATTAGTTATTAAAATGTCTTTGATGGGCAGCCCGATCCTGCCCAACTTTAGGCTGGCGGAGCTCTCGCTCCACTGATTTAGGGCGTCGTAAACATGTCGTAAGACAGGGAGGCCGGCACCACTCACACTGACGACCTCCACCAGCCATGCCAGCCTATGCAGGTAAGGTCTGTGGCAGGTGGTGGGAGGGCAGGCTGAGGTGGCAGGGGAGAGGGGGCCATTGGTTGACTGGGTCCGGGGCGGGGATATTGGTGACGTGATCCGCCATATCTCCGTCCCCTTCCTGGACCGGCCTTACACGGCTTCCCCAGTTGTGCACCAGCTAAAGAGCTAGTGTGCATCCGAAGAGGCTCATTGGGGCCTCCGAGGCTTATACCAGGGGAAGGGGACAAACAAAATAATGGTTTATTGTTTGAGCCTCTTTAGGACACCTTTGATAACAGCTTAGCACAGCACTGTGAGATTTGAACTTCACTACATCAGAACTCCTATGGCATGGTACATAGTGAGCCACAACTACGAAAGAACAAAACAAAAACTATCAAAATCAAATATAATCATGTTTTGACCTCCAGTTTAGCAATCATAGATACATCCTCAAATATTACCATACAAATTAATTGCTGTAGTGAAATACTATGCATATTTTCATTGGAGTAAGCACCATTGAACTTACAGCTCAAACCTAACTAAATCCACCCCCGCTGATGCAGACATGTCAATAGAGTGTGCCCATCTCTGTCCACCTGCTTGCCTCCTCTGCTCATCCTCTTTCCAGTTCCTGATTAGAAAAGGAAGAGGGGGACAGAGAGGAAGAGGAAATATGCAGGACAGGAGAGGGCTGAGCTAGAACACTGGAGAGTAGGAGGAGCAGAGGCTGACATATCAGCAGGTAAGGGGGGGAAGCATTTGGCATACCACTTTAGGTATCAGGAGGGCCAGCCCAAGAGGCATGTCCTCTTTTCCTTCAGCAAGGTGGCTTAAAAATTTACCTGGCTTACCAAAAGGAAAATAATGCTTAGAATTCCTATTAAGAAGTCCCTGGTGGACTTTTTGTTCACATAAAATTACGAAACAATTTAGTAGAAGTGACAGTCTCTTCTCAGGAGAAACTCAGGCTCTAATAACTGGCACAGGGTAGATCAGGATTGATGAGAGAGTTGAGATGGGTCTAGAAAATCACTAGCCACTACTTTCAGTCTTTCACACATATATGAGCAATATAGCTGCCCCCAATCTTTACATTTTTTCCTTAAATGAAAATGTATGAGTAGGATAACATTTGAGCAGCATTCAGGTCATGAACCTTCCCTGTGAAGAGCAGGCACGCATTAATGATTATTATTTCTACGAGAATAAAAAGAAATTAATATTTTAAATGACCATTTAACCATTCCACCCTACTGTTATGAATCTCTTTGAAATGAAATTGGCAAATGAATTCTTAATAACCATATTTATATGGAAATAACAGGGATTGGCACTTCATTTCTTTTAATTATTTGAAATGGCAACATGTACTCTAATGGGGCGAAACTTAGGGTGTAGATGATCAAACATTTTTGGTCCCTTTCCCCAAATTAATGAGATCTGCTTAACAAGGAAAATGACTGAAGTGTTCTAAACTATAAGAACATTTTTTTTCTCCCTCTAAGCTGTAAAAAACTGCTGGGTTCTTGTAATCATATAGTTACACAACAGCACTATCAGCTGAGAATAAAGGGAACCTTGCCTGTTATATAGCAAAAATGTCAGCATTCATATCTTAATAACTGGGGGATTGTTCACAGGCATGATAATTAAACAAATATGTATACACTTGCATAAAAGTTTAACAGCGCCTAAAGGGCCAGTTGTGGTATACTGCGCCCGTTCCTGGGCTGCGCGGGTGGCCTGGGAACACCTTGGGAGAAGGGGACGTTCATCCCCTTCCCCGAGTGTAGGGCTGCCCTCCTCGGATGTATGCCAGCTCTGAAGCTGACGTACGTACGAGGTGGCGGGGTAAGGCTGAACCGGACTGGGAAAGGGCCTAGGATATCGGTGAAGCATGCGCCGCTGATGTCACCACCCCCTCCCAGCCCAGTTTGGCCAATTGTCCCCCTCCCTCACCACCTGGCCCATCCTCCTCCCACCCCTTCACCAACTGGTGCAGGACGTAGCTCCACCAGTGGGTGCTGGGTCCAGAGGGTGGCGGAGTAAGGGCTGCCAGCCTGTGTGCCGGTGGCCCTTACTCCAGAGTCATCGCAAACTGCACATACTTTACTGCACGTTTGCAATGGCCTAGAGAGCAACAAAGCGCGCCCTCTGCCACTGTAGGAGTTACACAGGATCAGGCTGTAAGCTCAATTTTAGGGTACATACTAATAGCCACATTCTCACATTGGGATAACTTCTTGACTAGTAGAGGAATGGAGTTAAAAGAACACAAACAGAATTCACAGTAGGAAGCATTCCTTGGGTATGTTTTTATTAATTGCTGGATTAACTAAGAAAGAATGATGGATTTTCTTGATGACAACTTAAAAAAAAAGGTTGCTTCAGTCTCTGAAAAGGAAAAAAAGGTTACACAGCAAAGAACATATTTTGGAAACTTAAAATAGACTTGAAAAATGCCATCTGTTAACTCAAGAATGAAAGCGTAATTATTTGAAAAAGATCTTTTAAAATGTGAAGGGTCCTGGAACCAACACTCCACAAAGAAATCAGCACTATGAAATTGAAATCTTTTTGGCATGTCTCAGGGAGCAATAGAGCCTGCTTCTGATGTTCCTGATGATAAGCTCCAAAGTCTTTGACCTGAATTGTCCAACTCATAGAGGGTTTGTGTCACTAGGTGTGAGAGCTTATCGCATCACCCCAGTGGTTTTACTAGTGTTGGTGTCACCCAGTGCGGTAACTCATGGTGTCACCCCCATTAAGTTTATTTTAATATACTGTATTATATAACAGTACAGGTCACCCAACAAATCAGTAACCAACAAAAAACAAGTGGCCAACTTGATGACACTCATACAACTGAATAAGAGTTCTAGTATTAGCCCTGATACATACATTACATTATGATACATTAGCTCTGATGAGAGCTGACTCATAGTAACACCTTATTGCAGGGGTTCTCAACATACTCAGTGTGGCATACCACCTACATGGCCACCACCATGCCGAGTACCACTGGAAGTAAGTGGTTGCTTTCTTCTGGGTTTTCAGCCCAGTTTTTGATGCAGGAGGCTGCCGGATGCAGTGCAGGAGGCCGGTAAGAGGTTCTGGGTGGGTGGGTGGGCTGTTTTCTTTGCTCCTGAGAGGCTTGGCCAAAGGCTTTCAGGTGTCGTGGTTTCAGGTGTCCTGGAGGGGTTCGGGGGGTGGCGATCTAAGTACCAGAGGTACCCAAAAATGCCACTGGTAAATATTTACTGCATACCACCAGTAAATAACCCCTGCCTTATTGGTTCCATGCTGTGTCATAATAACACCTCATTGGCTCTCGGAACATTCAGTCTCATCAGTCAGTTTTGAGTTAAGGAAATCCACTTTTTGTTACATAAGACAGTTGTGTTTTCTTTTTCCAGTTATTTGGCCACAGCTCTTGATAGAATTCAGCTAATTCAACAAGGTTTATTTCATTACAATTCTGCATTAAATTTATTTTCCAATGATATACAAACTGATGGTATTATTCATAAATACATTTTTTTCCAAAAGATTTCCACAATTTTGGCTACTAGTAGTGTCACCCCCTTGAGGGTGTCACCCGGTGTGGTCCGCACCCCCCTAGTGATGCCACTGCCAACTCATTCACTAATGTCACCCATTCATTTGTGTACTGTCTCATAATGGGAGAAAATGTTGTTTCTGATTGTGTAGCTTCTCCAGTAGCATTTTAACTTCTTAACTAAAATGGCAATTCCAATGATAAAGGGATAATACTGCCAAGACACATGCCCATTTGCTAGTCAGTTAATGTTCTAAAAGACAAATATTTGATGTTATTAATACTGCTGGAGTCAAGACTTAAAGATCAAATAAGGGATACAGAAATCCTTTCAAAAGTTTAAAAACACCATTTAGTTTTCTGCAGAAGTATGCAAATCAATGTCGGGAATAAAGCCCAGGAGAAAACTATATTTTAAAATATATTTGAATTCCTCTTTAGTTCTATTTAACCCTCAGTATTTTTCGTGCTAAATGTTTGCCCTCAAGCCTGCTGTGAAGAAAATAATGAGAGAAACTATTTAAATCCCCTAAAATATTGTCAGTGACTCTTTCTTCAGTTATTACCTTTCAGATGCCATGAGCAGCATGTAAAATCTGATTTCTACTACTTCCTGTTTGGATGCAGTGAAAAAAGTGTTCCTCATGAGATTTTAAACCATATAGGTTAATCATGTATTAAATTGCTCTCTTGTTTTTTCTTTTTCTTTTTGCCAGAATTTTGGAAGCTACAACAATGTAATGGTGGCTTGGAGAGATAGGCCACTCGCAAAACTTTGGCTGAGTTGTTTGGTGTTGATACACAAAGAAAACTCAGTAGTCAGTTGTTCTCAACTGGTGGTAGGCGTACTACTGGTGGTGTTGGTGGTACATGGGCAGAGGGGTCTGGCTCAGTCAGGAGAGCTGCTGCCTTGTAAGCCCGAAGATCAGTGATATGACAAGTTCGAGACATGCATCTGACAAAAAGCTGTGAAACCCACGGGAGAAGAGATAAGAGCTGCCAGCTGCGTCGGTCGAGTGTGGGAGGCGCCAGCCAGCAGAAAAGCCAGACTGCAAAAGGATACCACCTGGAATACAGTTGTTCATGAAAGATTGGACATTTATATATTGGGGAAAAAACACACCCACAAGGGGGGTTTGGACAGCCTGCCCATGTACACCACCTTGAATTAAAGTCAGAGGAGAAATCCAATGACCGAGAAAGGCGGTATATAAATACTGTATATTATTTCTGTATATTACATGTGACACCAGCGGACTAATTCTGGAGTGACCTTGTATCCATCCCTGAATAAGGACAGTAACGTTACGTATTCTACTCATGAGAAAGATCTCTCGGAAGTTCTTCATTAGGAAGAAATATTTAAATGCAGAATGCAGGTGCTGATGGAAAGGGGAAAGTGACAGCTGGCAAGTGTAGGCAACCCTGGCTGGTAGGATTGTGGGACGAGGAGGACGGCAGCACTGAATGAGGGAGCAGCAAAAGGAGTAGTAGGCTCTCTCACTCTTGTGCCTAGACATCAACAGAAAGAATGGCACAGGATTCACTGTCGCTTTGGCCAGAACAACCATCCCAACCCACAGGGAGTGTCCACTTTGTGACCAATTATTCTCTACTGGATATCCTGGATTTCCCTCTTCTTTTTATTTTGCCCCATTGAAAAGTCACAAGTAGTTATCTCATTAAACACACACACACACACACACACACACACACTTCACAAAAATCTTTAGGGTAGGACTGACCAATAACTAAGTTTTATGCCTGAATCAGGGATGTGAACCTGAATCGGTCATGTATGAACCCCACACACCAGGAGTTAAAATCCCTTAGTTGAATTCATGTATTAATTGCTATAGGGTTAAATTATGTAAACACTACTGATCACTTTTCCAACACCTGTGGTGTAACTGTGTTAACTAGGGGTTGAATGCTAAGACCAAGAAGACAATACTGTATCCAGAAGCCATAGTCGGATCACATCTAAATTATTGGAATTCAACATTTACAATTAGTCATCTGTGATCTGTTTGTAGCATCCTTTTCCTTTGATTGGTGTAGTCAAATTGTAGATATAGATCAGATTACAGTTGTGTTGCCACATAAATGAGAATAGAGACTGCTAATGATAGTTGCCCAGCAAAAAACCCAATAACTTATTAACAAGTATCTTAAAGGCCACCTCCACATAGGTTCTCCACCATTTTATAGCCACTGGAAGACTACCTAAAATAATCCTTGGTGCTGCTGCTAAAAGCTGGACAAGATACTGTATTACAAATACTCTCTGGAAGCACACTGAAACATCCCTCATCAGGAAACTGCACCTTGAGGCAATTGTAAAGTGCAGAGTACCTCCACATCACGACCAGTCACTGTCAGGAATATCTGGTGATGGCAGTTGCGTTGTAGCAGGGTCACATGTGGGGGGCTGACGATGCGTTTCGTGTCATCACCGTGCCCCCTGTGCTCCTGGAAGGCTTCATTTGAAGTCTTCCAAGAGCTAGGGCAGGTGGGATGGCTGAAAAACTGCACCAGTTTCAGCCGCAAAAAAAGCAGCTGTGGAGCCAAAAACTCTGCGGCGGCCCCTCTTCACAAGGAGACCATGGTTGTCACCTGGGGTATTGGCTTCCCCCGGCCCCATTATAGCAATGCCACTGGATGATGGTACATGTACTGAACCCAGAAGGTCACATTTCATACATTATAAAGGAAGGGAATAGAGTGGAAAGACTGATTCTTTAACTTCTTTGCAGGTCTCCATGCATGCTAATGAACTGAACTGTGATTTTTAAGAATTGGCATTTTCTGAGTATGCATTGATACATTCTGATTTTTTTTTAACTTGAGGCATCACTGGTCTTTTGCTTGTTTTGAATGCTAAAGCAGAGGGTAATCATAAATATTGCTGCATGGCACTTCCATCTGCACCTGTGGCTGTCGTGTATCCTTGCGTTTTGGCTTAGAGTGTGGAATTCCATTGGAGCCAGTTATCAGGTGCCAAAGCCGTCAACATTTGTAATTAGTCAATGTGGTACAGATTGATTCACCACTCACTGGCAGATAGATCTTCGGTAGTAACAGATGTGCATAAATCACTACACAGAAATGGCATCAATACAGTTTTACAGTGAAATTTTGAAGTCTTGCACCACAAGCCTATGTATAACTCACTGAGTTCAATTGGTCTTACTTCCAGGTAAATACGTATAGGATTGCAGACTCACAATTAAAGCCTAGTATCTTTAACCATTTTTAAGCTAGTTAAAATATAATTGATGTGCCACAGACAGTGGTGTTGCTGAAAAGGGTGCAGCACCATAAGTGGTGCAAGGCACTGCACCGCATCTTGCAGACTGGTGAAATGTGGCCTTTCCTATTCACCCCAGAGCTATTTCGGGGCGGAGCCTGAAGACGTATCTCTTTAGAGGAGCCTTTTTAACAAAGACATCTGGCTTTTTATATGGTACATGCTGCTGGTCCTGTGTTGGGCAGCCCAATCCTGCGTAAAGATCCAGCCGCAGGATCCTATGCTCTTCCTGGGCCACTCTGGTACAGCCCGGGGTCTCCTCGGGGG
Organism: Plestiodon gilberti rubricaudatus; assembly: GCA_026170595.1. Taxonomy (NCBI): domain Eukaryota; kingdom Metazoa; phylum Chordata; class Lepidosauria; order Squamata; family Scincidae; genus Plestiodon; species Plestiodon gilberti. The sequence continues at coordinate 136,164,295 of JANXHW010000004.1, read as the reverse complement.
AAGGGGACAAATGTCCCCTTCCCTTGGTGTAGGGCTGAAAGGCCCCGACGGGCCTCCTTGGAAATCCGCCGGCTGGCAGAAATCACAAGCTGGCAGATATCCTAGGTGGCCGTGTAAGGGCCACCGAGCCCAGGAATGGGGATGGGGACATTACAGCTGACATCCCCACCCCCTCCTGGACTAGCTTGGCCAACGGCCGCCTTCCCTTGCTGCCTGGACCGCCCTCCCTGCTCCCACCAGAGCAACCCTTACTTCCTCCGGTGGGAGCAGGTCCAGTCCGCAGCGGAGTGAGGCCTGCCAGAGTGCACGCTGGCGGGCCTTACTCACCGGGTGCAAAAACACGCTTTACGGCAAATGTATGGCACCCTCCGCCTGCGGAGCACACGATTGCGCCATTAGTAACTGTTTTTATTGTAGCTTTTTGTTTTATGGGTTTTTTCAGTCTATTATAATTGTTTTATTCTGATTTTCTGATTTTTATACCATTTGAATACTTTTTATAAGCCGCTGTGTGTCACTGCAGGGGGGAAAGGCGGGTATAAAAATGCAGAAAATAAATAAAATAAATTCCAGCGGCGAAGGCAACGCACAGCAGATCCAAAAGAAAGAATATGAAATCTACATAATAGCAATTCTAGGATCAACCAAAATGTGGAAAAAAAATGACACAAAAACAGCTGACTTTTGAGTTCATTAGAACTCTTCATCAGGCTGGATGGTAAGAAAAACAGAAAGGATACAGGGAGCTGGAGCAATGACCCCACCCTGCAAGTCTGTATTTCATAGCAGGATGGAGGAAGGTTCAGTGGTTTAGCATACAGTGTGTACTAGACACTGATCTACCAAAGGCTTTTGGGATGAGGAAGACGTTTTTCTTTTAATTCAGCTGTTTACTCTGTTCCATCACCAGCAATAATTAAAGCACACAGTCAGGCAAAGAACAGAAGTGAAGAGAAACATAGTAGTGTCTTTAATATTAGCAAAGCTGGAGATAAATTTAGGTGTTTCACTAGGCAGAAAGTCAATAGAAGTCAAATTGTTTGGAGGAAAGTACCTAGTTGGAGAACAAATTCAAGGCTCTTTTTTTTCTGTTTCTGCTTTAGCAGGTCTATACTCCAGCCAGTCACTCGGCACCGGAAACAGCAAAATGATCAAACTCAATACATTTCTCCTCTGCTTTTGCTCTGCTGGGAAGTCTGATCCGCCGTGAATCGGGATCACTCAGGCAAACCTGGCTGCTGACCAGCCCTTCTCGCCAGATACATAATGAACAGAATAACCCAGTACCTCACTTGACTGATTAACAATTTAAATTCTCAATTTTAGGGGTTCAAATTAGTTTTAAATCTCCTTTAGAAGCTCTAATGAATTTAATTAAACTAATTAAATTAAGATTTTTCAGCATCTTTTGCAACTTTATGTTTCAGGGACAATTAGTCCTATAAAACCCCAAAGCAGTACCATTTTGTAACAATGATCTTTATATAAATTAAACAATTAAATATTCTGGATTTATATTTCACCTTCTGTTCTTGGCATAGTTTATCATTCATCTTCGCTACGATTAAACTGACTAAGAAAAAGGTAAACAGAGTCTATGTGTGTTAAAATGTTCAATGGGAAATGCAAAAATGCTTGATAAAAGGCTTTCATTGTGCACTTTTACTAGCAAAGGAGTAAGTTCCATTAAACTTGGTGCACCTACTTCTGAGTAAACATGTATTGGACCAGGCTGCAAATATCCTTTTTTTATTCATATTTTGATCGCAATCCTATACACCAGTAGTTCCCAAACTGTGTGCTGCAGCACCCTAGGGCACTGTGGTGAACGCACAGGGGTGCTGCAGGAGCCCTCTGAAAAAAACTTCTTACCGTCTCTCCCAGGCACTGCCGTCTTGGCCAGGCCAACATCTTGGCCAGGCCGAAGCAAATCAGGGAGGTCGAGAGACAGGGTTGTAGTCATGGGGGACTTCAATTATCCTCACATCGACTGGGTCAACTCATGCTCTGGTCATGAAAGAGACTCCTAGGGCGGGGCCGCGCGTCACCCCCCTGCCCACCCCCGGCCGGCACGTGTCACCTCGTGGCCCCCCGTGCACCCCCCAAAATTTGCGCCAAAGACTCACCCCCACTTCCGCCGGCTCCGCCACGTCAATCTCCAGCTCCAAGGCCTCGAGAAGGCCTCGGACCGTCCTCCTTGGCCCTATGTGGCATTTTTTTGCATTTTCGTGCATGCACACAATGCTTTTGAGGGCAAAAGGCTGCCCTTTTGCCCTCAGAAGCTTTACGTATGCGTGAAAATGCGTAAAAACGCTGCATAGGGCCTCTTCAGAAGGGGCCGGACCGCTGAACGGGGAGGACGCTCCGAGGCCTTCTCCCGGCCTCGGAGGGTGAGGCACGGAGCTGACGGAAGCAGGGGTGATGCGCATCACCCCCTGGCACGCGTCACCCCCAGCAGCCCACCGCCCCCTCCACGCTGTAGTGACACCAGTGTACTCAGGGTAAGCAGGCAAATGCCCGCTTACCTTGAATAGACCTCCAGCCAGGGCCTTCCCCGGATAGGATTCAGCATGAGCTGCGCGGCCCATGCTTAACACCCTACACTGCAGGAGGATAGGATTGGGCTGCCCATTGTTGCCTTGACTACTTTAGCTAAACATTATAGTCTGGATCAGAGGTTCTCAACCTGTGGTACGGGTACCCCTAGGGGTACGCGGACCTTTTGCTGGGTGTATGCCAAGCCCTGCCCCTTATCTGCCCCATCAGCAGCTAATTAAGTGTTAATTAACATGGATTTTAAGTTTTAATTGTTTTCGGAGCCCTTCTGTCTCTCTGATTTTGGTTTTGGACTTATTTTTGTACTTTGGAAAATGTACTTTGGTGGGGTGGGGCAGGGAGGAGCTGATTTTGGTAAGTGTGACTTAGAGAAAAAAGAAATCCTTGTGTGTGTGTGTGTGTGTGTGTGTGTGTGTGTGTGTGTGTGTCACGCTGTAGTGACACACACACACAGAGAGAGTTAAATAGACATTTTTTCACATTTAAAATTGTTTTAGTACTTTTTATGTAACGATTAATCACCTAATTAATTGATTGATTAATCCAATTAATTAGCAGTTAATTAGTAGGGGGTACTTCAGAAAATTGGACCGTGATAGGGGGTACCCAGGCCTCCAAAGGTTGAGAACCCCTGGTCTGGATTAAGGCTACTTGAGTTAGGGTGTGTGTGTGGGGGGGGGTTGCCACTTCCTGCTGTTTTTGCAGTGGGTCAGTTTGGCTCATTTTGCTGCTCTTCTAGTCTGAGTTTAATAGGACCTAAATAATAGGTCTTATCCTGAATCTTGAATAGCAGAATGTCTAGACTCTAGTGAGTGGTGCTCTTTATTGGAGTTTATTGCCCTTTGAGTAGGTTGCTGCTCTGGTTGTTTTTTCCTTACAACATTCCTCTGTTATTTCCGTGTGGTACTTCTTAAGCGAATTGTGGCAAATCCACACTTGCAAGTAGTTTTAGCAGTTTGCAACCTGCATTCTGTGCTAGTTAGTCCCTTGGGCAGTTAGTCTACAGCTCACTATTTAAGCAAGAGCAAATAGTTCTAGGTATTAGATTTTGTTATACAAAAATTTGCTAAGGAGGATTGGTCCAGGGCAGCTTTTGAGTGGGAGCCCTACTTGAAATCTAAAATGGAGGAAGGAAAGCCACCAAACACAGCAGTTTGAGCTAAAAAAAAATGCCATTATTGATTGCTGTTCTGGTTCTGTACAGTACTGCAGTTTTTCCCCATGAGTGGCGCTTGAGATCCTGTTACACCTTCCTATCCATCTTTCTGATATAGGATTGGCTATTGCATCCACAGTTGCTATGGCAGCCCCAGCCTGAAGTTCACATACTTTATTTCGGTGGTCCTTTTGATGCTGTATTAATAACTAGTGACAATAGGACAGTAAGGGGTGATTGGTGTACAAGCATCAGTGTTGTAGCTGCAGCAGCTTGTCGCCTAATTGATCCCTTCACTGTTTTATTGCAACATTCTTCAGTTATGTCACTGTGCTGGTTACGTTATTTGAGCCAATTTATGAATGAAGAGCTTAGTAGTTAATAGCCCTTATTTGGAGCTGGCTGTGTATTGGGGAATTTGACTACACCTGTGGTTTGGTTTGTGTGCCTTTAGTTCATTGAATAATTTCTACCTGGGTTCAGACCCAGGGAACAAAACAAGTAACCTTAAAATAGGGAATAAAATAAGTAACCTGTAATAATGAATAAATAATTAAATAAATATAATACAATTATACATGTTAGAATATAAAATTATAGAAGCACATGTAATTAAATACATGGATATTAATAGCTATATAAAGAACCAAGTATCAACCAAATTTCATAAAATAAGTGAAGTACAAGTAAACAGAGAGAAAGAACAGATAGAGTGTTCAATGTTGATCTTCTTTGTAGTTGTTTCCTCAGGTCTTGTTGTACATCACGATGCCTAAGAGGTTTCACACAGCTGAGGTCAAGGTTGGCTGCCCTTGAGACAATGTTGGAAATATCCCAGTAAGCCTTGACAATGTTGGTTGAACCCAAGGTTATTTCATAGGTAATGTCGCTGGAGTTAGGCTTGTGTGCTTCAGCAGGAGGCATAATGAGCCTGCATCAGAGCATTGCTGGCTGGAGGCAGCCCGGGAGAAGACTCAGGAAGGCCTGGCATCATTGGTTGAAACCAAGGTTGTTCTGTAGGTGACAATGCTGGAGCTGGAATTGAGTGTACTGACAGGTCAGAGATGCCGGGCGCACGGCCTACACCCTTGCGTGATGAAGACGCGCCCCCCGCCCATTTACAGCACATTTCAGAGCCTAACAGGCTCCAAGGAGGGAGGGAGGGCCGATCCAGTGCTTCGTCACTTCCTCTGATCGCGCCGTCCCGCCTGGAGCTCCTGCTCCACGCGCTCCACCGATGTTCTGCCACTGCGACAGGTGAAGGACACCTTTCCCTGTTTGGGGATTGTAGGGGACAGCTAGGAGGTGGCAGGTACGCTGGCTAGTGATCTAGCTGTTTTAATGGTGTGGGGAGCACAGTGTCCAGTTTTCTGGCAGGTGATCCACCTTACGTGACCTGTGGTCAGGTGGGGCAGAGTGGTGTGGAAGCGCACTCTTGGTGTGGCAGTGCACTCTTCTCTGAGACAGGCAGTTGTTCCTTTTCCTTTCACCCTTAGTACTGCTGCCCGTACAGACACTGGCACCACTGTTCAATCATGTTCCTGCCACTTTGACGGGCAATGTGTACTACGACAACGTAGCCCTTCCCCTGGGTGGCCATTGGCCCTTTCAGTTAATGAATTGCTTCGAAAGGGCAAGTACATGCCCATTTTTAGTTTATTGTACTGTGAGCCCCTCTGAAAATTGACCCTATAATTTTATTTATTTATTTATTTATTTATTTATTTATTTAAATAAATAAATAAATAAATAAATAAATAAATAAATACATTTTTAGTCTATTGTACTGTGAGCCCAACCGGTCTCTGAAAATTGACCCTATAATGGATCAGGACACAGTGATGAAGCACAAAACAGATCGGAATTGGGTGAATCCCAGTAACATAAGGCACCTGACCGCTTTCATGTATCTGGACATTGTACATGGTGCATTCAGGAGTTGCATGGGTGTGGCTTTGGTCACTTATGAACAGCAATTTTTGCAGGTGAGCTGCCCTGGACCCCACCCGTGATTGGTGGCAGCCATAGGGAGAATGTTGCATGCAGATCACGGTACCAGCCAGGCTCCATATGGGCGGTTGATCTGACAGCAGGCAGTTGATTACCTGTTTGGCAAGCCCATCCATTCACGGGCGAAGTGGGCCCAGTTAGGGAGTTTCAGTTGCTCAAGACTTGTTGGGACTTCAGTGCAGACAGCTGTCCCAGCAGACAATGCCAATACATTCAAATTGGTGGGATGTGTGACCTTCGGCTCCCCAGCATCTCCAACCCACACATTAAAGGAACTAAGTGGGCCAGGATATAGGAACAAGGAATTGGCTTCTAGTGGTCAGGAGTTGGCAACATTCTGTCAGAGATGGGATTGATGATGATGGGTTTCAACCTAAGGCTGTTGGCTTTCACTTGCTCCATAATGGAGCTGCCTTGACAGCCTTTGGTCTTGGTATAGGACCAGGCGCGTCACCAGGACGCGCATCACCGGGGAGCGGGGCGTGCGCGTCACCCTTAATGACGCGGCCCCGCCCCCACGCGTGACATCACGCGCATGCCCGGAACACCCCCCCGCGCCGTTTTCGGCTCATTTCAGAGCCGAACGGACGCAAGGGCGGGTGGGTGGGCCCAGCTCCACCGGCAAACTGTAAGTGGGGGGGTCGCGCGACACCCCCCGGCGGCCCAACCCCCGCGCTTCCCCCTGTCGATGCCCATGTATAGGACAAGCAGCTGTTCAGAGAATTGGGCACTGGTAAGTGGCTGCATTTGTTTTTTCTAATATGTAATGGGCACACCCTAAATGGGTGACCAGTGACATGGCGGCAGAGTGGTGCATTATGCGGGCCATGAGTGCGCACACCTTGTGGGGTGGTGGTCATGTTGCTACATGGGATAACTGTGCTCTCCTCTCTGGTAGGTGGAAGCTGAAGAGCACCACCAAAGGATGCTGATCTGTGGTAGGTGGTAGCTGGAGATCACCACTGTCAATGCGGATCTGTTGACACTCAATAGAGCACACAAGAGAGCAGTATTTATTTACTTTATTTTTTCACATTTTTATATTGCCCTTCCTCCAAGGAGCTCAGGGTGGTGTACATGGTTCCTTCCCTCCTTTTGTCCTCACAATAACCCTGTGAGGTAGGTTAGGCTGAGATATAGTGATGAGTAAGGATCTATCCAGTGGAATCAGCACCCAGCTGGGTATGGGTCTGATGGCCAGCATCAGCTGGGTGGCCAAGCAAGCAATGTGCTGGGGTCAGCTTTTGCCCTCAGCTTTGGAATGTCTGCAGCATGGCCTCTCCCCCTCCAGGTCCTCCTTTTTCATTAGGTGAGTATGGCTAGTGCCAGAGGACAAACCTGCCCTTGAGTAATTGGACACATAAGGATCTCACCACTATTTAGGGATGGATCCCCAGAGCCTTCTTGCTCTGTTTGGATCTGTGGTAATGTAGGGCTGGCATGGGGGGGGTTGTTATCTGAGAATGATGGAGCAATGAGAAAAGTCAACAGATCGTGGAGCAGTTCATGGTGGCAATGGTCATTCCGCAACCAACCATTCATTGTCGTGGATCGTTTTTTGTGCAGGTCCTTTGATCCTGTCTTGGATCACTGAGGCAGGGAAAGCTAAGCACCAGGCTAGGGCCCCCCCATGTGGCAGGTATAGTGCGGAACTGGGCAGAAGCGTCGTCGGGGTAGGGGCGGGGGGGCTTCAGGCCCCAGGGCGGGGGGGCGTGGGCCCAAAGGGGGCGTGCGCACGTGGCAGCGGAGGGGCGTACTTGCCTCCGCGATGCGTCTCCTCCGGCTTCTCCTCCGCGACGCGTCTCCTCCGCCGCGGTGTTCGGCCTGCCTGCCCATCCTGGAGCTCGTACGGCTCCAAAATAGTTAGTAAAATGGCTGGGGGGCGTGATTGGAGCCGCGCTTCAAGCTGACATCACGCCTGGGTCACCTGGGGGCATGGCGTTGGCGCCCCCCCAGGATCGCCACTGGAACTGGGAGTAGGAATAGGGAATCTAGTGTGCATCCTAAGGCAGGGTTTCTCAAACTGGTGGGCTGCGACTCACCACTCTGAGAAGGGGCAGGTTGCTACCCCCTTAAGGGGGGGTGATGACATGCGGTGACATCAGTGACCTCCCACCATCACCGCTGCCACAAGACAAAGTAAAATGGAAGTGGGCTTCACTCACCACAGGGAGCCGATCTGAGGTTTGGGGACGCCCACGGGAGTGGCTTGGAATGAGCTGGGTAATTTGACCCCTTTTCCAGCAGTTGGTTTGGCATGTGCGAAGCTGGTAGGAATCAGGGTGCTAATGTCCAAAGGGGAAGGGAACAGTTGTGCCTGTCTACCTCAGGGTAGGTGCCTGCAGTAAAGGGGGAGGGGTTGGTACTTAAGCTTTTTGAATCATGAAATTAATAAAGTGGCCCTGTTTCATGCCAAATATTACCTTGTCTTGTGGGATTTGTGGAGGGTGCTTGGGCAATAACCAGCTACTAAGTGAAACTCAATTGAAGATTCACTTACAGCACAATGTTTACTCAGAAATAAGTCATAAGAACATGAGAACATAAAAACAGCCCTGCTGGATCAGGCCAAAGGCCCATCTAGTCCAGCTTCCTGTATCTCACAGTGGCCCCACCAGATGCCTCAGGGAGCACACAGACAACAAGATAACCTGTTTCTTGTTGTCACTCCCTTGCACCTGGCACAGAGAAAACCTACTTCTAAAGCCAGGAGGTTGCTTATGGCTTGCCACCTGTGATGGTCTTTTCCTCCATGAATCTGTCCAAACCCCTTTTAAAGGCATCTAGGCCAGGTGCCATCACCACATGCTGAGGCAAGGAGTTCCACAGATGAATTACACGCTGGGTAAATAAATATTTTATTTTGTCCTAACTCTCCCTCCACTCAATTTTAGTGCATGTCCCCTGGTTCTGGTGTTGTGCGAGAGGGAGAAAAATTTCCCTCTATCCACTCTCGCCATCCCATGCATAATTTTATATGTCTCAATCATGTCCCCCCTCAGGTGCCTTTTTTCTAGACTGAAAAGCCCCAAACGCTGTAGCCTTTCCTCATATTACTCGCAGGAAAATGTGTTTAGGATTGTAGCCTTAGACATATTCAATATATGTAACCATTTTAAAGTAAAGTAAAAAAGAAGAGAGGAGAGGATAGAAACAGAATGTCACATATACTGACATTCATTCTCTTCCTAACACATCTGAAAATGGGAAACAAGATTTCAAATAACAATGTATTAATGCTGGGGATTTCAGATAACAAAATAAGTATTCTAGCACATTCCTTCTTTAAATAATTTAAAAAAAGAGGTCACTTTCTTTTGTTAGGCCTAGTTTAGGCTACCCGAACCCTCCCTTCAATCAAAGTACAGCTCCTCATTAAGAGAAAAATTATTATTAACATCCTCATTTTGCTTCCTCTCGTGAATTATTTGCATTCCAAAATGTGCACAGCATTAGTTTCAGGGTAAATGCAAATATGACAGCGGGATTCCTCACCAAGCTCCTTTTTATTATTAGTTCTTTTTATGCCCTCCATTTATTATTCCCTCATCATTTTTCACATTGTATTAAAATGCTACCGTTTCCTAAAATAATAATATTTTCTTTCATTCGATAATTGTCCCAGCCTAGTCTACAGCCATCTCTGTTGCAGAAACTACAGTCTATAATTTGCAACAGTTTATAATAATTGTTCATCTTTGCTTAGGGGAAGCTCTGGAATTAGCTATCATGGTGGCTGAATCCCTGCTTTCCTACTGAGCATGTGATTATTCCAGGTGAAGGTCACATGATTGGTGGAGAGGCCAGAAGTGCTGGCGGAGCTTAGACTGTGATTGCCTGTGGTGGATCCATAGCCTGTGGTTTGAAGATGAATTATGATTTTTTTAAATCCTTCCTTTGCTTTTAAAGCTACATCTGTCCTGTAGGATTCCAAATTATCCTCTTTGAATGTATTCTCCAAAATCCAGTTACAAAAAGAACTGCCCCTATCTGTTCTTTATGCTCAGTTTCCAACATGTGAAAGATGAATGATTGCAGAGAGCACAGTCAAAAAAGCAGCATGTTCAGTTTGAATGAAAGCAAGTTATCAGAGGCATGGTCTCTGCCAGGGCCTTGTTTGATAAACTAGTTACAATTACTTTCTTTTTGGTTTGGTTTGTTTCCCTGGTCATATTAAAAAAAAATGGTAATAGATCTGACTAATTAAAGGAAGCTAATAAAATCATTTGATCATCCTGATTCATGGCATTTCATTGTGCCAAGCTTCCCTGTTGACTCTCAAATTGTTATTGTGAAACTCGTCTGCATATATTACACAGGGGGACAGCTTGAGTGTTGTTTCCTATCCTTTCATTGCTGTCCATCATTGCAAAATCCCCCAACACAATGGCATGGAAATGCAAAGAACACGTAAACAATATCATTTAGAGGACTGCCCAGCCATTTGCTTTTCCAACTGTGCAGACAGCAGTAAATCGTCAGAAAGGATTTATTCCCCTTTCTTGGTTGCTGTTGACAATTATGGATCAAATGCAGGTGTGAATGGGTGAATAGAAAAATCACACAGATGAGTAAGACTTACTCTCACATAGTAATAATTTCATTTTGAAACTATGTTCTCTGAGCTTTACTGAGGGGAAACGGAGACTGTTTTATCTTGCATAAAAGGCAGCCAACGGATGAAGAAAACATGGACCAAGAGGTAACTAAATTTAAGCAACTAAATTAAGGTATCATCCATTTTTGTCGCTAGCAAGTTGACTTTTTCTGAACTGACAACATAAACATTAAAGGTGAATTGTGGCAGACTTTGCATATGGCATTTGTTGAAGTGTTTTGATGTTCACTTCCCAGGTGAGTTTAGACTCTCAAATTTAGAGGACTTCTACACAATTAATATGATATAGGCTCCCTTTTCTAACCACCAGCAGTGGGGATAACATATAAATGATGCACTGGTACATGCTTGCACACTCTGTGCTGCTTTTGCCAGTGCTGAGGCTCTAACACCTGAACTCCAGGCTTGGTTGGAACACTTTGCAGAAGAGAAATTGAGGCAAGGGCATTCCAAGAGCCCCCAAATGCCTCCTTGGCTAAGCTGCAATTTGAACCCAAGGGCATTTGCATGAGCTCTTCTTTCTGGCTAAAGAGAAATGGGGCATTATATGGTCTTTAACAATGTCGGCCATTTTATTGACACTAAGCGGATGCTCAGACCCTTTGGTCTTCTCTACAAGGCATATTTTTTCTGAACAGCACTCTTGTTTCTAGAATGTTTAGTTTATAAAAGAACATGTCTATAGGCAAAACTCGAAATGTCCTTGGGAGGGCTGGAAAATAGCTAATCCTGGTTCTACTGCCGACCTGTTTTGTGATTGTTACAGTTGGGCTTCTCCTCCTTCATTGCTGCCTTTAGTATTTTTAGCTGTGTCTCTGGATGTGGATGTGGCTTCACTCCTTTCTCAGGCAAGTTGCCTAGAAAAAAACCCTATATTGAATCTTGTCATTTGAGCAGAAGGGTCATGTAGCAGCCTAACCAAATTATATCTGAGACAGTAGTGGAGTCTAGAGACTCCAACAATCAGGCACTGGTAGTGGGATATATGGGAAATTCTTAACTTCTCTCACAGTGCAGCAACGCTTACTATTCCACCTACCTGGACCTGCGCCGGCCAACGCAGGTAAGGACTGCAAGCCGGTTAGTGCAGGTGTGTGGGGAGGGCGGGCAGGGGTGTGCAATTCTGCGCATGTTGTGGCGGCCGGCTTAAATGGCTGGCCACTGCACCCTGCGCAGGATGTAGGCCGCACCAGTGTGGCCCAGGCTCACCTCGAGGGAAGGGGATGTGCATCCCCTTCCCCAGTGTAAGCACCAGAGACCTCAGTGGGCCTCCTCAGATGCACACCAGCTGTTTAGCGGGCACGCATCTGGCTTTGGATATTGGCGCAACCCAGCACCAATATCCCTGCCCCCTCCCAGACAGGGTTGGCCAATGGCCCCATCCCTCGCCACCCCTACCCTCACTTCCCACGTACCTGCGCCAACCGGCCTGCAGTCCTTACCTGCGTTGGTCGGCACAGGTCCAGGTAGGTGGCAGAGTAAGTGTTGCTGGTCTCTGCGCCAGCGCCACTTACTCCAGAGGAGCTGTAAAAGTGCTTTACGGCATTTTTGCAACTCCTTAGGTTTGCAAAGCGAGAGCTCCACTGGCCTAAAGTTAGGCAGGATTGGGCTGCCCACCTAATCTCCCAGTTGCTATTTGCTCCAACTCTCTATATATGAATACCTATATGCTCCTCCCTTAGGGAGACTATTAGGTAAGAAGAAAAACACAACAAAGGGAAAGACTTAAATACCTAGAGTTGCTCTTCTGCTTCAACCCATACCTCCCCCAGCACAAATACACACAAATCCTTAGGAAATCATATTGCACATATTGCAATCATATTTTGTTTAGTTTGGCCTTAGGTTACTGGAGAATGTCATTTTCCAAGGTGTTTTATATATATATCATGAGGACTAGAACATTTTTATTTTCAATGGAAATCCAAGACTTTCCAGGTTTAAGTGACCAAGACCTTAAGGAACCATCTAAATCACTGGATTTAGGATAAAATTGCAATTTTCCCCTGAATCAGATTTATACAACTTTTGCACAACTCCAAGCAAGAGAAGCAGACCCCTTGCTGAGTTTGGTTGATTAAAGAGTAATCACAAAGTCTTGCAGAAATGAGAGATGTAGAGCAGTAGCCATTAATTTTCTCTGGTGTGATTTTTACCTCTCTCACTACGATAGAGAGCTTTGTTCCAGACTTGTAGCCTATGGCGGTAGGCTGGAGAGAATGCACTTCAGCGAGATATAGCTCATAAAAAAGTGTGACAAATCGCAATGCCAGGGTTGTCTTGGTTGCTTGTGATGTATTGAAATTAAATTCCAGACCAGACAATAAGGGCAGTGACAGAACTATGCAGTTTCCTATAGGTCCCCTTTACAAAGCCCATAATGAGAGAGGCTCTGAAAAACCCAGCACATCCTGAAGTTGAGATAACAAAAACATCTATTCCAGGGAGGAAAAGCTGTCACCAGTATGAGAGACACTGAAATAGAGAGAGTGGGGCCCTTAGGCTAGACTTAGGAGTCATACTATTTAGAAGAATAGAAACTCAGGTGAGTGGTGGGAGACAAGATAACCTATTTGTCTCCTGCTTAATTGAAAACTTACTCTAGGTGTTTTCAGCAAATGATTTACACCTGAGTATGGCTTGAGCCATACTCAAAGGATCTTTGAAATTTGAAAGAGGTTTCTGTTCCCATTTGGATGGATCAATTGTTTTAAACAAAATACATTGGCTTTCTGGGTCTTACATCAGCTTTGATTTCCACGAGAGAGAGAGAGAGAGAGAGAGAGAGAGAGAGCGCAAACCTTCCTTCTCCCTGACACCATGGAGCACAGCAATGGTTCTCCAAGAGCAAGGTTAGGCTGAACTGGCTGTTTCTGAGTCAGCACAATCTTTTCCTGTGCGTACCATTTTTGAGCCAACAGCTAGCATAATAATCCAACGTACAGCCCCCTCAATCACAATGAAGACTAATGAGAAGCCTTCTATTTTTGGAATCTTGTCCCTTGACTAGAGACAAAAGGAGGAGTAGATGCTTGTTGTCTCTTTTATACTATTGACAGGTGGGGCTTGTCATGCAGAATGGAGAAAAGATGCACCTGCTGAATGACCTCTGCTGCAGAGTTATTTAAAGGTGCGAGACTCTTGCTCTGCTTCTATCCAGTTGTCCTCAATTCGACTGGAATGGAGGCATGTGTTGCAGAGCCCTGCTGCCTCATTCCTTTCACTCTGTTTGTTGTGAGTTCTGGACAACAGGGAGTGTTGACCTGAAAAGCTTTGCCTTTATGGATTATTTCACTCTTACTTATAGTCAGGGAGGGCTTGCCAAGTTTTAATCTTGGTTTACAGGTACTCACTACATTACACACTTCAAGGCTGCCTGTACCACATACCCTGATGTATTTGGAGAACATAATGTCAGACAAGTCACATTGATTTACCACTCTAAAACTATGTCAATGGGATTCTACTGGTATAAGCAGTTTGTGAAGCATAACCTTAGAAAACCCAAGGCTACAGGGTTACCTATGGCCACAGTTTGAGTGTTTCTCAAACTGTGGGTCGGGACCCACTTAGTGGGTTGTGACCTGATTTCTGGTGGGTCCCAGGTGATCCGTAATTCTGGTGGGTCCCAAGATCAGATCCGTAATTGCCACAAGCCCTGAGGCTATTCAAAAATCAGATAGCTGCTAATTGCCCTTCAAATAGCTGAGCTGCAGTTTGCAAGATAGCTGCTAATTACCCTGCAAACAACTGAGCTCCTGCAGTTTGCAAGCTTGTGTAAATATAGGGAGATAAATGTTTGAGCGTCTCGCAAAGCTAGGTGGGTCCCGATAGAGTGTAATTTTAAAAAGTGGGTCCCGGTGCTAAAACGTTTGGGAACCACTGGAATAGAAGCCTCCCTGTGGTCTCTCTGGATGGCTCTAGCCAGAGGCGTCTCTCCGGTAGGGGCGGGGCTGTAAGTATCGCTGCGGTCATAGTCTCTTTACCGAGCGAGGAGGAGGCAGCCCCGCCCCCTCACTGTCCGAGCCAGTCCCCTACGGAGAAACCGGCAGGGAAGAGACCCTGCCTGCTGCTTTCTCCGTAGGGGACTGGCTCGGACAGTGAGGGGGCGGGGCTGCCTCCTCCTCGCTCGGTAAAGAGACTATGACCGCAGCGATACTTACAGCCCCGCCCCTACCGGAGAGACGCTAGTGGCTCTAGCACTAAACCCAGGCTTACCAGATCGTTGCCGGGATGAGAGTGGTCTACCCTTAAGGGGGTGGGGTATGGGGGGCCAGAACACGTCACGTTCTGGCCCCCCCACACCCCGCCCCCTTAAGGGTAGACCGCTCCCGTCCCGGCGACGATCTGGTAAGCCTGACTAAACCAAAGTGCAGGAAACATCACTTCCAAAAACGGCTCTTTTCTAATCTTTTTGTGTGTGCGTGTGTGCAAAGGTCATGCAGATGAGACTTTACAGTCTATAGTCCCATGCTGACGGCACAGTTGTGTCTAGAGTGCGTTCAGCGTACAGCCAACCTTTAGCAGGATGTCTGTGTGGATGAACTAAGTGGCAGGGCTGACTTTTGGTTTAAAGACACAAAGCCAAAGTTCTCAAATCTAAGGACTGACCCTGACCAGTCTCATTTCATCAGAAAGTAAACAAGCCGGCCTCACTATGCTGATACAAATGAACAAAGAGACTACAGTATTTGTGGTAGCCAGTGGCACGCAATTAAAGAAGTAACCAACCTTGTATTGTGGAGTTCATCTCCCATAAGCAATGTACTTTTTAAAGGTTTGCAATGAGCCAGTTTTGGATTAGCACAGCAGAAAGACTAACACACAGGAAAACTAGCTCAGAGCAAGGCCTCTCCCTCCCAAGACTGTAAGTCAGTGTCTCCCAAATGGTTTTGACCGTCACCCTAAACACAGCTTTTTGCAGTCTGGTGACCCACAGAGGTGGTACATGTTGATAATAATAATGATAAAAAGACCCCCTCAAGAACACCCATGTGGCCCTCATTTGGGTCACGACCCCTAGTTTGGGAACCACTACGTGTAAGTACTGATAGTTTCTCCTGCTAATACCATCTTTGTGCTAAATTGGTCAACTCCTTTAAGAAGAGAACAAAAACTAGCCCTTGTATGGGTAGAACTGGCAAGTAACTTTGCAGAGACCTGACTTGGTGCTGGATTCACAGGATAAAACCTCGTGGACACTGATACTCAGCCTTTTAAAATTAATTTTTACGTGGCTCTTTGGTAGCACATTTGGGCATGGGCAAGCCTTGAGGGGTACTATGAACCTACCTGGATTGCTATCCTTGTGGTCAATTTGAACAAAAATCAGCAACAAATTACCTTTGGTGCCTGTCTTTGTCAATGTGCTGAAAGTCATGCTTCATTTCTCTAATTTCTCTTTGAGGTTACAACAGAATTCCTAATAATGAAAGTTTAGCTAGAGAAGCAAACAGCTCCCAAAGTTTGCCCAGAGCTTTCTTAAATAGGGCCATTATTTACAGCTGTCATATTAGTGTCTTTATCAGTAGCAACTTTTACTTAGGAGTATTCAATATTAATTTTTTGTAGCTAGAGCAGTGGCTCTGCTTTCTAGGGGGCTATCTCCTGCTTTCTTTCTTTTTAAAAAATGGGAGCAATTATTTGTGCTTATGAGAGCAGTGGGAAATGCAGCGCACTAAAAACCAAAAAAAATTTCAAATTATCCATAGGCAAATTACACAACAGACACGACTCGATGAACACTTGCTCTAAGTACCCTGCTGCTGACCTCCTTTTTAAACTGGCCGTATGATTTATTTGAATGAATGAATCACCTTGGCAGAGCGTTTCCTGGGAACCCGCTTTGAAGGCATCCTGCTAAAAATATTAGCTGAACTCTCTGTAATGTTGAATTTGATAGTTATAGATCTCGACCCCAGCCCTGCAAAGAGTGAGCGCGCACAGGAGCAATTACAACAAATGAGTGAGTGTGGAAAAAAACTTGGAAAAAATGCCTATCTGTATGAAAAAAAATGAATAGGTCTTACTAAAGATGTTTTTCTAATAATACTGATACAGCCTGCAAAGGTCTGCGGGGACTTCATCTGAGCCCTCATTTATGCACTTCAGTCATTGGACTGGAGCTATTACACTCGCTCCATAGTCAAAATGACCCACTAATTAGAACAGGGGTTGCCAAGTATCAATCCATACATCATCCTTGTAGTTCTGAGAGAGTTGAGATGCTGCACTTCCTATCCTACCAATCCTCTGGTCCCTTCATCGCTCTTACCCACTAACCATGGGTCACACCAGGCAAGGAGGAGGAGAGTGGGCAACAAGACCATTGCAAAGTGGCAGGCGAATTCACTGGGTCTGCCACTGCTTTGGACCTTTTAACGTTATCGGGAAGATGTGTGAGTTGGTATACCTGTCCGCTACAATGGAAGCTGTTCAGAAACACTGCAATTGTTATCTGTACTGCAGGGCGGTCTATGAACTCAAATTCTCATATGATATTTTGGAACCTATGCTACTTCTTGACTGTCATTTGCCTGCATACCCCAAAAATACCCAAGATAAGGTGTTTGGATTATAATAAACCATAATTTATTGAATTAATGCATATATTCCTGTAGGAACGGGTGCGCAGCTTGGGAGTACTTCTGGATTCACAGCTCTCCCTGGAATGCCAGGTGGCGGCTGTGGCCAGGGGTTCGTTTGCCCAGCTTCGGCTGGTGCGCCAGCTACGGCCGTACTTGAGTCGACCTGACCATGGTGGTCCACGCCTTAGTGACTTCAAGACTGGATTACTGTAACATGCTCTACATGGGGCTGCCCTTGAAGACGGTTCGGAAGCTGCAATTAGTGCAGAATGCTGCGGCCCGGGTGGTCACTGGAGCTAGGAGGTTTGACTCTGTTGAACTGCTGCTTCAGCGGCTGCACTGGCTGCCCATTCGTTTCCGGGCCCAATTCAAGGTGCTGGTAATGACCTTTAAAGCCCTCCATGGTTCGGGCCCAGGATATCTGAGGGACTGCCTTCTCACCTCGCTCTCCTGCAGGTGCCACCTCTAGCGCAGGTTAGGGGAGTGGTAACACGTGGGCGAGCCTTCTCTGCTGTGGTGCCACAACTGTGGAACTCCCTGCCAGGGGATCTGAGAACCACCCCTCCCTCATGACATTTTGGCGAGGGCTCAAACCATTTTTGTTTCGTCTAGCGTTTGGGTGATGTGTTGTGGTCTGCCTCCTGTATCTCAAGATGCTCTGCCATGCTGCTTCTCTGCTCCATACTGGTAGTTTTGGTAGTTTTAATCTTTAAAAACACACAGACCCCCAACACAGAGCAGGGTGAAATGGAAATCTGTAAATCACATGATTTGAGAAATCACATGATTTGTGTTTTTAAAGGTTAAAACTACCAAAACAATGTGAAAACAGTCAAAAGTTGTTACAGTAGCCCTGCCCAAATTCAGTAGCCCTACCAAACAAAGCTCAGTCAACATCAATGCAGCATGTATCCTCAGAAGTAAATCCACTAGGTTTAATTGGACTTACTCCCAAGTAAGTAGGTATAGGACTGCAGCGTTTTTTCTTTCTTTCTGAAAGGACATGAAGATAGCTAATTTATGAACATTGCGGATGCTTAAGCTAGTCAATGATGCTTCCCTGCTACTGCTGGCCAAGGCACTTTTCTCTACTAGTTATACAGGTTGATTACCCCTTATCCGGACATCCGAAATCCAGACTATTTCGAAAACCAGACATTTTTGGGGGGGTGTATGACGTTTTGTCGTGTATATTTATATTTTATTGATGTATTAACATAAAAACAATACATATTTCATAAAATTATAGCAAGCACAAAGCAATACATCCTACTAGCATACTATTCACTATTTTCTATATATAATTTCCAACTTAGCCAAAATAACACCCACATTCTATTCATTAAATCCGCATATCATCACATCGTTCCTCTCTCTCTCTCTTACAAAATCGATAAATGGTTTCCAATTATTCACAAAAAGGTTAACTGACTTTTCCTTAATTAAAATTGTAAGTTTATCCATTTCAGCATAATCCAAAACTTTCAGCCACCAATCTTCCAGCGAAGGTATCTCCGAATTCTTCCAATATTGTGCATATAAAATTCTTGCCGCAGCTATCATATATAAAAACAAAGTTTGAAATTTTTCGCCTACATGATCATCCCACATACCCAACAAAAAGGTTTCCGGTTTCATTTGAACCTTAACCTTTAAAATCAACTCAATCTGTTTATGAATCTGAGTCCAGTACTTCTTTGCTTGGGGGCATGTCCACCACATATGGTAAAAAGTTCCTTCTTGGTTTTTACATTTCCAACATCTATTCGTCACCTTCTCATACATTTTTGCTAATTTGCTTGGGGTTATATACCATCTATACATCATTTTATACATATTTTCTTTAATATTAACATTTAACGTAAATTTCAACTGTTTTAACCATAGTTGTTCCCATTGGTCCATTAAAATAACATGACCTACATTTTTCGCCCAATGAATCGTACATTCTTTAACCTGTTCTTCTTCTGTCTCAAACTTCAAAAGCAATTTATACATTTTTGAGATTACCTGGTCTTCAGATTTTAATTGTACCTCCAATATTGATTCTTCTTCTACAAATCCATATGCCTTCTTGTCCACTTTAAATCTCTCCAAAATTTGAGCATATACAAACCATTGGCAATTAAAGTCTTCTTCCATTAATTTTTCTCTTGACTTCATTGTACAAGAATTTTGTAAAGAAACTTTTTCCAGCACAGCGCAAGGCACACTGGGGAAAAATGTTTTTAAAATATTGTATAAAATTACCTTCAGGCTATGTGTATATGAGACATAAATGAATTTCGCGTTTAGACTTGGGTCCCCAAGATATCTCATTATATTTATACAAATAGTCTGAAATCCAGACAAATCAGAAATCCAGACAACTTCCCATCCGAAGCAGTCCGGATAAGGGATACTCAACCTGTAGTATTTGATTCTGATTGAATTCATCTGGTAAGCATTTGTGGCACTAAGCTAAAAGAACTGTAGGTATAAGGTACGGGTGGAAAAGCTTTTCTTTAAAGAGTAAAAGTTTAGTCCAATGATGTATAGCAAGTCCTCACTTAAAGTTGTTGATAGGTTCTTGGGAATTGCAACTTTAAGCAAAACAACTTATAATAAAACCAATTTTACCGTAGGCTAGTTGATGTACATTGAGTTTACAGCATATTTCTGGTCACAAAAACATCACCAAACTTCTAAATAAAGACCCGAAACACTTCTAATATTAAACATTGAAATAAATGTGAGTTTTCCAGGCTGGAGAAAACCGACGCAGACATGGGGAGAACATTCAAACTCCACACATTGACCCCGGCTGGAAATCAGTTTTTTTTCTCAACAACTTGAAGCGAAACAAAACTTATAACAAAATGACTTTAAGTGAGGACTTACTGTATTATCAAAACTTCCTAAAACCAAATGTCATTTTGTGTTCCCAATTACCGCATAAGGCTCCCTGTATCCTGACAAATGGAAATTATTTAAAATTCTTGCGAAGACGAAAGACGAATGCATTCTTTAGCCTTTGGCACCTCCACCACGGCCCTGACAACAAGCAGCTCAAAGCTCTTTGACCCAGCTGCTGATTATCTGTGACTTGACAGTGCTGTCGACAAAAAACGCTAGAAAATTAGCACTTCTGAATGCTTGTTTTGCATTCTTCAAGTGCATTATTAGAATGCTTTTGTTGAAAGCGGCAGACAACATCATTGTAGTAATAATACATGCTCTTTGATTCATACAGCTTTGTGTTTGTAACACATCCCAAACGAAGTCTCATTTGTTCTGCTAGTGACAACTAATCTTTCCAAGTATTTTTTTTAATTTTTGTACAGATATGTGGTTATGTTTTATTTTGTTTGTAAAAAAGGCTTTCAATGCCCAGAGACTGTGTGCAAGCTTCACGTTCATTTTTCTTTTAGGTACCATGGTAATGAAAGGATTTTAATCATTGACATCACTACGTGAATTATTATTACAGAAACCCCTGCTGTTGAGTTAGACAAAATTAACCCAGTGTTCAGGGCTTTAAAAAAATCTTAGCTAATTAGTGAGCGAATAGGAACAAAGAGAACGGAAAATAAAGATGTGGAGAGGAAGATACTTAGGTAAGAGGCTCCGTCTTCCATTCCAAACATTGATCTTTCTGTAAGGAAATCTTTTACTCTTTCTGATTCATTCCATTTGAGTTGAGATTTTTTTTAACCATTTTGTAATTAGTTTTCTAAAGCCACAATCTCTTTCTCCTCCTCCTTCAAACTGTGAAATCCAAAGGCTCATAATAGAAAATGGAAGATATTCTAAAATGCTTTTAAAATTATTTCCCAGGCGATCAATATTGAAGGCGTATGGTAATTCTCTGGATTATTCGAGGAAATTATTTGCGTCTCCTCCTTTTGCTCGAATGACAGGATAATCTAACTAATATAGCATGACTTCTCGTTGGAGGAAACCATTTATTTGGATGAGATGACACTGTTGTCCAGGTTGCCGGTCCCATATGGAGCACAGAAAGCAAGTTGTAGGTTTAAATCACTGCATGGCTTGCATTTTTCTGTAATGCATCGCAGTGCTGGCTTACAATGGGCAATGCATCATGCTGCTGATGTAAGAGCCGAAATGAAGACAATCAACCCTGAGAATCCACCAGAGAAGTATTCACGCTGGGTGCCATTTGTTTCTAATTGCTCTTTGTAAGTTATAGTTTGAGATAAAGCTCCCAAAATGGAATAAACACAAAATAATAATTAAGTCTGTTTCTCTTTTTTAGTCTGACAAAGGCTTTTAATTTTTTTGTAAGATCCAGCTTGCTCTTCCCTCTTGTATTCCGCATCCCGCCCCGCTCCTCTCCCCTCCGCCACCAATTGCTTCTTCTCTTTTGTGCGTATCGGGCTGTTCCGTCTCATAAATAACATTCAAAATATTTGCTGGGTTCCCTTTCCAATCCATCATTCTGTTTGTGTTGTAAATGTAGAAAAACAATCATCTAGTCGCTTTTTTGTGTGCTGGTAATTTAGTATTTCAATAATCTTGAATTGTTGAAATGTTTAGAACAAAGCAACATTTTTAGCAGTTTCCTTTTCTTTAGGGAGGAAATGTGCTCAGAAATGACATACAGTGACAGGCTTTCTAATTGCATGGTTTCTGGAAACCTCAGGAAGATGGGGAAAGAGAGATCTGGAGGGTACAATGGGAAAAAAGAGAATTCAGGAAAATCCTCAACATGCTACACACATGGTGTTTTTTTAACCACCGTGCTTTGCTGTTTCCATGCCCTTTAGAATCCTTTATATAAGGAAGGAGAAGTTCATAAAGGGTCTACGCATATGACTGGGCATCTGGTGACTGTGGCTAAGCCTGTGCATTGTGGCCCCAGTCTGGGGTGAAACAACCATCACGTGCCCTTTCAGACATGCATTGGATGAGACTTTAGCAAGGGCTGCAAGCTGAATCCTGTATGGTGATAGATGCACAAGACTTTGAGCTGCAGATCCCCATATACTTCTCTGATAGTCAATACACATTCAATTGTCCTGTGAGTACACTCATAAAGTGTAAAGAAATTGTCAGAGTTATGAATCTTCTGAAAGACACCTGGAATTTGAGACATCTAAATGAACAGTGACATAGTGGGTTCAGACAATTACTGGTAGGTCTTCCCCTACCAGAAATGTCATTGACTTTTCTGTCAACAAAGGTGGGTGTTATGTAAAGGTTGTCTGAAGCTGTACAATAATAACTGTTTGCTATATTTTTATCTCACCTCCCCCCCCCCCCCCGCCGCGCTCAGGGCAATGTACATGGTTTTCTGCCATATCTCTACATTACCTGTGCAGTAAATGGGTCTGAGACTACCAACATTCACCTGTGGCCTGATCCTATAATCTCTTTCCACAGGTAGAATGCATGTTCCGCTGGCAGAAGAGAGAGTGATGTTCTACCGGAGAGCCCAATGAGGCTGTCACTGCAATGGTTGGTAGCTGTATGTTTGAGCTGGCAGAGAGGCCATCAACCACTGGTGCTGGTGAGTTGCGGTGTGCGCAGGCAGTGGGTGGAGCAGCGCAGGAATGGGGAGGAATGTTGGGGAGGGTGGTAGGCAGAATGGGGCAGGAGGGGGAGGTTACCAGTGACACTCATGTGCTCCAATATCCTATGCTCCTTTACTCCTAACCCTCTCCTTTACTCACCTTAGTTCTGCACCAGCAAAATGGCTGGCACAGAACTGAGGAAACCCATTGGGGAAGCGGAAGCTTTCCCCAGGAGACATCCGTGACTGCTTCCCCTTCATAAGATGCAGTGTGTGGTCCATCGGTGCAGCTGCTTCGGCAGGGGGATTTCAGTAGGATTGGGCTGCTAGTCAGCTTCATGGCCACCCAGGGATTTAAGCTCAAGTCTTCTGAGTCCTAGATGTAGTCAAGGTGGAGCGGCGCTCCAGGACTCCTCCTACAGCAAGAGTCATGATGGCATCTGCAGGAATGCTCAGGTGCTCAGCTTTATTATTATTATTATATTTTATATCAATTTTCAACAAAAAGCTCACAAAGCAGTTTACAGAGAAAATTAAATAAATAAATCATACCCGGTCCCAAAAGGGCTCAAAATCTAAAACGTTTTTAGACATTCTTCAATTTTTAAAAAAAAAAAAACTTTCTCAGAGGATCTTAGCTGCGAAAAGGATCCGACTCAGTAGGATGAAAACTAAGAAATTTGCATAGAAGCATACGTTAATGGTTAGCCATCATCTTTCCCACGGCCTGCCTGAGATACAGTTTGTAGCCTATGTTACATGGGCAGCCTAATCATATCCCTGCCGTGCCAGCCCATACCATGCAGTGCCACTGACAGAGCAGCGAGGCCACATCTCGCTGGGGCACCCGGAGCAAGGGTGGGGCCTAAGTGCCGTGCCGATTGCACCCTGTGTAGCCAATCAGAGGGCGGAGGGAGGGAGCTGCGCACACAGCACGGATCCAAACACCCACCCACCCCGCCGGTTTCCTTGTCATTTTGGAGCCGTTCAGGCTCCAGGGAGGACGGGAGGGCTGAAACGAAGACAGCCGAAGACGACGGTAAGGAGAGGCGGCGGGTGCGAGAGGCGGTGGGCGCGGGCCACGCCCCCCCACCTGGAGCAGCTGCTCCACGCGCTCCGCCCTACTTTCGCTGCTGTGACAGAGAACATACTGCATGCTATGATGGGACGGACAGACGGGGAGATCAGACAGCCTGGGAGAGGTAAGTAACAATCTTACCTACCATAGACTACTTGGCTCCCAATAGGTTTCCTTGGACCCACACCAGCTGACATAAGTGCAAGTGAGAGTCAGGGGGTGTGTTGGACTAGGAAAAGGGGCGATCTCAGTGTGTGGTGCTGCTGCTGAGATCCTTTCCCTCCCTTCCCCTCCTGCCCCTAGCCTGGCCTGGTCCTTGCCCCCTGAACTGCCCACAATCCTCCTACCGATGCCATCCTACCCCGATGCCATCCTGCATGAGTTGAGTGGCCTGCTGCTGGCATGGAGCCAGTAGCGTCACTAGGACGCGCGTCACCCTGGGGCGGGGGACGCACGTCACCCTAGTGACGCTCTGTCATCGCGGCGCTTCAGGGTCTTCTGAAAGAAGGCCCATGCAGCGCGTTCATCTGGGTATTTCCCAGATTTTCACGCATGCGCAGAGACCGTTTTGAGGGCAAAAAGCCCGCCGACGGGGTGGGACGCTCCGAGGCCGGCTCCCGGGCCAGCCTCGGAGCGTCCGGAGGGTGTCGCGCGTCACGGAGGTGACGTGCGAGGGGGTGCGCGCGTCACCCCATGGCGCGTGTCACCCCCAGGCGGCCCACCCCCCCGCCACGCTCCAGTGACGCCCCTGCATGGAGCTTTCCTGCTCCCACACTGTCATTAGCAAACCACCCACTGTTAGAGCGGCTCATGCGACGGCAGCCAAAGCCTTACACTGACGGCTTATAAGATCTGTCAGCATCAGGCCACCATAGGAATGTGCTGTAAGGCTAGAATCCTATGCTAATTTACCTGAGAGTAAGTCTTGCTGGACACAGTAGGACTTATTTCTGAGTAAATATTCATAGGCTAGCTCGCTAACAGCGCAATCCGACTTAACTTTTGTGCCAGTTTAACCAGCGGCGCAGCGAGAACCGGAGGCCCCAGAACAGAAAAGGGATTCAAATCCCCTCTAAAAGAGCAATTCAAAGGGGAGTTGAATCCCTTTTTCATTCTGGGGCTTCTCGTTCTCACTGCGCCACTGGGTAAACCGGCACAAAAGTTAAGTCGGATTGCGCTGTAATATACCTTTGATAATTATCTGGGATATTTTTATTAATTCCATTTTTCAGTTTTTACATCTTTGTTTTAAATTATTGCACCATACTTCAGGAATTTGGTAGAAAATGAGCTAGATCTTTAATAAAAAGTTTCAGTGTAGGAATAAGTGGCAAGCGAAGAAAGCACTCTGAAGAAGAACTTGGAAGTTGATTCTTTGGTTGTGTAATCTTAGTGTGCTATATGGCTATGGAGCCGGTGTCATGACGATCTCCTGCACATCAAAATGTACCCCTACATCACTGATAACAGAAGATGTAAAAATCAGCACTGGCTTCTCAGGATGACAAGAGCTCCTTGGCGTCAGCTTCTCCTTTCTTGACTCCCCTCAAGGTACTTTCCCTTTGGAAAGTTAAAGTCAAAGGGTTTGGATGAATTCTCCCTAAATGCACCAGTAGATGGATGTGTAGCAGGGAAGAGTTATCAAGTAAGGAATGAACTATGCTGTTCTCTGCATTAGTGCTGGGACCACCCTCTACCTATTGCATTGGGAAAGCTGGCTTTCAGCCCTTCTGCCAGTCAGCATGAACAATTTTGGGCAACTGGTCTTCCTCTTTTGAGTGCTGCTTCTAGCCTTCCAAATGCATGTAATGGATTGAACACAAAAATGCTGCCCATGAGAATATGATGACATTTTCATACCACAAAGCCATTGCGTGAGTTATCATGTCACCAGGGCTTTTCCCCTTAAAACAAACAAAAAAAAGGGCTGGAACGCACATCTTTAGAAATTTGCAGTGGGGGAGGCAGGGGCCGGGTACAGAGTCAGTATCTTAATTTAGCAGCGCACCGGCCCACCGCCGCTCCTGGGCTCCCGCGTGGCTTCCCATTGCTTCAAAATGCTCTAAATAGTTTAAAAAAACACAATTCACAGAACCTTCCGGTTTCGCGTCGCAACCAGAAGTCGCTGGGAATCAGTTTTTTAAAAAGTCTTTAGAGCTGCTCATATGGCTTTAAAAAAAAAACCCCGATCCACAGTGACTTCTGGTTACAGCGCAAAACCAGAAGTTGCTGTGAATCGGTTTTTTAAAAACTATTTACAGCACTTTGAAGCAATGGGAAGCTGTGTGGGAGCCCAGGAGCAGGCAGTGGGCTAGCGCCGGTGCTAAATTAAGGTGTGACGTCCGCCCACAGTTGCCTTTTTTCCCCGGGGTAGCCATAACCTGTGAAAAATAGGTGGCAGAACGCTGTTCCGGCACATTCTACCCCCCTCCCAAAAGCACTGCATGTCACAAATACGATTGTCAGCACAATCCTATCATAAATTAGGGTGGCGGAACGAGCGTTCCGCTGCCCTAAGCAGCCGTAAAAGTGCTGTAAAGCACTTTCGCGATGACTCAAGAGCAGGGAAGGCCAGTGCAAGGCTGGCGCTGCCAGAGGCCTCGTCAGACCACTGCCCGACCCAGGTCAGGATACAGCAGCCAGGGGGCGGTTCGGCAGTAAACAGCGGGTGCCGATAGCCCCAGCCGATCGGGGAGGGGGCGGGAATCGGCCTCGGCCGAATCCTGTTCCCTGCTGATTGGCTGAGCCGTTACACGTTCTCCTCCAACTTCCACCAGCAAAATAGCTGGCGGAATTCCAAGGAGGCCAATCGGCCCCAGCCGCATCTACACCCAGGGAAAGGGAAGAGCATCCCCTTCCCCGAGTAGACTTTCCACCGCGGGGAGCCTGCCCATGGTGGAGCTCAGGATCCTCAGGATTCGGCGGCCAGCCCTGGGCCACCCAGTGGATCCTTACATGAGGTTTGGGCTATGTGTGAAGTAGTTTTGCATCACTTGGAAATTTGGTAGTGGAATCCTAGAATCTTCACTCTGAAGATACATCCCAGGAGCTGCATATGGTAGTGGATAAGAATGTGTGTTGGAACCTCCCTTGTCCAAGTCTTACCTCAGTGGTCTAAGGCCAGCCTCAGTGCAATTTGGACCCAATAATACTAACATACTTTGGAGGACTGTTGTGAGAATTACTAAGTTAGCTTTTGTAAAGCAGTATAAAAAATTCTAAATACTGTTATTTATACACTGGCCATACTTCTTAGTCATGTTTTCTCATTTCTTTGCCCTTCCTTTTTGCAGGAAGAGTGCATAAAGAAACGTAAAAGAATACGTATTATTTTGATGAAAAGCATAAAGGATGTCATACCAGCAGTCCTCGACAGTTGAACTGGCAACTCTTTCGCAGCATAAAGAAGACATTACAGCTGTCAGCCAAAGGATCCCCTGCTTCTTCCTAACACTGCAGCATCCAAATTTAGGGCTAATTCATGACCTCATTTCTAAAACTACTAGGAAACACACAAGGCAGCATTAATCCTCTTGTGCTGCTGCTATCTGCAGTTTAGAACCCCCTGCCTACTTCCATCATGTCTGCCACATATTTTAATAGAGTGCTCGAGAATGTCCCATGAGACCTACTTATGGTGGAAGGCTTAAGATCTCCGTTCACAATCTTAAGGAAAGACATTTTAGTCTTAGGGTAGATTAAACCCCCAGGCTAAAAATAATAACATGCAGCTGTGGATTAAACCCCTTGATTAACCATACATAATGTCACAATCTTCCCTTCTAATTTTCAGTTGTGGTGGCATGGACCATTGCATCTAACCCCTCGTGAGTTTTGCACAGAGGAAAGAAAAAACACAAACATGGGGCTTCATAGTTGTACAATTTATTAGTTCCTATATAATCCGGAGACATGTTTGCAATGTTTGGCTTCAAATTAAAGGGTGATAGCATAAAATAAATCTATGTAAGAAGAAGTTAGTTTCTTGTTATGGATACCTATAACTGCATTCCCCCCCCCCCAATATCTCTAGAGGTACATTCAAAATTTTGATAAAGTGTCAGCACTATTTTGCGTGGGTTTGCATGGGTTTGGGGTTTTATAGGGGGGACACTTGGTGAATTTGAATAAGGAATAGTGGAGATTGAAGCTTGTATCATCCATGTTTGCCTTCATTAACTGTGTGATAAAACTGAATCTGCACTATGAATAATGTTTTTCCTCTCTCTACCACTGAGTATATTTTATTTCACATTCTGCACTTGTTTCTCCTTCACTAATATTGATGGAAGATCCTACAGGCTATGAATTCATTATATGCATAGATATTTGTTGAGTGAATATGTGTGAATAAGTTTAGTGCTCATGATTACTGTCTACCAAAAATAAAACAACTCCTTTCCCCCTCCCTACAGGCACTTCTAGGTGTGGGGAAAGCAAAGGCTTTTGTTCCTCTGCCTAAACTGGAGAGATGTTTCCCTTCGTCTTCTAACCTCCTAATAGAAACTCTAGACTTACAACACGTGTGCTCCGCAGGCGGAGGGTGCCGTAAACGCACCGTCAAGCACATTTTCGGCACCCTTGGAATAAGGCACGCAGGCCAGCAGGCCTCTCTGCCACTGACCCAACCTGCAGCCACCGGAGCCAAGGTAAGGGTTGTGCCGGTGGGTGCAGGGGCGGGCTGGACAGTGATGGAGGGCAGCCGTTGGCCGAGCTGGCCTGGGAGGGGGCGGGGATGTCAGCTGCGATATCCCCATTCCTGGAGAGGCCCGGGAAGGAATGAGGATCCTGCTTTTGGCCCTATGGGCCGGCCACGGATCAGGACTTGGTTGCATGTTGAAGCAGTCAAACAACCAAGCTATTCACACCAATAGCATCAGTGCTACAGATGCATAACCACCCCATTGTCCAACTTGAAGTCAAGTTGACATTTTGCACTTGTTCCAAGGAAATGCCTACAAAAGCAAAGCCTTTGTGAATCATCAATTTCAATGCTTGCAAAAGCTCAAATATGCCCACAAAAGTCAAGCCTTTGCAAGCGTCAATGATTTGCTAAGACTCACAATGGTTCAAATGAACAAAAACAACCACCACCTGCTGTTCACACTCTTGAGGATGCGTTTGAGCTCAACTTGATTCTGCTCACAAATGTTTGAGCACCAGAGTTCAATATTTCAAGCTCTCCTGGTAAAATGCTTTAAATTTTACACCTGGCGCAGGTTGGTAGAGCGACAGTCTCATATATGCCTGAAGATCTGAAGGACGGCAGTTCGAGACGGCCGGAAGTGTCTGTGTCTGTTGGAGAGCTGCCGGCACACCGAGCTGATAGGTTGCAGAGCCTCTGTGGGGGAGTGGAACTGCAGCTGCAGCACTTGAGTGAGAGTCAAGGTTGCCTGTCAGTCGAAGCGTGGTGAGGCTGGACTGTAAAGGAAACCACCTAGAATGAAGGGTTCTATGCAAGGCTAGAACATAGTGTATTGTAAAAAAAACAACCTTGGGGTTTAGAAAGCCTGCCTATGTAAACCACCTTTGAATTAAAGTCAGAGGAGAAGTCCGATGACCAAAGAAAAGGCGGTATATAAATACTGGTTTATAATAATAATAATAATAATAATAATAATAATATGTCTCTAATCATTGCACAATTGAGCATACTCTATAGCAGGGGTGGCTGCTGCCTGATGCTGACTCCAGCTGGTCACTGTTGCAGTTGTATGTGCCCCCAAAAACCCAGGCCGAAGAATCCAGCCCCTTATACCTCATCACTATGATCCTTTCACACAAAACAGGAAGTACAGAAAATGTTGGGAGCTCCCAGAATTTCCTGCACTTCCCGTTACATTTAAAGGGACCATATCAGGAAAGAGCAAAGAGAGTGGATATGGAAGTGGATCATTGTGGCTTCATGTCCAGTGGACTGGTGGGGGGCAGTAGCAAACTTAGGGTAAAGGTCACCCCCGCTCCCTTGCCACTCACTGCTTAATGTAAGCCACACCATCTGTTTCATGGATGGGCCAGCCATACTCCACAGGTTGTGTGAATAAGTGCCTTAAGCCCACTTATTTCAAGGTGCCATTTAAATAGCAAAAAGTGTACTTAATTGTAAATGCATTTATAGCAGGGTGCCAGTATCCAAAAAAGAGAAAACTATGTATTGTGGTGGGGATCCAAAGAACAGTACAACTAGCTTTACATAATCAAGAATGTTTTCACCCTGTGTTTCTTGAAAACCAGCTCCCGTAAGACACCATGCTTAAAACTGAGGGTATGTTCAAAATGGGGTTGTTTGGGATAGAGCTTCAGAGAGCATCTACTCTTAAAAATCTCTTCATGAAAGCTGCTGTAATGTAGCAGTTAAGAGACTTTCAGTGCAATCCTGTGTAACTTTGCACCGGTGTAACAGTAGATGCACCGGTGTAAGTGCAAATCACACTATCATAAGTGCACTTACACTGGTGCATCTACTGTTACACCGGTGCAAGATTACACAGGATTGCGCTGTGAGGGCCCAATCCTATCCAACTTTCCAGCGCAATGCAGCCCTGACTGAGGTAAGGGAACAAACGTTCCATTACCTTGAGGAGGCCTCCATGACTGCCTTCCCCACTGCAGGATGCTGTGCATGCCGTGTTGGCACAGCTGCATTGGCACGGGAAGGTTAATTTGGATTGGGCCATGAGCTGCGAATTGGAACGTTCCCAATTCAAATCTCCCCTCTACCATGAACTCACTAGGTGACCTTAAGTACGCAACCCCTTCTCAGCCTCAGCGCCCCAGGTTTTATATGGGGATAATAATGCTTACTGACCATACAAGGTTGTCGTAAGGACTACATTAAGATAATACAGGTGAAGCGCTTTGCACGCTCAGAAAGCACCATACAAGTGTTAAATATTATTAAAGAGGGTGAAAAAAAAATCACTGAGTATGCCTAAAATAGCTCTTTGGATCCCAGCCAGCAGTTCCAGCTGCTATCCTATGCTCTAGAACAACAAAACACAGGTTTAAAATATGTTCATGCTTAATGTGCTTTGCAGAATAAAAATATTATTCTGGGCTTTGCTTGGAGAGAAGTATCAGTAATTATCTCAGACAATTTCTGAAGCTAGGCAATGCTTCCATTATTGTCTGTTTAAAAGTCCAACCCCCCACCCCCCAAATGTCTAAAATGGAAGTCCACTTCCATTGCGCTGATGCTATTGGGATGAATTTTCATCATCACTCAGCTGCATGACAAAGTAGCTATCATATGCTATTATAACGAGCCCCATGGAAAAACACGGCTTGGCTGACAAATTAGTGGTGTTTGGTGCTAATATTACTAATTCAACATTTGGAAGAGTTGCTCTCTGGGGAAAAAGAACATGCTGCACAAGTCACCAGAGAAACTAGGGAGATGGTTAATGGGTGTTGGCTGCACTACACAGATTGTGTACAATGCTGTTCACACGGCCACTGACATAGTGCCAATAGATGTGGAAGTAATTGTCAACAAGATATATTGTTTCTTTCATGTTTAGTCAGTTAGAGACAAAAAGTTGAAAGAGTTCTGTGGAGTTCAGCGCAGACTTCTCTTGAACCATAGCAACGCACACTGATGATCACTAATGCCTTCTCTAAAAAGAACAGTGTATCTTTGGAGGCCTTAAAGCCATCCTTCTTGTCAGAAGGAACATCTCTCCCACTATTCTCAGTATTTTTTCTTTCTTTCTCAGATCAATAGCATGGGCTTGGCTTTAGTTCTTGGCTTGCAAATGTGCAATGTTTTGTTTGTTTCAGCAGCCAAGTTGGACATGGAAATGGAGAGAGTTTTTAAGTAGGAGAATAAGGCACAGGATCAGAATGATTTAAAAGATGACAGCTGACTTGAAAAGGCCTCGTTTGAAGCATAAGGACTCAGCATGTTCAAAAAATGTATTGGTAGTGACATAGCTAAGGTATGGCAATTAGGGCACATGCCCTGGGCGCCACTTGAAGGGGGAGCCACTGGGGAGGTGACAGCAGTGCCTTGCCACAGAGGAGGCGATCTGGCCTCCAGCACGGGATCTGGCCTCCAGCACGGGAGTACAGTGGTGGTGGTCTTGCAGTCTGGCCTCCAAAGGAGAAGAGTGGCTGGATCGCGGGGCTGCTACTGCCAGCGCCTCCTCGGGAGAGGAGAACCTGGAAGTGACATCACGGTGTCATGGCCCTGGGTGCCGTGGCCTCTAGGTATGCCTGAGATTACGTTTTGGGGTGTGTGCGCATGCGTGTTTTCAAATGCTAGTGTTCTATAGCAACAAGCAAACAAAAATAAATAATTAGTATTAATTTGAAAATATTAATTTTTCAGCATTAAACAGCAGCATTAAACACCAGTCCAAACTCCAAATGATGAAAAACAGCATTCATTAAAAAGCCTTGCAGAAAAAGCCCTGCTTAAAAACGAGTGAAGAGGGAGCCTGTTGTATCTCTTGGAGAATACTCCAGAGTTGTGGTGGCACCACTGAAAAGGCTCTGTCCCTGATACCATCAATCAGTGGTCATTCAACAGTGGTCCAGGAAGCTCCTTCTATGCCGATATGCCATGACGGTGTAGCACTTAGGAGAGAGAGAGAGAGAGAGAGAGAGAGAGAGAGAGAGAGAGAGAGAGAGAGAGAGAGAGAGAGAGAGAGAGGCCCAGACAGAACATGCACTGGAATTCAACACCTGATGAAACTGGAACACACTTGCCTTTTGTTCTTGCTTTGCCACTTTTGATTTTAAATCTGAAAATAATGTGTAGCTGAGAAGTCCTACTGTGGAAATGTTTTGCAGGTCTAAAAGTGTCATTCATGGATGAAAACTGCCCATCCCTCTCTCCAATCCTTTAGTGTCCTTTGCCTGAAATTAGCTGAGCAGTGCGTGGTTTCAAGTTCCATTGTAAAAAGGCGCCCACAATCCTAGCATATATTTTCCATGCGTGCACTATGTGCTTGGCTGATGATGCAAAACATGATATGCAGATTCGCACATAGAGGTTCTCTCGGAGCAGTTGATTTGGACAGATTTCTTCCATTTTCCTGTAATTTGATTCCACTGTGATGAAAAAGGGCAGTTTTCTGGAAGGAGACTCTTAAAAAAGGAATGGGTCAGCTTGTAGGCAATCATGCTATATTATAAATACATCCATCTGTCTACGACCAAATTTACACATTGTCTATTGTACTGCAAAGCACTGTGAATGCTGCTTGGATATTCATTTTGTATATTGTCTCGATCTTGACCAAACTGGTAGAGAAACTGGGTTAATCTCACTTTCCCAGACATGTGTCTTCATTCAGAAGTCCCATGTGCATTGTGATGCAAAATCTCTTATGCAGTCTTCCCTTTTCATTTCAATGGAGAGGGCAACTCAGCTCTTTTGCAGAAATGTGTGTGCAAAGCTGGTCCTTCTGGTGAAATGAATGGCAAAGTTCTTGCAGACAAGCAACCCCCTGTTTGTCTTTGTGATCCCACAGTGCGTTAATGGAGTGGGGGTAGCAGCCTGTTCCAATGGTCCACCTCATCTTGAATATTTCAGGTTGCTGGTGAAATGTTGAGTGTAGCCTAACGTAGGTTAAGCAACTGAGCAGCAAATCAAGACTTTGAATCTTGCCTCTGCTATGAACTCAATTGGTGGTCTTAGGCAAGTCTCACCTGCTCAGCCTCAATATTCTCATCTGAATTATGGGGATAGTTAAACCCTTACGGATCGTCATAAAAATTGTGTCAAGATAACACAAGTGTGAAACACTTTCAAAAAGTGTAATACACATGCTTGTATTGTGATTGCTGAAAACCATATACCGTAAGTACCTGCTCCACACAACTGGTATATTTTTGCATCATGCAGAGTATTTCCTCAGAAGAACAGACTGTGGCCTTAATGTCAAAAATCTGCACAGTAAACCCAATAACTGTCTGAAATGTTTATCTGGAACAAGGAAGTCTTTTAAAGCAACTCGCTATAATCATTACAAAAAAACCTGCTTTCTTCGCAAAAGATAACCTTCCTTGAATTTCTGTTGGCATTTCCAGGCACTAGTGCACCTGTTTCCAAGAATTATCTGTGTAACGAAGGACATCTGGGGAAAGGACAAAAGGAGTGTGTCAGGAATTGAAATAAAGTGGATGGGTGATGGTAGTCAGGATTGACTGGGATGGCAACTGCTGTGAGCTATCCTAACAACTGGGAGGAAATAAGCATGTTGGACAAGAAATCCATTTATCCCAGCATTATTTACACAGCAAGTCAAAGTGTGTGAATTTATTCCCTTACTGTGGATAGCAAGCAACAGGGTTGGAAATCTGAACCCAAATAGTGTTGAATGTTTGTAATTATCAATGTCCCCCCCTTCCCAATGTTGTTGATCCTTTTTGCAGCTGTCTAGCGGAAACTGAATGCTAAAGGATGTATCATGCACCTTAACAGCTTCCTATAACTTGCCAAAAAAACAAAACAAAACAGCCTTAGGCAAAATAATGAAACGATGCAAATATGTTTAATTTGCACTCATAACACAAGTGACAGAATTCAGTTTTTCTGAGTGCAGAATTTGTGCTTATTTGTGCCTTAGCAGGTTTATGTGTACCTTGCACTTAAAAAAGGAAGAATCAAAATTATGGGCTAAATAAGCACAAATTCTGCATGGAGAAAAGCTGAATTCTGTCACTTTTATCAAGGTTACAAATTAAACATATTTGCTAATATGCACATCTTATTGTCTGGGGTGCTTTTGTTTCGTTGCTTATTTTTGGAAGGGGCAAAGTCTATGTAACAGACTAAAGACTCAATTTTTGGCCATTGGAAATGTCAGTGGTTTCACTCAACTACTTCTGTGGTTTTACTTCAGAAATTGCCCCGAAGGACTAGTCACAATCGCATTTAAAAACCTGCACTGAATACCACACTCTGTATTTTGTCATGCACTTGTGACTATGACTAATGCAGCTTGTAGCATGGTAAATAGCCATAAGCGGGATTGTGTGAACCATCTCCATCTATAAGTAGACTGTTTATATCAGAGACAGTGGAAGGTCCCAGGGCACGTGATGATTTAAATCATGCATGCCTAGTGATTGTTTTAAGTTTCAATCTGAAATGCTAAAGATAAGTACACATATCATGCATTATGGCATCACTGCTAACAGTATTGAATGCTAGAGGATGAGAGCATAGCAGAGGCTAACTATATTTCCGTGGGGTGGGGGCCGCCACCGCCACACCATGCCCCCTGGGACGTGTGACATCGGCGTAGCGCGCCTTGGCGGTGCAGAAACACCCTCCCCCCCGGCACTTTTTGGCTCCTTTTTGGAGCCAAATGGCACCAGGGAGGGTGGGAGGGCCGAAACACGCAGCCGTTCTCGCTGAGAAGAGGACGTGAGAACGACTGCGGATCCCGAGGAAGACGCGTGCCCTGGGGCCCACCGCCCCAACCGCCCCCAGTGCCATAGTGACATCATTAACGACAGCAAGTCATATACACATCATCATCATCATCATCATCATCACACTCACTCACACACACACACACACACACACACACACACACACACACACACACACACACACACACACACCCTAAATAGCCTTCTGAGGTCATACTAATTTTCTTGAAGCCTCCTAAAGAAGCAAGAGAGTTTGAGACTAATCGCAAAACAAATATGTACTATAGATTGGGGGGGGGGGGATAAACTGTAATCATTCTTCTAAGTGTTAGCAAAACAGACTTACAGATATAGTAGGGAATATTGTCAAAAGCTATCTCTATGCTGGATAGCAATTGTGTCTTTGTTGTTATATGTAATTGCTGATTAGAGCTGGGCTAATATCTGTAGATATTTTCCATGGGTATTTCCAAAATAAATAATTGTTTATAACTAATCTTGCCTTATCTATGTGTCTGCATTTATTCAAGGGCCCCGTGGTAATATTTAACTGCTGATTATGACTCCTTGTGTTCCCCATTGTATGCGTGCGAACACGCAACCGAACAGTGGAAAGGTTAATAAAGACAATGAATTTTAAGTGAATACAGGAGAAAGCAAATATTGAACTCATAAATACGAGTATGGAGACTAGAGATTTGATCTTAAGAGGTGCTGTTTGGAGAATGCTACTAATGTGACCAGTTTCTCCAATCAAGTTCTGCTAGGATCTGCATGCGTATATTATTAATAACAGTATTTATATACCACTTTTCCACAAAAAGTTCACAAAGCGGTTTACAGACAACATTTTTTAAAAGCAGCCACTTACCAGACTTCTCGGGCGGTTTCTTCAGTTGCAGAAGTGTCTGCAACTGAATTTAAAGGGTCTGCGCAAATGAAAAAGCTCTGTCATTTGCACGGTGCCTGTAAATCAAACTAGAAGTCCTGCACTTCCATTTTTGAAGAAACCACATGAGGAACAGGGTAAGGAGTTGGATGATCCTTTTAGTTGGATGACTTGCTTTTAGTGGGCAGAAAGCAGATCAGTGTGGGTTGCATTTGTAGATTTGATCCAAGGCACAGGGCTGTTGTTTATGTAATCAGTCTCAAATAGAATCCTTGGCACATGTTCTTTTACATTGCACATGGTATAATGACCTATGGCAAAACATCCTCAACTCTTTGTTGGTAAATTAGCAAGAGAAGTCTGATTTGGATATAATTCTTATTTTACTTTCATCTACCAACAAATGGACCATCAACCGGTTAGCTATTTTTTTTTCAATTAACCATGGAACACAGAGTGGCTATGGTGACTAACGTTGTGGAACCTAGGTAGAAGGATTGTTGACCATCCATCAGAGGAACAGCCTGCATGACAGAGCACAGTTGCTTAATTACTCCAGCATTCGCCCAGACCACCATTCAGCAGGCCGAATTGAAAAAAAAAAGTACTTGCCCTTATGTTGGTACATGACAGTGTTTGCCAGAATTATCCTAATGTGTGTCCTATCACATCAGAAAACTCCAGGAAGCTGAAGAATAGCTCTAGGCCTAGTAACTGACAAGAGTAGCACAAGTATAAGCTGAACTGAAGGCACAGGCGCTGAAACCCTGGAAAATTAAGTAAGACTGACAGCCAATTAAGTCACTGCGTGGCTTTAAGCAATTAATTGATTACTTAAATCAATATTTAAAACTGAGTACTACAGTCTCTCAACACAGTGCAGTTCCTTTTACAGCACAGTTCATCCTACAAATGCCCATCCATAAAATCACCATAGGAGGTTTTGCTCCTCTGCACTTTCTGAGCTGAGGCAAGAAAGGGGAGCAGCCAGTGGCGTTCTGGAGGTGGGGCGGAATGCTAAGTTCCGCACCGCACTGACCTCTGTTACTCACCGGCACGAGGAGGCCCCACCCCCTCGCCTTCAGAGCCATTCAGTAGGGTGAAGGCAACGCGCAGGGAGTATCCTGCGCCCCACCCCCTTCACCGTACTGAATGGCTCCGAAGGGAAGGGGGCGGGGCCTCCTCATGCCGGTGAGTAACAAAGGTCAGCACAGTGCGGAACTTAGCGTTCCGCCCCACCTCCAGCGACGCCACTGGGAGCAGCACACCTACATAGTAATCAGATCCTAAGGCACGGATGGCCAACCTTTCAACATGAATGCTCTTGGCCCTTTAATGGTTGTATAGGTGAGGGCATTTCAGCAGGTGCAGCTGCTTTAGTAGCACCATTAGCAATTGCAGCTGCCCAGATTCTGTCTTCTACACCAGCGGTCCCCAACGGTTTTTGCTCCGGGGACCGGTTAACACTAAAAATGTTCTCCCGAGGACCGGGGGGGTAGCGCAAAATGACACCCCCCGCGCAGCGTCGCCGTTGGGGGTCCAGGGGGACAGGAAGAATACCGTGTGAGAGCGAATGAGTGAGTGTCCGTTTGATCACAAACATACACACCCCCGGCGGAGGCCAGCCAGACATGTCCTTCCTGGCTGGCCAGTAGTAGGAAAGATGATGTTGGAGAGACTGCACCTGCGCAAACGTCCGGGGGTTGTGATCAATCAATCGAACGAGTGAGCGAGCGTTCGTTCGATCACAACCCCCCCCCCCCCGGGCACAGGCCGGCCAGACGCTTCTTTCCTGGCCGGCCGGCAGTAGGAAAGATGATGCTGGAGAGACTGCGCCTGCGCAAACGTGCTGTAGACACGTCTGGCCGGCCTCCCCCGGGGTGCGTTCGTTCATTCGTTTGTTCACAAGTTGTGAACAAACGCTCGCTCGCACGCGGTATCTTCCTCCCCCTTGGGGTGCACCACCAGCTGCTTTTGAGCTCCGGAGGGGGGGTGCACCGTGACCCCGCGACCCAGTTCCCAACAGGCCACGCCCCGGTAATGGGCCGCAGCCCAGTGGTTGGGGACCCCAGTTCTACACAACTTTTAAGACTGCAGAGGCCCTAATGGTGGAAGGTTGGCCACCCCTGCCCTAAGGAATACTTGTCACAAATCTGAGGTTGAGAAGAGTAGTTTGCCTGAGTGAGTACCCCCCAATAAATACACGAGGCATGATAAAGGAACAGAACCTGGGGTAGTCCACAAATGGTCTGAGATTAACCTTTGCTGCCCATCTGCCTGAGGAAAGAAAGGAAAAGTGGGCCAAATCGGCAAACTGGCAATCCTACATACTACAGCCAGTCAATATGATTTTTATAGCAGCAGAGAGCAAGAGAGATAGCGGCAAGAAAATGAAACGAACGGTTAAAAAGCCAGATAGGCCTCAGATGTGGCAATTTGAAAATTTAGACAGCTGGCTCCAGTCTGATCTTTATTTTTAGCTTGTGGGGGGGGGGAAGCAATTAAATGGTTAATCACACAGGCTAATCAATTAATTCCTTCAGCCACAGTGTTAAGAAATCATCTGGTACCCAGGCTAGGGCCTGAGCCCGGCACCATGACAACTTAAACACCGCTCTAAGTAAATTGTAAAGCAATACAAGGATAAAGCTTGGTGTTAGCAGCAGTAATTTTGGAGCGAATCAGGACAAAGGGGTTAGCCAAATGCTGAATATAGGTCTTCAGTTGCTAGTCTTATGCTGAAGCAGTTATGCATGATGCATACAAAATGAAGAATGTAACCCGACTATAGACGATTACGTACATAGACAGAGAGAAGATTGGTGTTAACTTTGGTTTATTGCGGGTTGTGCCAAAGGATACCTTCAGTTCAAAATCTATCAGACCAGTGCATCAAAAATCACCTTTTACATTGGTCAGCTCAGTTGCTAAGGTTTCAATGAACTGGAAACACAGGATCATCGCGAAGTGCCTAGGGCTTTGCTTTGACTTTACACAGGCTAAGAACTCTTTTCCGTGGGGCTGCGTCATACAGAACTAGCCGCCCAATCCTAACTACTTGTAACTATCTGGTGGGCGGCCCAGGGCCGCTTGCCAGACCTATCTCCGTTATTGGCCACTCTGGAGCGGCCCGGAGGTCTACTTGGAGCTCAGACCACCCCCACGTCCGACGGAGCTGGACTTATCTC
Source organism: Plestiodon gilberti rubricaudatus (assembly GCA_026170595.1). Taxonomy (NCBI): domain Eukaryota; kingdom Metazoa; phylum Chordata; class Lepidosauria; order Squamata; family Scincidae; genus Plestiodon; species Plestiodon gilberti. The sequence goes on along the minus strand of JANXHW010000004.1, from coordinate 136,125,313 downwards.
CTCTGGCAGCCACAGGGGTGATCCGACATCGGAGTGAGGACGGCCGGTCTCCGTGCTAGCCGCCCTTACTCCCGAGTCGTCATGAACGTGCTTTACGGCTTGTTCCGCCGCTCGATAGTTCTGTTGGATTGCGCCATAAAAATGACAGGTTTGGCTTTACTATCAAAAGAGCTGAAGAATTGCCTGTTGTGGATTATGCTCCACATTACAGAATGCCCATCACTGATCGACGGGCTGTGGATCAGAAGGGTCACTTTTTAGTAATTACATGTAATCACATGGAGGGGTGGACTGCTCTGACTTGAGATCGTGGTGTGTGTGTGTGTGTGTGTGTGTGTGTGTGTGTGTGTGTGTGTGTGTGTGTGTGTGATTTAACACTGTCCCCTTGCATCGTTTTCTTGCCAAGAATCACCTCTCCCCCCAAAATAGCTACCTGGGTAGCAAACAGGGCAAACCCCAACATTAAGGAGATTTTTTCTATTTAGGAGAGGAACCTGTCATTTTGTTTACATTACTTTATACATCTCCATGTACATCATCGATAGTGGTATATAAAATACTGAATAACAGTGATGTAGTGACCAACACTGTAAGCTGTGAGCCAAGAAGTCCCCAGTTCAAATCTCACAAAATGGTCTTCGGTAAACCAGCCTCGCTTCTGTAGAATGGGGATAACATATTGCATGACCCTACAGGACTTGTTCTTTTTCAACAGGCAGCGGCGTCACTAGGGCGCACGCTGCCCTAATGACCCCTGTGCCGCCTGACAGCAGGCCGGCAAGGATGTCTCCGGAGCTGACAGCAGCGGAGCCTCCGCTGCTGCCGGCTCCGGAGACATCCTCGCCGGCCGGCTGTCTTGGGCAGGAGGAGGCCTCGGAGCATCCGCCCTCGGCGGAGCTCCAAGGCCTTCTGAGGGAGGCCCGATGCGTGACGTCATATTTATAAGGTTTCGCGCATGCGCAGTACGTTTCTGAGGGCAAATTTGCCCTCAAACGTTCTGCGCATGCGCTAAACCTTGTAAATATGACGTCGCGCATCGGGGTTCCCTCAGAAGGCCTTGGAGCTCCACCGGCGGATGCTCCGAGGCCTCCTCCGAGGCGTCGCTGGAGCGCGGCGGGAAGGGAGAACCGCCTGCGCGCGACGCGCGGGTGCACGCGTGTGACCGCGCGTCACCCATCCGCGCGTCGCCCCCAGGCGGTCCGCCCTTCCCGCCGCGCTCCAGCAACTTTGATGGCCATTTTCAAACATGCACACTCTTCCTCCTTCTTCTGGGTGGCCACATGAACAGTGGCAGCATTCAGCAGGTACAAAAAGAGTGTGCAAGGGTAGCACTAGCACAGCTAGACATGTCCAAAGTTCATCTGGCAGAAAAACAAACATAAACACACAGCCCAGTCCTATGATCTGCATATTTTATATGGTAGAAAGAATGCTAGCATTATATCTTGTTGCACTGGTGTCATTCCCACTCTTAAATTTATCCAAATATTATTTGCCTAGACAGTACTAAAGGATAACCTTTAATAAGAGAATGTATCCTGTAGGCTCTCTTCCTCTGAATGAGACACAAAGATTACTCAAACAGTGCATTTTTTAAAAGGGAAGTTTTCATATGCTGGTAGGGCAGTAACTTTTGCTAATGTGAGGCACTATGAAACTAACTAGCTAATATCTATGATTATTAAAAAAGTTTACAATATAGAAGACTTTCTCAGTGGAGAGATTTCACTTCAGAAGAAAGCTCTTTATGCTCATTTTGAGTTTATAACCTCTGCAGGAGGGAGCCTGTTTCCTGTGGAGTTTATAATCACTTCAAGGGCAAATAGTAAAGCTTCGAGGCACAATTGGTCAGATGGGCTACTTTGTGCTATGAGAGAAAAGGACAGAGACAAATAAAGGGGAATTACTGCACCACTATAATTCTACATATAGCCTTTTGCAGGTGGAGATGGCTTTCGAGATCAGCAAGATGGTGAAAGTTCTGAGATATTCTGTCTTATGCAGTCGGGTCCCTCTGTGTATTTTTAGTGGTATGGGTACTGCTGCCTCTATGATTGCTCGTTCACTGGTCCAGGGTCTTGTAGGACTTACACACACTAGTTTATCCTGATGATGCTCTTGAAGTTGCCCCTCAGAAGGTCTCTTGCTTGCTGGACTGGCTTGGAAACAATTGCAGGGGTAGTAGCAGCCATAGAGCCAGCCCAGTCCTGATGGCTGAGGTGGCATGCTAAATGTGCCAGCCTCTGCTCCTCCCACTCTCCAATTTTCTAGCTCAGCATTCACCTCTCCTCCACATCACCTCTTCCTCTTTGTCCCCCTCTTCCATTTCTAATCCAGGGAGTGGGAGGAGGAGGAGCAGCAGTGGAGACAAGTACGTGGACAGAGATGGGCATCCCTCACCAATCTGCTGCCTGAGGTGACTGCTTCAGTTGGCCTCATGGATGGGCCTGCCTTGGGCATCCATGCCACTGAAGATACATGTAGAGGACGAAAGGTCTGATCTGGTCCATTTTAAAAAGTGAATTCACTTTGACAGCTGAACACGAGCAGTGAGTTATATGATGTGAGGAAGGCTAATACAAACACAGTTACCATACCATACCATAACCTTTATTGGCATAAACAAAGACACAAAGAATACAATACACAACAAAACATTACAGAACAAACGTCGACATCAAAGACCCCTAACAGCAGTTCACATTCCCTACCCTCCCACATAGTCCACGATACCAACTCACCCCCATAGTATCAAAATTAGATCTCAGAACCCAAAAATGGAAGATTCCGTCAGATTTGAATTACTAGATTCATAATACAAACACAGTTACACCTTTCCTGTTTTCTTTAGCACTGACTCATGATAGCACTCTTTGTTCCAGCGTGATTTGCAGTCATTTTTAACCAATGGGAACAGTGCATTCTGGGCCAATCAGCATCCATTTGCTGTCAATTAGATCGACAATGTCTCCAATAGCGGTTTTTGACTCACTGCTCTATTATTGGGGAATGTATCCCCCATTTCTATTCAAAGTATTGTTGTATTCTTCTGAAGTGGCAATGAAAACAGATTGATGATGATGATATTAACTTTTATAACTGTGAGGTTTTATTTTTTTAGCATCTGTACAGCTCTCCTGAACAGAAAAAAGAAGGAAAATATGCCAAAAGGCATGGACGGTGCATGCTGTAATCATGCAAATGTGATAAAAAGAACAGGCAGGCCAGCAACATTAAGATGTCATCAATGTTTTTATAGCACACATTAAGATGGTACTAGTGACTGCAAGAAAAATATTACAGAACATGCTACCAAAGATCAGGGACACTTTTGTTATTAGGCCTGTGGTAGGAAAAAATAATAATTTAATGCTCTCCTGAAAGATAGGGGTGAAAGCTGGAATGTGAAGTGAGCATTAGTTTTCATTTTCCTTCCCTCAAGCATGTTCAAGGCATTCAGTTGCCTAGCTGGAGGTTTCTTCTTTCACCTTTCCTACGCGTTACTGGAACAGATAAATGAAGGCTGTTCGGTAGTTTCACCATCACTTCCGTTTTCTAGATATAGGAAATATTCCAATTGCAGAGACACTACTAAAAGCAGATTTGAGACCAAAGCATTATGGCACTAGAGGGGATGTTGTGAGGTGGCTTATTTTGGGTGGCTTATAACTTCATGATCACTCATGTTAATGTATTGCTACTGGGGCAGGGAGCGCAATCCTGCCTAAGTAGGATTACGTTCCGGGATCGGCCTGGAGATCTACTCGAGGGAAGGGGATGTTCGTCCCCTTCCCCCAGTGTAACGCGGGGAGGCCCCAATGGGCCTACTCAGATTTCCGCCAGCTGTTTAGCTGGCGCAAGTCCAAGGAGGCTGTATAAAGGCCGCACCAGCACGGGAACGAGTTGGGGATACGGTGGCCACCATTCCCGCCCCCCTGGGACGACTAAGCCAATGGCCCCCCTCCCTCGCCACCCAAACCATCCCTACGCCCGCCGGTGCTGCACTTACCTTCTCTGGCAACTGCAGAGACGATCCAGCGGCGGAGTGAGGATGGCCAGCCTCCGCACCGGCCACCCTTACTCTAAAGTCATCGCAAATGTGCTTTACGGCACGTTTGCGACGTCTTTGTACGCTCGCTCTGCCGGTCCTGCATTATGCAGGATTGCACTCTCAGTTGGGTAGTCCTCTAAATCAGGTTTGATTGGTTATTTAGACATGGAAGTATAATCTAGCACATACTTTCTAAAAAAAAGTGTGTGTGTGCACACATGCATGCGTGCTGTGAGATTATGCCTCAGTTAGCCATGAAAATAATTTCTTTTTATATTACAAGACAAGGCAAGAGGTACATGGTTTTACAAGATGATTTTGTGTGAGCTAGTACACAATTATTATTAAAATAACAGTCTAGTCCCAACGAGATTTTCAAATGGGGACTCTAGACTATTTCTGCATTTGTACTCCAGACAAATGTAACAACAGCTTCCAAAGGGGTAGCTGTGTTAGTCTGTTGCAGCAAAAACAACACCTGGTCCGCAATCCACAAAAGCTTATGCTGAAATAAATTTTTCAGACAAATGTAGTTAGTACTAGGCGGAATACCCTGGAGGGAAAGGACGAAGTGTTCCTATATGAAATTACCCAAAACTACATTATCGAAGTCAGGTCAATTTGCAAAGATAATTACAATTTTAAAAATGCTCCAACTGTTTTGACTAACCAGGTAGGGATGGGGAGGGGACAAGGGGTTGTTGCAGAAAACATTTTTTGTGCACCAGCAAATATATACCAAGGCATTTTAGCTTGAAAAGTTTTGTTTCTGGCTTCATAAATATCTTGTTCACAAGTAACATGGGAAGAGGCTTTGAACACCTTCAGTGCAGAGTTTTCCCCGTATCTTGAAACTTCCAGTCAGAGTAGAGGCCAAATCACAGGAATTTTTTTTGTTTGTTTTGAGTGGGAGCAACTTCTCTTTCTAGCAAACAACTCACCAATGTACAAGCATTGATATGTAACTCTCAGCATCAGAGCCCTGCAGCACAATTTGTTGTGAGCACTGTTAAAAGTGCTGAGTTTGGCAGAGCTTAGCCTATCTCACATACCCTCCAACGTTTCACGGATGAAATGAATATGGACACTCTTGAAAACTTTTAATACCCCTAATCTTCCAGCAAAAATGACTCAGCCCTCTTGTCGTCAGCACCCCCGTCCTGCTTTACACATTGTTGAAGGCTCTTCACCATCTGCTATCAATAAACTCACCCATAACAGTTAACTTAAAAAAGAAATAAAAATAAAACGTTTAATTTTCACAAAGGATCTGATTGTACTTATTATAGAATAGCTGCAATTTAAACATGTTCAGCAATATCTACTGTCCAGATAGGCCAGGTACAGAGAGGAGATTGATGTAAGAGGAGTTTCCTTCTTTGGGGAAGCACCATAGTTCAAAGGTAGAGCATGGACAATATCTCAAGTTCAATGTTTGGCATTTCCAGGTAGGGTTGGGCAAGATACCAGACTGAAATACTGGAGAGCCACTGCCAGTCAGTTTAGACAATTCTGAACAAGATGGACTAACGGTCTGGCCCAGTATAAGACAGGTTCTTATGTTTCACACTGCCCAATCCTATCTCCCACCATTGGCGCTGAGGCAGTCACACTGGTGGAGCATGTACTGCATTCAGTGGTGGTGGTGGGGTGATCAGGAGACCTGCCAGAAGTAAGTAAAAATTGGATGGCCTGATGGTCTATGTGGGTATCCTTGGATCTATATAGCTGGTATAAGTCCAAGGAAAGAAAGAGGCTAGGGCGGGCTGAGAAATGGGGGAAAGGATCTGATGTGTGCATTTGCCCCTGAGATCAGCCCCATCCAGCCCACTCTCCGCCGCTTACTCTCCCCCTCCCCACCTCAAAATGCCCTTGAACCTCCCCCTCCATTCCCCCACTGCCAATTTACCTGCACCTGTGGAGTTCTGAAAAGTCCTATTGAAATGATCAACAATATCCTCTGGAGTGGTAAAGTTTGCTACACAAATAAACTCCAACTGTGTACAGTGTGTGTGTGTGTGTGTGTGTGTGTGTGTGTGTGTGTGTGTGTGTGTGTGTGCATAACGATTGCAGATGATTCTCTAGAGTAATAAGGCTCATGGATGCAAACAACCAAGAAATTCTGATATCAATTTGCTTTGGAAAGCAACATTTTAATTGTACTATGGAAACTTTCATGGCTTGGTACAATTTGTAATGAAGCAGGCATTATGGGTTTTCTAGCCATGTTTATTATTTGAGAAATAAAACTAAAATCGTACTGTCTTCTTAAGAGATTTATCTCACACACACACTCTGGAGATGTGCGTAGAGGCGAAGATGAGTCTTTATTTCTCCTACCAACGTTTCATCCCACACGAGGGACCTTGTCAAGGTAATTCAGCATAACACTGCTGGATGACACTGAGAACATGGAGCTCTTGCTAGCATATGCCAGTAAAAGCCATGGCAACCGTTAACTGACAACGGAATCATCAACCTCTGCTCTATTCCTCCTAGGCTGCAAATATGCTCTTTTCAGGATAGGTAGCCAGATTTTATTGGCAAATGACAGCTCTTGCTGTCTATTCAGAAGACTTGCAGGTTTCCTTTGGGAGATTGAAATAGCCTCCAGATTTAGTCTTTATTTGCTCCTACAACTAAGATAGAGCAAATACTAAGAAATCCCAAAGATCAAAGACCTACGTTAATGAACCCAGGAGTCTATGAAATAAAATGCGGTTGTGGTCGTGCTTACATTGGAAATACAATGAGACCTATTAAAGTAAGAGTACAAGAACACCAGAGAGCGGTAAAATTGTCACAAGGAGAAAAATCTGCTGTGGCAGCGCACGCCCTGGAATCTGGCCACCAAATTGCTTTTGAGCAGGTCCGTTCGTTGTTTTCGGAAGCCAGTCTAAAACGAAGACTAAATCTGGAGGCTATTTCAATCTCCCAAAGGAAACCTGCAAGTCTTCTGAATAGACAGCAAGAGCTGTCATTTGCCAATAAAATCTGGCTACCTATCCTGAAAAGAGCATATTTGCAGCCTAGGAGGAATAGAGCAGAGGTTGATGATTCCGTTGTCAGTTAACGGTTGCCATGGCTTTTACTGGCATATGCTAGCAAGAGCTCCATGTTCTCAGTGTCATCCAGCAGTGTTATGCTGAATTACCTTGACAAGGTCCCTCGTGTGGGATGAAACGTTGGTAGGAGAAATAAAGACTCATCTTCGCCTCTACCCACATCTCCAGAGTGTGTGTGTGAGATAAATCTCTTAAGAAGACAGTACGATTTTAGTTTTATTTCTCAAATAATAAACATGGCTAGAAAACCCATAATGCCTGCTTCATTACAACATTTTAATTATTTTTCATTGCTATATGTTGGAATGAAGAACCTGAGAATTCCATGTTTTCCTATAACAATGTAGTTTGGCAAGAACTGAAGGGATGCTCAGTTCTGGGTGGTCTATAGACTTGATTAAATGGGGCAGGAGAGAGCTTTGAATATGGAAGCACACCTGATAAAAAGCAGAACTAGTGCAGGCCTCAGTGGCCATAGATTGGCATGGATATCTGGAATAACTGAAGCTTCAAATATGAATGCCAAAAAACAATGTTCAGATGTTCACTCACTGTAATGCTTAGCTCAAAGCCACAGTAAACAATGTCAGTTCTTTATAGTTCCAGGAAAAGGAGCCATGATGACCATAAAGGTCCTCTGTCACCATAATCACACCAATTTTCTCCTTCCTCTACCAGAATATGTTACTCCTTAGGTTCAGTTGATGGGGTGACAAACTCAAATAAGTGTCAGCAAATGCTCATAGACCACACCCATAATTTAATGCCAAAATATTATTAGTTTTGACAGGGGAGACATAAAGTAATAGAACTAGAAATTAGAATCTAATATACCCCCTCACCTTTGATGCAGAAAAATATTTTCCTGGTTTCTGTTCATATCTGCCTCCCCAGGTCACAGGAAAAACCTCACATTTGGCAACTTAATATTTCCTCCTTTCAAGGAGAGCATACACATTAGGCTGACTGGGTGCAGGGAGACTCCCAGAGCTAACTCAATCAAGTCTCCCAGGACTCAACGATCGAACCATCAAGGACCATCTAGAAATCTTCTACCCAGCTCAGTCCACTATTGTTCCCATTGTCTTCTGTAAAATGTATATCCAAAGTCTCTCGTTTTTCCTGTATGACTCTGTGACTATGCACATTCTCAGCAACCATGTGATGTTCTGCTTGGAAATGTATAAAAACTGTGCTCACATGGAGCGAAGGGTCAGTGCCCCCTCCTGGGGTGCTGTCCACTGCGCTGCGTAACAATAAACCCATACTTTTTCCTTGTTCACCAGTCTTCCTGGTCCTATTAATTATCAGTCTGCTTAAAAATTCCGCTACACCTTCCTGACCACACTTCTGCATCTAAGCTGCCAAAAGTCAATTCACAAGCATCAGCGATGCTCCAGGCCATGTGGGAAGAGTCCACATGGTGGTTCTTCACATACTAGTACTGTATTATATGCCACATGGAAACTGGGACAATCCTGGCATGGGGAGAAGCAAGGCCAACCCAAGACCTCCTGCTGCCTGAGGCAGTTTGCCAAACACGGTGCCCTTTACCTGGTGATGTGTCAGCTTCTGCTCCTCCGACACTCTAACCCACCACTCTCCTGCTCTTCACAGTTCTGCTTTGTCCCAGTTTCCATGAGGTGGTGGACCAGAGAGGAGGTGGACCAGAGGCGTATCAGGAGTGGATGCTGCCTGGAGCACCGCTCCTGATACGCCGCCCTGTAGGGGGCGGCCCCGCTCCGGGGGCGGCGGCCCGTCTTACTGGGGCGCTCCGAGGCCTTCTCCCCCGGCCTCAGAGCCAGAGAAAGCCCAGGAGCGTCCACCACGACCAGTGGACAGGGCTTTCTGAAGGCGGAGCACTAGTTAGCCTTTTTTGCACATGCGCAACGTAAACCTAACGTAAATGTTTTGCGCATGTGCAAAAAAGGCTAACTAGCGCTCCGCCTTCAGAAAGCCCTGTCCACTGGTCATGGTGGACGCTCCTGGGCTTTCTCCGGCTCTGAGGCAGGGGAGAAGACCTCGGAGCGCCTGCCCGCGTCACCGGACGGGCGGGCGGGCGAGCGAGCGAGCGCTCGCTCGCTCAGTGGAAAGACTGGGGCGAGTGGAGCAGCGCCGCCCGGCACCGCGGTGCCGCCTGGAGCCGCTGCTCCGTTTGCTCCAGTCTTTCCACGCCTCTGAGGTGGACTTCCAACAAGGAACAAAATGATCTGAGGAATTTATTTTTTAAAAAAACATCTCTATATGCCTAGTGAATTTTGGTGATTTGCCTTCTTCAAAGGCACAAATACAGTTTCTTCTAATAGTGCATTTTCCCACAAAAATGGGATGATCCCAGCAAGTCCTCTGCCCCAGAGTGCTGAACATCTCTTTTCTAGATGCTCTGGATCTTACAAATCCTGACCTGGTACCCCCTGTTTCCCTAAGGAGCGCAGCAGTGTGGCCGCACATCTCCCAGTCGATCTCCGTGCAGCACAGAGCTTGGCAACCTGGAAGTTCGACGATGATGTGATGACATCATCACTGAATGCCTGGAGGTGGTGTCGTGACATGTCATGATGCCCTGCAGCTGTGAAAGGGGCCCATCAGTGCAGACCCCTTAGGGAGCGCAGCTGGAAGCCCCCCAAAAACAGGGCACTTTTGCTTATACGTATGACCGTTGAGTTGAACTGGTTCTCTGTGGCACATGTGTTGAGAAAACACTGGTATTCTGTTCATCATTAATTTCACACACACACACACACACACACACACACACACACACACACACACACACACACACACACACACACACACACATTTTATTTTCAGAGACACCCTCAGTTTCCACTTCAGAAGGAAATGAAGCCTAAGAAGGACCCCAATAATATAGTGTAATCTCATAATGTAATACAGTATTTAATCTACTTGCCTAATTAGTTTGAATCATACTTTATTATTAAATCATTTATCTTTATAATCTTTAATGAAGGATGTAATGAACTCCGTACATACAGTGTACCATTTTAAACTAGTTATCCTAAATACTTAGCTCTTTATTATTTATTTTATTTTTAGCATATTTGGCTTCAGGAGACTATTTTCATCATTTAGATGTTACAGAGAATGTTCAAAAGGTGGTGAATATTGACATTCACATGTGGATGATGACAATCTCAGATTAATTTTGTGTTAAAAAACAGATAGGTATATTTTGCCACTGTTTGTACATCTACTAATGAATGCTGCCAATCACATTTAGGTGATTGTCAAGTGTTCTTAAATGTGTCTTTTTAATATTTCTAAAATTGGTCTTGGATTGTCAACATTCTCTTAGGAATGTTGATGTTTACCATATTTTGACATATACAAGTAATTGTCAGATCTTGGGAAGCTATAGCAATTAAGCATGCCCTACTTCCTTCAACATTTGCACAAAACTTTCTTCAGAAAGAAAAAAATGCTTAAAATTTTAGAAAAAAAAGTTATAACAGGGCAAAAACTGTGATCTCTAACTGCAAAATTAGAGACAGTGCCCAGTGCCCAGTCCTAACTAACCCACCCCACCGATGCAGCCGCGTCAAGAGAGCTTGCGGGGCAGTCATGGAGGTATCCTCATGGTAAGGGAGCTTTTGTTTCCTTACCCCGGGGCAAGCCTTCGCTGCCCGAATGGGTCTCTTCGGATTTGCGCCGCCATTTTTCTTGTTCAGAAGCAAGGAGAGTAAGGGAGAGGGAAGAGGGAACAGGAGTAGGATCCTGGTACATGCTGGTGCCACCGGGATCCACCCCTACAGTGATATGAATTAAATTAGTTCAATTGTGCACAATTCCTATCCCCTCTATCAACTATTTTTTTTAATCAAGAATGTCGGTTCAGATTTTTGAAAAACCTCAAATAAAAATATTGCTTTTCAAAGCTGCATGAAATGCTTCTTGTGGAATAGTGGTTTGGAGATGTTAGGCAATGTGAGTATTAAAAATAGGAAAGAAAATGATCGTGAGTACTCAGAGGCGTCGCTCCGGTGGGGGCCGTACTGTAAGTTGCAAGCTGCTTCACTTTGCACCAACACTCAGTCAACATGTCACAGGTCCACACTTCATTATGCTTCTAGGTTGTGTGAATTAACCCCCAGCGTCAGAATGTGGCATCACTAGAGAGGTGACGTCTTCGTGTGTGTGTGTGTGTGTGTGTGTGTGTGTGTGTGTGTGTGTGTGTGTGTGTGTGTGTGTGTGAGAGACACCACTACTGGCCAAAATTGTGAAAACCTTTTGAAAATTTGTATTTATGAATAATACTATAAAGATATATCATTGGAAAGGTAATTTAATGCAGAATGTACTAAAACAGACTGTGTTGAATTATCTGTATTCTAACAAACGTTAGAATACCGTTTAACCGGAAAAAGAAAACAACTGCCTTATGTACCCAAAAGTGGATTTCCGTAACTCAAAACTGACCAATGAGACTGATTGTTCCAAAAGCCAATGAGGTGTTATTATGACACAGGATGGAACCAATAAGATGTTAGTATGAGTCCACTCTCATTTCTGTGTATCAGAGCTAATTCAGTACTAGAACTCTAATTCAGTTGTGTGAATGTCATCAAGTTGGCCACTGGTTTTTTGTCGGTTACTGATGTGTTGGGTTACCAGTACTGTTATATATTAAAGTAAAGTTAATGGGGGTGACACCATGAGTTACAGCACCAGGTAACACCAACCCTTGTGACACCACTGGTCAGAATAAATCACTACTCTTCAGCAGACCTTTGAACAGCAAATGTCTTCCTTGATTTCCCTTCTCAGTAAGGAGAACCTATAAACCCCCCCACACACACACACACACTATTCCTTGAATTCATGTAGTTTTGTCTGAAGGATTGGCAATGGTCTAATGGAGCTGACAATATACTCTCAAATTTAAGCATGGGCTAATAATGATTGTAAATGATTGAATGTCAATGGACAAGGAAAGTAAAATCTATGAAGAAGCAAATGGGTAGTGAAGACAAGTGCCTGTTATGCTGACATGAGATACAGATTTTCACCTATGAAGGGCAAATCAAATGAAGCTACGTTATTTAACTATAGTAATCACAATATTTCATAGCACAATAGCAAATAAAGTTTACTATTTGTATTTAAAACGCAAATAAAGTTTGCATTCGTGCTTTCTGTTTTAAATACAAATGCCATTTGCTCCTGCTCCCCCACCTACATATTAGTGTGATCTAAACCATGGTTTATGTTGACACTATTGTGCATTTAATGAACACATATCAAATATGCATAGCAAATAAATACTATGTTCCACTTAAAACCCATTAGAAGCATTTATTTCTCTCCCATGCACATTCACAGATGTGCATGTGAGCACGCACACTCACACACAGTCACTAGCTGCTTAAGTATACTAATATACTGTTCAAAATATATTTCTCCTCATTAACATGCATATCACTATAATGTAGCTACCTCTTGGTCCATGTTTTCCTCACCCTGGACATGAAAGAGAAATCTCGATCATTGGTATCTCTGTGGTGGCGGCTATGCTCCTGCTTTCAACAAACAGTCCAGAATAGCACTGGACTTGTTTCTTACTGGGAAATCTACTGATTAGCTTCTGGCAGAATAGATCAGGCCCAACTAAAAATCCTTGATTAACTGTTATGTAGAGCAGCATGGTGATGTTGTCTAGAATGTAAACAAGACAAATCAGACCTGGCAGTGGAGCCTATCTACTCTATGCGCCTAATGGCTCAATCCTGAAGGGACTTTATGCCGCAGGAACAAGAGTTCCAGCAGGAAAAACCACTTTACGGCTGTTGCAAATGTGACAGTGCCAGTGTATGTGGTCTGGAGGTCACCGCAAGTGACAAGTAACTGGGTCCACGTGATGGATAGCGGATGCCTGCCAGAGCAGGTAAGTCCATGAACAGGTTGGGAAGGAAGTGAGGGACTATGGGTGGAACGGGGAGGCAATGGGGTGGGGAGAAGGGTGGATCAGGCCAGGGAAAGGGGCGGATTCAGCGACAGTGGCAGCCATCAAATCCTAACCCCCTTCCTGGGCCCAATCTGCCTTCCTAGGTCAATGTAGCTGTAGTTGACCCATGGCACCTGCTGGGGCTTACTCTGGGGCAAGGGAACAAATGTTCCCTTGCCCTGAAGAGGCCTCAACATGCTGAAACTCCCCCATGGGATACAGTGGAAGCCGCGTTGGCACCCCCTGAATCTCTGCCCAGGGAGTTACATAGGATTGGGCTGTAAGTGTACAGAACGAAATGCACCTTAGCAAGAAGAGAGGCACACTACATTTATGAATGTAGCCGATGACCATCCTGACACAGAACCATTCATCTGTGTCAGATGGTGATGCTTGAACTCAAAGGCTGGACACAGCTCCCCTGGATACTGGAGATGGCACTTTTCTCTTTTTTTTTTTAATATATATATATTTATATTTTATTGATATATTAAAACATAAAAACAATACATATTTCATAAAGTTATAGCAAGCGCGAAGCAATACATCCTACTAGCATACTATTCACTATTTTCTACATACAATTTCCAACTAAGCCAAAACAACACCCACATTCTATTCATTAAATCCGCATATCATCACATCATTCCTCTCTCTCTCTTAAAAAGTCAATAAATGGTTTCCAATTATTCACGAAAAAGTTAACTGACTTTTCCTTAATTAAAATTGTAAGTTTATCCATTTCAGCATAGTCCAAAACTTTCAGCCACCAATCTTCCAGCGAAGGTATCTCCGAATTCTTCCAATATTGTGCATATAAAATTCTTGCCGCAGCTATCATATATAAAAACAAAGTTTGAAATTTTTCGCCTACATGATCCTCCCACATACCCAACAAAAATGTTTCCGGTTTCATTTGGATCTTAATCTTTAAAATCAACTCAATCTGTTTGTGAATTTGAATCCAATACTTCTTTGCTTGAGGGCATGTCCACCACATATGGTAAAAAGTTCCTTCTTGCATTTTACATTTCCAACATCTATTCGTCACCTTCTCATACATTTTTGCTAATTTGCTTGGGGTTATATACCATCTATATATCATTTTATACATATTTTCTTTAATATTAACATTTAACGTAAATTTCAACTGTTTTAACCATAGTTGTTCCCATTGGTCCATTAAAATAACATGACCTACATTTTTCGCCCAATGAATCGTACATTCTTTAACCTGTTCTTCTTCTGTTTCAAACTTCAAAAGCAATTTATACATTTTTGAAATTATCTGGTCTTCAGATTTTAATTGTGCCTCCAATATTGATTCTTCTTCTACAAATCCATATACCTTCTTGTCCACTTTAAATCTCTCCAAAATTTGAGCATATACAAACCGTTGACAATTAAAGTCTTCTTCCATTAGTTTTTCTCTTGACTTCATTATACAGTCTCCTTGTGAAAAAATTAATAAATTTCTGTACAGTAGTCCTTTCTCTTTTGGCACGCTACTTCCACCAAAGTGTGCTTCATATGGTGCAACCCATAATGGTACTTTCTCATAAAATCTCATTTTATATCCATTCCAAATTCTCCATAATGCATGTCTAACATAATGATTTTTAAATTCTAAATTTGCTTTCACTTTATCATACCACAAATACCCATGCCAACCAAATCTCAAGTCAGAGCCTTCTAACTCCAATAATCTTCTATTTTGTAAATACACCCACTCTTTCAACCACACAAAACAACATGCTGCATAATATACTTTCAGATCTGGTAGTCCTAATCCTCCTCTCTCTTTTGCATCTTGAAGAATCTTATATTTCACCCTTGGTTTTTTCCCTTGCCAAATAAATTTAGAAATGTCTTTCTGCCATTCTTTAAATGGTGCATCAGATATAATCACTGGTATCGTTTGAAATAAGAACATCATTTTTGGCAATACATTCATCTTAATCACCGATATCCTTCCTAGTAAAGACAATTTCAATCTTTCCCATCGTAACAGATCTTTCTTAATTTCATTCCATACTTTAACATAATTATTTTGAAATAATGTACAATTCATACTCGTCAATACAATTCCAAGATATTTAACTTTTTTTTCCACCTTAAATCCTGTTTTATTCATCAGTTTCAGTTGATCTTGAATCTTCATATTTTTAGTCACTATTTTTGTCTTCTGTTTATTAACTTTAAATCCTGCAAGAGATCCAAATTCTTTTAATTTACTCATCAACAACTCTATATCTTTTAACGGATTTTCCAGCATTAGTACCAAGTCGTCTGCAAAGGCTCTTAACTTGAATGTTTCTTTCTTAATCTTCACACCATATATTCTTTCATCTTGTCTAATATTTCTATTCAAAACTTCTAACACCAATATAAACAGCAATGGTGATAACGGACATCCTTGTCGCGTACCTTTTTGAATTTCAAATGTCTTAGTCAGCTCACCATTCACTAATACTCTTGCAGTTTGTGTCACATAAATTGAATTTATCCATTTATTGAAGTTTTCCCCGAAGTCCATTTCTTGTAAAACTTCTAATAAAAAAGACCAGTTCAAATTATCAAAAGCTTTTTCAGCATCTATAAATA
The DNA here is from genome assembly GCA_026170595.1 of Plestiodon gilberti rubricaudatus. Taxonomy (NCBI): domain Eukaryota; kingdom Metazoa; phylum Chordata; class Lepidosauria; order Squamata; family Scincidae; genus Plestiodon; species Plestiodon gilberti. The sequence continues at coordinate 136,109,631 of JANXHW010000004.1, read as the reverse complement.
TTAATGCTAATTGCTTATCTATATGTTTGTCAAAATATTCCAACATATCCACAACAATTCTTACATTCTCCCTCAAATGTCTTTTTGGTAGAAAACCACATTGATCTTCATGTATGAATTTTTGCAACATCTTCTTCATTCTCTCCGCTAAAATTGATGTAAATATCTTATAATCATTGTTAAGCAAAGATATAGGTCTATAATTCTTTATACTACTTGAATCTTGTCCTTCTTTTGGTATCAAAGTTATGTTCGCCTCTTTCCATGAATCTGGCATTTTTCTATTTTGTAAGATATCATTCATTGTCTGTTGTAATGGGATACTTATTACATCTTCTAAACATTTATAAAATCTCCCAGTCAATCCATCTGGACCTGGTGCCTTATTCAGTTTAACTCTCTTTATCGCATCTGCCACTTCTCTAGGCATGATCCTTTCATTTAAAATTAATTTCTGATCTTCCAAGACTTTTGGTAAATTTTGCTTTACCAAATATTCCTTTATTTTTGCTGGTTCTACCTTCTGTCTTTTATATAAATTTGTATAATAATTTACAATTAATTTTTGTATATCTTCTTGTTCTGTACATATTTTATCTGTCTCTTGTAACTTAGAAATAATTCTTTTCTCTCTTTCTTTCCTCAGTTTATAAGCTAAAAATTTTCCTGGTTTATTAGCATGTTCAAAATACCTTTGTTTCGCATACTTCATTTTAATTTCTATTTCTTTTGTTATCATCAGGGATAGTTGACTCTGTAAAATTTTAATTTGTTGTAAGACGTTTTTGTCACCAGGTGTCCTCCTCAACTCTTGTTCTTTCTTCTTCATCTCTTCTTCAATCTTTTGAAACTTAATTTGTCTCTTTTTAGTCCATTCTGCATTTTTTTGTATAAAATATCCTCTTATAAATGCTTTACTTGCATCCCAAACCATTCTTACTTCTGTTCCTTTATTCATATTTAACTCAAAAAAGTCTTTTAGTTTACTCTTAGCTTCTTCTATTATCTCTTCTTTCTGTAATAACAGTTCATTCAGTCTCCATCTATAAGTTTTAATTTTCTTCCTTATAGCCAGCGATATCGGATTATGATCTGAAATAGATTTTGTTAAAATCTCTGCTTTGGAAGTTCTAACGGCTATATCCTTTGACACCCAAAACATATCAATTCTTGAACTTGATCCATGTCTCTCTGAATAATGTGTGAACTCCTTAGAGCTCCCATTTTTCTGTCTCCATATGTCCAAGACCCCTAAAGCCTCCACCATTTTAAAAAAACTTTTAGGTAATTTCCCTTGATTGTGTTTTATTTCTTTTTCGGAGCCTTTATCACTCAGCGGGGAGACAACTCCATTCCAGTCGCCCAACAAGCAAAAACTACTATAAGAATAATTTGCCAACAAATCCATCAAATATCTAAAAAAATCCCCTTTTTGTTGATGTGGTGTATACACCCCCAATAGTAACGTTTTTATCCCATCTAGTGTTACTTCCACTGCCACCCCTCTTCCTTTGTCATCTGCAAATATTAATTCTGGCTTCAAATATTTTTTAACATATAAAACCACCCCATTCTTCTTCTTAATATTGGTTGAAAAAAATTCTTCTCCCAAATTTTTCTGAATCAAAAATTTTGTATCTCCCTTTTTTATGTGGGTTTCTTGAAGGCATATCACATCTTGGTTAAGTTTTTTCAAATAATGGAATACTCTTTTTCTTTTTTGCGGAGCATTAGCTCCATTAATATTCCATGATAAAAATTTGTAATCCATCTTTATTATTCACAGCTTGCCATTGCACTGTCCATCCCTTCATCTTCTTCTTCTTCTCTTCCATCCTTGAATCTTCTCAGGAACTCTTTTGCTTTCTGGATTGTATCCAATCTATAGGTTTTTCCATGCAGTTTAAGAGTCACGCCTTCTAATTTTCCCCACCTAAAGACAATCTTCTGTTTCTTCAGCACCTCCACCAGGAATGCATAACTTTTCCTTTTCTGCAAAATTCTCAACGGAATCTCCTTTAGCACAATGATGTGCGCTTCTTCTACCTTGAGTCTTGATTTAGCATGTTGCTGTAGAACTTTATCTCTTATTCGTTGAGAGATGGCACTTTTCTCAATGTGATCCTGGAAATGTTTAGATGCAAAATGTTTAGGTACAATTCTTCTATTAGTTACACATGGATCAGTGGGTTGTATCTTAAGGTGTGCAGGCACCTGCTATCTCCTCCCCACTGCAGTTCCCCTGTGGTACCCAAAAAATCCACTCCCGCATGTTGCAGGATCTTCTGAAGCAGTACGTCATGCATCACAAGGGTGATGCTGAGGGAAGAGTGACTTGTGAAAGTACCTTTTAAGTTGACTTTGTAATCCTTGCCTAACAGGTTCCCAACCAGCATCCCCATGCTGAGTAGCCTCTGGAGATTGCTTCTGTGTCTCCTTGACCAATTCTGAATATCAGTAAATTCTGAAACTGAGACAGAAAAAACCCATTTTTAAATATAATGTAACAGCTTTGCACTCATTTCCTTAGTCAGATGAAGCATTCTGTGTAACTGTGAAGCATGCATACCTATGCATGCACTTTCAGTGCTGATTCAGTAAAAGAGATCAGTATTCTGTCTGTTTTCTTATTTTTTGTCTGTAATGGAATGGTTCTGTTAGCTTAGCTTTAAGAGAGCACAGTTCATAACATCTTTTGTTTTTCCTGTGCAAATACAACAGATGAATAGAACACAGCATGACATCACCATGTCTTTCCCAGAAACACTGGTTTATATATATAGCAATGACTATCCTGTTATTTCTGCTTTGTAACTTCAAGTGCAAGGGAAAAAACACATACATACAAACAATTGCTTCCTTAGCTCAATGGACTTTGAAATGAATACTTACTTCTTCCCATATTCAGCTTTAGGTATTTTATAAAGCCGCTTTGACGCTAGTCTGCCTCGTAATTCAGAATGGGATGTCTTTATAGGCCGCTGACAGTAATACAACTCATTTTGGGTGATTAACTTAACCTCCAGTACTACAAGTGCCTGGTTACATTAGCATATCTTTCAAGGAATAGTTGCAATGCGAAAAAATTGCCCGTAAGATTATTTGCAACTAGGAACCTGTGAAATGTAAAATAAAATTGAAGACTATAAAGTAAAACATCAAAGCCACCTAAAATATTAATAGCTGGTACTCTAAAAAGTAATTTAGAAGATTGCGTGAAAGAGTGAACATTACTAATTTAAAAACAGATAGTGTTGTTGGATAAAATAAAGGACATAGTTTAGAGCAAACAATAGATCATGCAGTTTCACTTTGTACATGATATGAAAAGAATTTAAGAGGCAAGGGCAGCCTTATCAGTTGAAAAAGGCTTGAGGTTGAAATGCTGGCCCAACCTGGCAACCAGAACTATATTAAATATGAAAGCAAAGCTGGCTTACTTTGTCTTGTTTATGCTACACAATTGAAGGAAGAAAGGGGAAAAAAATCTCACTTCTATCTTTAGACCATATTTTGCACTCTAATTAAAATGTGCACAGGACTTCCTGGCAATGAATATTTTTTCTTGCTTTTATCAAGTTCTCTCTAAATGAAAGGTATTGCAGGGCCTCATGAAATCATGTTTGTTCTCTCTCTCTCTCTCTCTCTCTCTCTCTCTCTCTCTCTCTCTCTCTCTCTCCCCCCTGTTCAATAACCACAATTCCCCTCAAAAAAACATTAATAAGATTTTCAGCCCTACCCAGTTCCCAGTTTAATTTACAGTGCAATCCGACTTAATTTTTGTGCCGGTGTAACCAGCGGCGCAGCGAGAACGGGAGGCCCCAGAACTGAAAAGGGATTCAAATCCCCTCCAAAAGAGGAATTCAAAGGGGATTTGAATCCCTTTTCCGTTCTGGGGCCTCCCATTCTCGCTGCGCCGCTGGTTACACAGGCACAAAAATTAAGTCGGATTGCGCTGTTAAGTTCTTATATTTAAACCAGTTCAGTGTGATTTGGGACGAAATCAGTTTTAAACCACACACGTTTTTTGTTTAGGCTTAATTATTTTTCAAATGGTTTGAACACCAGAGCACCAGTCTGCAAAATCTACCCATCTGTGAGCCCCATCCCAGGCTCACGTGCCTGATACGTAAGTCGTCACCATCCCTTGTCTGTCCTCAGGCCTTAAGATAGCCTTCCTGGGGAACAGCCTTTGCAAGAAACAATACGTGGCAGCCCTTCCCTTTATCTTTCCCTTTGTAATCTTCGATGAAGGTAAGAAAGATGAGATATGGGGGTACTTTCATATGTGCACCAGCCATTCGTTGCCCTTCCACTTGCAGTCATATGTGGAACTGCAACATCCTTTCCACACGCTAACAGCTGGTGGATAGCATAGCCATGCATGAGACTGGTTACTAAGACCTGCCTGTCTTAATATTTTGTAAATGTTACTAACATTATTGTATCATTTTTTACAAAATGTTATGCCCCATCTTCCCAACAAGCATGTTACAACAAAATATTCATTAATGTATCATAAAATCTATACATTTATCATTGACTACAATTCTGCTCACCCCCAAGAAATCACCGGGGGGGGGCATTTTTGCCCATTCCCCCTTAAGAACATAAGAACATAAGAAGAGCCCTGCTGGATCAGGCCAAAAGCCCATCTAGTCCAGCTTCCTGTATCACACAGTGGCCCCACCAGATGCCTCAGGGAGCACAAGACAACAAGATAACCTGTTTCCCTTTAGAAAACCTACTTCTAAAGCCAGGAGGTTGCTTATGGCTTGTCACCTGTGATGGTCTTTTCCTCCATGAATCTGTCCAAACCCCTTTTAAAGGCATCTAGGCCAGGTGCCATCACCACATCCTGCGGCAAGGAGTTCCACAGATGAATTACATGCTGGGTAAAGAAATATTTTCTTTTGTCTGTTCTAACTCTCCCTCCACTCAATTTTAGTGCATGTCCCCTGGTTCTGGTGTTATGCGAGAGGGAGAAGAATTTCCCTCTATCCACTCTCTCCATCCCATGCATAATTTTATACGTCTCAATCATGTCCCCCCTCAGGCGCCTTTTTTCTAGGCTGAAAAGCTCCAGACGCTGTAGCCTTTCCTCATAAGGGAGGTGCTCCAGCCCCCTTGCATGAGGCAAGACAATGAACTGGGGCAAAAACCAGGAAATCTCTCACCCAGGAAAAGTCTGAAGTTAACTGCTTGCCTTCAGGAGGCCAGGTAGGAATTTTTTGTTTTTCACATGATTGGCCTGTGGTGGGGGAGGTTTTCTGCCTGAATTACAGACTGTTGAATGGGTGTGGAGCTTTATCCAGATTGGTCACAACTGGCAGGTCTAATGCGGACCAGGGATTAAAAATAGGAAATGGGGTGCACCTTGCGGTAAGGGGACTGGTCAAGGAGACCCAGAAGCAATCTCCAAAGGCTACTCAGCATGGGGGTGCTGGTTGGGAACCTGTTGGGCAAGGATTACAAAGTCAACTTAAAAGGCTGCTTAACCTCTGTGTGTGTGTGTGGGGGGGAGGGTTGACAGTCCAGAACTTCCTTGACCTTTCATGGTTGGAGTAGAGAACAGATGATCTACAGCTTTGGGTCAGGGTGGGAACATTTGAAAGGGGGAATAGACCGTAGTAGGCTGCCTCCTCTAAGATAGGAGCCTGCACTAAACAGGGTGGGACATCAGGACTCACTGCAAAAATAGTAACCATGATCATGACTAGCAGCCACTGAAAGTAATCTCATGGCAACATTTGGTCAAATGCTTAGATAAAAGCAGGAATCTCACTTAGCTTTGCATTATTTCTCACATCCATGTATTTCTACTCTAATTTATTGCGGATCTTAAATAGGCTGACAATGATTCTGCCTACAGCTCGCTACCAGTACATATATGTTACAAGACGTGTGAATTCCATATGTCATAGCCTGATAAATAACAGTGATGTAGACTTGAGTCTATTGACTCGGACTCAAGTCGGACTCAAGTCATGTCAATGACGTGACTCGGACTTGACTCGGCGATTGTAAAAGACTCGAAAGACTCGACTCAAGACTTGGAGCCTTTTACGACAAGTCGAATTTTATTCAGGTTTAAACCCGTTTTCCCCATTAAATAGATAGGGACTCGCAACCAAAGACTTGGGACTTGAGGGCAAAGACTTGGGACTTGACTTGAGACTTGGACCCAGAGACTTGGGACTTGACTCGAGACTCGGAGTCAGAGACTTGATCCACATCCCTGAATAATATGCTCTTTTTGTCTGCTGGTGTGTTGTCATGTATGCCATGGTTTTTTTTCTAAACTGATGTATACATTTGTGACAGGACTCATACACTCTGGGATGACCAATGTAATGTAGAAGAAGAAAAAGAAAAAGGAAAGCATTCTTGCTATCTCGCCCCCACAACTGCATTTTGAATTTAAGAGGAAAAAGACAGCTTTTTAACAGTGACCCCATGCATCAGAGGATTAGTGGAAACTGACTGGAATGACAAATAATAGTAATATTCGCTTTCTCAGACATCACATTAAGAGACTATTTGACTGGAGTTCTTTTAATGAATTAGACACTTTTCACTCCAAATTAAGCTAAAATGTGTAGAGAGAGCATAAAGACTGAAAGCATTTCTCTACTTAATGCAGTGTGGCTCACTTTCCTGATTATGTTTTTGCATAGTCTGTATGTCCTAATTCTGGGGTCTGTCCTGGCCATTTTTTGTGATGCTCAGGTGACAGAGGGCACCTTGAACTGTGGCCTAATTGAATACATTAAGACAAGTGCCATTTGCTTGGAAATCCTATCTTGATTTAGTCATGGTCCACATAGTGCCTCCCACCTCTGCGCACACAGAACCACACACACATTTTCATGGGATCTGACAGAGAATGCACATAAGAAGCAAAATACCAGCAAAATACAGAAGCATGCCATTTTTTTTAACAAGTGAGGGCACGCAGAGATGGCACCTCAGAAGTACAACAGCTCTTGGGTTTCCAGCTCCTAAGAACCACTTCATACCTGGTGATCACCTTTGAAAAATCAAAGGATCTACAGACAGTTCTTGTTATCCGCTAGGGTTAGGTTCCGAGAAAACCAAGCGGATAGCAAATTCATGGATAGTGAAGCATTGATCCTATGGGATCAATGGGGTTAGGTGCAGGGGGAGTTGGGGGTACCTTATCTGAAGCCTCTCCCAGGCATTTCAAAGTGCTCTATGCTGGTCGTGGGCTCCATTTTGAACCTCCCTGCTGCACTCAGGAAGTCTCTGCTGGCTTCCGGAGGCAGCAGGGACATTCAAAATGGCCTCAGCGACTAGCGCAGAGCCCTTAAAAATGCCTGTCTAGTGCTGAATAGCTCATGGGTTGGGGATTTAAAAAGATGGATCTTTTTAAATCCCCGCAGTGTGAGTGGGGCTAGAACATGCACATGTTAGGAGCATGCACATCCTTTCCCATAAGGTGTTCAGGATTAAAAATATTGTTCAAACTGGCCCAATGATTGTCTTCTTCTTAGCCCAGGGATATCTCCCATCTTTCACACCTAACCTAGGTCAAAGGAGCATAGGGTTCCACTGATTCTTCAGGAAGGACAGCCTACAGCTGCTGCCCACCCAGACAAACAGAGGAGAAGAGAAAGGAAAGGAAGTCCCCACATTCACAACATGCTACTGCAGGGAAATAAAACTGAAACCCATATGCACAATAAGTCCACGCTGACTTAAAGAACTTGTCCCCTCTCCCTTCTCTCATTCATCCCACAAGATTTCTATAAAATACACCATTTCAAGATGAACAGTGACTAAGATGATAAATATTTTGACAATCCTCTGATAAATTCATTATACAAATTGAAATGCCATTATTATCATACCATCCAGAATAGAGTGACCAAAATGATTAGTGGGCTGGGGCATCTCCCTTATGAGGAAAGGCTACAGCGTTTGGGGCTCTTCAGTCTAGAAAAAAAGTGGCTGAGGGGGAACATGATTGAGACGTATAAAAGTATGCATGGGATGGAGAGAGTGGATAGAGAGTTCTTTTCCCTGTCACACAACACTAGAACTAGGGGATATCCACTAAAATTGAGTGGAGGGAGTATTAAAATAGACAAAAGAAAATATTTCTTTACCCAGTGTGTAATTGGTTTGTGGAACTCCTTGCCACAGAATGTGGTGATGGCACCTGGCCTGGATGCCTTTAAAAGGGAATTGGACAGATTTATGGAGGAAAAGGCTATCACAGCTTACAAGCCGTGATGGGGATAAGCAACCTCCTGGTTGGAGGAGTAGGTTTTCTCTGTGCCAGGTGGGTGCAAGGGAGTGGCGACAGGATACAGGTATCTTCTTGTCTGTGTGCTCCCTGAGGCATCTGGTGGGGCCACTGTGTGATCCAGGAAGCTGGACTAGATGGGCCTTTGGCCTGATCCAGCAGGGCTCTTCTTATGTTCTTACCCTGCAGAGGGGTAGCCAGGCGCCCCTGCTACTGGGGCGGAAAACCCCGACGCCCCCAGGCTAATTAGCATAATTAATTTGCATAATTATGCTGTTTTAAAAATTGCTGTTTTTAAAGGGGATTTTTAGCGCTAGCGGGGCTTCTAATAGTTTATGTATGCTTTGCGCAACTTACTGTGTGTACTGTGACCCTCCCGCGACGATCTCCAGGGGCGCAGACGATCTTCCGGGGCACAGATTGCTCCTCTGATGCTCTGCAGCCCCTGGCGCGAACTCTGTAAAGCGCCCAGGAGCGCTAGAGTTCACGCATGCGCAGAACGTCGATTGGAAACATTGCCGCTCTGCGCATGCGTGAACTCTGTAAAGCACTCCTGGGCGCTTTACAGAGTTCGCGCCAGGGGCTGCAGAGCATCAGAGGAGCGATCTGTGCCCCGGAAGATCATCTGCGCCCCTGGAGATCATCGCGGGAGGGTCACAGTACACACAGTAAGTTGCGCAAAGCATACATAAACTATTAGAAGCCCCGCTAGTGCTAAAAATCCCCTAAAACTCTTTTTTTAAAAGTGGGAAAAAATCGAAACTTAAGGAGGCTCTCGCCCCCCTGGAGCCTTTCCGCCCCTACGCCCTGGGGCCCACCGCCCCATATCAGGCGACGCCTCTGTTACCCTGTTCTTTACCAATAATATTGTTAGTGATGAAGGAAGAAGACAGGCAGGGTATGAGGTTGCGTGCAGCAAGAAATACCGAGAAACTGAAAATCCTCCTAAAGTCAAGGATGCCTTGGACAAGACACCTATAAACCTGAAGTTATTTCATTCACTTTCATTGACTTGGTATTTGCCATTTTGCAGATCTTTCCCCTGCATGATATGATCTCCATGCTGGATGTTATATGCAGAATCCTGCAATAGGAAGAACTAGTTGTTACTGAAATGCATGGACAACTTGGACAAACTGGAAACAGAAACGTTTGTATTCTGTGATATTTACTCCCCTTTTTTAGTTTCCTAGAATCTGCCAATGAAAATACTAAACCTAATTTGAACCACAGCTTTCCATTGCTTTGAATGTTATCTTGCATTGACTATATATGTGACAAATGTTAGTGATAAGCATCTTTGAACCCTCTTTTGTTCATTTTCCTGAATATGTATTTCTTTGTATTTTTTTCCTTTTCTGGTTTGCCTTTTGATTTATCTGTTTGTTAGTTAAAAAAAATAACAATAAATCTTCTTCCCTTCTTTAAAAAGAAATGATTGCAGAATCTGAAACTGTGTTATCTGACAAGAAATTACAGGGCAAAAAATTCCTCAGGGCAAAAATGCTGTAAAGGAAGATTATTTTCACAAACAGCTGTATTGCACTTCCAGTTGTGAGTGGACGTAATTTCTAGGGAAGCTTTTAGATAGACATTCTTTCTGCAAGGACTTACTAAGACAACTGGGAAGACATTGTTTAGACAATAAATGAACATAATGGGCTAGATAACTGGCAGTCAGTTGTGTGGAAAGAGTGTGGAAAAAGGCTACTTAGAGTTCTGAAAGTTGGCCTTAAACAGATGGAACTATTTTTGTTGGGAAATTATTCACCCTGAACGCACGGGCTTCCACAATTCAGCAGGGACACCAATCGCTACATAAAACAAGAGAGTGTCCCCTTCAATTGTACAAAATGGCTTTCTATGGATATTTTCATAATCTTCTCAGAATTGCTATTTCTTTCATTTCGTAGATATGAAAAGACCGCAGGGCAATTTTACACCTGCAAGATGAGAATGAATAATTCTCTGGTAACACAATATATTCTTAACCAGTTTTTCGGGGAGTGCGGGGCCCACAAGATATCCCTCGGGTTTTTCAGCAAAGTGCGTTAGCAGCGGTAGACAGGTAGATTTGGGATTATTGGCACAAGGACAACTTGAGGCTGTAGTGTGGTAAACATGGGAGAGCAAGACAAGAAGTGCAGACTACAAAAGGTAAACTTCAGCAGCAATCAAAACATTACATATGAAAACCAAACGTCGGCTGCGGCTTGCCTGTCACCTGGAGTTTGTCCCAGCAAGGCCCGATGATGATGGCAGGCCTCTCTACAGGCCGAGTAGCAGCAGGACCACAAGGAGACTGGGCCTTTATCCCTGTGAACCTGATATAAAGTGGCCAGTGGCGTCTTCAGCCCTCCTGCCGCCTGGCGCCCGCCCAGAGCCATAATGCACGGGAGCCCTGATGTACAGGGCCCCAGGCGCCGAGCTTCCGGGGGGCGCTCACCTCGGACTCGAAGCTGGAGCGCGGCGCCCGCCGTCAGCCATAACGGGCAGGCGGCGCTCCAGCTTTTGAGTCCGAGGAGTGCGTCCTCATCGTCTAGGCAACGCACACAGCGCGTGCCCGCAGCCACAGGGTCTGAGCGTGCGCTGCGCGTTGCCTAGACGATGCTGTTGCTCACCTTGGACTCGAAAGCTGGAGCGCCGTGGGCGGCGCTCCAGCTTTCGAGTCCGGGGTGAGCAACAGCGTCGTCGTCTAGGCAATGCGCAGCGCGCGCCCAGCCCCTGTGGCTGCGGGCACGCGCTGTGTGCGTTGCCTAGACGATGAGGACGCACTCCTCGGACTCAAAAGCTGGAGCGCCGCCTGCCCGTTATGGCTGACGGCGGGCGCCGCGCTCCAGCTTCGAGTCCGAGGTGAGTGCCCCCCGGAAGCTCGGCGCCTGGGGCCCTGTACATCAGGGCCCCCTACATTTCAATGCTACTGAAAGTGGCTCCCCCTGCTTCTCCTCCTCCTCCTTGTCTTCCTCACCATTGTTGCTAACTGCTCGTCTCACTGTGGGAACATCCTCCCAAGGAAGAAGGCAGGTGGCATGAATGCTTCTCTAGTTGCTACTGACAGTGATCTTCCCATGATGGGGATTGGGCAGAACCACTCAGAGGAATTTTATCAGGAGGGGGGGGGGGGCGTACAAAGTTTCTTTTGGGCCCCTTCCCAGTAGAGTGTTCTACTGTTTCCTGAATTATAAAGGCATAATTGGTTGTGTTTGCAACCTTTTCCCCCTTCATTTGCATTGAAAAGGTATAAAATCTTGTCTATTCATGTGAATTTGGCTCCTGCCCCCCCTTTTGACCCATTTTTTTTTTACCCTGGGCCCAGGTACAATTGAGGCCCTAGGATTGGGTCCAGAAGGAGAGAGATAGTGGGGAAATGTGTGGTGCAGTTGAGGGAGGGAGGAGCTGCAGCCGTTCCAAATCACCTGCTCTCTCCCTTTGGACCCAACCTGTTTCAGAGAAGAAGTGAGAGGGGGGCTACTGCTGCTTCTCTTCCCCACTGCCACCTGTCCAGAACTGATTTTAGAGGCCCTGGTTAGTGCTGTTCCCTACCAGTGTCTAAGGCTGAAATTCTATACACACTTACCTGGGAGTAAATCTCACTGAACTCAATGAACCTACTTCTAAGTAGACATGCATAGGCTTGCTGTGTAAATCCTGGCAGCTGTCCGACCATGATGCCAGACTGAACTGTGGTCTGCCCCTTATACGCTGGCTACCCAGAAGTAACTGCCAATACGGTTGCTACTAAGTAGCTGGTGCCAGCCATTGCCATTGTTTTCAGCCTCCAGTGAAAGAGGCCAACTGGCAACCGTCTGTCTGAAAAGATCTGAATGCAATAGCTAAATGAAATCAGATTTCTTGGATTGTCCCCCTAGCCTCCAAACTAGACAATGTGTGCTGTTCACAATGTTTAAGAAAACATTGTGCAAACTATAGAGCAGGGGTTCTCTCAAGCCACCTTGGGCATTTGCCTCGGCATGGGATCAGGCGGGATATAAATTTTTTTAAAATAAATAAATAAATAAATAAATAACCAGTGGTACACATACCAATAGTGGTACGCAGACTGCCAGTTGGCGGTATACAGCTTCATGACCTCCAAGACGGCAGCCTCCAGGGAGCCCACATCACCCCGCGCTGGAGTCCTGGAATCAGGGCCTTGAGCTCTGCAGAGCCTGCAGAGCTCAAGCAGGGCCATTCAGAGGAATTTTATCAAGGGGTACAAAGTTTCTTTTGGGCCCCTTCCCTACATATGAATTTGGCTCCTGGGCCCCCCTTTCTTTGCTCTAGGGCCCAATTTCGACCCATTTTTCGCCCTGGACCTTGGTAAAAATTACCCCCTTAACCCCCCTCTCAGAGGCCCTGAGCTCAAGCGTGCAGGCTTCCAGGCTTGGGAAAGGCCTGCCTGCCCGCACCCCTCAGCTTACCTTTGCAGGGCTCCAGCGTGACGAAAACCCAGATGTAAGTGCCAATGGTATCATCTGCCGTGTGACATTGCTACCAGATCCACTCCCTCCCACAGCCACCTTGTTCCCGTCACGCCCTTCCCTGCCCAGTTTTGCCCCTCCCCGCCCCTGTTCCGCCCTCCCTCTGCCCCACCCACTGTTGTATCTGCTCCAGTGGGTGGCAGGAAAGCCAATGACGCCGGTGGGAAGGCTCGTGTCTTCCCAGCGGCGTCCTGGCAGTGCGTTACTCAGCGCGCTGCCAGTAGGCACTTTACGACTATATTTCAGCAGTCTCCGGCAGCGGAACACACATTCTGCTGCCAGCCAGAGCCCATAGAATTGAGCTGTTAGAGAGCTATTTCCGATTACAAGATAAACTGAGCTGCCATACAGCCCCTGAGTTTAGGAATTGGATCTAAAAAATATACTGTACGTCGAAAATATTTGAAATGGCACCTTTTACAACATGCCGTTGCTCAGCAGTTTAGAGAACGAAGTCCATCCTTCAATTCTAAAAGCTTGTTTTTCTGCACTTGCAATTTATTGAAGGGAAAGTGAGAACATTTTTTATCATTAGTTTTAATGGATATGGAGTGTTCTACTGTTTCCTGAATTATAAAGGCATAATTGGTTGTGTTTGTAACCTTCCCCCCCTCATTTGCATTGAAAAGGTATAACATCTTGTCTATTCTTTTGTTAGGTGAGATTTCTGCTTGGGCACTTTTCTTCCTTTTTATTTACTTTTATTTATTATAATTACTTAAAAAATAATGATGTCTGTGAAGGAGTAAATGGAATGAATAGCCCATTATACTGTGTCTAATAAAGCTTTACATCTTTCTTGACAAAAGAAAAAAAATGTTTATGCAAAGTTGTATGTGCTGACAGCACTGTTGTCGTACTGTAAATGTGCAGAACGCTAGGCTGCTTCTGTACAACATAGCAAGAGGTCCAATCAACTGTCTGCGTTGCCTTTTCTATATCATAACCCTTTGTGCCTAGTGAAGGCATTGAAGTCAGTATAGTAATTATCTGCTTTGGTATACAAATTTGTCCCCTCCTCATAATGCTTGCCTATGTAATGGATCAAGCATCATTTCCTAAGAAGCTCTTAGGAAAGCTCAGCTCAGAATGTTACATGAGATTCTGCACATTCGGAGTCCGTGCTCAACACACCAGATTCCTAGAGTCACGCATATCGGTAGAAGTTGTTTAATGAAACCCCTCCACGAAAGTCTTGTTGATTGCTGTGAAACAACATGAACATTTAAAATGGGCATGTAATGTACAAAACAATTCTGTGCTACAGAAAATGAACTGGGGGAATCACTGAACATTGCATTGTGAACAGATGCATTGTGGCATTTGTGCTTACCTGAGCCAGCATTAGCACTCAGTCCCCTTGGGAAAATGCTGGGGCCCAAATGCCCTGAGAGGGTCCCTTGGGCTGATGCCTATCCCATCACACCTGCCACTGGGTCCCTGGGCCCCAATCCTTGTTGAACTTGAAAGAAAGATGTGCCCACTGTCTCTGCCACTAAGCCCCAGGGTGGACCCCCTGTCAGAGTAGTGAGAACAGCACTGCAGCCTCCTGTTGGTAAGCCCACTACACTACAGTAATAACATGCACAACATGGGGAAAAAAGCTAATTTGATCCAGGCGGTGGCAGCAGAGAATGAGGAGCCTGCAGAGGGCTCCTGCCACCTCCGTGCCATGTTTGTTTTGACCCCCTCCCTCCCGCCCAACCCCCAAGGGACGTTTGGCTCCAGCTGACGTCACTCAGAAGCATGGTGAGTGACGTCACCGTCACGAGGGGGGAGGTTGGCGCGACGCCAGCTACGCTTCTGAGCCATGGGATGGGATGGGGGAGAAGCCCCTTCTCTCCTTTTTGAGTCAGGAATGAGCCTGCTGATTGGCTCATGTTCCTGCTGGTTCTCCTCTAGGAGGGAGGAGACACATACCCCAGGTAAACTGGTGATGTCATTCTAGGAAAATGTAAAAACGTAAGCCACTGGAAACTCAGCGGACTTCATTTTCAGCTGCCCGAGAGTCCACAATGGGAGTCCTCTCTCAGGCCGTGAGTGAAAAGAACTGAAGGTGCTGGTTTGCAGGTAGCTCAGACAGATAAAACAGAAAAAGTCTAGCCAAGATGTGTTAAGAATTCCGTCCATTTACATTGTCTTCTCTTCTGAAAACAACTGGAAAAAAGTTCCCCTGTTCAACATAATCCCGTCTTGCGGAGAGCTCGAGGCTTGTGTTCGGCACCTAGTGAAGATGACTACACCGTGGAAGAACCATCTGGAATTGTAGGGTTCTATATATATAGAACAATATTGTAAAGATCCTGATCAGATCTAGACAAGCCTGCCTATGTAAACTGACAAGTAACATCCGAAGAGCAATCTGAGGATAAGAAAGGTGGTATATAAATACAGAAATAAATAAATATTAGTGTGGAAGGCTTGATTTGAGCTTTGTGTGTTGTGATAATAATACGTTGCAGAAAGCCTTAGGCTAACATTCTCCCCCTTCCCTCCTTCATGCACAAGAGAAGAATATTGGAATAGTCCATTTATGGTTAGTAACAAACCAGTTACTTGTTAAATCTTAACATGGGAACTGGTGGTTTGCACAAACCACAATTAGTTAACAAACCAAACTATCAAACCAGGATCTGAATCATACTTTGTTTTTACTTCTGAACTGGCCCTTAATCTGAGATGGTCTAAAAACCAAACTAATGGGCAGTCCAATCCTGTCCAGCATCGCCGCAGAGTGCAAAAGCACGCTACGCCATATCCTGTGCTGGACAGGAGGCTGTTGGAGGTCTTCGTGGAGGAAGTCTCCACATTCATCTCTACTGGAGGTTTCCATGTTTGTTCTCTTACCCCAAGCCCCAGCCACCCCTGTGGGTCTCCTCGAATGTGTGCTGGCAAAATGGCCAGCGCCAATCCAAGGAACCTCTGATCAGCGGTAAAGGCTCGGGAAGGGGGATAGGATTTGGCAGAGCGTGTCGACGATGATCCCTCTCCCCTCCTGGACCTGGTGGGCCAATCCCATTCCTGGGAACTTCCCGTTCTGCCCTCCACATTCCCCTCTGCTGTGCCACTGGGAACTTACCTTCCCCGGTGGCTGCAGCATTGTCCTTGGCACAGAAAGAGCGGCGCCGGCCTCAGCGCCATTTACTCTCTGGGTGCCACAAATGTGCTTTGGAATGTTTGTGGCACCCTGCACTCACTCCTCTGGTCGTGCAGTAGACAGGGTTGCGCAGTAAATATACAAACATATGTGACAGCCACAGATCACACCACTATATCTGAAATAATAAAACCCATGTCCGCTAAAGCCACGGCACTTCCAGAGGCCAATGGTTCAGATTTTGTCTCTGTGAGAGTACTATCAAACTGGTTTGCACTGAGAGTCAGCTTCCTTAGGGTTTCTTTTCTATTCTTGGCCATTTGCAAGCAACACTCAGTTATCTTTTCCCCACATTTGCACAGCTGAAATGATCCACTTGAAATTCCCTGTAAGAAGGAAGAAAAAAAATGCACCCTCCTTTGAGTATGATTGAAGAACATCGTCTAAGCACACCCTTGTGGTTCAGTGCCTCGCTGTCACCAGCCTTTGTTGCAGTAAAATTGTATTTTCTATAATAATCCTAGGTTTGCACATTTATTGTAATACTAATTACATGACAGTGTTGTTAGCCAGATAATTGCAGGGCTTGTCAATTCAATTCTCATTTAGGTTCAAGAATGAGTCACTTTTTAAAAAATAAACGTACATGCAGACAAAGAATTCTGCTTTCTGCAAACTCTGATTTGTTTGATTATGGTGCTGTGAATTTTTTTAGTTTTATAGAAGATGTCCATAAATGTGTTTGGATAGTTTATCAGGAACTAAAGTACAATTTTGAAGATTTGCAGCTTTCTACAGTAACGTAATACAGTCAGACCTTTTTATCTGCTGGGGTTCTGTTCTTGGAACCACAGTGAATAAGAAAATCAGTGTTATATGAAATCCGGGGGGGGGGGGGGAGGAGGGGTCGGGAGCAGTGCCACATTACCTTTTTTCCAGCATCTTTGCCACTTCCCTCCTCCTGAATTTGTTTAAACTGACTGAAAAAACAAAAGCCACTACTGGAAGCAACCTGAAAATGGCGCCAGAGACTCCCGGCTGCATTTTTCAGCGGTTTGGACATGCACAGAAGGCTGGAAGTGGCTGGCAGGCCCCTGACAATGCTGAAAAAGAGGTAATGTAATGCAGTTGGACGCCCTCTTCCACAGTTTTTCTATCTGTGTTGAGTCAAATCCGTGGATAAAAAAACCGTGGATAAAAAGGTCCGACTGTATTAGGTTTGGAGATCATGTTGGATGTAACCCTACTAGTGAATGTATGATCTTAGAGCTGGAGGGGTGGTCAGAAGACTGGGCTTCACCAAGGAATTTCATATTTTGATCTGTATTTTTTTTTCTTTCAACAAAGGAAGTTTATTTTTTGTTAAAATTGGAATTAGGTTCAGAGTTATGTTCACATAATAACAATGATTACTCAGGAACATCTGCTGTAGCTAAGGTTGTGTGTACTTCCCACTAAAAATAATGAAGTTCTGCATGCAAGAAAGTCACATTTTGCAGCCTGCATGAATCATGCTAATTGTACACACTTGCATAATTTATCTTATTTTGCATAATTCTGGTTACTTAATAATCTGGTTATTCAATCTGGTTTTCTTCTCATGGGGAGGGTCAAGGAGGTTCACTTTGGTCAGTCAGCTGCTTCCCCTTGTTCTCTGCTTTCCAACAACTAGAAGGATTCTGAGATGTAAGCAGGCATTGCCCACATCGTGTCTGGCATAGTTCTTTGCAGCCATGAGGACTATAAGCTTGTCTTTTTTTAAAATGAAAGCTGAGATTCCCACCTAGTCTGCACCTAGTCCCGCATTCTGTGCTCCCACAGAATTGTGGCCCACCTACAGCCCTACCTGAGTAGTGGAAGATGGTTGAAGCACCCCACCTCTTCCTGCCGCTGCAAATTGCACACTCCAAAAGGTGCATTGCAAGGAAGAAGCAGGTGTTTGACTAATGAAAAAACTTTTTTTTTTTTTTTGCTGAAGAAGGCATTGTGAATGGTCATTAACTATGGCCTTTGTTCTCTGGAAAACTGACAAAGAGTGGAATAATTATTGTTCTTTTTGTCATCTGCTTGTTGTGACCTTGCTATGTTGAGATGAAAGCAGAATCAGGAACTGTCGGATGAAAACTGTGACTGTTTCAAGCTATGCAATATCTTGAGAGTCTATAAGGAAGGTTCATCACCCAGAAACCAGTACAGTGACTTCATCCTTCCGTTTCCAGTTCCGGAATAGAATGTCACAACTCCTTTCCTCCTCTGGTTCCCTTCTTGTTCTCTCAGTGACACTCAGAAGTTAGTTCATTAGTTGGCTCAGAATGTTTGAAAGATAGAGGCACATAGGATAGCGAGAGACTCTCTGTGGCCTCTGGGATGAGGGAAGGAGGAGGAAGTGGCTGAACTGAGCGGACTCCAACCACAGCATTTCCCCCCTTCCCCCTCTGAGACAAATCAGGACCGTTCCCAGGTGTGTATTATCCATTAGGCTGACTAGGCTGCAGCCTAGGGGCCATGCAGGGACAGGGGCCCCACAGAGACAAGTCTCTATAGAGTGAGAGGAACTCACTGTATAGCAAGAGTGAAGACTGAAGTGCTGGAAGGGCCCCGAAATACCTGATTGACGTGCTGGAGGGGGCCTGAAATACCTGAAGCCTAGGGGCCCAGCTATGGGTTAATGCACCCCTGATTATTCCCTGACAGAACAAAAAGATGGGCTTATGTATTGAATTTTGATGGGCCGCAATGGGCCTCCTTGGATGCACGCTAGCTCTGAAGCTGACGTGGTTCCGGGGAGGCCGTGTAAGGGCCGTGTATTCTATGATGGGGCATAGAATATTGGCACAATATCCCGATATCCCTGCCACCTCCCAGTCCGGGCCCGCCAATGGCCCTCTCCCTTGCTGCTCCTGACCGCCCTCTCTGCACTCATGCCCCTGCACTGATCGACAACAGTGGAGTTTCTTGCGCCGCTTTACTCCCCTCACACCAGCGCCGCTTACTCCTCTTATGGCATGTTTATGATTACCCTAGGCTGGCGAAGTGCTCGCTTCACCATCCTATAGTTAGGCAGGTTCGGGCTGTAAATCAGGGAGGAATTAATTCAATCAATTAACAACGTCAGATCCTTTCCGTAGTGTTTTTGAAATTGCAGTGATTATGATTTATGACCTTTCAGATGGTCATTAAGTTTCTGGTGTTTTCTTTTGATTATGATGTCACAGCCTAGTAGCACAAATGCCTTTGCCATCAAATGCCTCTTGAGCTCCATTCCTGATCAGGATACCAGAGAGGAAATCATAGCTAATGAACCAAAGAAGTAACAATATATTATACCAGAGGTGGCCAAACCTGATTAATGTAAGACCCACATAGATAAACTTCAGATGTTTGAGAGCCACAATATTTAAGAAGCATTTAAATTCTTAAATATATTTACTCATCATGAACATTAAACTTATGTTTTAATCCAGTGGACTCTCAATTTATAACTCGTCTATAATTATAAAGCTTGAAAATGTCTTATTTACCTTTTATATATTACCGGTAATTGTGATGCAAAAAGGAGCTCAGCCAACATATTTCTGAGTGCTGCATATTATACATCAAAGAGCCGCATGTGGCTCAGGAGCCACAGTTTGGCCACCCCTGCATTATACAAGTGTGTGTGTGTGTGTGTGTGTGTGTGTGTGTGTGTGTGTGTGTGTGTGTGTATCCCCAATTAAACACAGCCCTCACAATGCACAATAGGATGGTCATTCAGATGTGTTTCTAATCTGACTGCCTCTGCCAACAAAAGCCTAGTTTGAGGCTTGTACACGAGGTGTCAATCATAGCACATTTGCAAAATGCTGTGGAGTTTTGTTCCAAAAGGATTTGCACTGGGGAATCCCCAAACCAATATAAGAAACAATCAGAAGTGTATACATGCTCCAAAACTTTATGGCAAAGTTCCCACCAAATCCTCTCTATTAAACACAGAATATTGAAAATGTGTAATTAAAAAGGTCAGGGGATTGTCACTTGTTATGTTGCTGTTCCATCACATGAGACTCTGTGTAGTCAAGGGCTACTCAGAATAGCGTATCTACATAAGATTTTAATTTTAATATTCATCAACTTGTTACAGAACTCCCTTGGTAATTTTGAGCTGAATTATTCGCCATAATGTGTCACTAAATGTCTCATTATTTTCATAGCTCCATAATACAGCCTTGCATTTGCAGTCCTGTAGGGTTGTAGAGTCTTGAAGCACAGGGCATCAAAGACTCCAGGATAACGACTGTAAAAAGTTAACTGTTTTAGGGGCAAATAAATAGTCTTCAGGAGCAGCTGAGCTGTACCCACAAACTCCATCCTAACTTTAAATTCCCTAAGATTACTCACTTTGCGAGTCTTGTGTACAGGGTTCCTAATTGGGTGTAGAGCCTACATCCATTTCTGATGTTCCATTAAATGTGTGCGCAGTGGGCAGTGGGCAGTGCAGGGGGCAGACGTCTTTGTTCCTCTTACATGTGCATGGGATCATGTGCACAACCATAGTAGCTCTTTTCAGGTGTTATATCGCATGGAAGGTGTTTGCGCGATGGGGAACACAAGAGTGCACCAACAAGCACCGCTCTCCTCATGGACAGTGATTGTCTGAAACCGCAAATGCTTTGCATAGGGAGCAATCAGATTTCACTGGCAGTGAAAGGGCTCCTGAAGCTCCACCTGCACTCTCTCCATGGAGAGTTTTCCTCTGCAATGTTCACACACACACACACACACACACACACACACACACCACCACCACCACCACCAACAACAACAACAACAACAACAACAACAACTGCAATATAAAACATTTATTTTTCTCTGATCTCTGAAATCAAAGGACAGGTTGTTAATTTATCTTGTCGAAGCAATTTAGTTTAATCTTTGTGTTTTTCTAGGTATTTTATTGTTGTTTACTTGGTCTGACTGTGTGTGGTGATATTTGAAGCAGCTTTAAACTCATCTGCTACATACATCCTATATGATGTTTCACTTTTATGGCTCTTGTTTCTGTTCCCTTTCACCCCTGAGCTCATTAGAGACATATTTAGTGTCTAATCTCTAGTTACGCAATAGTCACATAGCTGAAAGAGCCACACACAATGTCCACCCATTATAATTGGGCAAGAATCAAAGAAACAAAGGCACATTCCAGGAATATACTGTACCAGTGATGAGAGAATAAAAGAAGCACTACTGAATAAGAAACAACTTGATATAAAATCCTTTGATATGGTATGATATAAGAAAACAAGTGGAGTTAGGTACCAGGGTGGTTTTTGAAAGTGTGTTTTCTTAAAAACGTTTTCTAAGACCATATCATTTGGACACATAAATCAGAAATGTTTTATCCTTCTGTTTTGCATTCCAAAGATCAGGCAGGCTGTCTTAAAACAAACTCGTATTATGGCTGGAGAATTTCATTTTTGTGAGCATTTTATTATTTGTTCCTTGAAACAATAATTTCATAAGAATAAATAGTTGCCATGATTACTCTAATATTGGCCAGTCATGAATTCCAAGCTCCAGAATGCAAATGTTGAAATTTGTTCACCTTGTGAGAAAAAAGGTTCATAACGAATGTAAATGTAGCAGTCTCAATCCAGAAGAGAGTCATATAAACGGATAGTAAATAGAAATAAAAACTATAAGCATGGCAAAGATCTATCCAGATAGGCAGGACTGGACAGATTCACAAACAGACACTACTGCTGATCTGTTTTAAATTCCTGCACCTCCTTTCTCTTGCTTCTCAAGGGTTCAAGATTGGGGAGTTTACACTGCTGTTCTTGCCCCTTCTGCTGCTGGCTAGGGAAAAGGAAAACAAAAAGGAATGAAAGAGAATTAAAAGACTCATGTGAGACAATGGGATTGTGGCTCTCTTGGGACTCATTCAGTCTGAGTGTGTCCGGCTTGTCACTGAATGCCAAAGTGAATGAAAGTAGGATGAAAGCCTTGCTCACCACCAGATGAAGTCCAAAGAATATTGGATGAAATGTTGTGTTTTAATATTTTCTACATTTTTAATTGTTTTATCTGCCCCTGGGTTCTTAATTTGTTTTAAAACTAGAAATTATTTTTATTTGTACATGGCTTTTAATACCATAATTAAAACTTTTCCTATGAATGAAAGTAGTCCAGTTTGTTGCATGTTTCCATATTCCATTCATCCTGAGCTGAATGCAGATCCCTAGCAAGGAACAGTCAAGCTATCCAAAGACACTTTTGAGTACACCAACAGCAAATATGAAACTTGCCTTGAAACCAGCATTTAAAAAAGAGAATAGAATTACTTCTTCTCATGACTCCTAGGTTATGAGTCAATGCCATCTCCAGTGATTCTGTAACCAGAAAGCATGACCTACTTTATCATCCCTTAATGCAAAGAGTACAGTCAAAATGCCTGCAGCTGCCTTGATTTCTATTGATAACTGAATGCTGTTGTAGATATAAGTGGTTTCAACTTTCATATGGTTAGAAAAGGCACAGTAAACAACAATTACTTATTTTTGTTAGCAAACTATCTTCCAAAACAGTGGAGAGGTACTGTACCGTGTCGTACTGTGAGCAAATCAATACATTCACTAAAGGACAGTTTATTGCTGATGCCTTTTCTTAGGCTACAGCAAAACAAAAAATAAATAAAATGAAATAAAGAAAAGAATAGTGACAGCAATAATGTTTTGAAATGGCTAGTTTAAGAGTTGGGATCATTGGTCTTTACATTTTAAAGAACCATAATAAACAATTTATTGTTATTGTTGATATTATTTTTAATATTATTAATCATAATGATCATTATAATACTAATATGCCGGGATTTAGGTAGGATTGGGCAAAGTAAGGTGAAAATTGTACAATTAGTAGCGGGTACTTCAGGCAGCATACCCAAAAACATGGAAAATTCTCATTCCTCCTTTACGGCTGTCGTAAACGCAACTAGGACAGTGTGCGCATGTTGGCCATCACCGCAAACGACAAGCAGCCAGCTCAGCACACCGATGGACGCTGGACATCCGCCAGAGGAGGTGAGCTGGTGCAGGGGTTGGAGGATGCTAGAAAAAGCCCTCCCACTGGCCCTGAGCTTCTTGCCAGCATTTGCACAGTCATGTCACGGTCTACCAATCTGGGATTAACTGGCAATGACGGTGGTACATGAGGAGGTCAGTGATGCTGGAAGTGGTACTTCAGGTCGGAAGGGTGAGAAACGCTGATATACTCTCTCTCTCTCTCTCTCTCTCTCTCTCTCTCTCTCTGTATGGGGATTGGTTCCAGCCCCCCCCCCCTGGATACCAAATTCTGCAGATGCTGATGTCCAGCATCCGCACCCCAATGACTTACCGAGATCCTGTAAGGGGGGGCCTCCGGAGGCCTTTCCTGTGTCATGCCAGGCACGCAACCCCCTCCATAGGCCTCTGCAGGCCTCAGATCGCCACTCTGAAGTGACCGGAAGTGATGGACGCAAAACTGTGATGTCACTTCCAGTTGTTTCGGAGTGGCGTTCTGGACCTATGGAGGGGGTTGTGGGCCGAGCGCAATGCGGAAGCAGCCTTCGGGCTTGGCATCCGCAGATGGTGAAAACTATGGATTCTGAGACCATGGATGCCGAGGCCATGGATGCCCACATTGTATGTGTGCATGTGTATAGATAGATAGAACAGTGTTCTATATAGCACCCTGGCAGGGCTTCTACAAAGGCCTGTAGCAGGGTTTTCCCGGAAATCAACGGAAGAAAGGGAAGGGAGAGTTGAGTTGTTGTTAAGTACAGCAGTCAAGTTCACTGCTCTTGAATACAGCCTTGATCTTGATCATCTATTTCAGAGTTGTCAAACATAAGTTCCACAGGCCAGATACTGTCCACAGAAGCTCTTTATCTGGCCTACATGATAATTGGGCTCTCCCAGTGCCACCCTTTCAGAATTGCTGTTTCTGCTGAGGCTCTGGAACAGAGAGACAGAAGGATGCCTCAAAAGGCAAGGAACACTACAGAGAAAGGGCAGACCGAAAGGGGTGAGAGAGGGAGATGCTGCCAAGGCGCTAGGAGAGCCCAATTATCATTCGGGCTGCCCTTTCAGCAGCATTGCTTCTGCCAAGTCATCAGTTCGCAGAGCACCTGAGCTGCGAAGTGATGCCTCGGCAGAAGTGGTGTAGCTGAAAGGGCGGCCCACATGATAACTGGGCTCTCCCTGTGAGATAATTGGGCTCTCCCATAACTTGAAAATATGATCAAGATTTGCATATTTTCTCTTGTGTCATTTGCAACTAATTAGTTCCTACGTGAGAACAAACTTTTGGGCCATCATCTGCTTAATGATGTCACATTCTTCTTCATGATTTCACTTCCTGTTTCATGATGTCAATTTCAGCTCTCAGCAGGTACCAGTAATGCTTTTTCACCCATGGTATGAAATGAGTTTGACACCCCTGATCTACACTGTGGTTGTGATGGTAATGAAAAAAAAAAAAGCCTTAGAAACAGAAAGAAGAATCCAAAATTAGTTGTAAGGTGATAGTTTCAGAAATACACCTAAAGATTGTTGTATAGTTCATACAGATCTGTCACACACATTTACCAGCATTGCTATGTTTATACACCTAGTGTGTATTTATCCACAATATGCAAATATTATGGAAAAAGTAGATAGTAGCAGATGCATTAGACAGATTAGATGTGATTTTTTTTTAGATGTCTCTGAAGTCTGTGTCTCATATTAACACAATGGATTGTCAGATTTTTCCATTGTTCCACTTCAAAGCATGCAATTATATTGCCTTAATTGGAAGCAGTGATGTGTTTTCACCAAGGATGTTTACTTGTACTCTGACTACTGAAATATAAATATGGTACCATTTGCTATTTTTACTTCTCTGCTTATGTGGTTTGGGTTCTCTACATTTTACGTTTGCAAAAACGGGGAAAATAATTCACAGGTATATTTCAAATGTAAAAACCAATGAACATAAACCTGCACTATCTACAAATATTCTCTTCAATCAAATCTCTATAGCATAGCAATCAGCTTTATAGAGTCAAGGAAGTTGATAGAACCGCAATTTCTGATCCCGATAGAGTATCATGACTTCCAATCTTGGGTGTTTCACTGGAACTCCTGAGATTATAATTTTATAGAATGATACCCTAGCCTTTCTTTGTCCGATGGACACTGACAAAGTTGAAGCATCAACAGTTATCACATGATCAGCACAGATACAAGAAAACCTTGCCACAGCTTTCGTGAAAATACACTCTTTATCTTAATCAAGTTGTGGTTCTTATATACAGCAAGGCCTTAAAGCCGTTTAAAGTACTTAAACCAATTTCATTTAAAGCCGTTTTGTTTTAAAGTTGATGGGAAAATGTCACAGGAACGTTTACATTTATCAGTCAACCCAGGGGTGGCCAACCTTCCACCATTAGGGTCTCTGCGTTCTTAAACGTTGTGTAGAAGACAGAATATTGACAGCTGCAATGGCTGATGGTGCTGCTAAAGCAGCTGCACCTGCTGAAATGCCCTCACCTATACAACCATTAAAGGGCCAGGAACATTCATGCTGAAAGGTTGGCCACCCCTGAATTAGCCTATGGTAGAATTGGTTTCATTATAAGTCATTTTGCTTAAAGTCACAGTTTCTAAGAAGAACCTATCGACAACTTCAAGTGAGGCTGTAATTCCAACCAAGTGTCTTGCATTTTTTATGCTCATGACCAACTGCAGTGGGTGTTTAAAAAACAAACAACAACAACAACAACTACGTAATATGCAGTATTACACTTTTTGAAATGTCTTGTTATTCTAGCATGGATACCTAAGGATTCTCAAGAGACACACTTTAATATTTCTCCCTATTAGATAATTAGATAAGGTTTGATACTTCATGCCTCGTTTTCACAAAGGAAATCCATAAATCATACTTTTATTACTTTACATTGTTCTTATTTCTTAATTTACCATCAAATTGCAAAGGTTTTGTGACACCCTTGGAAGTAAATGAACAACATTTGTTCTTGACAGAGTTTTCATTTTAACCATGCTTATTAGATATCATTAGTACAAATTTATTATAAATTACTTTCCAGATTTCATAGAGGGTTTATTTACACAACACATTTTCTGTGTGAAAAGTTAGCTAAGATAACATTAATATTAGTTTTGGAAAATGTCCTGCAGTTAGCTAGATTGTAATATGAATATGATTTCCTTTATCTTTTACTATATTTACTATTTACCACGCCTGTTTGTGCTTAAATTCAAGCCTAGTTCTACACCTATTAAGCCAAGAGCCTTACATTTATTTTTGTTCTTGTGAGTTATGTTAATTTCTAAGCATAATTTAAAATAGATGGATTGCTATTCTCATACTCCTGTATTAAGTGTCATTAATTATGCTGAAAGGTACATGAATTCTTAATAATTACCTAATTATAAGTCACCCTAATGCTTTTTATATGACAGGATTTTTCCTTATAATGTAATTTCTGCTTAATGCACATCTTGAACCCTGTGTTATTGATATACCCACAGTGATTATTGCAAGCAAATTTATAGCACAGCTTGTATTTTCTGTATGACATGGGTGAAATTAACAAAGGGAGAGCTCCAGTGTAAGTTTGATATTTTTGTAAGGAGCAATTAGTGTTACACCTGAAAACCAACCTACCATGGTTGCAAAATATATCATACCTACATCACACAGCAATCTGATTTGTTGAGAATGTCCTGTTATTATTCCAAGTACGTGTAAAGTCTTTACAATGAGGGCAGGTAGAGATTCCTTGGTGGTATCCAGGGCTCACCAATCCATGAAGTAGATGCTGCTGCTCTCATTGAGGGGGGGGGAAAGGGGGAGGGAGCAGCAGACTCAGGGTGTTCATTTAACGTTTGCTGCTGTCTCCCTCCAGCCTGCTGTGGATGGAGTCATGTCGATCTGCTTTCCTACCCACTCACTTGGCTCCTTCCTTGCATCGTCCCTTTAAATAAATTGGGAAGTGCACTTCCTGATTTGTTTAAAGGGACCATGCAAGGAAGGAGCGAGTTGAGTGGGTATGGAAGAGGATCGCTACTGTTCATGCCTGAAAAAAACTGCACGGGCCAGAGTGATCCACATCTGTATCCACTCGAGTCACTCCTTTCTTTGAGGTCACTTTAAATAATATAGGAAGTGTGGGGCACACGGGAGCTTCTAGCATGATATGCACTTCCTGTTTTGTCAAAATGGATCACATGGGAAGGCTTCAGGTAAGAAGCTGCATTCTTTCCAGGTTTTTTTTTGGGGGGGGGAGGGTGCTTGGTCAGGGGTGGTGGGTCAGGACAGTGTCAGGTAGCAAATCTGGTTGACCCACTCATGGTGGCATTCTCACAACTATGGAACGTCCTTGCTTTGGGCACTTGCCAAAGACCAAGTATGAGCATTTTTCAGAATCCCTCTTAAGACATTTTATTTGGATTGGTAGTCTTGTAGTGGTTAGCACAGGGATGTAATAGTCAACATGGTCAGAGTTTTTAAAAGATCATCCTGTGTTATGGAGGCTGCACGTTGGAAAGTCAAGGCTTCAATACATAACTAAATAAATTCCTTGGGAATTGTATTGTTTCTACAATACACTGTTGAACCAGCCTAGAGTCAGTTGGTGGTCCATGTGCCACTTGCACCCTGAGGAAATCCTTTGGTGGCTCCATAAAATCTGTAGTTATTATACAGTTCCAAAACGACCACTATCTTCTACAAGCTATTTAAACAAGATGTCCACATACCACCTAGAACAGCCACGATCTGTATCAAATAACCTACACTGCAGAGAGAGAGAGAGAGAGAGAGAGAGAGAGAGAGAGAGAGAGAGAGAGAGAGAGAGAGAGAGAGAGAGAGAGAGAGAGAGAGAGAGAGAGAGAGCATTTAAATGGAGAACCAATTACAAGAATTCGTCAGGAAGATTAATTTTTTTTTTTTGTTATTCACCATAGCAATGCCAGGAATGAACAATATAAATGAAGCTTGAACAGCAGCAATTCAGCTGCAGCGCATAGCCCCTGCAATTGAGCAAAGGATTTAACTGACAAACTCAATGAGGGAGAAAGTGTATTTGTGTTCCCAAAGGATACTAATTGCTAATGTTTTCCTTCCTTTTGTTGCATTCAGGTAATTTCCCTTTTGTTCGGCAACATGTTACAACAGGAAGGAATGAGGGAAATGTTCGGTGTCCTGAGGTGTCATGCCGCATTTCTATCTTACAAAGAGGATCATGGAAAAACGAAGGCCCTGTTACACCCTAAGGCACAACGTGTTTTGTTGCTCGTTCTTTTAAGCCTATATTTCAGTTTCGCAAATGGTGCTTTCTTTTTCCACATGCGCGTACAAAGAGTGTGTGATTTGTGTAAAGAGAAGGGGGAGGAAGATGAAGGCTACAAGTCTATGCACATTTACATGGGAGTAAATCCCATTGAGCATAGTTGGACTTACTTCTGAGTAAACATGTATAGGATTGCACTGCACAGCTTGGGCATTATGGTAAAGGAACCTGGAGTTACTGAAGACTCTGAAGGCCTTTGTAATTGTGGGCACAATCCTGACCTAAAATAGGGCGGTGGAACGAGCGTTCTGCCGCCCTAAGCCATCGAGAAAGTGCCGTAAAGCACTTTCACAATGACTTGCGAGCAGGGAAGTTACTGAAGGAAGGAACCTGGAGTTACTGAAGACTCTGAAGGCCTTTGTAATTGTGGGTGCAATCCTGACCTAAAATACGGTGGCGGAACAAGCCATAATCCTGACCCCTGCCGATCAGCTGAGCCGTTACACGGCCTCCTCCGATTTCCGCCAGCAAAATAGCTGGCAGAAATCTGAGGAGGCCTATCGGCCCCAACCACAGTTACACTCAGGGAAGGGGATGAGCATCCCCTTCCCCAAGTAGACTTTCTGCCATGGGCTGCCTGCTGCAGGCTGCCCGCGGCGGAGATCAGGATCCGGTTGGCGGCCTTGGCCACCCGGCGGATCTGTAGAGCAGGATTGGGCTGCCCATCAGTTAACTGCTCAGGAGTAGTGGAGAGTAGGATTTAATCTTTTCCATTCCTTGCCAATGATTTTCCTGTTCCATTCAGGGAAAGGCTGAGAAAAAAAAATGATATTATTACTCATGTTATTTATAATGTTATTGTTTTGTTTTATATGCTTTGTTTTATATGCTTTGATGTTGTTTAAACAGACAATGCCACTTATGGCCAATATATTATTGGCTTTTTCTGTCTTACCCTTATCACCAGGGCATCAGTATCCCTTACAAGAACATAAAATGATGGTTCACAGCAGCTTCTTCCTGTCTCTTCCTGTGGGATAATTTGTCTATAGGAAAAGCCTCAATGCATGCAGATGTGCCCAAAAGATATAAATTGTGTTCACAATACTACACTGGAGGGGATATAAAGCATGTCAAACTGGAGCAAATGAAGGCACATTGAGAATAAGGATCCATGCTACAACGTTCCCAGACAAGCAATTCTGTTCATGAATTAAAGTATCATTTTTTAAAATATGGACTAGAATGCCCCAATGTGTCCTGGGCAGTGCATTCCTATGTATGTTTACTCAGAAACCAGTTAAGAACATAAGAAGAGCCCTGCTGGATCAGGCCAAAGGCCCATCTAGTCCAGCTTCCTGTATCACACAGTGGCCCCACCAGATGCCTCAGGGAGCACACTCAGGAGCACACTCAGGGAGTTCCACCGTGTCCCAGGGTCTTATGCCCAGGAAAGTATGTAAATCAGGGGTTCTCAACCTTTGGAGGTCTGCATACCCCTACACAGGCCTCCGGTTGCCCCGTGTACCCCCAGATGTTGTTCCCCCGCGTACCCCCAGGAACCCACCCAAGTACCCCCAAAAATGTATTTTTCCCAGGTTGTGGCGTGGGCAGGCGGGTCCTCCCATCTGCGCCACAAACCCGGAGGGAAAGGCTAGAGCCCTGTTGATTTGGCAGGGCTCTAGCCTTTCCCTCCGGGTTGCGGCACGGACGAGAGGACTTGCCCTCCTGTACTGCAACCCAGTAAAAGTGTCTATAGGCCTCCCGATGTCCCCCGAAGCTCCCCCTTACCTGTTCTCCCAGCTGTCACCATCTTGGATCTCGCGAAATCTCACGAGATCCAAGATGGTGGCGCCCAAATCTCATGAGGGTATATGAAGCTCTCACAAGATTTGGGCGACTCCAGTGTCGGCATTATCCAAGTGATCTTTTCAGATTTTGTGCAGAACACTGAACTTGAGAGTCCTCGTAAGCTGTACCCTTTTAAACAAGCTTTCAAGGCACCTGTATGCAGTGCGTTAATCCGGGAACTTGCTAATGAATAAATGTTTATTAGTTTCTTTTCTTTCCTCCCTTAACAACAACAACAACGATGATGATGTTTTTCGGTTTCTTGAAAACCAGGCAGTAAAATTGCATCATATATATTCAGATCTTAATTATCATGCACTACATTCTTGATCAAAACAATACATGAAATCCTTTGAAATAATGTTTTTCTCAGTGCTTAGGTTGCTCATAAAAGCTGGATTCACAAATGGTTCAGAGCTGATTCACATTGTGGGTGTCAATTGTGGCTTGGTACACACCTACTACATAACTCTTAGTGTTCAGGAATGCTTGTTTGCCATGTATCAAAACAAACACAGGGATACCCACAGTACTGCATAAAATGTGAATCAGCTTTCACTTAATTATACCTTTGTGTGTCTTGAGTATTTTTTTTTAAAGTCTTGAATTGGTATCTTTATACTTAGAATCATATATCATATTGTAACAAGGAAGATATATTTGGAATCGTAGTTCAACAGCAAAATAAATGTTGTCTGTTATTCTCTTTTATTCACAACTCTTTTATGGCTTGATCCTATGAGTCCCTGCACTTGTACACCAGTTCAGACAATTCACCATAAGGTCCAAAGACTGACAGAAGGACAGAGTCTGCCAGAGACTAAGGGCCAAATTTTTATTCGGATGCCGCACTGACATTGCACACACACACAATGGCACAATGTCATATCCTAAGCCTGGCCAGCAAGGGGCAGCCATTTTGCCAGGTAGCAGCTGGGCTGGCTGAGTCTCATGGGCACATGGCAGTAGGGGGGTGCCTTAGGGATGGCAGGATGGCAACTGGCGCCTCGGGGTTGACTGGGGGGGGCAGCTGGCCAGCAGTCAGATGGTGCCTGGTGGGAGGCCTGCCCTGTCATGGGCGTTGTTCATGCCTGGCCAGAGCTCTCCCCAATGGCCATGGGCTAGGTGGCCACCAAGCTGGTGAGGGGGATGCCCCTCTTGATGTCAGGGTGCCATGCATTGTCCCTGATGGCCATGAGTAATGGGTGCCCAGGCATGGCCCCACTTTATCCTGCCATCGCTCTTCCATTTGCAGGTTCTGTAATCAGCCACTGTCTGCTGGCTGGCTGAAGGTGAATGGCGGCAGGCTTTAGGCGCACATTTGGCCAGCTGGAGCATGTTCAGCTGTGGCTATCCCTCCCTGAGACTAGCTGCCGCATGGAACTACTAGGGATCTCTATCTGCCAACAAAAGGAATGGTATGTGATCCAGTCAAGGTTTTTACAGAATGGCATTGGTGATGGAGCAGCATCTGAAAGAGAAATGCAAGAGTGGGGTTCCTTTTAGCTCCCCCCAGCAGAAGCACTGTGTGCTTCTGTGTACATCAGGTGACATTGCACATTATCCAACTGACAGCCAAGATACAGATGCCAATGAGTTCTGGCTACATTGGTTGCTTCACTGTCCGCCAGTGAGGATGCCAACTCCCCTCTTAGATGGACTGGCAGTACAGGTACAATACATCCATATTCAGTGGTTGTGTGTGTGTGTGTGTGTGTGTGTGTGTGTGTGTGTGTGTGTGTGTGTGTGTGTGTGTGTGTGTGTGTGTGTAAAACAAATCAGGCAGGGGTATTTTTACAAAGTAAGGCTAAAAGGTGAAGAAACACCAAGAGATAATTATGTAGAACGGTAGTGAAAATAAGATCCAGTAAAATGAATAAAAGATACAATCTGAGTGGATATGACCCACAAACTAGTGATGAATTGGCAAAGCAAGATGAATAATTGCATAAAAGTCTAGGAGACAATTGCTTTCTGTAGGAGCCACTCTAAGTCCCTACGGAGCCCAAGTCTGATGGTGTCACTCACAAATTCATCCTTACTGATGATTGATGAGAATGCAGAAGGAAGAAAAGTTCCCAGTTTTTATTCTGCCTTCTTCTGCTTAGTGCAGGGTTGATGGGTAGAAAAACAACGCTTAACTGTGGACTGAGATGAGAAAATATTTAGCTGCATTTGTGAGTTGTGTGGATGTGTATTATTGTGCCCCCCCAGTAATCCTACTTTTATCAATAGTATCACACAGATATTATTTCACACGGATAGGTTATTTCCCTAACCTGCACAAAAGTAATAGTGTGTCCATCCAACTCCCACACAGACTTTTTGATAAGCTACTACTCACCCTTTTCTTCCTCTTTCAGCTACTCCCAGGAAGGCTCATTTGCAAGCTTCGGTTCATCTGTTCAGCACAATTCTTTTTTATCATCTTGATTCTGCCTTGCACTGAGAACGCAATCACTTCTGTCAAGCCTAACTCTTTTCTTGGGTTCATAATAACAGTTAATTTAGTGCAAAGTAAAAATGGTAATTGAAATCAGTTTAAATAATTGTTGCAGTGCATTTAAGTAAGAGAAAATATGTTTCACTATGAAGGAGGGAAAAAGGCAATTTTATTCAGAGAATATATAACAATTAACCATAATAGTCCCTCATTTTATTAAATGGATTTCCCTCGAGACGATGCATTAGACTCTGACAGTATGTCAGAATAGTCAAGAATGCAGGGAAATGAGGTTTCAAATGATTCTCTTGGTTGAGTCCTTTATGGACTATACCGCATTTGACACTTGGTTTTGAGACAGACCAAAGGGTCAAGTCTGAGGAGACATGATTGCCTGGGATACATAGGAAAGTCGAACTTTAATGCATGGAGATACTCTTCTTTTCCTACTAAATATGACCTCCTTTGCATAGTCATAGCAGAATGTACCTACAGTCTGCTCCTAATTGCAACTTACACCCATGGATCTCACAGAGGGATGACACCACTCTCTAAGGAGGAGAAAGTAAAGGAGAAGATGAGGGAGACAAGCTTGTGCTTTACATTCCTCATTCTTTTCCCCTTCTGTGCATTTTAAATTAAAGAGAGATCAGTTGATGCTTTTATCTATTATTAAGAACTTAATGGATCTCCTGCTTTCTCTTGATTATGCTTGAGGTAAGAGAGGGGATTCTCAGCAGAAGGTGTGTTACTTAACAGCTGTCATTTATTAAAGATTTACTGATGAAAGAAACCTGACAGTGTGCTAGCTGACATGGATTTCAAACAGCTTCTTCCCAGACCTCTAACCCATTCAGTCACATTTTAGAAAACTGAAGGGCAGTTTTGCATTATGGATGGCTGTTGAGTTTGTTTCTGTGCAGCCCAACACATGGCGTTTATACAATTCATACAAAGAGTTACACCAAGAATAATACCCAGCCCTAAAGTGCTGTTGGAAATAAGAAGAAACATGTAAGTGGTACAACAAAGGCTCAGCGGCGTAACTAGCCACTAGGAGGCTCGGGGCGGCGACATGTGTTGACGGGGGCAGGATTCGGTGACGTATCCCCTGGCGACATCATCCCCCTACAACGTCACCATCTCCGGTCGTTTTTTTGGAAGGAAAAGGCCACGAAAAGGCTGGACAGGCGGGTTCTACTTTCGTGGCCGTAGTGGAGGAAAAAGGCCGCCACCGCTTTCGCTGCGCACCCCCCACTTGCTGCCTGGTGCGGGGGCGTACCGTCCCCTGCCTCAACAATTTCCTTTGGCATACTATCAGTAAATGAACAGTAGAAAAGGACCTTGATCAACAGTGTCTTACCTTTTTAGTCCCCTGTATAATTTTCCACATTATCTCCACCTTCGCTTGCCTCATCATCTGTTTTCTTCGGAATACACCACCCCCCTGAGTACAGGTAACGTTCAAGAGATGTTTACTATACTGTACTAATTTTATTTTTGTCTGTTGGGTAATATCTCTCTTCAGCTTTGTGGTTTGAACATAAATCCTGCCAGCCTAGCTATTTCTCCAAAGTTGTGATTTTGATGCTGATTACAATATCTTAATGCAACCTTTACACTTCAAGCCTCTGAGCCTCCATAATCAGCCTCATGCTGACTGAAGCCTATAGTTAACTCTCTTCCCTATAATAACTCCCACAGAGGGCTATGGTTGAAAAACGAGGAACTTGGATACCCTAATGTAACTCTTTGAATCTTGCCCAACATCTTAACTGAAGGGTATCATTCTCCTACTCGATGCTCTGTTTCCTTTCATGAAGAGTTGAGCAAGGAGTAAGCTCATAAAGATTATAAGCTCTGCATAAGTTACTGCAAATGCTGCCTTGAGGTTACATTATCATACACACTAACGTTTCTTATTTTTATTTTTTTTAATTAATAGAACCAACCAACCACCACCACCACCACCACCACCCCCCAACTTGCAAACATTGAGCATTGCCTTGTTTGGCTGACAAGAGTCTCTTTTGGGGGTTTCTCCAGTAGACAGAGACAGAGTAAACTGATAAATTCGAATTTGATGAAGGTAGTTACGGCAGCAGCAAGCAAGAAATGGAATATTTGCAAAATGCCAGAGGTGAAGGGAGAGGATACACATGGCAAACGTTGTCATAAGATCAAAGCTGTCAAGCCAACAATAGCTGTAGAAGAGAAATATGCTGGCTATGTCAGCCTCTCCAACTACCCGGTGGTGCCACAGAATATATTATTGAGGATGATCCATCAGGAATAGAGCAAGGGTATTCTGGTTCTACACTCACTGACTATAAAATGATGTGCTGATCTATAAACACTGCTTGCCCCAGGAAATTCAGTCATGATACTTTGGGACTGCAGGTTTAAAATTGCATGCAAAGCACACAAACATTTATGGTAGTATTTAAAGGAAAAGAAGGCTGAAGCTGTAAAATTTTGGGTTGTATGAGTTGAGGTGGACAGTGAAGACTGGATGCAATGTTATTCAACTAGTTATTGTAATCTAGAATATGAGCTGCCAGACCAAAATTCCAGATGTGGAGGACACTAGCGAAATGTGTTGCTAGCAAAATTTGGTACTAGCAAAATCTCCTCAGAGATATTACAAAATAAGGGCCATCATTGCGACCACACCCAGAAATGAGAGATAAGAGAACTGCATTGGGTTAAACTAGTCCCCAGGAGACAAACCCATGGTATGGAAATCAGGCCTTATGACAGACGAGAACTGAAACAAAGTAGGAGGGCATCACCTCAAGCATGAAGATACCTTAGTAATGCAGTAAATGAACTCAAGATAATGGAACAACCTGGAGAAATCTGGTCTCTGATCAGTCTTGGATCACAACTATCGATGCCTCCACAAGACAGACATCTCATCTCATCACTTAAGAAATACTGCTCAGAAGAATTGAATCACAAATTCACTAATGTGCAATGCACCAAAGAAGGCAGTAAGAGCACAGCATGGAATAAAAGAACCTCAAAGGGAGAAAAAACATGTCATCAAAATAAAACAAATCTTGCAAAACATCGGGGGGGGGGGTACTTAGTATCAGACAGAGTAGCCTGAACCTTTTGCCAGCCTTCAGTCATACAGTGAACATTAACATCTGCTATATTGCCAACTCTAGAGGGGATGATGCATGGCTTCTCCTTGTAATCAAGATCATGCTAAATAAGGACCAATGTTTGGAACAGAAGGCTGCAGAACTGCAGGGCATGTGTGCATTACCCTCTCTGAGATCTTGCAAATTTGAGCTCTCCATCTTTCTGCATAATACATTAACAGCCCAATCCTAACCAACTTTCCAGTGCCGATGCAGCCGTGCCAATGGGGCATGGGATGCATTCTGCAGTGGGGGGGGGGGGGGTGCAGTCACAGAGGCCTCCACAAGGTAGGGAAATGTTTGTTCCCTTTCCTCAGGGCTGTATTGCAGCTGCATCGGTGCTGGAAGGTTGGTTAGGATTGGGCTGTAAGTATAACTGCCCAGTGGCCAGAGCACCTGGACACTCTTTTCGAACTCCTCTCTGGAATGTCTCTCCTACCAATGACCCAAGCATGAGTGCTGCACACACACCCTTCCATAATTTGTGTCCCTTCAGGAGCCTCCTCAATTGGGGTGCAATTAAGCATTGTGCCCTCCTGGGAGGACACACCTTAATCAAGCCCAGGAATCTCTTTGCTGCACATCCACGGGATGCTCCAGAGAACAGCAGTGTTTTTGCAATCTTTGTTCAGATCCCTACAACTACTCCTGCTTGGGAAGCAGCATTTTCATTTCCATCCACACTGAGAACATCCCCACCGAGAGTGATTGGCTCCTTGAACATCACACCAATGACACATGGACATCACACCAATGACACATGGATGTCACACAGTTGACACACAAATGTCACATGGATAACACGTCAATTTCACGGCAATGACACATTGATGTCATGGTGATGGCGCACTGCCATCAGGATGCTGCTCCATGGATAACAGGCTGTGTCGGTATTCCCACGGTTGCTGGGATGTTACTGGGAAGGGCTGCACCAGCATTGCTTTGCAAGGACAGACTTGGCATTTGGCCTTCGTTGCACCATATCAGTGCACTGTCAGTGTGGTGTTACCAGGAAGGGTTTAGGTCGGATATGATGGACATTGGGCTGACATCTATGTGATGATGGCACGGCGTCCAAATAGGATTGGGACTTAAGGGTTCAGGGGCATTCTCCTAAACCTGATACTAGGTCCTCCGGCAAGTTTAAATTTTGTTTGAGCTTTCAGCATGCATGACAGATTTGGAGGTTCAGGTTTCTAGGCCCTCTGAGCACCCAAGCCACTAGGCTTGCAATTACCCATTCTAAGGCCTAACACAAGGAGTTGAATGGAAAGAGTGACTTTCCATTCCATGGTGATGCTATTGCTCTACAAACTTATTCATAAATTTTGTTGAGAGAGTTCTCTTAAAAAAAGTCAGCTGAATCAACCAAGCAGGGCTGGCCCATCCATGATGCCAACTGAAGTGGTCACCTCAAGCAGCAGATTGGTGGGGTTCATTCATCTCTTTCTGCCTATTTGCCTTCACTGCTCATTCTTCTCTTTTCTCTTCCTTGATTAAAAAAGGAAGAGGGGGGGCAGAGAGGACAGGAAAATGTGGAGTGGAAGAACGTGCTGAGCTAGAATATTGGACAGTGGGAGGAGAGAGGATGGTACATCATTGGATAAGGGGGGGCAGCATTTGGCATTCTGCGTCAGGAGGTCTTGGGCTCCAGCAATCAAGACTTGATTCCCATGAGATTATACTAGTGTCAAGATGTAGGTTGACTTCAATGCGTGGAGAACTCCAAGAATGATGGTGCAGCCCCTGGTTGATTTGTTTCATGTACAGCTTGTTAGTCAGTGTGAGACAGGCTGAGTTAAAAAGCCTTGCTCAGTTCAACAGGGAGCTGTTCCTATGGTGAAACAACTGGGTGATCACTATGCCACATGATGAACGTAACAAAGGCAACCCCATATCTCAGCAGGAGCGAGGTTGTGGGCATAAGCTTCTGCATTGACTACAGACGCGTGCATTTGCAAATCATCTTGGTTCACAGTTGTCTGCATAACACAGTAGTAACCAGCAGTTGTGTTCTATGGACAAAAGGTCTCTGCAAACTTATGCCCTTTTCAAACAGGCTCCCAATAAGACACAGACAAACTGTGGACATCAATATGGAGTTCCTCATTTTTTTCTCAGAATTATATGCATAGCTGTGCAGTACATGTTGGCTTAGAAGTAGATCCCACTGTGTTCAGTAAGACTTATTCTCAGGTATGTGTGCATAGGATTGCATTGTAGGGTATTTTTTGCACAACAAATTTCAGATTATCATTCACAGCTGTGTGTGCAAGTCTTTTCGAAGTACGGTAACATGGAAAGAAGCTTTGAGTGTCCTTCTGAAAAAGCAAGGATAAAATTTTACCTTGATAAAATTCTCCTTGGGACCTTTTCCCATGTGACTTTTAGCAACATCTAAAAATGCATGTGAAAAAAAGCCCCTGAAATATGTGTGAAAAGTTAAATTAGCAACTGGTGATCCATGTGCATTTAAAGCCCCAGGTGCATATTATCCGACTGAGGATTCGTTGTCTAGGGAGTTTATGAAGAAATGTATCAACTGATTCTCAAGTTACCTTACCACACATCCTCGACCCGAGCATGGAAAAATAATACAAGAACCCTAATTGTGGTGACCTTTCCTTGCAAAATCTAATTACATAAATTCCTCCTAAGGTTGAATGCTTTAGAGGTACAGAAGGGACCGGCTGTTCATATCCCTAAAGCTCAGAAACAGAGAATTCACGTTTCCTATGTAGCTTTTGTAATCTCTGCATGGAAGAAGACCATCCTTTTTTTCTAGTGAGGCCTGCTAAAAGTATTAATCAGAAAGTTTTTCGTGTAAAAATTTTTAGAAATTAATTTTGCAGCTATTTGTTCTGAACCAAAGAGACAATCTTGTGAAAAATGTAAAAGGAGCTCTTTGATGTAGAACAAACACGTTATGTTCTATTCAAAAGACAGGGCCATATCTTTCGTGTCTTCTGTTCCTGCTCGCCTTTATCATCCCTCATTATGTATCTTCGGCACTACTAGTTAGAGCTGGACTGTGAGATGATTTTTTTCTTATTCCGGTATAACCTTTTGTGTCTTCAGTCAGTTGCTGTAAATATAAAAATTCTTTTTTCTCCCCCTCTCATTTATTTTCCCTTTGGGCTTCAGTAGGCCCATTAAGCACTTCACCAAAAGAAAGGAACGGAACTTGCAAACACGTTTCAAAAGAGGTTTGATGCCAATCAAATTTGCATTTATCTTTTTTATTCCTGTGTATTGTTCCCTTGTTCATGCTCACTGCAACCTTGTTCATTACAGCACAATGTTTTGTCTGAAGCAAGAAATTAAATTAATCTATAAATTCTCACAGACTAATTTTAAAAGTCAATTTGAAGAAAAAAAAAAAACCATCTGTTGTTCCAAGGCATGCTGGAGAAAGTCATTTTTGAATCAGGACCTAAACTGTTCAGTCTGAAAAATCTCAACCTTACTCTCTCAATCTAAAGACTGGTTTGCATCACTTTTTTTTAACTGGCATTTCCAGGTTTGTAGAGTGAGGTCTTGCTGTACTTTTTTTTTTTTAAAGGCAACTAAAGGGGGGAAAACACCTCTTCTTTTAGTGTTACATTCTTGAAAGCTGTCCATATTGTCTCCTTCATCAAAACGATAAAAAAATGAAAGGTCGCTCTGTCTCATGCTCTCCCAGTCTTCCAAGTCAGAATCTGCTTGCTCAAGATGGCCGCCTCATTCTGTACCCCATTCATTCGGTCTGCTTAGGAATGCCCAATCCCCCAGACATAGCAGACGTGGAAAGTGGTGACAGCAAAAAGAAACTAATGTTATATTAAGAACTGAAGATTATATGTATTTGAAGGGAAAGATGCCTTTTTTCACATATGCATCTGGTTCAAAATCACCAGGGCATGTAAAATAAACCTTCTTTAATAGGGGACGGCATTTTAAACTTTTGGCAAATAAAGCACATAGTCCTTCCCTGAAGTCATCCTAAAATCAAAGGTGATTACCCCACAGAGGGGAAATTATGGGTCATTATTGCCCTCAAATGAATGTAATTACTTTGTCTTAAAATAAATGCTCGTTTGTTTTTATTATATATTTGCTTTCTATCAGAAATTTCTAGATGCTTTAAACACTGGAGTTAGAACTTGTGAAAAGCTGGAAAGATGCTTCTGCTAAAAAGTTCCCTTGGGAACCAAATCAGGAGGCACCTGAAATCTCATACTTCTGATTGAAAGAGAAGCTTTCCTTATTGTTCTCTGTGCATTTTAAACATCGCCAATAAGTTTGAAGAGTTGGGGGTTCTTTACATTTTAGTAATGTAGAATATTGTTTTTCTATACAGACCCTCTAATGACTGAATAGTCCACGGAGTCAGAAAGTGACTGGTTCTCTCTCTTCGTCATAACTTGAGAAAGTACCAATCTTTTCAAACCTACCACTGCAGAACTATTACATTAAGATTCTGACCAGTCTCTGAACTCTAGGGAGATTTGTTATTTATTTAAAAGATTTATTCCCTGCCCTTCTCCCTGATAACAGGATGCCCAGGGCAGCTTACAATATTCATTAAAGTACAATAAAAAGCAAAGGCCAGCATACAATATTATTAAAATGCAGAAAATGCATCAGCAGCCAAAACAACAACAACAACAACAACAAATCATCTAAAACAACAACAGCATAACCACCTCAAATAAAATTAGCCAAAAGACCAAACAGTAACCAAACCAAAAGTAAGGTGGGAATGCAAACCAAAACAACAAAAAGAAGGTTTTTAACATTTACCCACCATTTTCCATAGCCATTAGTTGTTCAACTTTATAATGAATTAGTAAAATTAATAAATTGACTTCTTGCATAGAGATGTAGCAGTTCAAGTAAGGCCATTTCTATGCAGTTAATTGTTTTTATTTAATGCACAGCTTATACCTTATTTGTGTGTAGTTAACCACTTCTTTCAGTACTTCCTTATTAGCAGTATATTTTGTTCATCCACATCAGGTTCTTCTGAAGCAACTGGGTTACTCCTATGTAGGCTTACATCTGTCTCGGAATGTCCAGGACCATCCCGGGCTCTGGGCTCCCGGGTCAGTCCCGGGCTTTCCAGGTCCAGATGAAGCCTCTATCGCCGCTGCTTCAAAAAAGGTTAAAAGTACCTTTTTTCCAGGCGCCGCCATCTTGTATCTCGTGAAATCTCGCGAGATCCAAGCTGGCAGTGCCTCATGTGCCCTCATGAGATTTGGGCACCGCCATCTTGGATCTCACGAGATTTCGCGAGATCCAAGATGGTGGCGCCCAGAAAAAGGTACTTTTAACTTTTTTTGAAGCAGCGGCAGCAGCAGAGGCTGCGGGGGGTAGGGCAGGTGGCAATGGCAGCGACACGACAGGTGGTAATGGTGGCAGCACAACGGGTGACAATGGCGGTGGCACGACGGGCAGCAATGGCAGCGATGACGGGCGGCAATGGCGGTGATGACGGGCAGCAATGGCGGCACGATGGGTGGCACTGGCGGTGGCAACAGGCAGTGGCAATGG
Organism: Plestiodon gilberti rubricaudatus; assembly: GCA_026170595.1. Classification (NCBI taxonomy): domain Eukaryota; kingdom Metazoa; phylum Chordata; class Lepidosauria; order Squamata; family Scincidae; genus Plestiodon; species Plestiodon gilberti. The sequence continues at coordinate 136,068,496 of JANXHW010000004.1, read as the reverse complement.
CAGCAATGATGGGCGGCAATGGTGGCGATGACAGGCGGTAGCAATGGCGGCAGCGGAGACTTCAGAGGGAGCACGACGAAGATGATGGCGGCGGTGGCAGAATGGTGGCGGCGGGACAGGCAATTCAATTTAATTAATTAATTGGCTAACTAAAAATAAATAAATAAATAAATAAAAATTTCACATCCTCCCCAAAAGAAAATGATTTTTTAATTAATTGTTGCGGGGGGTATCCTGGTTTAGAACCGGGAAAATCTGGTAAGTAAGCCTACTGCTATGTATGTCGTGCCAAGAATTGTTAGTTCTTCAGGATCAAGTCCTATAATTCTGGATTGCTATTACAGCATTTGGAGTAGGATAAATATCATTTTTGGCCATTCTTATTTCTAATGATTCAGGTCCTTTTTCTGAACTAAAAGTTTCTGGTAATTGAATCTAAAATTGAATTACTGCCCATTGCCTAGGTTTATATGACACAGAACTTTTTAAAGAAATTTAATAGTCCTGACAAAGAGAATGGAATGCTCTAGATGTTTTACTGTTTCACTTGTACTGTTAAATGAAATTTATGGGGTCTGTTTTCCAATGTGTTTGTATAGAAAGCTACCTTATCAAAAATTTAAAATAAGTGTTATTTTTAAAAATGCTAAAAGAAAGCAATGTTAAATAAACATGAATCTTGGTTATCGAAAAATATTTCAAAGTAATAACAGGCCAGGTGCCTTTTCTGTCTATTATTTTCCAGAATTCACAATGGAACTTGTTTGAAATGCAATTAGTGAGCGAAGTTTGAAAGGAAAGGCTGACAATTCTGCTCAATGGAAATATATAATGCTATTATAGTGGTCTGAGAATGTCATGATTTTTCCTCTGGGGCTCAGAATTACACTTTAGTATCTGATAGATCATAGATGTTAGGTTATTATAAAATGCTGACAGATAAGGCTGTGATTTGTGAAGGCTCCATATGAATTTTACCTTTAATTTCTGTTAACATTTGACAGAGCGTCATGACGTTGAAACCGAAAAAGTTCATTGATATTCAGCATGAGGCCGACTACCTTGCATACACTTCACATTTACAGATAGCACTCGTACATCTCCTGACACCAGAGTTTCAAAATGAATATCTCATCAAAAGCTATAGGAAAAGTATATAGTCTTTCATTTCACAATAAACCTCAATGCGTCAAAAAGGGCCTTTGTGCTGGGAAACAATTTAAGCTGGGCAAAAGGGGAGTCTGGGTGTTTGTTTTTATTTAATTGATATTGCAAAAGAAACTATCATTTGTTCTGTTTTGGTAATATTATATCTAAAACATCGAAAAGTAAATCACAGTGGCTGAGAAGGCCCCAAGGTAACTATGTCGGCCACAGCAGTGTTTCTGAAAAACTGTTATTAAAATCATAAATGGGACATAGAAAGCAGGAGCTCTGGGGAAGTGTTTAGTCAGGTATGTAATGTACATAATTGTGCAACTAGGCCGGATTTTTTTGGAGGGGCGGTTGATTGAAATAGCAAGTGGGAGGCCTATGAAATGGGACGAAACCATGATGGGGCAAAATACGGCGTCCTCTCCCTGCTGTAGTTTTGCCCTATTTCACAGCCCCCTACTTGGTATTTAACTCTAACCCCCCCCCCCAACCTGGCCTAGTTGCACTATTAACTGCACATTTCTGATTAGGCTAGACTAGAGCATGAGGAGGTAGGATCCCTGTTCAGATTTTGCCTCAGTCATGAACTCACAAGGTTGCTGTAGACAAGCTGCTGGCTCAGTCTCAACCAGGGATGCTCAAGTAATGTTGGATTGCCGCCCTCAGCAAAGGAAGGAAGGAAGGAAGGTCGATGACTGGAGCTGGGAGGAAATGAGCAGGAGGCATCATCGCTGCCTTGTCTCTTGCTGCACCGATCCGCTATCTGCTGATCCGCTATCTGCTGATTCAGTTATCTGCAGATAGCGGATGGTCCCGCCCCCCACGACCCCCCAGGCACTTACTTTTAGCGTCAGAAGCTTTGTTTCTTCTTCAAAAAGAACGCAGGATGCGGCCCCCCTGCATTCCACTGATTGACTGGGTTGTGAGATGGCAACCCCATGTCTGAATTCCTAGCTTGCAAGGCTGTAAGTCTTGTAATAGCAAGGTTCAGCAGGCAAACTCAAGGTTTACCTCATTACAAAGTTGAGTCCACCAAACTTCAGAACCTGAAAAATCCTAGCTGCTACTGCAAACTCCCCATTCCTTTTCCCCAGTCAAACGTACCTGGCAACAGCTGTGGTGACCGCAGGGAGGCCTTCTGTTCCCCAAGCCTCCCCTGAAAGCTCCCTTCCTGTTCTTCAAAACTGACTTGGCATTGAGACCTTGACGACAGCAGTCAAAAAGCTTCTCGTGAGAACACCAACAAGAGCACAACAGACCCCAACGTTCGGAATGTGAAGAGGAAACGAAAACTTTCTATATACAGTATTTTAAATAAATAAATCAAAGAATAATTTTACCAGAGACTATTGTTAACCAAGTTGCAGGGAAAGGGGAATTTGCCATCGCTAGTTCTGATGCTCATTTTGGTAATAGATAATGCAAAGTTTATAAGTCGAAACTGGCATTTTACTTTCTTGCACAGTTTTAGCTCCTTCGCCAAAATGCCTTGGAATAGTCACATACAGTATATGGACATTTTCAAACATCCAAAATTCTTTTCTTTTCAGAGCCTGACCCCACAGGAATGAAAGGCTTCCCCTGGCATCCTAATATTAGCATAGTAAACCACCTAATCCATACATCCATGCATCATTTTTACAACTTCATCTCTAGTTAATTATCGCCTTGATGCAGCCAGAGGCGAGAACACCATTTTCACCTTCCTGGGTGGGATGAAGTTGAGCCCAGTCTCGCCAACCCTTTTTATACGTGAAGACATTACACAGCTGGCGCTCAGATCACAGCAGAAGGCATTTAGCAGAAATGTTTGTCAAATTTGATGTATTTTAATATTATTCGGATCTACAACTTGAAGACTTTTAAACCGATACACAAATTTCTAGAGAGACATTTAAATACTGTCTCCCTCTTTTCATGGCATAATCTTCTATTCTGTTCCACTTTGGGAGATTATCTGGACTAAAATATTTTGTTGCTTGCCTTTTTGGACAGGTGTTTTTAAAAACAAAACAAAACAAAAACCAGGTGTGTCATTGATTCAAACTGTTTCCTCTAGAGCATTATTACATTTTTTTTTCTCATATGCTGATAACTTTGCTGTTATTATGCATGTCAGTGCAAAGCGAAATTAACATAGAGAAGCAAAGATATTTTAGGTGATGAATGTGTAATAAGCAGTGGCAAGCGTACATCAGCCCGAGGGGGGGGCGCCAACACGACACCCCCATGTGATGGCACACGTCACACCCCCTGGGGGGCATGACATCATTTTCGCCTGCGCGGCTTCAATCACCCCCCTGCTGTTTTGCTAACCTTTTTGGAGCTAAACGGCTCAAGGGCAGGAAGGAGGGCCCAACGCAAACAATGGCCAGTGCCAGACGAGGAATACAGCGAAGGGGACGCATCGAGGAGGCAAGTACACCCCCCTCCGCCGCCACATGTGCTTGGGGCCAAGGGCCCCTCACCCCTACCCCAACGACACTTTTGGTAATAAGCTCCCCCCTCCAAGTGGCAAAACCAGAGAGGAGGGGAGTAATTGCTGGAAGAGGCAAAGAACAGATAGATTTTCTGAAGGTCTTACAGTTGTGGCTTTCTAGTGATACTGTTAAGCTGGAAGGGTTTTAGAAGTACTGTACACATATAATATCTGTTTATCATTGTCCTGATTTGCTGTTTTATCTGTGTAGGAAATCACAAGGTGGGATCACACTGCCATTATAAATGAACTCACTCATCCCATTTAAGTGTGTTTTATAGGAATCCCTACACAAATCCATTTTGTGTTGAGTTCCACTAGCTGAAACGAATTGCTTACTGGTGTATTAGAAGTACTGCACAATCCTAAAGAGACGTCGGGCGACGGAACGAGCGTAAAGCACATTCGCGATGACTCTTGAGTAAGGACTCCGATGCCGGACCAGGATGCGGCCAGCAGCAGAAGGTAAGACTTCCACCGCCGGCCGTGGGGGCGGTCTGGCCGGGCGAGGGAGGGGGGCCATTGGCCTAGCCGGCTCAGGAGGGGGCGAGAGATGGCCTCAGCCATATCCCGGTCCCCGCTGGGCGGCTAGGCCATTACATGACTTCCTCCGACTTTCGCCAGCAAAATAACTGGCGTAAATCTGAGGAGGCCGGTTGGGGCGGTCAGCATTTTCACTTGGGGAAGAGGATGAGAGGCCCCTTCCCCGAGTAGACCTCTGGCCCAGCAGCAGCGCTGCTGCTGGTGCACAGGATCCGGCAGGCGGCCCAGGGCTGCCCGCCGGATCCTTACTCAGGAGTGCCTCAACACTTTTTTTAAAAAGCAAAATAATTTGGGGAGCATGGAATTTAGAGTGGAGAAGCATCAGAGAATAGGAGGTGTTCAGGCATTCCTTCTCTCTTCCTCCCACCTTGTGATTTCCCTTTCTGTTTCCTGTTTAGCACTACTAACCACAATTTATCATGCTCTTAGAATCACCAATCAATGACTAGTGTTTGCCTTCCAGATCAGCCCAGTTTGCAGTTGTTTGCTTCCAGTCCTCCAAACCATGGATTATATGACGTGAGCCATTGTCTGAGCTACAACATGCTTAGCTAGGACACCATACGCCTCTTTTATCTAGACATCTTTAGATACACAGCGCTGGTCTGAAAAAGAACATTGCCTTCCATAGAAACAGGTGAGAAATACAAGAAAAGGAGCAGATTTTCTGGAATACATGGAAGAAAGTGATGATACAGCAGGATAAGTGATATACTGACAAAATACACTGCAAAATTTAGATATATGTGAAGTTGTGGACTCCTTCTTGACATTCCTTCAAAAATTGAAGGCCATTCCTCTCTATTTAAATGCGTTGATTCTCCTTCTCTATGTCTTCTTATTTTCACCACTGACTTATCTCTCAGCATCTAGCACACGGTTTAACAGAACTAGTGCTGTAAATACTTCAATTAAATTGAATTGCTTCTCCTGCGTCAAAGTTGCAGCTCTATAAAATGCTTTTTGCATTGGCGGTATAGCGCTCTAGAGAGACATGCACCTTGTTCCTTGCGTTCAGCCATAGGAACAAGAACCTGCTTCAGAAATCAAGAAGCAACAATATTATCAAGAAAGCTGATAATTAATCTGGAAAGCATTTCCAATCTCAGAATTCAGGAGGCAACATTGGCTGCTGCCATGCCCTAAGATGATGATATTTGGGAAACTGATATGGTTTAAACAGAAAAGCTTCTGTTCTGGACTGCATGGACAATGACCTCAAGGTCATTGTACAGGTTATTCTGACATGCTAAATTTCTCAGACAGCGACCGTTGACATGACAACATGATTTTTGCATAGTAAGATGTTGTGTGAAAACATGTCTAACAGCACAATCCTATCCAGCACCGGTGCAGTGTGGGCACCAGGCCCATGCTATATCCAATGCTGGAGAGGAGCGGGCTGGTGGTCTCCTCAGAGTAAGGGGACATTTGTCCCCTTACCCAGTGTAGTGTCCCAGCCTCCACTATGTGGCTACTCGGATTAGCGCCACCTAAATTGGAGGCACTGACCCAAGAAGCCCTGTGTCAGAGTTGGAGGTCTGGGGCGGGGGGGGAGGATAGGATATGGCAACCAACAAGGACGCCAATTCCACCCCTTCCAGGCCTGATCTGCCCCCCTCTCCAGCCTCCCCATGCCCCATTGTGCCTCCTCCCCGCCCTCCCCCAGCCCCTGCGCAGAACTGATTTGCTCTGTGGTGCAGGGCACTGGACTCGGTAGTGGAGTGGCGGCGCTGGCCCTGGTGCCGGCACAGCCTACTCTCCAGGTATCATGAATGTGCTTTATGGCATGTTCACAGCACCCAGCACCGGCACTGAGGCCTCAGCGTCAGCGCTCCTGGCTGCTAGGATTGCACCATAAAGTTATGATGGCATAGAAAAAGCTAATTTACAAGTTATTTCTTTAACACAGTGGCCTACAATATTTTTACACACAGACACCATGCTGCACAAAATTAAGGACTTTGTATAGCATAAGGATTTTATTATATAAAATGATTAAATATATGAACCACTCTTAGTTTAAACCAGGTCTATACAACATATGACCCATCAAGCTGAATGCAACCCACCAGCTACATATGACGGTCCATCAGGGACTCCATAAATTTTCTACTTTGGACTGCAAAACCAGAGGGAAGGAGTGTTGCCAAGCTCCTAGCTTGCTACACAAAGCTGGTGGTAGGCTGCATTTGGCTTGGTGGGTCACAAGTTGGGCCGACCTATCTTTGACATAAAATATCAGTTGTTGTTCAGTCGTTAAGTTGTGTCCGACCCTTCGTGATCCCATGAACCATATCCCACCAGGCCTTCCTGTCCTCCACTATCTTCCTGAGTTCGCTCATTTTCATGTTTGTTGCATCGGTGATGCTGTCTAACCATCTCATCCTTTGCCCTCCCCTTCTCCTTTTGCCTTCAATCTTTCCCAGCATCAGAGTGTTCTCCAGAGAGTCCTCTCTTCGCATTAGGTGGCCAAAATATTTGAGCTTCAGCCTCAGTACCTGTCCTTCCAGGGAACAGTCAGGGTATCAGTAACTTAGGACAAAGAGATGTAATGGTGACTTGTTCAAGAAGAGAAGGTTTCAAAGGGCAACATTTCAACTTCATCATATCTTGTAATAAATTTCCAAGTAATTATGACACCAATTGGATGACAAAGGGAAGGGTGGCTCTAGGCCTTAATACAACAATTTTTATTCATGTCAATGGAAACTTCTTCTCAGGAGAAATAGCAGCTGTGGCAGGGGTCCTATTTCAGGGGTCCTATTTCAGGACTGTAGCAGAAACAAATGAGTTAAACCTTCCCTCTCCTACACAATGTTATGGAATGGGCCCCTTCCCCCAATGCTATCTGCCCTGCGAGAGAAGCTACCATTGGCGCCAGTGTGAACTCCCTGGCGGAAACAATCACAGAAAGGGGAAATCTAAGACACTGGTGGGAATGAAGGTCTAAAGCTCCCTCCCTCCACCCCGCCTGCACTGTGTTCTGGTTTAGGCTCCTCTTTAGTCAAGAAATGTTAAGCACGTTGGGGACAATGGAACATTGTACTTTGACCCTGAATTAGAGAACACACTCTAAATTTGGGCATGATCAGTCAGAGGCCATGCTACTCTCACAACTACAGCAGAGCATAGCAAAACCAGCTTGCAAGGAATTGCTTGTTTCCCCCACCCTTTTCCCCGTTTAATTCCAATACTGCATAGACCATATTAATATAGGTCTAGGTTAAGATGTATTTACTAAAGCTGATCTGAGTCACAGCTGCAAAGCCACTAGTTCCAATTATGGCCTTTTTAACCTTAGGCATTCATAAACAGGAACCATCTTGAGTAACGAGGCACATGGAATGGAGTCTTCTTAGTGATGTGCTTTAAAGAACAAACACCTAACAGTTCTTTGTAGTGTTAGGGGGAACCTTTTCTCCCTCTGGATACTGATGTGTTCAAACCTATCTCAGCCTGCCACTGGATCAAGGGATAATTCACTGCAGGATACTAAGTGGCACAAAATTGCCCCAAACTCCTAAAAAACCGAGCAAATCTCTGTGGATGGGAAAATAAACCACAGGCTAAATATCAGCAGGGATTCAATTCAGTGTAATAACAACCCAGTTCATATTCTATGAGGGGGGGAAATTACACAATTTGTGATCCTTGTATGCTAATTCTTTTTATCTGTAATATTTACCTTAACACTCTCCTAAAAGTTACCTTTCTCTGTGGAGTAGATGCTGGTACTTTCATATATGGGGCTCCTTTGCTGAGTATTGTTGGTTTTTATTCCCCTTTCCCTGGTGAATAGTATTCTTTAATCCTGCATGCACCATTTCTGTGCTCTCTTTTGTTTTCCGACAATATTTTTTCCTGAAGCTTTTCTAGCCTCTTTTCATCTACCTACTCATAAAATGAATGCCCAAGACTAGAGTTGCCACTGAATTTCACCTAACATCACATTTCTAGGCAAGTTTGGAGGTTACTGCTTGAGCCACACTAGTGAGAACATTTGAGGGAACCAAATGAGTTTCAGCAAGGGTCAAAACAAATGTGACATTAGCTTTAGGTTTACTAGATCTCCAACTGGGACAGAGTGCTAGACCTTAAGGAGAAGGAATGTGGGCAGGTGTAGCTTGTTAAACCTTAAAGAACAATCCTAGGCATGTCTACTCAGAAGCAAGCCCCACTGAACACGCGCTGCGGCGGCTCCTCCGCCAGCCAGGCCACACTCACCCAGCTCGTCTGCTCTCGAAGCGGCGAGAGTGGGCGAGCTGAGGGCGAGCCGCCGCTCTCACCAGCTCTCCGGCTCTTGTCGCTCCGAGCTCAAAGCAAAAAGAGCCGGTGAGAGCGGCGGTTCGTCCTCCGAGCTGGATCGCCCGCTCTTGCCGCTCGGAGAGGCGAGCTGCCACTCTCACCGGCTCGCCGACTCTGGTCGCTCCGAGCCTGGAGTGACGAGAGACAGTGAGCCGGTGAGAGTGGTGGCTCGCCCTTCGAGCCGGATCACCCGCACTCGCCGCTCCGAGCTCGGAGCGGCGAGAAGCGAGCCATCGTTCACCGGTTCGCTGGCTCTCACCACTCCGAGCTCGGAGCAGCGAGAGCCGGCAAGCTGGCTTGGAGAGCAGGGCTGGCGCTGGCCTGCTCGCAGCCTCACCGTCGCTGCCGCTTGCCGCTGCCGCCTCCTCGCCGCCTGCTTGTGCGCATGCGTGCGGCTCGCAAAAGTCGCACGCATGCTCACAAGCGGCCCAGGAGCCCTTCAGAATGACAGGCTTCCGGAAAGAAGTGGTGGTGGCCATGTTTTTTACATGGCGGCCGCCATGTTTTTTTTAAATTATTTTTTTAAAAAAAAAAATCAATCGTGGCTACCAGAGGCCTCCCGGGACCTGCCCGGGATGGACCCGGTATTATCAGGACTGTCCCGGGAAAACCGGGACGAATGGTAAGTCTATACATACATATTGCCTTCACACACTCCAATAAAACACGGGGCAAGCTAGTTTTGGGTTTAAACAGGCCACAATTGTATTGAACAATATACATAAGACTTGCAGTGGTCCTAACTATACTGCCACTCCTCCTTTTAGTGTGGGTTCCATTCCTTGGAGAAGACAGCTGCCTACTGCGGCCTATTTGCCCTATGAGAATTCCCATCCGGGCTCTAAGCGAATGGTTGCCTTCAATGATTCCATCTTATCAATGCTAACCCCACCAGGGGATTGGGGAATATCTGGATCGCACTGCCTCCTCAATGGTGGAGAAGCATTTGAGGTTTACTTTACAATCTATGGGTTTCCCAGCCAGCATTCTGGAGCTGGGAAGTCTCTGGGGACCAGTTCTGGACTCCACTCTTGCCCATTCTACTTCCCCTGGATGCATAGCAATCAACAATATCTGCCAGTTGTGATCACCTAGCTAAGAGAAAACCACAAAACCTACTTGGCCAGCCAAAGTAGGTGAAAAAACTTCCTTGCCCATTCCAGTTGGGCAGGGGAGCAAAAAATACAATACCGTATTCAGTATCCTATGGACAACCAGCTAATCCTAGATTGACCTCCTAGGTGGGTTGCTGAGAACTGCAGACTGAAGGAAAGGTGCTGAGGTGGCAACAGAAGCTGCCCAAGCTCCGCCCCCTCATCCAGGCAACACCAATAGACTGTCACCTTACTGCTTGCCTTGGACTATGGGAGGGTGAGGCAAAATGGTGACCACCTATGATTCCTTGTGGTTGGCCTTGTTTCTGACTTGGGTATACAGTTCCCCTTTACTTTCTTTCACAGGGCACCATGCAAACAAATCTCTTAAACGATGCAACCAAATCTCAGGCTGACACTTAGTGAAGTCTTTGGTAATTCAGAAACCGATTCTTACTCTTTTATGAATTATTTACAAAAAATGTTACCTTTATGGTAACTAGTTGCGCTTTCAATCAATGACACAAAGCAATTGGGCAAAAATCATGAGACATGTAGAATTGTAGATTGAATCTTTGATTTTTAAGTGACATTTTCTTTACCTTTGAACAAGATGATTTTGTGCACTTTTCCTTAAAGTACCAGAAACATCCTTTCCTATCATAACAGCTTAAGAGCCTGAGCCTGGGCTTTAAACTTAAATACAGTGAGGGGATCGGAACTGTGTATGAAGCCAAATCACTTTCTAATCATTCAGCTGTCATGGCACTATTGGTTCATGGTTGGAAAAACAGTCTCACATAGGAAGTTGTCATACTGAGTCCAACCATTAGTCTCTCTAGCTCAGTATTGCCTACACTAACAGCCCAATCCTGTCTAGCAGGACATGTCGACACCAGTGGTGTAACTAGACTGGAGCGGAGGCAAGTAGTTCTGCAAGACGCCGTTACACCGGAGTCAGCGGCCCCTCCCCCTTGCTGTTGGAGCCATTCTGGCAGCAATGCAACACGCAGGACATTCCCCTGTCGCTGCTGGAATGGCTCCAACAGCAAAGGGGAGGGGCCGCTGACTCCGGTGTAACGGAGTCTTGCAGAACTACTTGCCTCCGCTCCACTCTAGTTACACCACTGGGCGACACAAATAAAGTACCCACCGTGTCCTGTGCAGGGTGGGGCCTGTGCTGGCGCAGCCAGAGGCCTCCTTGGGGTAAAGGGATGTTTGTCCCCTTACCCAGAGTAGAGCCCCAGCTGCCCCAATGGATCTACTCAAATGTGCGCCAGCTGTTTTGTGTACATATTTACATACAGAAGCCAATGACTTCTAATATTCTTATTACCATTGACAGCAAACCAGAGGCGGGGGGTGGGGAGCAGGAACTATTCATGGCTCAAATCCAGTATCTTGCTCTTTTGAAAGTGATAGGGATTTGATAGTTAGAAGTTTTGGCATTACACATAAACGTGTTTGTAAAAGTGACAGGGCAGAGAAAGATCTCAGGAATTGGAATCAGAAGCTCTGTGATCATTCCTCGCTCTCGGCGCTAATGGGGACTGAGTTTAAAATAGCAGGCAAGGAGAAGATGAAAAGGAGATAATCAAATTAGAACCCCAAGCAGTATAGGCTGTATATTGCTTGATCAAATGAAAATGTAAGCAATCAGCATTAACAGGGGTCCACCTCAGTGAAACAGTTGATCAAACACCACAGGATTAAACCAAAAGGAAGCCAGGCTGCTTGCTTTAAGTATGTGGTGGCTTTTGCTTGCAGTGGTATTGCTGAGCAGATGGCAGATGGCCAAGCCATTGTAAAGGGAACACTTTGTCCTTTCATCTGGGTACTTACCCAGCAGCACAACCAGCTCCTCAGAACACTAAGTGAGCAGTTCCAAGCTTTGCCCAGCGACAAGATAGCCACTGACTAGCCATAGTCTCTAAATTACAAATCCGTTTGCTGGAAGTTGGACCTGCTTGGTGCCAGACACAAGTACACAAAGCCTGCCTTAAAGAGCCGGCTTCTGAAAGGATAAAGAACCAGTTCCCGGAGGAGAAATTGCGATTAAATAAAGTCACACAAATGATGCCAATGAACAAGTTTTCAATTATCAGCAGCCAGTCGCGCAGCCAAAAAAGTAGCTGCTAAAAGCTGTAATCACAAACAACTCAGCACTGCCCACTTCAAACTGTACAGCAACATGTAATATATTGAGCCTGGGAAAAGAGCACATAGAACAGACTATTTAAGAAAATTGCCACCTGCTATGGAAAAAAAGAAAAACAAGCCTAAGTGCTTTTTATTTTCGAGCGAGGCATTTAGTGGCGCTACCTTTCTTCAGGTGAATTATATATTCAGGTGAATCACACAAGAGTTATCTACTTGCATCTGTTATTTGATACAGTGATGGCTTCCTGTCCTTGAGTCTTTCTGAGATCAGATGGCGGAGGAATGGCAAGAGGGTTAAATTTGCCATGAAGATTTGTTCAGCTTCGTAAATGGATTCACCTTGACCACCTTTCTGGATACATTTTGAATCTGGGTTTAGCTGGTGTAATGTTCTCCTTTTTACCAGGATAAAAGCCAACCCTAACCCACACTAGCATTAAAAAAGACTCAGAAGCAATCACTTAAAAAACAAACACAAGTGACAAAAATTTAAAAAACAAGCACATATTCATATTTATAAAACCAGCTATTATGAACACTCTTAAATACAAGGTCTCCTGCAGATATTTTCAACACCGGTACAAGATAATAGACCTTCAACTTCCACAGTCTTCAATGGATGATCAATCATCTTCTTTGGATAGCGGCTCCAATCGTAATATGAGTCCTATTGCAAGTTGCTATCAAGAAGAAGTGCAAAAGCTGGCTTGAAACTCAACATTAATAAAACTAAGATCATGGCATCTGGTCCCATCAATTCCTGGCAAATAGAAGGGGCAGAAATGGAAGCAGTAACAGATTTTACTTTTTTGGGTTCCAAGATCACTGCAGACGGAGACAGCAGCCATGAAATTAAAAGACGCTTGCTCCTTGGAAGGAAAGCTATGGCAAACTTAAACAGCATAATAAAAAGCAGAGTTTGCATAGTCAGGGCGATGGTGTTCCCAGTAGCAATGTATGGTTGCGAGAGTTGGACCATAAGGAAGGCTGAGCGCCGAAGAATAGATGCTTTCGAACTGTGGTGCTGGAGAAGACTCCTGAGAGTCCCTTGGACTGCTAGGAGATCAAATCAGTCAATCCTAAATGAAATCATCAACCCTGACTGTTCCCTGGAAGGACAGGTACTGAGGCTGAAGCTCAAATATTTTGGCCACCTAATGCGAAGAGAGGACTCTCTGGAGAAGACTCTGATGCTGGGAAAAATTGAAGGAGAAGGGGAAGGCAAATGATGAGATGGTTAGACAGCATCACCGATGCAACGAACATGAAAATGAGCGAACTCAGGAAGATAGTGGAGGACAGGAAGGCCTGGCGGGATATGGTTCATGGGATCACGAAGGGTCGGACACGACTTAACGACTGAACAACAACAACAACATCCAGAAGATTATCAGTTTTTCCAGAGAGCTTCCAGACATGATCCTTGCAGCACCAGCCAGTCGTTGCTTTTCTACTAGCTGCTGAGTTTCACTTTCAAACTGCAGTAGATATAGTGTGTTTTAGGGGCACAGTAGACTGACCCTTTGTGAATCTCCTATAAAGAATGAGTGAACAAAGTGTGACAATCCCAGAAAAACAACAACACTAGAAGTGCCCCAGATCTTCTAAACATGAGTTGTAGGGATACAATTTACTCTCATCCTTAAGGCACCAGTCCAAAAAATTAGACAGTGAAAGAAAAACCTGACCACAATTTAAAAAAAACCAGTACTTTGGACAAAATGTTCCCGCTCAACAAACACAAAATTGCAAACCTTTAACTTAAATGAGCCAGGCTGTTCAGATCTAAAATGACTTCTGTTTCTCCAAACTAGGGTAATAAGAGCCCAATTCTATGCATGTCTACTCAGAAGTAAGTCCCATTATAGTCAATGAAGCTTACTCCTAGGTAAGTGTGAATAGGATCACAGCCAGGCAGTGCGATTCTGTCTTCAATTTAGACTGGTGGAGCACTGTTTGCAGCACCCGGCCAGTGCTGGTGCTGAGGCCAGTGCCGCTCTACTAACCCCAGATTCGGATCTGCGCCCAAGGTGACCTCCCAGCTGGCCTTTCTGCGCTCTGGATTTAGTAGAGGCTGCGCCGGCCCCGCTGCACTGCAGGACATAGAGTTAGACAGGATTGCGCTGGAAGTCATCTATCACCGCCACCAAGTGCAAGAAATAAAACCAAAAGAAGCCATCCAAACAAAGAAAATGCCACTGGGCACATGCAAGTTCAGTGTGAAGAGTTCCACTGCCCTGTGTGTGAAGGAGAGCTGGGGTGATGGCAAACCCTCCCCACAACAACTCTAAGATCTTAAGGGGAAGGCCCTCGGGGCTGGGTGCTGAGGAGGCAAGAAGGACAGGGTAAAAAGCAGGCAAGACATAATCTGGATGGGCTGAGCCTCATACTACTTTTGGAACAGACCTAGAAATATACATTTAATATTTGATATATAATTAAAGAAAGCTGCATTCTACTGAGTCATGCGATTGGTTTGTCTGCCTCCATATTATCAGATCAACTGACAACAACTCTCAGCAGGTTGATGAGGGCATCAGGTTGGGGCTCAGCTAAAGATGCCAGAGATTATATTTGGGACCTTCTGCACGTATTCATGTGCTCTGTCACTAAGCTATGGGTGGCTTCTCCATAGCTGATCAACTTAAAAGGATCAGTTGAGTTCATAATTGGATCAACTTAAAAGGCTACATTTAAAATTAGCAAATAAGATAGAACAGCTTAGCCTTGCACATCCAGCCAGGGAGGACTACCTAGAATGCAGTATTCGCATATTTATTTATTTTTCACATTTTTATACCGCCCTTCCTCCAAGGAGCTCAGAGTGGTGTACATATTTCCTCCCCTCCTTTTTGTCCTCACAACAACCCTGTGAGGTAGGTGGGGCTGAGAGATAGTGACTGGCCCAAGATCACCCAGGAAACTTCGTGGCTGAGCGGGGATTTGAACCTGGATCTTCCAGGTCTAAGTCCGACTCCCAAACCACTACACCATCCTGGCATACAAGTTCTGCATCTTCTGCAGAAGATTCCCCACCACAATTTTTCTACAAAGCAGTGAAAGGAGAGGACCATTTGCAATGGAGAAGCAGAATGCTTAGCCCATATCCCTCCTACTAATTTTTTAGTGACCTTGCCCTCCTTAAACACTTTTTTCCTGAGCACGACTTCTCAATGCATATTTACTATGAATGGCAACACTATCTACCAGGTTATGTTAGCTTATTAGTATGTGAACTATTTGGGGACTCCAGTAATGCTACAGATACCCTCTTGCATTTTGGCCTTTTCACTTTTTTTTAGTCTTCTAACACCTCCCCTCACTTCTGTCCTTCCCCTAATTTGACTGGAACTGGTCCAACAGTCCTATATATGCTGTTCTAAGCTCCTTGGAGAGAATATGGGGTACTAACCTTGGAGTTAGTAAGCATTAACCTTGGAGAGAATGTGGGGTACTAAAGTAACAACAAAAACAGCAAATCCATATACTACTTATTAAATACTTTCTTCCCCACTGGGTTCTAGAGCAGGGGTTCTCAACCAGTGGTGCTAGTACCACCAGAAGTACTTCGGCCGACTTCTAGTGGTACTCGCACTGCTGGAACCTCACTCTGTTGCAATACTTTCAGCAGTGCATTTTTGCTCCCAAGAAGCTCCGGCCTTTGGCTGAGTCTCTCAGGAATGCTGAGAAGGGCCCTCCCACCTGCCCAGACTCTCCTCCCTGTGTTTTCTGGCCTCTGAAAACCTGGAAGCAACTGTTGATGATAATTTACGCTGAACATCCATACTGGAAATTCCGGGACAGTCTGGGAACCCGAGCTCAGGTCCCGGATTTGTCCCGGAACATTTCCAGGCAAGTGCAAGCCTCTGCAGCCCCCACAGCCACTTTTGGGGCTTTTAAAATTTTAAAACTTACCTTTTTTGCTGGTGGCAGCCATCTTGGATCTCACAAAATCTCATGAGATCCAAAATGGCGGCACCCAAATCTCATGAGGCAGTACAGTACTGCCTCATGTGCTGTTATGAGATTTGGGTGCCGCCATCTTGGATCTCATGAGATTTTGTGAGATCCAAGATGGCCACTGCCAGGAAAAAAGATAAGTTTTAAGAGTTGCTGCTGCTGGGGGTTGCAGGCTGTAGGGGGACTGCTGCAGGCTGCTCAAATGTAATGTCTCCCATATGCTGTTTGCTTTTATATACTGGTGATAACAAATCTGCTAATTCCACTGTGAATAGGAGAAGAGGAACTGAGTATCTATCTGGAGATAACTTGTTAAGGAGAACAGAACGTCTTTAAAAGCTGGGAATAACTTTCTCTTTGTGATTTTCTTCCACAATGTTTACAAGGCAGCAGGCGGTGGCAGGCAGTGAAGATGGCGGCAGAATGGCGGTGGCGGGACAGGACAGGCAAGTCAATTTAATTAATTAATTTGGCTAACTAAAATAAATAAATAAATAAATTTTTAGGGCCCCCAAAAAGATTTTTAAAATTTTATTTACATTAATTAATTAATTGTGGGGTTTTTTGGGGGGGGTGTCCCAGTTTAGAACTGGGAAAATCTTGTAAGCCTAATCACTTCTGGTGGTACTCAGAAGGAGAGTGGTACTTGTCCGGGAAGGGGTTGGGAAACCCTGTTCTGGAGTATTCACTCTTTCACACCAGTATCTCACATGCGATGGTCAGATAAATAGGTACCCAGGCTAATTTTCCTCTTATGGCCCTCAGATTTGGGCCTTTTCCTTCAGAGGCAGTCAGTCAACTCAGCAGTCTGAACAAGCACCATCCTCTGACTTTGAGAGGCAGTCTCTCGACATGTTAGGAGTTCAGGTGGGGTTAAAGTTAAGGGTTGAAATGCTACCCAGATTTTTCATGGTGAGCGGGATAAAGCGAGGAGATGAGTCTCCAGCAATATTGATCCAACACTAAATGAAAGAAAAAGCCTTTAGCATTTCACTGCTCCCTCTTCTCTCAAATATCCATCATTTCAATTCCTGCCTGCATCTCTGTACCTCCTGGCATGCCATGCGTTCTGCCAAACCTGCTTGTCTTCATGACTGCTTGGTTAGCCTCTCTCACCCCTTCATAATTCTATCTCTTCTGTTATGTTATCAACTCCTCCTGGGCCTAACATCTTCACTCGCAAATCTTGTGTTCTCTGCATTTCACCTGCCCATATGGCTTCATTTAGCCACTTCTGCTCATCATGATAACAGAGCAGTTCCTTCATAATCATAACACTAATAATTATACAAATATGATGCTGCTGTCAATGCAGATCATTATTAATAGTAGCTTGGCGTTGGATTACACTATTCCCACCATCCTCCTTATGGACTTGGCTTCTCCTAGGTTTGGACAAAAAATGTATACGTATACTGTTGGGCAGCAGGATATGTTTAATCCAATTATTTGATACTGTACTTGTCTTTCATGTTTCTGGATACAGAATGTTAGGTCAAAAAATCTTTCCTTGCATGCAGGAAAATGCAGAGCCTCCAATATCCTGCTGAAATGACAGGATTGGTGAAAAGACTGTGTAGCTAAGACAAGCACTGGCGTCACTGCAGGGGGGGGAGGAGCTCTAAGTTCCGCCACGGTCCGACCCTCCGTTACATGGGAGAATGAAGCGCCGCCGCCCCTCGCTTTCGGAGCCATTCGGAGCATTGCTTTCACCTACTTGAATGGCTCCGAAAGCGAGGGGTGGGGGCGCTTCATCCTCCCGTGTAACAGAGGGTTGGACCGTGGCGGAACTTAGAGCTCCGCCCCCCCTGCAGTGACGCCAGTGAAGAAAAGTATGGAATAAGGAATCTGTAGAACACTGAACGCTCTTCCATTTAGAACATTAGAAGGTGACCTTCACAGGGGCACCATTTAGGGACAGCTTGTTGTGACGACGTATAAAAGTAATGCCAACACTTAAAAATTGTGCTGGTATTTTGCAATATAATCTTAATTATGGGCCTTGAACTTTGCTGCAAATCTTTCCCTGGTAGTGTGCAAACAAAGACTGGAGGTACTGCATTGTTGTCAACCTGTATCCTAAACCTTGTGGGTTCCAGAATCACACTGAGATGTAGCTGACAAACAACAGATGATTTAATAAGGTTGGTAAAACAGAGCACCTTGCTAAGGAGTAGCATATACCACATACAACCAAGGTGTAGTAATTCAAGTCTCATCAGGCTGTTGTGGCTGCCAGTGAAACAGTAGGCTTGTATAGGTGCAGCAGCATATCAGCATGCTGTATCTTTCTTTTTCAGGGCACAGTGTGTGGACAGTGGAAGAATCCCAGAGCTATTTTTGTATCTGTTAATTCTTGTCTTCCACTCCGACAAGCCATGTCCCCACTGATGCTTCACTAGCCCATATAGACTGGTGCAACTGATCCCAGGCTTCAGGCTTCTCTCAGTCTCAGCCTTCCATCCTTCCTCTCCACCAGAAAGGATAACTCCTGTTTTCCAGGTGATTGAATACAGCAGGGGTTGTTGGGAGATGTAATCCCTACACTCAGATGTCCCATTGCACCGTACAACATGGCTCTGATTGTATGCAATTTGCCTGCGTTCAAATGTCTTTAGATAGTCAAAGAGGAGAGTGGGACTACACTATTTGTGAAGCATCAAGCTGAGTGTAGCCCAGGGGCATATGTAGTGGACCACTGGAGGCTTTTTGAATGTGGGGAGGGGGATGAGGTGATAGCGCTTGATAGGCCACAAGCGCTTGGTAGGCCACAAGTCAAGTGCTTGATAGGCCCGAAAGCATGACTAAATGAGCTGCATTTGGCTTGATGGAGTCAAAGTTGTTCAGACCGGGAATAGGGGACTCCTTAAGTAATGCTGAATTGTTCAGAAAACTCCTATGGCATTGCATTTTTATGTAGATATATTAGTTTTCTGCATTATTGCCCTCTCTGCGGAATAACTAACCTTCTCTTCTGAAGCATCTAGAAAGCTATAAAGGCCACATGAGTCTATTGAAACTGTTTCAATTTAGGAAGGTTTTTCTTTTAGTCAAAAGCATGATACTGGGGGAAGAAATAAAGGTGACTTGTTGTAAGTAAAGGAACTATTTCTTCCTTCCCCCCCCCCCCCCATCAAGTAGTTTCCCCCATCCCCAACTACGGTAAGTCATGACACTTCAAAAAGGTCTCTCCTGACTGCAGCTGCGGTGGGCTCAGCCATAATAATGTCTTCCTGCTGCTATTAAGCTGCTGAAGTTGTACTGCCCATTATAAGAAATGTGTTCAGGTCTAGCCATTTGTGGGGGAAGGGTGATAAAGTCGGGGTCATCTCCCAAGATGGAGTTATAGTTCAACATTTTTAGATCGTATTACCTCCTCTAATTTGTCAGGCGATGACGCTTCAGAGCATTTGGCAGCCAACCCCTGCAGCAATTGCTAGTACAGATAGTGCACCAAGCACATTAATGTTGACACTCAAATGATGAGTTAACAGCACAAATGGCTCTCCAAAGACTAGCCTAAGCATGGCCAGACAGTCAGACCCTCATCATCTGTAAATGATCCAGTCGTCTGCAATTTGCCCATTCCTGGACAATGAAGAGACAAAGTCATAATCCTCGATTGCATTTGTTTTGCTAACTGGAAGGACAAAAAGAAGGGGCTAGATATAATGCTCACATCCAGTATATCTGAATAAAAAACCTATTATAACCACGATGCAAAATCCAGCCAAGAGAAGCATTTCTTAATACGTCTTGGAAATGTGCACGGAGGCATGCATTCATTCTATCTTCCATTTTCATCTGATCTTAGAAAGACAGTGAAGGTCCTGAAGGTCAGAGAACAGTGATGAGTTTGGAAGTGGGCAGGCAGACGAACTGAAGCTTGACCCGGAGATGGAAGGACTGTTGGTTGTGGAGGAACTATTGATTGGTGCGTAGCTGTTCATCTGGCTTGGGTGGGGTTTTAATTTCTTACAACATTTAAAGTATATGTCTTGCAAGTATATGTACTTTATTTATTTTACTTTATATATATTATATTAATCTTGAGCGGAAGCTTTCATGGCCAGCTACGATTTTCCAGGACAAAGGATTTATAGGTAAAAAAGCCATGTATTTATCAAAAAGTCTAAAACTTGCATTAAAAAACAATTTTTAATGCAAGTTTTAGACTTTTTGATAAATACATGGCTTTTTTGCCTATAAATCCTTTGTCCTGGAAAATATATTTATATTCTGTTTTTTCTGCCAAAGAAGTCACATTTTGCACTCTCCTTAAAAATCAAGGCTTGTAGCTTCTGACTCCATTGTTGCAACTGGATCTTCAGGTGGCAGAGGGGCTTTGGGAGTGCCTTTTGTTGGTTCACCAACTGCAGGGCTGGATTAAGCCATGCTGGTGTCCGACCTAAGCTATATGAAGCCTAAGAGGCCCCATCCCGTAAAAATACCAAAATACCAAAAAAGGTTTATTTTCTTGGATTACATGAAACATCAACCACAAAGGAAAACAGGAAATGGCATCTGTACCCTCATGTTAATATCAGAATTCAAAATATGATCTGAATGATTCTAAGCTTGATGCTATACAAGTTTATTTTAGTCATGCCAGAATAAAAATTGATTGTTTTAGAGTGTCTTTTTTCTACATGGAGTTATATGGTGACCTTGCCCACGTGCTGTTGGACCCAAAGGCAAAGCGGAGGCAATGTATTGCCTTCACTGTCCGGAATGGCTCTGATGGGTGAGTGGGTGGGGCCACCACGTAATGCTGAGTAGCACTGTGCACCACTTACAGTACTGCCCCCCTCTAGCAACACCACTGGTTGGAGTTCAATTCAAAGTGCTGGTTTTGACATTTAAGGGCCTAAATAGTCTGGAATCAGCATCTCTTAGGGACTGTCTCTAACCATGTGTACTTACCTGAATGCTTAGATCAACATTAGAAGCTCTTTTCTATAGTCTCCTACTGTTTGAAGTACAGCTGGTGGACACTCACGCTAGGACTTTCTCAGTCATGATGCGCAGTTGAGCTCCTTCCAAGGAAGGCTCCATTGTTAGTGATCTTTCACTGAACAGTAAAATCATGACTTGTTTGAGGTCAGCAAACCAGAACCAACCTGGATCCAAAACTACAGTTGGTTTGTAAATCACAGTTTGAGCTAATTGTGGTTTTGCTTTATGCCTGAATTCACATGCTATTAATAAAATCCTATTATTAAACTATAGTGAAGGCCATTGTTTCTCAAGCTGTAGGTCGGGACCCACATAGTGGGTCGCGACCTGGTTTCTGGTGGGTCCCAGGTGATGGGAAGATCAGGTATGTAATTGCCACAAGCCCTGAGGCTATTCAAAAATCAGATAGCTGCCCTTTAAAGAGCTGAGCTGCAGTTTTCAAGCTTGCTAATTACCTTTCATAGCTGCTAATTACCCTGCAAACAGCTGAGCTCCTGCAGTTTGCAAGCTTGTGTAAATATAGGGAGATAAATGCTTGAGCGTCTCGTAAAGCTAGGTGGGTCCCAATAGAGTGTCATTTTAAAAAGTGGATCCCGGTGCTAAAAAGTTTGGGAACCACTGGTGAAGGCCATTGCTCTGCCTCAAGAGGCAGCTGCACCATGGGAAAAGGAGTGAACTTATGAATCTGAGTCCTGAACAGATGGGTAAGCAGAGAAGCAGCTCTAAACCACAGGTTGCTTGTTGTAGTCTGGAAGCCCAGACGGTGGTGTAAGTTCTTAACTATGGTTAGCAGATTGACGCTTCTACGCCTAGTGGGAGGGGGCGCGGATGCAAATGCTGCCACCCGCTGGAGGTGACGTCGCTGCTGCCACTGCTGCGGCTGCTCAAAGCTTTCCAAGGCGGTGGGCGGGCCAAACAGCACGCACCTTTTTTTCACCACTGCCCACCTCGTCTTTTTCACCATCACTACGGTGCAGTTGTCGCCCCCCCTTACATGCCGCCCAGGGGCGGACCGCCCCCCCTGCCCCAGGCGGCCCAACGCCTCTGTTAGCAGAAACCATAGTTTCACATTGCATCTGAACCTAGCCTTTGTGTTAACAAGAACTGTATCAGAACTGTTAATTCGTTCTCCTTGGACTTTGAGTAATCTCAGATCTAAATATTGATTAAAACAAGAGACCAAATGAAGTGTTGAATTTTAACTATGAGCAGAACAGGTTAAATTGCTAATTAATTCTTGAACTATATTTCTCTCCTACTTCCATGCAGCAACAGACTGATGTAAATTTCACATTGTTTGATTTGCTTTTTCAGTAATTTGTCCTATGAGTGGGAAGCTGTGTCAGCTCAATAAATTAAAGCCAAATTTGATTTTAAACATTTTCACTTCTGCAGAGGCCAACTGCGTGGCAAGATTAAATACACATTCTTTCAGTGCCAGTCCTAGACTGAAGTGAAAAACTGAATATTTCTAGAGTGCATCAAGTGCTACGATCCATAGAACTTCATTGGCTTATATTCCCTATGTAAAACAAAGCCAACGGAACTGTATGCTTTGGCCATGGCCTCTACAGTTTGCCGAGATCAGCAATCATTTTGACCCTTGCCTGGGTCTTTGTTTTTCAGAAGAAGAAGATGGAAGAAGATGGGGGTACTGACAGCATTTTAGAGTTCATCTGTGACCAGCATTAAAAACATCACCACGATAGATAAATCAGAGAAATTCTCTTAAAAAAAATGTTTATGCTTATTAAAAAAATCTTTTTGGACAGCTAGAATGGAACGGGCAACTCAATCCTAACCACCACCGGCACAGCGGGACCGAACGGCCTATGCTGCATCCAGCGAGGGAAGGAGAGGGGCTGGAGGTCTCATCGGGGTAAGGGGACATTTGTTCCCTTACCCTGGGTAAAGTCCCAGTGTCCGCAATCGGTCGTCTCGGATCCACGCCAGCTATTTATTTATTTAATTTATTTTTCACATTTTTATACCGCCTTTCCTCTAAGGAGCTCAGAGTGGTGTACATATTTCCTCCCCTCCTTTTTGTCTTCACAACAACCCTGTGAGGTAGGTGGGGCTGAGAGATAGTGACTGGCCCAAGGTCGCCCAGGAAGCTTCGTGACTGAGCGGGGATTTGAATCTGGATCTTCCAGGTTTAAGTCCAACTCCCAAACCACTACACCATCCTGGCTATTTAGCTTGCGTAAGTCTTAGAGGCCCGTGTAGGGACAGAAGGCCCAGGAAAGGGGGGTAATATACGGTGTGCACTGCTGCCGCTGATCCTGTCCTCTCCCGTGCCCGATCCGCCCCCCCCCTGCCCCTGTGCTGCTCTGGGTGGCTCTCTCCTGCTGTGGTGCCCGTTGGGGCCTGCACTGGCACAGGTGGGACAGTGCAGGCCATTGTGCCGGCACAGCTTACTCGCAGGGTGCCACAAACGTGCTTTATAGCATATTCGCGAGACCGTAGGCCGGTGCAGCAGTCGCTGGACCAGCATAGCAGCTGGGCAGGATTGTGCCCTAAGTCTGTGAAAGTGAGTGTCATGTTAGAATTGGCAGAATTAATGAAGCAAGCCTGTACAAGCTTACAAGGCTGTACTAATTGTTTAAAAAACTGGTAGTGGATGGAGTGACAGTTATATAAAATGATTATTTGCATTTTTTAAAAATATTGTGCCTTTAAGCCATGAGTGCCCCATTAGTTAAAGAGAAGGAGACATAGTGTAGCGAAGAGTAGGGAATGGCAGACAAAACCGCCGTCATGGATCAATCCAAACTTCAAGCAAGGAGCCTCTTGAAGTCACAGACTTGGGAAAGGATAGAGAGTAGAACTCTTAGGAAGCTGCCAGGAAATTGTGCTCTTCAACACATTCCAAGAGGGCAAGGAAACCACCAGCAAATTTGAATAAAGCTTATGATCAGTTGGTAGAATGTGACAGGCATACACACTATCAGCCCTCCTATTCCCAATGAGGGCTGTATTCACAGCTGTGAACAGGCAAAGAATCAATGAGAAGACTCTGACTTGTATGATTCAGGTACACTAACAGAACATGCTCAAGGTTTGTAAACGTGAAATGAAAAATCTCCCATATACTGTACGTATATGTCCTAAGGAGTTTTGATCTTTTAAAATAGCATTTGACATGGCTATATTTAAGCAAAGTAAGCTATCTGAAGTATTTCACATTCTGAAACTTATTCCAACTTTTCATGAGTGACCAATGGACTGCAGAGTTTTTTTTTTTGCGGGTGTTAGAGCTAATAGTGCTTTCAGTTATTTGCCTGAAATATAAGATGTTCCAAGATGCACATATCCTCCCTAACGTAAATCCACTAAACCTTTTCAGTTCATTATTTTAAGCAATGGTTTGGTGTAGTTCTTATGTTGTTAAAATTGATTTGCACATCCCTACTGTTCTGAGCCTTTATGGGCATTAGAACGGGCTTTTATCAACCTTGCAGATGTACTGCTGCCTTGAAGTAATATACTGTAACTCAGGTAGTCAGCAAATTATGTGACAAAGAGCGACAATAGATTAAGTAACAGGTTAATGCAAATAGCTGCTGTTATCTTTTGAACCATTTCAATGGAAAGCCAAGTATTTAGCCATGGTTCAGCTCAAAACACATATCAAATATGTTAGTAACTCTAACAGGGAAGCTAATCATTTCCCTAAAATTCATTTGAGCAGCTCTGTTGAATTCTCAGTAGCAAGAGAAAATGATAGTGAATAGTTCTTTCTACCCACTAAGGGGATAATGTTCTCCCCACAGTATGTTTTATAGTAAAGGCTGTGTCGGAAAGATAAACACCTGAACTCATGCATATTAATACTTTGATCATACTGCATAAATGCGCAGAGGCCAATTCACGATTGTGACCTGGTGCCTCAACACAGTTCTAAGCCAAGCTGTTATTGCCGCTAGCAAAATTCCTTTGGAGTCCACAAGACCTCCAGTGACAAAGAACTACTGCCACAGCTCACATGACAGCTTTCCTCTCTCCCTATCCGACCACTAGCTTAAGAAGAATGGCCACTCTGACCCTGCGCTGCACTGGATATGAGCTTTCAGTATGAAACTGCTCTGAATCGTGGAGTCCCCAGAGCACCATTTTAAGTCAGGAGCATAAACAGCAGCATAAAGCCATTTCAGTCTCTTTTGCCAGACTCTGCTCTGAAGTTACTGGAGATAACGGCTATCATAGTGGAATAAAGCTTACAGCGCCTTGTTGGTCAATTTATATCCAAAATGATCAAGATTTCAGGAATGTCTGCTCCTAGGATGCATTCCATCACTAGCAACCTATAAGAGCACATAGTCAAAGTGCATTTTCTCAGTATTTAAGCACTGTTATTTGTAGCTCAGCACTGCAGATATTTCTGTATGTACATATGTTTTAGGGGATTTCCACACGCACAGGGGAAAAAGACAGATACATGCACACACCGATATCCCTGGCAATGATTCAGCTAATCAAAGTTAGTAATGATTTATGGCTCAATCCTTATTAAAGGATGCGCTGGTGGAACATGTGTTCCAAAGCGCTTTGCGGCAGCATGGGGAGTTAGTGCACGAGCAGGAAGGTCAGAGCCTTCCTGCATGCGCTGATGGAGTGACAAGCCCACCGGGGCAGGTAAGCCTGGTGCAAGGGGCAGAAAGGGGTGGAGATGGGGCTGGGTGGGTGGATCCAGCCCAGGATGGGGCGGAATTGAAGGCGGTGGCACACACCAAACCCCAGGCTGCTTTCCTGGGCCCAATCTGCCTGCATGGGTCAACGCGGACTTGTGCCAGCGATATTGCTGGCGCAGGTCCAAGTTGACCCGTCGCAGTTGCTGGAGCTTACCCTGGGGCAAGGGACTACAGCAGCCCCCACAGGATGCAGTGTAGCCCACATTGGCGCTGCTGCACCACCACACAGGGATTTAGGTTGGATTGGGCTGCCCGTTTGCTGAAATTGATGAGACTTGGATGAGTCACTTCTCAGTCCCATTCTGTTGCTTTTGATGGGATATAGGTGAGACTAACTTAAGTGGAACTGTGCTGCAAATGAAAAAAATGGAAATAAGATTTCTTGCTTGAAAAACAAAACGTTGGTAATGTCTGAAGCGATGTTAACTCTGGTTGTTGTGTGCACCAGTGACAGGGCCTCCTCAGTGGTAGCACCCCTATTGTGGAATTGTTTCCTGGGGAGAACTAAGAGACTTCTTTCCTATTCATCTTTAGATTATTGCTAAACATTTTTTTTTACTCTTGAAGGTTTTTTTAAAATGGTGACATCTGCTGTACATTCTCTGTTTTATACTTTTTTAAAAAAGTGTTGCTGTATTTTTATTGATGCCTTGCCTGATTATTATTGTGCAACCTGCTGCTGCCCACCCAAACAATGGGTTATGTTTTTAGTAATGATGAGGGGCAGAGAAGTATTTGTATGGATGGGACATTTGGGTATGATATACTCGTCTTGGGTAATTCCTTTAAATTCTCACGTGCTATTCCTTGACTGGAGGCAGTATTTTCGAGCCTTACTTTCAACCGTCTCAAAATGAAATATTCTTTGATAACAGGCCAGCTTCTTCAAAGCAGAGCCATCTGTTGTGAAGCATTTCATGAAAGAAATGTAAAGTCTTACCGCCAACCTACAAGTAACAGGTTAGGTCGCTCAGTGCTCAGTCTTTGTGTAGCTTGCATAATGCAATTGAGCTGGGTGCTTAACACATGTGGGGATCATTGCTAGGGAAACCATTCCCCTGGTATCCCTTTGTCTTTAGGAAGCTTGTCTTGCCTGTTCTGCTGGCACAGGAAGGCAGTTTTTCATACCAAATACTCCAAACACAATGTAGTCTGCTCCATTTTATTTTGCCGTATTTCTTTGTGGAGAAGTGGTTTTCAGATTGCATTCTAAATTTGTAGTTAGGTGAAGGTTCAACATCCTGCACATTTTGACTTTCTAACACACACTGCCTAGGCTTCTCAGAAGCACATTATAATGGCTCTGCCCTGTACTATTTCTGCTTTGCTTTCTCCCTTGGCAAGGGGGTGATGTCAAAATGCCTGCTGCTGTTTTCTCTTGGTAAAAGCCTTGTACACCTCTCCTCCATTCTCCGTCTCCACAGGTTTCACAATATTGAAAGCTGTAGCAAAAAGTCAATTTTCCTTTACTTCTGAGGTGGTTATTGCCAGTCACTGTTTAGATCAATGTCTCATTGTTGCCATCACAGCCAAAAAAGAAAGAGAGAGAGAGAGAGAGAGAGAGAGAGAGAGAGAGACAAAACAAAACAAAAAACCCAACCCACATCTATCTGAATAAATAATTTCAGGAATAAGTGAATCATAGTAATTACTGTTCAACATTGTCTCCTTCCATCAGTTGACTCATCACTGCGATGGTCAACTCAAAGCAAACTTATACAAACTGTGAGCCTCCCTAAGCCAAACGCAGGCCCACTACTTGCTTGACAATTTCCCCCTCCCCCCCATTTTTAACTATCCAAATAACAGAGAGTGTGTGTTTGTTGAAACATTGGTGGGGCTCCATACATGGCTGGTGGTCTACAGTTAGCTTGGTGGGTCACATGTTCATCTTGATGGGGCAACTTGAGGCCTGATCTAAAGAGACAACTTAGGAACCTTGATATAGGGTTTACATTTAAATCACTTGGTTGTACAGCGGCCTATTGAAACCAAAAGAGACTCCATCCCAGCAATGTCATACTAGCCAATATAGAATTCAATCTCAACTAGAACATTCCAAAGTGGAAGCCATGTTGGCCTCCTTCAGGAAAAACAACAGAGTCTTGTGGTACCTTAAAGACTAATAAATGTATTGTGGAATGAGCTTTGGCTGGTGTGCTTTGTCTCCAAAAACATATGCCACAACAACGTATTTGTTAAAATTTAAGGGGCCACCGAACTCTTTGTTTTAATCAGAACATTGGTCCAGAAGCAGTAACAACAGGCACTGCTGTAGTATATACATATCACCTGTACACACACACACACACACACACACACACACACACACACACACACACACACACACACACACACACACACTATGGGCCCTCCTTATCTGCAGGCTCCGCATCTGCGGATTTCACTATCTGCAGATGAGCAAGGGAGACCTCCAGAGGCCGCTTTTGGCTTGTGCCAAGCCTGCAACCCACACCAGTGGCCTCCGCAGGCCTCGGAATTCCTTTTGGAAATGACCGGAAGTGACTTTGGGCTTACTTCTAGTTTCACGTCCATCACTTCTAGTCACTTCAAGAGGCATTCTAAGGCCCGTGGAGGCCACTGGCCCGGCGCAACCCAGAAGCAACCTACAGAAGTTCCAAGTAAGTCCTTGAGCATGATGGCGGTGCTGAATTTCAGCATCTAAAGAATTCAGTATCTCTCTCTGTGTGTGTGTGTGTGTGTGTGTGTGTTTGTGGGGGGGTTCTGGAACCTATCCCACACAGATACTGAGGACCCACTCTGTGTGTGTGTGTGCGTGTGTGTGTGTGTGTGTGTGTGTGTGTGTGTGTGTGTCCTGCCCTATATGCCCCATCTGTTCTGTTACCTGCCCCTTTTGTTCAATATGACCTACCTCAATTGTATAAGCCCTTATTTTCCCCTGTTCTCAGGGACAATGGGATAGCATTACACTGATGA
Source organism: Plestiodon gilberti rubricaudatus (assembly GCA_026170595.1). Taxonomy (NCBI): domain Eukaryota; kingdom Metazoa; phylum Chordata; class Lepidosauria; order Squamata; family Scincidae; genus Plestiodon; species Plestiodon gilberti. The sequence goes on along the minus strand of JANXHW010000004.1, from coordinate 136,040,192 downwards.
TCTCCCATAGAAATTTATGTCCGAAGGCCCACTTGTCATGCTCAAGATGAAACAGAAGCTGCCATGGTACAAATCACTCTCTTCACACAGGCACACAAACCATTTTCCTCCTAATATTTGGATAGTTACAAAAAATAAATAGAAAAATAGCATGCCATTATTATTCAAGTATAATTACTGAGACATACATAGTGCCATGATATAATGACCTCTGAAATGACTGAGAATGTTTCCTTTTGGATATAGCAGTATAATGAAAGAAAGCATAACAACTACTCATATAGTGCCCCCACCTCCAAAACAAACAAAAATGCAGCCTGTCAAAAATTCCAGTTGCATAATCTAGACCAGTATTCATTAAGGGTTCAGTTACACATGGGTTAAATATTAAAACTTGACCCAGTCAGGGCTTAGGTTTTATTATAAATAGCAAGTGAGGGTGCAAAATGGGGCAAAACCATGGCAGGGGGAGGTTTTTTTAAAATTAATTTGCCTGCAGTTTTGATCCTGATTGTTCCTCCCCACACCATTTTTAAATAAAAACATTTCATTGGCTTTCTATATAAGTTTTTTTTTTAAAAAAATTAAAAGTGTCATTTATGATGTATTGGGGATCAAAACCATGGTGAGGACAAACTACCTATCTGAAGCCCCCTATCTAGTTTAACCTTGCTTCATGCCCTCCCCACTTGCTATTTATAATTAAACCTATGGGGACAAGTTGCACGAGTAAGCAGACATGTAACTGGACTGTTAGTTAATACAGTTACATAATAGTTGGTACAACAGTACCAAATTCTAATTTTGTCAATTGTTTGCAAATATGAATATAATTGTTAGCATACTTAAAAAGTGTGCTTTCCGTGACTGATTAATGGTTTTTTGCTGATGTATCAATACAAACAATTTATTAGGATTATTATTACTATTTAGATAATGTATATTCTGTGTTTCAACAACAACAACAAGAAGAACAATGTTCACAAAGAAGTTTACAGCAAAAGGGTTAAGACGTGATGGTTTCCTGTTCCAAAGGGGCTGAACCTAAAAGAAGTAAAATCAGCAAACAGCCACTGGAAAAAAAGATGCCAATTGTGGATTGACCAGGACCAATTGCTCTCCCTGTGCTAAATGTAAGATATCCACCATTTTAAAAGGTGTCTCTTTGCCCAGTTAGCACTAGGAGGGACCCACAGAACAGTGGCATGTTACACAGGCCTGCAAATTTGTGGGTCAAAAAAAGTTTTTTTCAAAATGTATTCCAAAAATGGCATTAGTTTTGCCCTATCACATCTAGTTTTGGGGGGTTGGCATCACCACCTCATGAGGAAGCTTCCACTTGAGGAAACTGCTTGACTCACATTATAAGGTGGCGATGCTGTACCCCAAAAATAGACATGATGGAGCAAAACCGATGCCATTTTTGGGATCAGCACCTCAAATATACTCAGGAATAGGTCTAACCTTTAAGACACCAAAATGTGTGCAGTCCTGTGTTATTAATGCAAGCCACGATGTTCCCCCAAGGCCCCTACTATCAAAATAAAGGTAATTATTTGGTCAATGGAATTTAAATAAAACGGATAGCAAGGAATTTGACATTAATAATAAAAACAAGGTATTAATAATGGAGAGAAATATTTATGCCATCCAGACTGAGGAGGAAAGGAGTCAGTACATTTCAGACACAGTACAAGAGAAGGAACAAAACCCCATGAGAACAAAATTCAATGCAATTCAGCCCTGTTCAAGGAATATGTATTATAATGTTCCGCAAATTGACTTGGAACCCCTCATGTAATCTTTACACTGGGCTTAAGGACTGCGAGAGATGCTTCCAGACCCTTAACGATAGTGGTTCCAGCAAATACCTCTATAATACTAAAACAAATTATAGCAATAGCTTTAAGATTAGCATACAAGTAATAGTACTAGATAAAAACTCATAACAACAAACCATATAGCCACAATAACTGAATTAAAACAACAGCAGTTCTTTAAGCAACCACGTAGGCCATCCTTGCAAGGTATTATGCTGTTTAGTGGGTGCGTGGGAGGGAGGGAGAGCAATGCAAGCCAATTTTCAGCCACCTGGGATCCAGAATGAAAATGATTTTCTTTCTTTGCCTTGAAGATTTCGTGTCTAACTTGGGGTCATGGCTCCAAATGGATGACCTGCATAGTTCTCAGTGAGATCAATGTGAAGATAACAGCTTTATTATTATCCTGCCCTTCCTCCAAGGAGTTCAAGGCACCATACATAGTCCTTCTTCTCCATTGCACATCCTCAAGCAATGGTGTGGGAAAGTTAAGCTGAAGGTAGCGACTGGTCCAAGATTGCCCAGTGAGCTTTATGACTGAATGGGGATATATAAACCCAGGTCTCACCAAGACCAGTCACATCCTATGGGCCATTTGCAACAGCAGAACAATTGTTCTGCTGCCACAAAAGGCCCTGTGATGGCACATGGAGTGTGCCACTGCCTGGCCAGTCTGAACCACCGCCAAGTGGCAGCAGGATCAGAACCACACTCCAGTGAGCTAGGGCAGTGCCTGGGGCACTCCATGGTGCTAGAACAGGTATGTTGGCAGTGGGGGCATTTCATGTGCGGGGAGGGGGAGAGCATGGGGAGTTTCACGGCGGATCAGGGGGAGGGCAGGGGTGGAACAGGGGAGGAGGGGGGATGGGGTGTATTTTGATGGCAGCAACTTATGCCAGGATCCTGTCCCCTCTCCTTCACCGAGTTCCTCCCATTTTTTCTCCTTGGACTTATACCAGCTATGTAGCTGGCATAGATCTGAAGAGACCCATAGGTCTTCATTAGGAGGCCTACTCAGAGGTAAGGGAAACATATTTCCCCTTACCTCTTGCTCTTGCAGGCCTCTTGATTGCCACCACCACCACCATAGCATGAAGTGTATGCCTCCTTAGCTCAGCTGCATGCTTCAGTCTGGTGGGGGATAGGATTGGGCTGCTAGTCTAACCACTACAACAAATGGATTTTCAGGTGGCAGCTGTAGCCAGGAGCACTTTTTCCCAGCTACTGCTGGTGAGCCAACTGCGTCCACTTCTGGGTAGACAGTCCTGGCTACACCTAGGTTGTTACACCAAGATTGGACTACTGTAATGTGCTTTACAGGCCAGCAGATGGCGAAATGGGTTAAACCGCTGAACCATGAGCTGTCGATCGAAATGTCAGCAGTTCGAATCCTCGACGGGGTGAGCTCTCTTTGCTTGGCCAGCTCCTGCCAACCTAGCAGTTCCAAAGCATGTTAATGCAAGTAGATAAATAGGTACCGCTTGCGGGAAGGTAAACAGCGCTCCGTGTTCCAGCTGCATGCTACGCACTGCCGCAAGGAGAGTCATGCTGGCCATATGACCACGGAGGCGTCTTCGGACAACGCTGGCTCTTCGGCTTTGAAATGGGGATGAGCACCACACCCTAAAGTCGGACACGACTGGACTTAATTGTCAGAGGTCACCTTTCCCTTTTTTTTTAATTTGCTTTACATGAGGCTGCTTTTGAAAACCATGCAAACTTCAGCTTGTACAAAATGAGGAAGCTGAGCTTTGACTAGAGTCAGGTTTGGGGAGCATGTAATACTTCTTGTACGTATTTCTAATGCATTGGCTATTGATCCTTTTCCAGGTTCAAAAAACAGCTGACGTGGATCTGAAGAGTCCCATTGGGGAAGTGGAGGCTTCCTCTGAAGTGAGGGAATGAAAGTTCCCTTACCTTGAGGAGCCCCCCCCCCACCACAGGATGCAGCGTGTGCCCATTGGTGTGGCTGCATCGGCGCTGGGGGAGCTGGTTAGGATTGGGCCCTTAGTGTTTGTATCCCTTCCTCTTTGTGTTTGTGTTGTGAGTCTAGCAGTCCAATCCTGTGTAGCAGGATGCTGTGGCGCACATAAGGCACCAGCTGCATCCTAACCAGGGTTGGGCCTGCCCCGGTGCAGTCGGTGGCGTACTCGGGGAACAGGGACAAACTACTCTCATTATGTTTTTTCCCATGCTTCTAGGACTGTAAACCTGATGTGTCTCTGAATTACATAGCTTTCTACTACAATATAGAGAGGCAACCCTATTTCAGCAGCAAAATGTCCAAGGTCTACAGTGTGGAAGCCTAGTTCTCCAGGTAGTACTCTGTGGGTATGTCTTGTTGGATGAATAGAATCAAGCAGTGTTTCTCAACGTGTGCTCCTAAGAGTCCTGGGGCTCCCAGAGAGCCTTTCAGGGGCTCCATGAGCACACCGTAAGTGGCTGTCATCTGTCCCCTGCCCGGTTTGCTCTTCTGTCCCTTCCACCTTCCTCATTCCCCTCCTGTTCTAGCTGTTCACCATTATTCAGTGTTGACCTTGGTGCTGCACCACTCTGTGCGTGTGGCAGCTCTCTGGGGCTCCCTGAGACCAGAGGCATTATTATGGGGATCTGACTGGTGCAGTCCTTCAAAGCTCCGGGGTGTGTGTGGCGTAGCAGTCGCCAGGCTTACCATACAGCTGTGGATGGGCCTCCCCGTCCTCCCTCACCTCCATTTGGCTCCAAATCAGAGCCGTTTTGGAAGCAGGGGGGTGGCATCGTGATGCGCGGGGGGGGGGGGTTGACACAGGGGTGATGTCATCATGTCATCCCCTCCCTCGGCCAAGACTCCATACATGTGCCAACAGGGCTCCCCAAGACTTATTTTAGGATTGTAAAGGGTTCCAGAGCCTGAAACGTTTGAGAACCATTGGCATAAAGTATGCTGGGTTTGGGGTTTGTCTTCTGTTCAAAGAGCAATGGTAGGGGCTGAGAGTCCCTTGGACTGCTAGGAGATCAAATCAGTCAATTCTAAATGAAATCAACCCTGACTGTTCCCTGGAAGGACAGATACTAAGGCTGAAACTCAAATATTTTGGCCACCTAATGCGAAGAGAGGACTCTCTGGAGAAGACTCTGATGCTGGGAAAAATTGAAGGCAAAAGGAGAAGGGGAAGGCAAAGGATGAGATGGCTAGACAGCATCACCGATGCAACGAACATGAAAATGAGCGAACTCAGGAAGATAGTGGAGGACAGGAAGGCCTGGCGGGATGTGGTTCATGGGATCACGAAGGGTCGGACACGACTTAACGACTGAACAATAACAGGGGCTTCAGCAGGAAGATAGGAAATTAGTGCAATCTGTTGCAGCAATAACTTTGCTCAGTCCCTTTGTACTGATTTTTGAACAATGACTGGTCAGATACCCACTGCTGGTCTTATTTCTTTACCATTCAACCAAGTCGTCTCAGTGATGGGATTGGAAGAGGTATGCAAGAAGGGTTTTCTAGACTGGCTCCTACAGCGTCCCCACAATGGAAACTGGGGTACTGCATGGGCATCTATGTGGTTGTTATGTGGAGGAGGAGGAGAGGTGGTGGTGGTGGTGGAGGAGGAGTGTAGCGGAGGCTAGCTGTACTGGCTGGTGCATTGGGTGGCTGCTGAGCTGACAGCAGCTTCCCCTGTTAAAGTACATCGATTTTGTACTTGCTTTGCACTCTGAGTTTCACTGCAGGTGGCCAGGCAAGAAAGAGGAGGCTGCAAACAGGACTGGGCTGCACTGAAGGAGAGCTCAAGAGGCAGGAGTGAGATGAACAAAGTATGGGGGGGGGGGCACACGTCCTGGTGCCTTGAAGCTGGTGAGATTTGTAGCTCTTCCACATTTTGGAGGCCACAGTGATCCCCGGTAAGAACTAGAACTTGTAAGAAATCTAGTATTGCTTCAGGAAATTAAATTCTATGTAATTTTTCTGCCTTGGACAGACACAAAAGACTTTAAAAAAAAATGAACAAGCCTGAACTTTTACAACTTGATTGTTGCTAATGTCGCCTTCTCTAAGCAACCCGTTTGACACCAAAATAATGCCGAACGTTTGAAATCCCTGAGCAGGTCAGCTTCAAGTTCAGTTAATGACTAGGAACGCCCGCACAGGACTGTGTCATCAGCATAAAAATGAACGCTGCACTCAGTATGCCGACTTGTCAGTTCATTTATAAAGATCGTAAATAACAATGGTCCAAGGATGGATCCCTGAGGTACTCCTATAATGACATCCATTAAATCTGACATGACACCATTTAATAACACAAGTTGTATGTGCCCTTTTAAGCAGCAAGCGTACCAATTAATTACAGCTGATGCTATACCTAAGCCATTCAATTTGCCCTATAAAGGAGCATGATTTAACAAATAGAAAATAAATGCACACTTAAATGCATGCTGCACGCAATCCTCTAGAAAGCACTGATCACTTAGCCCACCGAGTTTCAGAGTATCTGGAATTCGCCTCTGAGCCAGTTGGAAATGTTGTTCCACTGCAAGGGTAGTTCACATTGATTAGTTAGTTTACGTTAGTCTGGTTGAGTAGGTAGATCTTGGCACTCTGAATCAATAGAACCAGGTTGTATTGCTCATCATCATGCCTACATTTAGATGCTACACTCGTTCCGCTAAAACATTCACAAATGTAATCTACCATGCCCTTAGAATTAGAATCAGTGCAATGTTGCCGGATGTGATAACTAAACCCTGCTGCTGAGTGTAACCTATAGACAGGATACATGACTTCACATGTGGGGCACACAGAGGATCTAGCTCAGGAGACCATCTTGGTGACATTTTGCAGGAGGATTTGTAACATTGGTTCATCAGGTGTTTGTACCAAGGACTTTGGACATTTTCCACCTTTGAGCGTAGCTCACAGCCTGTGATGATGGTACAGTGTTTCATATTCTGTGATGCACCTGGCACGGGGAATAGGGCTCTTGCATCAGCCACCGTTGTTATTGCTGATGTTAGTAAGGGGAAGCTAATGGAAAATTTCCACGGCCTATGCCAAAAATGTGTCATCCGCTCAGTGTTATCAGGGAAAAGAAAATTATGGGGTGATATCCCATGAGATAATAGGCGAACGGCATAATATGTGAACAGGGCAAGAGAATGGAGGACATAATATTCCCATTTTTCCTTTCAGTAGCAGTCAAAAGACTAGTTTAAAGAACAGGGGTGTAGTTGGGGGGGGCAGGGGAGAGCAGAGTTCAAGAACTACAGCAGGAGTAGTGATGTCATCAGCAGGAGCACTCCGGTGCCTTTTAAACTTTTTTTTCCCCAAAGGATCTTACTGAGAAGAAGCAGGCTCAGCAGGAAGCAAGCTGAGAAAATTGCCTAGGACATAAGCACCAGTCTTCTGTGCTCCCAGATGCTATGTAGCTCACGTACATTAAGTCTACAAACCTAGGCAAATAGGGTGATGACCACTAGCTATGATGGCTTTAAAATGGGGTTAGACAAATTCATGAATGACACGTCTATCAACGGCTACTAGTCATGATGATGATGTGCTTCCTCCAGGTTCAACAGCTAGTATGTCTCTGAATACCAGTTGCAGGGACCAAGAGTTGGAAAGAAGTATGCCTTTCTCTCCTGCTTGTGGGCTTCCCAGAGGCAGCTGGTGGGCCACTGTGGGAAAGAGGACACTGGTTTAGATGGGACTTTGGCCTGATCCAGCAGGGCTATTCTTATGTTCTTATGTGCCCGGGAGTACAACCTATTGAATATAGTGGGACATCTGAGTAAACGTCCTTGATACATAGTCTAGCATGCATAGCATATATAGTCTAGCACTCTAAGGCCCCGATCCTATCCACCACCACTAGTTGATGCAGCTGCACCATGGATTATGTATGCCCCCCCCCCTCCAGCTCCTTGAAGGAAAGGTGTGACAAACATGCAAACAACAATATGGCTGTTCTTTTCAATATATGACGACTAGCGCAGCCAGCAGAGGCTTACAAGAATTACAGAGGCTTACATTCGTTACAGGAATGATCTCACATGGCTCCACAGAATCTGTCCCTTCTTTTGAGGGTAAATTGCTGCAGTATGAATTTCTGAGCACAAAAAGTGTGATCAGGCAGACAGGTAGTTATTCCTGAAAAAAAGTAGGACTTAACACTGATTGCTTTTGGTTTGCATGAATGCTACCCACAACCTGTATCTCTTCAACTTGCTTATGGAAAGTATTCAAATGCTGTGGGGGAAAAGGGGTGTTGCCAAGCTCTTTGAATAATAAAACCAAGAATATTTTAACAGAGAAGGGACAGGTCTACAAGCCATAAGCAACCTCCTGGCTTTAGAAGTAGGTTTCTCTGTGCCAGATACAAGGGAGTGACAACAGGAAACAGGTTATCTTGTTGGCTGTGTGCTCTTGGAAGCATCTGGTGGGGCCACTGTGAGATACAGGAAGCTGGACTAGATGGGCCTTTGGCCTGATCCAGCAAGGCTCTTCTTATGTTCTTATGGTTTTATGTTCTTAGGTGCGTAGGTTGCCTGTTTCTCCAGCTCTGTGCATGTACACATCACCCTCTTACGGATGGTTATATTTCTAAAAATTAAACTTCCCATGCAGGGTAAAATGCAGTAATAAGAGAGGAAAACAACAGACTCTGCAGTTGGCAGTTGATAGAATGAGATGTGTGTGTGTTTTCAAGTCCCAGTGGCATCCCACTACAATCAACATAAATTCAGTATGCTCAGCATGTCATCGCAGGCACTTGGCTTCTTGAAAGATCAGGTCCCAGAGGATTTGCATAGGATACTGACTCTTGCCTTACGTATATGGAAACCTTGACCTTTCATATGTGATTGGAGCCGGGGGGGGGGGGCACATTTGTTCTTTACCATAACTCCTGCATGTCACACCCTGATTATTATGTACACAGGGTACCTGACATTTTTAGAACTGCATATTTCATGGGATCCCAATAATTCTCAGCATACAAACTAACACAAGGTCTTCTATATTTATAATCTGGGACAATTTTTGAATTTACATGGCAGTCTTGCTGAATGGTCTCTGCGATACGTTGTTGCCTTTTGCAAATGTGCCTTCAATAGCAGGTTACACCTAATTGGGCAATTTGCATACAAGTTATGCCTGTCGCCCCGCTGCTTCTAACATTTTTGCTGGAACCGTCTGACAAAGAGAGAACAGCTTGTGTTGTGTGGCTGTCATTTCTAGCTCTGCCACACGCTTGCTCTGAAGGGGAGCCCTGTTTGTTCTCCACATCTGATCTCCTCAGCCACACAATTCAGGCTGCATTAACCTTTGTGCAGATGCCTATTGGCATCAAAACAAATTTGTCATTCCGGAAGCACCTCTGCTGCTGGCCTGTACTCGAAGACCAGGTACTTGAAACAGAATATTTTAGCTGGCTTTTACTTTTCGAAGCCTGAGATGGGAAAACGACACCCACCCCTGCAGATGGCATCACAAATTGAACCTGGCAATAGTTTGCAAAAGGACCAACACCTATTTAGCCCTCTGCCACCTGCTCTGTTGTGACACAACTGTGGTACTGGATTCCATTTCCACGTTTTTGGAAAACATATTTTTGGATACCCAATTGATTATTAGAAAACCAAATGGGATTCTGAAAGGCTGTGGCATTTTACCTTACAGTATTATCACTCTCACGCCAGCGGGTGGCGCAGCGGGTTAAACCGCTGAACCATAAGCTGTCGATCGAAAGGTCGGCAGTTCGATTCCCGCGACGGGGTGAGCGCTCGTTGCTTGGCCAGCTCCTGCCAACCTAGCAGTTCCAAAGCATGTCAATGCGAGTAGATAAATAGGTACCGCTTACGGGAAGGTAAACAGCGCTCCGTGTTCCAGCCGCATGCTACGTGCTGCGGCAAGGAGAGTCATGCCGGCCACATGACCACGGAGGTGTCTTCGGACAACGCTGACTCTCCGGCTTTGAAATGGAGATGAGCACCACACCCTAGAGTCGGACACGACTGGACTTAATTGTCAGGGGATACCTTTACCTTTTTATTATCACTCTCAGGTTCCTTCCTGGCTAAAAACCAAAGCCTCATCTCCAGATTAAAACAAACAAACAAACCGATGGAAGTGTGTATCCAGAGGTATGCAACTAGAAGAAAGTTCACAAAAGGGAACTTCGCGATTTCAATAATGGGCTGGGGGGGGCGTAAGTGTGGCATCAGGGAGGAAAGGTATTGCTGAAAATCAGGGAAAGGAACCTTCTGCGAGCAATTTCTTGTTTGTTTGTTTGTTTGTTTGTTTGTTTGTTTGTTTGTTTGTTTGTTTGCAAAGACATGCATGTAATTGTGGGCGCAATCCAATCCTACTTATGCTGCCATTGTGACTAGTGGTGCAGCAAAAACGGGAGGCCCCAGAATGGAAAGGGGATTCAAATCCCCTTTGAATTCCCCTTTTGGAGGGGATTTGAATCCCCTTTCCATTCTGGGGCCTCCCGTTTTTGCTGCGCCGCTGGTTACAACAGCAGCGTAAGTAGGATTGGATTGCGCCCTGTGTGACATAGCAGACTGAAGGGTAGTGTTTTAAACAGTGGCATGAACAGTGGCAGCAGGGGATAGGGGAGCTTTAGTACTTTGCCCCCACTATGGTTTTGATCATGATCACAGCCCCACCATTTGCTATTTTTGAATGACAGAAAAAAACTTCCATTGGCCACGTTGTGCGATTGCACACACACAAGTTTTCACCTGGAAGCACTCAACTGTCTTTATCAGCACTTGACAAAGAACCAGTATAGTGTAGTGATCAGAGTGATGATCTTGGATCTAATCTCTGCTCACCCATGAAGCACACCTTTTTCCACTCATCTTTTCTCTCAATCATACCTCACAGGATTGCTGAGGGTACAATGGGGCAGAAGAACCATTTCTGAACTCTCTGGAGGGAACACAACCATCTAAGACAGGGGTTTCAGGGGGATTGTGGGATGTCAGCCAGATTTTCCCCAAGATGGAGGTGACTACCTTTGCTCAGAGCTCATCCGAGCTTGGATCATAGATGGTGGCAGCGCAGCAAGAGGGGGAGCTCACCCACTGGCGTCACTGCGGGGGGGGGCGGAGCTCCAAGTTCCTCTGGGCTCTGATCCTCCGTTACACAACGGGAGAAGGCGGCCCCGCCCCTCGCCTTTGGCTCCAAAGGCGAGGGGGTGGGGCCGCCTTCTCCCGTCGTGTAACGGAGGATCAGAGCCCGGCGGAACTTGGAGCTCCGCCCCCCCTGCAGTGACGCTAGTGAGCTCACCCATGTTACCTGCCTTTGTTGTCTGCCTAATTAACCCCCCTTCCTGCTTATGCAGCTGCGCCAACAGAGCTCGAGCTGCATCCTATGTTGGGGGGGGGAGTTGTGGAGGTCTCCTCATGGTAAGGGACCTCATGGTAAGGGAGCTTTTCATTCCTTTACCCTGGGGCAAGCCTCCACTGCCCAAATGGGTCTCCTTGGATAGAACCCTGGTGCACTTGGTGCTACATTTGGGGCTGCCACTATGTGGAAGCCCTGAGGCCAAACCAGAGAGTTTGTTGGCATGGCTAGTGAGTGTACTTTCATTTGTTTCCCTCATGCATTTCTGCATGGGGCATAATGACAGAATAGGGCTATAATACATCTAGGTCCATTTTGATAGGAGGACCATGCTTCTGAATGAATTTCTTATTGGAGGTCCTTTGCCCACTTTTTTTGTGCCACTTGTTTTTTTGGGGTGGTGGTGGTGGTGGTGGTGGTTCAGTATGATAACATTTGAAAAAACCTACACATATAAACCCCCTTTTTATCATCTATGATGTGAGTAGTATAATGACAAAGGCATTGCTTTTTAAATCAGAAGTTTCAAGTTCTAATTACCTAAGGTAAAGGTATCCCCTGACAATTAAGTCCAGTCGTGTCCGACTCTAGGGTGTGGTGCTCATCTCCATTTCAAAGACGAAGAGCCAGCGTTGTCCGAAGACGCCTCCGTGGTCATGTGGCCGGCATGACTCTCCTTGCCGCAGCGCGTAGCATGCAGCTGGAACACGGAGTGCTGTTTACCTACCCGCAAGCGGTACCTATTTATCTACTCGCATTGACATGCTTTGGAACTGCTAGGTTGGCAGGAGCTGGCCAAGCAACTAGCGCTCACCCCGTCGCGGGAATCGAACTGCCGACCTTTCGATCGACAGCTTATGGTTCAGCGGTTTAACCCGCTACAAGCGTTCAATTCTTACTCTATCAATAGGCTTACCATCCGTCCCGGAAAACCCGGGACCATCCTGGGTTCAGGGCTCCGGTCCCGGGATTTCTGGGCCCGGTGGAAGCATCCTCTGCCACCACTGCCACTTTCAAAGTGTAAAAAGTCACCTATTTTCCGGCGGTGCCATTTTGGATCTCTCGAAATCTCGCGAGATCCAAGATGGCACCGCCCAAACCTCATGAGGACACATGAGTAGTAGTACACATGAGGCGGTGTGTGTGTGTGTCCTGGTTTCAAACTGGGAAAATATGGAAAGCCTACCTATCAATAATTAGCATTTTTCGCGTAGTCCTAAATTTATGGTGCAATTTTATCTAACTTTGTGCCCTGCGATGCAGCAAGGTCGGTACAGCCTGCATTGCATCCAGGGCACAAAAAGGCTGCCTGGGAGGTCACCACAGGGAAAGGGAACTTTTCTTCCCTTCTCCCAGGTAAAGCCCCAGCTGCCCTGATGGGGCTTCTTGGATGTGTGCCAGCTATTTCGCTGGCGCAAATCCGAGAGGCCCATGTAATGGCGGCCAGGCTCAGGGTGGGGGATAGGATTTCGGCATAGCTGCTGCTGCCAATCCCTTCCCCTTCCTGGGCCGGGCCGACCAATCCCACCCCCCAGAACACCCCGTTCCGCCCACCTCCCACCACTCTGCCACCCAGTGCAACCTCCTCTTTGCCAGCGCAACCTCTTTGCCGGATTACACAAACGTGCCTTATGACACGTTTGGAACAACCAAGACCTGCCGAGCAGCGCTCCGCCGGTCTCAAATTTATACAGGATTGGGCTGTTAATTTAGCAGATACGTTACTTTGCCAACATTTTCTGTTTTCCCCAGACATTATTTATTATCTATTTTGAAAACGAAGAAAATAAAATGACAAGTTTTGTAGGCAACAGAACACACAGATGTTAAGTTTAAAATTATACTGTAATGTTCTAGCATTCTTAAAAATGTTAGGATTGTTTTAAGAGCCATGGGAAGGGTTAGAGTGGAAACAAACAAAAGAAAATACCATTCTACAGGATTGGAATCCATAGCCCCTGGATTAAAAGGCTGTGGTTTAAACAATTACATTACAAGTCAGAACCTGTTTATTAAGGAGTTTATTTTATTATTGTCGTCTGCTTCTGAGGCCAAGAAACAAAACTTACCACAAAAGGCAAGTGAAGGAATGGAAAGAACAAATTGTGTACTGGCCAATTCTACAATTAGATAATCTTTATTTATGAGCAATCATACAACACATAAGAACACTTACTGTTCTCCTGAAAGTGAATCCAATAGAGACGCAGGTGTTTCCCTCTTCTCCCAAGTCCCTTCAACCTATATAGCGGGTGGATATATCTCTTGCCCCTATCCTGTATATTGTGCTGTCGCTTATAGTAAAAAAATAATAATTCTCTTAATTAAACGCTGAAAGTCAAGCAGAATACGGTGCTTCAAATTAAGCAAAACCACAAACAGCAGCATATGGCATAAATATTTGTTCCAGACCAAGACCAAAAAGAAAAAGAAAAACAGGTTTTATTTAATCTTTGAGGCTGTAAGACATTTTTATTATCATGTTAAATCGTGGAAATCTTTCTGAACTATAGAAGTCAGTTTTAAGCACACTGAACTCCTGGGCCCACTTCAAGGTCTTAAAAAAAGTTCAAAATTATTCTTGAAGTTTAGTTCCTTCTGAAGGCTTGAAAAGAATGCTTTGATATTCTCCCTTTGAACAAATGTCACTTACAAATTTTAAAAACGTGACATGGGAAACCATCTGATGGTGTTTCGTATGGATCATGGGAAATAAATTGTTTGCAGTCTATGATATTTATTTAGGCAGGAGAGACACTGTTAGACTCTTATAAAGTACATGACTGCTCAGACCAGTTCTGCCTGGGTGTATAGAAAAGTGAACTTCGCCATAAGTATGGTAAGAAACTCATTAGCCTAGGGATTGGGGGGGAGGGACTTATTCTCATCTAAGCCTATGTATATTTCCTTTTTTATTATTACTATTTCTTATTAAAATGAAAAAAGAATAAAGGAAATAATTTATAACAAAATTATGCATATGGTTGGCCATTATTTGTAATGTGTCATTTCAAAACTAAGATCAATTTTTCTAAAAACCCATTTTGTGACTGACAACCTGTAGCCCTGATATAGTTGATTAATTTTATCAGCCATCTCAGCAATTTGCCACATATTTTCAAGGCAGATTTCAAGCTTTTTCAGTGGGTGGGAGTCATTTTTTCTTTCCAATTAACCCCTATACAGTATTTGAATACAGTACGTAGGCTGCAATCCTATACACATTTTCCAGGGAGTAAGTTCCATTGAACACAATGGGACTTACTTCTGAGTAGACATGCATAGGATTGTGCTGACAGAAAGCTAACCATAAACTCAAGATTGTACTTTTCAACCTTCACCTTGGATCACATATATGTACAGTATTTCCCAGGGATTCTTTAATCTGCCAATTGTTTGATAAATTAAATTATTGCCTGCCAATATATTTGTTAAGAGCTTTCTACCAGATAGGAATAAAATCTACCGCATAGCCAGCATAAATTACCATATATCCGGCATATAGGTGTCTACTATTATATCACCTTTGTATAATATCACCTATTATATCACCTTTGTAGACACCTTTGGTGTCTACTATTATATCACCTTGAAAGCTCCTTTTGAGTGATGTCAGATACCATTGATAAAAGAGTTTGTAAATGTTTTCTCTCACATTGACAGCACAATCCTGTGTGCCACTGAACCGGGGGAGCGTGCTCCCCCAGCGCGGGGTGACGTAAACGCACCATAAAGCGCATTTACAGCACCTGGAGAGTAAGGGATGCTGGTGCAGAGGCTGGCGGCCCTTAACCAGCTGTTCCGCTGTCCCTGCGCCCGCCGGAGCAGGTAAGGCCTACACCAGCTGGGGCAGGGACAGGGGGAAGGTGGTCCGGGTGGCAAGGGGGGCGACCATTGGCCACCCCAGGCCTGAAGAGGGCAGGGATATCAGTGGCGAGATACGCCAATATCCCAAGCCCTCTCCAGGCCCGGCCCGGCCTTACATGAGTGGTGCAAATGTGCACAAGCCCCAGAGCTCGCGCACATTTGAGGAGGCCCATTGGGCCTCCCGCCACTTACTGCGGGGGAAGGGGACGAGGCAGCCTGGGAACTCGATAGGATACGGCATCCGGCCCTTTAGGCCAGGCGTCATATCTTACACAAGATTGGGCAGTTAAAAAGATTAACTTCATTGCTACATTACACCAGGTCCAGACCTAGGTATCCTAGGTATTTTAGATTGTGAACCCTTTGGGGACAGGAAGCCATTTAATCGTTTGATTTTGTCTGTAAACCACTTTGTGAACTTTTTGTTGAAAAGCGGTATATAAATACTGTTGTTGTTGTTGTTGTTGTTGTTGTTGTTGTTGTTGTTGTTGTTGTTGTTGTTGTTGTTGTTGTTGTTGTTGTTGTTGTTAATAATAATAATAATATCCAGAAAAAATATTTCCTATTGTATTTAGTTCCATTTCCTGGCCCCAAGGGTGAATAGGTGGTCATGTTAAAGTGCTGTGTTAAAGCTGATACACTTGAAAGCACCTGAACTTGACAGATAGTTAAGCAATGGGTAACCTAGACTAAAAACCATGTCATTCTGAGGTCCCATCACAATAGTATATGTGCTAATAGCTAACCTGAGCTCCTTGGGTGAAATGCAGACAGTCTTCCATCTCAAAAGCAAACCTAACACAAAATGCCATTATAGTAAACTTGTAGTGTTTGTAATGTGGTTTTCTTTTCTTCAAAAAACCATCTCTCTCTCTTTACATACAGGAAAAACACACATTTTTCTTATGAGAAATAAAGTAGAAATTGTTATTCAGCCTGATATTACTCTTGCTCTTCTTATACTAATACACTATACTATTACTAGTAGTATATTATACTACTATATATTAGTATAATAGCACTCTTATACTTTTCAAATACTATTATAGCCCAATCCTATTCCCCCACCATGCTACACCATGCACCTGCCTAATTGCCTATGGGTCTTCTTAGACCTATGGCTGACGTAAGTCCGAGGAGTGCCAGGGGGCATTCTGAGGCAGGGTTTCGGGGATAGGATCCTGGCACAAGTCACTGCTGCCAAGATCTACACCCTCCCCCCAGAATGCCCCCTCCCCTCCCCTGATCCTCCCTCAAATTCCCCCTGCCCTCTTCCCTTGCCCATGAGACACCCATGCCGCTGACGTACTGAGGCTC
This sequence comes from Plestiodon gilberti rubricaudatus, assembly GCA_026170595.1. Taxonomy (NCBI): domain Eukaryota; kingdom Metazoa; phylum Chordata; class Lepidosauria; order Squamata; family Scincidae; genus Plestiodon; species Plestiodon gilberti. The sequence continues at coordinate 136,023,854 of JANXHW010000004.1, read as the reverse complement.
ATGCAACCTGGGGCCTGATGGCAGTGCACTCTATATGCTGCTGCTGTGCACTTTGCTGTTGTAAATGGCCCATAGGATTGGGAAATATTTACATTTTTACTGTAAATATTTAAAATTTGGCAAACTAATGGAAATGCACCAGTTTCTGCTAATATTAATTTTGGGTGTTACTCAGAAATAGGCATGCTCTGCTTCTGTATGATAATAAATATGGTAAGAGGTCCAAGTTAACACTATTCTGTATTTTATCACATGTACGGTTTTATTTAATAATAAAAATAATTTTTGCAGCTGTCTTATAATGAACCGTACTGTTGGTTCATATATCACAGTATTATTTACTCTGATTGGCCGAAATGTCCAAGGTCGCAGGCAGATATTTTTCCCAGTGCTGCTACCCATGATATTTTTAACTGGAGATGCATGTTTTTATCTTCTGATGATTAAACTGCTAATGAAAGTACATCGTAAAGCAGACAGCTTCTAAGTTGTTCAGTAGTAGTAGTAGTAGTAGTAGTAGTAGTAGTAGTAGTAGTAGTAGTAGTAGTAGTAGTAGTAGTAGTAGTATATTCTTAGGACAATTTGGTTAATGTAATAATACAAAAAAAAACACCCTACAATATTGCTACTCTTTCCAGATATTATACTCTCCCTCCCTGTAACCCCTACCCAACAATCATAGAAGAGGAAAGAAAGAAGTGAAGGTGGGTTGATGTCAGGGGTTGGCCACTTCAGGCACTGGTGAAGGACTCACACCCATCAGAAGGCCTGCCAGCTGGGCCAACCCCTGGCTCTTAAATACTAGTGGCAGTGGTAATACCCTATGAGACTTTGCCAGAGATCTCAGCAACCTGGGGCCAGCACTGAGTGAAGAATAGTAAAGCTGCATGACATATTTGTGAGTGATGGTGGTGAGACCAATACTTTTTAGTGTTTGAGAGTGATATTAAGCATACAGTTGGCCTTCAGGATCCGTGGAGGTGCTGTTCCCGGAACGCCTGCGGATACTGAAATCCGCAAATACTGGGGCCAGCCTTAAAATGTTTTTAAAAAGAAAAAAAGTTTAAAAGCTGTTTGCTTAACTTTTTATTGCAAACCATGGCATGTTCTTCCTTATACAAGCTGAAATCGCGCTCTGGAAGCCTCTTCCGAGTCGCATGACTCCTCCTTCCCTTCTCCCAAGTTCACCCCAGAATGTATTGCAATGCATTCTTGAGCTATTCTGGGAGAGGGAGGGGGAGTAGTGTGACCCATTTTTAAATGTTTTAAAGTTGTCCTGGTATCCGCAAAGCATCCGCAGTGAGACAAATCCATGGATGCTGAAGTCGTGAATACGGGGGGGGGGGGGGAACAGGACTGTATATAAAGAATTCTGTTAAGAGCAGAAAATCTAAAGAATGAAGAAAGAATAAGGTGAGATTGCTGCACTATTTCCAAATTTTAAAAGTGGGTTGGCCTTTTTTTGTTACATGTTGTTAAAAAAAAAAACCTATGGAAGTTCACAAATTGGTCTGTTCCTAAGCAACCTTAAATACATGCTGAATAATCTGGAGTGGAAAGTTAGAGAGTAAGCTTTTTGGCTTCCTTATATACAGGCATGGGGGAGGCAGATGGGGTGGGAGGGATGGTGGCTCCCTCACACCCGTAATGATAAGTCACTACTGACAACAGCAGCAGATGGTGGCAAGCTGGGCAGTTGGCCAGTGCCAACTTACAAAGAGGATCAGGTGCTCCAAATGTAAGCAAGTTATGACACCCTCTGAGTATCTCTGAATTAAAGTCTAGGGGAGCAGAGGAAGTCTTGGACAGAACACAGAACTGTATGAAGCACAGGACATAAATCGAATCATTACAACTTCATTCACTGCATGTACAAGTCATGTAGCCAAATGTGAATCAAAGAAAAAGGATCAGTGGACGCTGATACCTTTAGCAGGTTATTCTTAAGAATGTTTTTCACATAGGTCACAGTGAATGAAGCACCAGCTGTAATAAAATGCATGTGGTAAAGGAAAATCAAAACGATTCTGCCAATGGGCTTTGTTAGAAACAACACTCGAGGCTCTTGTATGTGATGTTGGAGATGTGGTTTTTTTTTCATATATGAAACCCACACCTTATGCTGTACCCAGGTACAGGATGTGTATGCCCAGGAACAGCTGCCTGTACCCGGCTACACATTCCCATGTGAATTACTGTACCTGGGTTCATTTTACAGATCAACAATCCCTGTGCACTGTATACAGATTGTGCCTGCAATTGAATGTGTGAATAGCGGTATCCACTATAGGGCATAAGAATGAGCCTAACCAGGTACACAGATGAACCCAGATACAGTGCTGCATGAATAGCCCTAATTTCATCTACATCTGAGTCCATCTTTAAAGCACTATTCACTATTGTGCTAGTATAAAGTTGAGGAATGTACAATATACTGAAATAAGGGGTGGGGTAGTGTCTGTGTTGTCCACAAGCATCGGCCATGCCTCTAAGTATGTGCTCTGTTATTTCAAACTAGAATCTTAAATTGACAATGATCTATGAAGTTAGGGTTTAGCAAGAATCAGGCTGTTGAACTCTAGTCAACATCACATGGTATTTGTTTATCCATAGATTTTTGTTTCTGTTTCTGAGGGGCTCTCAAGGTGGCTTACATAATACTAAACCAATAATCAAGTATCAAAAATTAGCAAACCAGTAAAAACTAAATAAGTAAAAATTCAATATCAAATCAGAATATCAACCTAGCTTAGCAAAAATCAACTGAGGGCACAGAAGAATACAGGAAACAATATGGAAGGGGGCATCAATTCAACTGAAATTCCTTCCTGAACAGAAAAGTTTTACATAGCTTCTCATGATTTTGCGGCCAGTACATATAACAGCATTTAAAACTGAAAAGTCCGAGTTTTCAGGCTGTTTATTTAACTTGTCCTGTTTTAACGTAAATAAACGGCCTGAAAACTCGGACTTTTTAATTTTAAATTCAGAAAAGTTTTAACTAGGCTGTGAGAAACTAATAGCAAGGGTGTCAACAGATGGGAATTTCCGTCTCATGTTGGATCATTGGAGGTCAAGTCAGATTATTATAGGAGCTTTAGTAACATGACTATTGAAGAGTTAAATACAGAATTTGAATCTTCTACTATAGATTGGAGTGAGACTTTAGCTTTGGACTTTTCTTTCTTATGTTCAGTTTCTAACAATGTAATCCTATGCATATGTACTCTAAAGTAAGTCCCACTGAGTTCAATTGGACTTACTCCAAGGTAAGTGTGTATAGGATTGCACCATTGGTTACTCTGACTTACCTGAGGCAACCCCGCCTGCACCGGAGCTGGGTGGCCTATCTGCCCTAGACCTGCAGAGGCCCGCCGAGAGGGCCTGCAGTAATGAGAGGTCCTGCAGCAGCAGCACTCAGCAACAATGCAGAGTCTTTGCCCCCTCACCCAACATGGCTCTGCATGCTGCAGACGCAGTACCTCCATTCACCATGCTGGAGATATGAGATCTCAGCCGGGAGGCTGGGAGGGAGAGAGACAGGTTTGGCTCCATTAGAGATACAAGGCAGCCAAGGGAAGGAACGGCTGGGCAGGGCAGCGGAGTTGTGATGGCTTGAGAATGGGCTTGGGAGGCAGGACCCAGGAAGGGGAGGAGGGAGCATGAGGGCATATAGCCAGCAAGGGGCTGGTGATGAGGAGACTAGCATCTGGGCTCCTGAGGGTACCAGGAGTCGCAGTCTGATGGACCTACGGTTAAGGCAGCACCCCTTGTGCCCAGGGACAGACCCCACAAAGGCAGATGGAGGAGGAAGATGAGGAACCCCCTCCCCACATGCCCTTCTCAGGCCCAGCCAGGCACCGCTCCGCCAAGGTCTGGTAGCCCAGTACTGGCCACTCACCAGGAGGGACTAAGGACCCATCCCAGCTAGCCCAACCTGTCCAAATAGTAGTCCCAGGGAGGTCAGACTGCAGAGGGGGCACTCCTGCACTGTATACAAAAAGAGTGATTTCGGTTAGGGGTCTATTAGGGTAGTTCAGCAAGAATAGAAAGGGAAACTCCAGCAGACAGACCAACAGAAACATGAGGCTCTCTTGCAACACATGCAAAGTTTTCAAAGTCTGGAAAATGGGAAAATTTTAAAAGAGAACTTTTTTCCAAGAAAACTTTTAATGTATTTGTTCCGTACAAAAACGGTGGTTTGTTGTGATAAACACTTGCAGCCCAAGACAGGGGCTTTGCTGTCACTAGTGTCAACATCGCCTACGTTCTGATTAGTTTGCTTTGTTTTCTGATTATTTTTTTCAGAAGAACGAAGCCTGTTCTTTTTTCAGAAGAACTAAGCCTGTTCTTCATAAAGGGAAGAGCTAAAATCTTCTCATGTCAGAAGTTGATATGCTTGATCTGCAACACTTGATCTGCAATTCTGAGTGATCCCACAGGCACCACTCAATACTTCAGAACAAGCACTCTGCATCTCTGCTGTAGCATCAGCAATCTGTCCACACAGAAGAATCACATGGACGTGACCAGGATACATCTACTTGAAAAATATACTTTGGTACAAAAATCACCAGGAACTTGGGGTTGCCTTACAGTACAAGAAACGTATTGAAAAGATAAATACAGGTTGTAGCGTAACACTTCTAGTGGATCATACAAATGCCTCAAAAAGCATTTGGACTTGTTTTTCTGAGTTCTGTATTGTGAGACTTGAAACACAAGATTGCTCATCATCATCATTCTATATTATAATCATTGACCGTATAAAAGAAAAAGAACAGATACATATTACATCAATTGGTTAAAATTAAAACATAAATATTAATCTTAAAATATTACTACATCTAACTCATAATCCTCCCTCCACCTTCTTCCTCCTGATGTTTATCACAGCCGCCAATTTTTTTGCCACCCGAAGGGTAACTGGAGGATACGAATCTGACAGGAAAAGAACTTTACAATCACTTCTTGAAATATTCACTAGCAATTCCACCGTTGGAGAGATATAAGTCGCCCAGATCTCCCAATAAAAATCACAGTCCAGTAAGACATGCTCGATTGTTTCAATCTGATTGGCCTCACAAGGGCATAATCACTCTGCATATGGGATCCTCTTATACCGACCTTCTAGAACAGCAGAGGGCAACCCACCACAGCGAGCCAATGTAAATGCCCGTCTGTGGCTAGGTAACTCCAGCTGGCCTAAATATGGTACAGGGCAACTAAGATTGCTCTGAATGAAGAACTTCTTTCAATCTGGGGTCACTTTTCTCCCACAAAACCTTTCTTCTGGATCAGAAACAGCTTTTCCATAAACAGAAGCAGCTTAGTGGAAGAAAACCATGGGATCCAAGCCATCATTTCCTTAGTTTTGTCCAGAATAGTTATCACTGCTGCTACCATATTACCAGATAATGTCTCCAAGATTGTATTCTAAATATATGTTTTCTTCCAACCCGCCTTATTTTGCCCCTTGATTACATTATTCCTTCACTGCTAGCTGATGAACATAGCGCTTACAATTTGTTCTGTGCAACAACAGCAACAAAAAAACCCTTAGAAGCTATATTTCTTCACCACTTCTGCCCTTTCAGTTTCAATGTTTCTCACTCATTTTCTCCCAATTTTTTCACCACCTCCAGGCAACCATTCCTATTGTTAGAAAAAAAGGAATAATAAAAGGAGGCAGGTAACTGACCTCCATATTTCTGGCAAAAATAAAAATAATTAATGAGTTGGATACCCAAGAGACAGAGAGGAATTGGTGATAGATTATTAACTTGTAGGTGGCTTTAGAGTGGCATATATTACAACACCCACGCAGCTGTATCAACTTACACATTTTAATGCAGAAGCAATATAACAACATTAGATGGAAATTTGCCTCTGCTTTTTTTTTAAAAAAAAAATACATTTCTTGGACAGGCACTGAATTCTTTAGGACATTCGTTATTCTAGCCCTTACGCTACAAAGACGACTAATGGCAGGGACAGATATAATCAACTAAAGTCTTCTACATCACTTATTTCATCCAACAACTGATAATGGAGTCTAGGCTAAGATTTTTCAATAGGGAAAACAATGAAAAAACGAGACACCTTCATTTTTCATCGACTCCCTTGGGGAATCTAGGCTTGCCAACAACACTGCATACATTCATGCTTGCATAAGTAGCGTTAGATAATGTCTTCAGAAAGCAAAAAATAGCGACATCAACTAGAAAGTTACATTTGCTTCTGATAACTGATTAAAATTGGCCTTTAACGTGTGCCCAGTGCCCTTGGCCTGTATATGTCTGACAGGTACAAATTCATTAAAAGAAAAGAAAAGATGCAAGAACTTTTTTTTTCTGAAAGTATCTCCCCAAAGTATGGCAGAGTTATGAAAAATAATAAAGATGACAACAGAGCCAGGAGGAAGAGACAATTAAATAGAGATGCTGCAGATATTTGAGTTGGCAAAAAAGGGTTTGTGGCTATAACAGAGAGAGAGAGAGAGAGAGAGAGAGAGAGAGAGAGAGAGAGAGAGAGAGAGAGAGAACGAGAACAAAGACCATGGTGGTTTCAATGTAAAGGAGAGCAATGTAGCAAAATTGTTATAAAAATTTGCCTGGCCACAAATCCACTTTAGCAGGATGATGGATGAGTGTGAAAAATACAATAATTTTTTCTTCATCTGTCATACGGAAATTATTTCTACTGAACAAACAGGTTAATAGAATTTAGCAAGGCTGTCATATGTGCTGTCAAATGCAGTGGTTCCAAACTGACAGCATTTTGTCTTTAGAGGAGTTCTTTGTTCTTATCCCTGTCTTCCTCTTTCCCCATATTCTCCCTTTTCTTTCTCTCTCTCTCTCATTTCTCCCTTTTCAGTGTTGTTTTAGTTTCAGGTGTCATTTGGGGATGGCTAGTGGTAACAAGAAAATCAATATAGTAGCAGGTATCTATCTTGATTTTTTGTCAACAGTCTAACTTTCTGTCACTCCAATGTTGTCATGCAACTGCTTGTAAAAATCTTCTCCCATCCAATAGCTTAAAAGCTTAATACTGCATAAACATGTTATACAAAATACATTGCATGCATACCCTCATTCATTAACAGTGCAATCCTGTCTAGAAATAGACCGGCAGAGTGACTGCTCTGCTGGTCTAAGCCTAGGTGTCGCAAATGTGCTGTGAAGCACAGATGTAAAGCACTGGTGCTGCTCTACTCGCTGCAGATTTGGAACTGAGCCCACCAGGGAAGGTGAGTTCCTCATCGGGCAGTGGAGGGGCATGGGGAGGGATAAAATGGGGCATTCCGGTAGGGTGGGATTGGTTGGCTAGGCCTGGGATCATAAGAGGGAATCTATTCTTTACAAAGAAGACAATTGCAGAGATGTTTGTGGAGGTAAGCAGGTAAGATTCTGCTCGCTTGTAGTTACAGTATTACAACTGCAGGAAAGAGTTGGGTCTTTACAACTTGCAACATGATATTTCAGAAGATGTAAGACATATCTCCTGGCCTTTAGGAAAAGGCCTTTGCTTTGGTGTCGTCCCCCCCCCCCCCCCAACGCATGAGACAGCATTCTGGATTATAATCGGGCCACATTTTTCCAATCAATGCCAATTAACAATGCACAGTCAAAAAATCCTGCAGCAGGTCATAAGAACATAAGAAGAGTCCTGCTGGATCAGGCCAAAGGCCCATCTAGTCCAGCTTCCTGGATCACACAGTGGCCCCACCAGATGCCTCAGGGAGCACAAGACAACAAGATACTTGTATCCTGTCCCCACTCCCTTGCACCTGGCACAAAAAAACCCTACTCCTACAACCAGGAGGTTGCTTATCCCCCATCATGGCTTCTAAGCTGTGATGGACTTTTCCTCCATAAATCTGTCCAATCCCCTTTTAAAGGCATCCAGGCCAGGTGCCATCACCACCTCCTGTGGCAAGGAGTTCCACAAACCAATTACACGCTGGGTAAAGAAATATATAAGAAAGGTCCTATTTCCCCAATGCTCCACCCCCTTTTAGTCTGGGCACCTAACCGGGAAGAGACAGCAAGCAACTGTTGATTCCCCCTTCAAGCATTCCCACCCTGACTCCAAGCTGGGAACCATCGCTTGATGATCCCCACTTCTCAACTCCAATCCCTGAAGGGGTCAAGGCAACTGAATTGCATCACATCCCCCAAGCCGGAAAGCCTTTGAATTCAACTTAAAATCAACTGGGTTTTTTTTTTGGGGGGGGGGGGGGTCACTTTGGTAGGCTACTGCACAGTGTGGCTGCTGGCAGTAATGCAGTCAAAGTTCAAAAGCAACAGGTGTGATATATCAATTCACTCAGCTTACAACCCTTGACTGTATTTTGAAGCAAACTTACTTACCGGTGATAACACGCTTCTGTTTGCAATTTAAATTGTAAATATTACAAGAGGTGTGGTTTTTTTATTATCAATCACTACTTGTATATCACAGCTGGTGCTGGTGTACTCCTGCAGATGAGCACTAGAAATGCAAACATCTGAAATTAAGATCTTGGCCAAGTTCTCTAAGCTCAGGCTTGGAAGCAAATTTGGGGGGGTTGGAAATCACTCCCCTACCCTAGAGGCGATCCCAAAGTGCACCTCCGAGCCTGAGGTCGATGATTATTTGCTTCTACCCAACAGTTCTTCCCTTGAACCTTCCAACCCTTACAAACATTTCCGTTTGTTCAGTCCTTGCTACTGTTTGTTTGCTATGTGAGATTCCCCTTGGATCAGAGGCCCTTATCTAACCAGGGTGGCCTCTTCCTCTGCGGGTTTTCCCCCTAGTCTCAGGTGATTGCAGTGAAAGCCTTAGTTCTTTCCCAGTAACTCCAGTGGAAGCAGTGGGAAGACTGCAAGAGAGAAAGGGCTCTCCTCGCTCTTCTTTCTGCCACAGTGATGATTTATTTATTTTATTTATTTACAATATTTTTACCCCGCCTTTCTCCCCGAAGGGACCCAAGGCGGCTTACAACATGGGATACAAATACAACAAATACAACAAATAATCACATTTAAAACAATAAAAACAATCCACAAAAGCTAGTAAAAACATCATCTAAAATTAATTAAAACACATCAAATTACAATTAAAACAGAAGCATAAAAAAACAGCAGCACTCCACCTGTGCAGGATGTTAAAAAAGGCAATGATGCTACAAACACAACCCTCCCACACACACACAGTTCAAGAAGAATTACAGTGAACATTTGCATACTGTAAATTGTATTTTTTTAAAATTTAGTGTTCAGTTTTACTGAACTTACAACTTACACCGCCAGTGCAGCGAGAACGGGAGGCCTCAGAATGGAATGGGGATTCAAATTCCCTCGAAAGGGGGATTCAACATGGATTTAAATCTCCCCTCCCCTCCAAAGACTCCCGCCCTGCCCTGCCCCGCTGGTTACACTGGTGGTGTAAGTTGGATAGGATTGTGCTGTCAGGTGGGAAGGTGGGACACAAGTATTTTAAATAACATTAAAGAACCATTTTGCCCTGAGTCTTATGGGCACAAGCTGGTCAGCCTAGCATAGCCAGGTTACAACTAAGATACATTACGGAACATACATATGCTCTGTGGACTTCAGCAGAATGAGAAGGGTCTAAAACCGGGGTTCTCAGAAAACCCCTTTCTGGCCAAGTACCACCTCCGGTGCCACTCTCCTGCTGCGTACCACCGGAAGTGACTGGCGATGACATCACCGCCAGTTACTCCCAGGTTTTCAGGTTTTTGGAGGCCAGATAATGCAGGTAGGAGACTCTGGGTGATGGGAGATGGGAGGGCCCTTCTCAGTGTTCCTGAGAGGCTCAGCCAAAGGCAGGAGTCTCTTGGGAGCAAAAACACACTACTGAAAGCACTGCGTCGGAGCGGGGTTCCGGTGGTCCAGCAGTCCGAGTACCACCAGCTGTCGACCGAAGTACCAGTGGTGGTACTAGTACCACTGGTTGAGAAACCCTGGTCTAAAACATTGTAGTGCCATTTAAAGAAATGATGGTTCTTAATTTGGAATAAAAGATTAGGTGAAAAGAGCAGGGAGCTTGTTCATTAAGATTTCGAGCTTTGGGGGTGCGTAAAATATTCACACTTCTGCAGCAGTATGCCGGTGCTTATTTCTGAAGCTGAAATGAATACAGTAAATAAAATATGCTTGTTTCTAAGAAAGAAAGGCGAATGCTAAGGAAGAGCTGGGACCCTGATTAGCGGAGTTTCATTCTGGAAACAAGACAGGAACCTAAATGAAAGTGTTGCTGCAATATATTACTTAACCAAAGAATAAAGTTCAGATATTTATAGAAGTATTGTGCTTTAATAGTGTTGTTCAGAACAGTACAAATCATCCTATAAGCACATAGATTAATACTTCTTCATAGATTAATACTATGTACTAATATGTACTTCATAGATTAATGTTTCTTAGTAGATATTTGTGTGATACTTCTTTCTCCCTTTTTCCTTGACTACGATTCCTCTCACCCACCCCCTCGCAGCAATCGAATAAATAATATATCTACATTCCTTTCACTCTACTATTTCAAAATATCTTACAAAGGAAGGTAGCAAATGAGGTTCAGGGTAATGATCTCTCTAAGGCTACCCAAAGCCAGCTGTAATACTGAGAACTTCTACAGCTGGAAGAAGTGTTTTTGGTTTTTGGTTTAAAGAAACATATTTTGTCTGCTATTTTGGATACATTTATACAGTGCTATTGGTGCACTGTCAGCACATAATAGGGACATGTAATAGACCCTCCTTCACATCTATAAGTTTCTTAAAGTAATGGATCAGGGTTCCCTGTCGGGTCACAAATGTGAGGATTCTGGGAGAGATCTTGCTGCTGGAAGTCAAGCAGTGGCCCTTTCATAGCCCTTGAATAAGAACTCTTCAAGCAGATGCTGGAAAAAAGGAGTATCCTTACTGTTGTACAGTGCAATCCTATGCATGTCTACTCAGAAATAAGTCTTGTTGAATTCAATTGACTTACTCCCAGGTACGTATGAATAGACGAGGCCGCCCGCCAGATCCTGATCTCCGCCGCGGGCAGCCTGCAGCAGGCAGCCCGCGGCGGAAAGCCTACTTGGGGAAGGGGATGCTCATCCCCTTCCCCGAGTGTAACTGCGGCTGGGGCCGATAGGCCTCCTCGGATTTTCACCAGCTATTTTGCTGGCGGAAGTCAGACAGGCTGTGTAATGGCTCATCCAATCGGCAGGGGTCAGGATTCAGCTGAGGCCAATCCCCGCCCCCGCCCCGATCAGCTGGGCCTATCGGCCCCCACCGTTTGCTCCTGGACCGCCCCCCTCTGCTGGATCCTCACCTGGGTCGGGCGGCGGGCGGGAGCTGATCCAGGTGGTGGAGCAGGGCAGGCCAGCCTTGTGCCGGCCTTCCCTGCTCGCGAGTCGTCGCAAAAGTGGTTTACGGCATTTTGCGACGACTTAGAGCGGCGGAACTCTCATTCCGCCGCCCTAATTTAGAGCAGGATTGTGCGGTAAGTCTCTTTCCAGTTGTTTTTCAGAAGGTTGTCTCTAGAGGACCCTGGTAGAGAGGAAGGGGAAAGAGGAGGACCAAGGAGAGAGAAATGGAGAGAAGTGAGGTAAGAGAAGGGAGGCAAAAGCTACAAGGCAGAATACAGAACAGGTGAGCCATGTTTACATGTAACAGAGTTTGAGTGATGAAGTTAACTGAAGGGAAAATACACTTTTCTGCAAAAATATCCTTTCTTTCTATCTATACATTCCAAACAGATTCTTTGTGCAGCAGTAGTTGGATGCACATCAATGCATGTTAGAAAATCTATATACTAATCTACCAAATAAATGGTTAGCATGGTGCTGCTGTGGTGGGTCCAGGGGCTGGGCCCTGGATTACAGAATAAATTAATGACCCAATCTCCTTGGCCATTTATGACACCAGATAGATGCAGTAGCATCACTGCCATAGCCGGGTAGCATGCGTGGTCTCCTCATGAGGAGCAGCCATGGTGGCATCTCCCGGGGTAAGCCAGGCCCTCCCGCCCACCCTCCAAATGGACCCTTTCCGAAAGTGAGGAGGGGAAGCACGATGTGGGGCAGTGTGACATAGTGTGACATCACCTGGCCCCAGGTGGCAGGGGGGCTAGCAATGTCACTGGATTGATGGCCTTGTGATGACACAAATGTTGTACCGCCATTGCATGTGACAGAGCTGCTGGCGGAAATGGCCCACGTAAGGTGCTGGAGGGGGCAGTTCATGAGGGCAGCTTTGGGGAAGGTTTGGGGCAGAGAGGTGGGAGGGGGAACGGGCTGGTGGGAGTGGATCTTGGCAGTAAAAGTGCACCTCAGATCCTATCCCCAGTGTTTCAATCTGCCCTGTCCCCTTTCCGTCCTCAGGTTTATGCCAGGTAGCTGGTGTGGCTTTGAGAAGACCCATGGGTGATCTGGCGGCCTAATGGGAGGTAAGTAAAAAACCTTTTTACTTACCTCTCACTGGCCGTCTCACCCCCCCCCCCACACACACACACTGCATGCAGTGCGCACTCCATTGGCACAGCTGCATGGCAGAAGATAGATAGCAGGGGATAGGATTGGGCTACAAGAAAGACAAGAGAAACAAAGGTTTCAAGCAGTGGTTCAAGAAACATGCATTGTGACCATCGTTCCTGACTCCTCTTTTTCAATGTCCTTGAGATAGAATGTTATTACTCTAATTCCATAGTTGAATTCACAACTTTGCAATATGGTTTGAGGAAGAACTGATTTTTTTCCTCAGTTTATTAATACATCCTCAGAAAGAAATAACTGCACGCACACACACACACACACACACACACACACACACACACACACACACACACACACACACACACACACACACACACAGAGGTTTGACTTATATGCATATGAATCTCTATATGGGCGCATGTTTTCTTCCCTTGAGTTCTGTACCAAAGCATCCCAAACATCTGTGCACTTTGAATGCAGCTGGCTGAAAAATCGCTGGCTGTTGTGTGTGTGTTATGTACAGCTGTCCAAAAATTGATTTGCACCTTACAAATATTTCCATGCAAAAATAATTCTCTTCCAACTGTGAAAACTGAACGCTTTTTCATTTCCTCAGGAAAACTCAAGGTGAAAAGAAAAATGATTGGCTTTTTCAGAAACTTGTAAAAACGTGTTTTCCTCACCTTGGAATGAGAATGTATTCACATAGCTCACTGCTCAGTCAACATGCTCCTCATTTAAATAACCCTGTAGCATAATCCTCCATTCCAAAGTTGGTATTTTGTTTCATTGTCAAATAGTGACCGCGTACATTGAAACTAGAAGGAGAATCTGCTGCAATTTTTAAAATGCTATCAAGCATGTAAGAAATGGATGAATGTCATTGGTTAGCTATCGGAAACATCCATGTTTGTAAAGTAGAAACGAAACCCCTGTCAAATAAAAGGTGCTACGTGACTGCTAGCCATCATTAGAGTAAACGGCCCCATTCAGCCAGAAGAATAAAAATTGGGATGAGGATGTAATGGGCAATGAACATGAATTGTGGCATTGGGATACTTCTTTATGGAACTCTTTGCCACAGGATGTGGTGATGGCACCTGACCTGGATGCCTTTAAAAGGGGATTGGATAGATTTATGGAGGAAACGTCCATCACAGCTTACAAGCCATGATGGGGATAAGCAACCTCCTGGTTGTAGGAGTAGGTTTTCTCTTTGCCAGGTACAAGGGAGTGGCGACAGGATACAGGTATCTTGTTGTCCTGTGTGCTCCCTGAGGCATCTGGTGGGGCCACTGTGTGATACAGAAAGCTGGACTAGATGGACCTTTGGCCTGATCCAGCAGGGCTCTTCTTATGTTCTTATGTTCTTTTCTAAGCCCTTTTTGGGTTTGAATGAAGACTGTTTCCTTCAGAAATGCCTACTGCCAATCCTTGAGACCACACCAGAGCATTCATCTCATGGTGGTGAAGTGATTCTGTTAGCCAAGAGGCATTGTAACATTACCTCCTCTCTCCCATTGCATCCACCAGAGTAACCCCAGTACAGACTCTGGGGGGTTGACCACCCAGGTAGGAGGAGGCCCATTGAGATCAGATTGTCTGTAGTATCCCCTGAAACCTGGAACTAGCACTTTTTTCCTGTGTACAGTCAAATCTCAACAAATATTTACACATACACATTGCCCAGAGAATGGATTCATTAGCTTTTGGCACCCCCGTGCCCCAGTTGCTTTCCCTATTGTAACTACGCTTAAGTATGTGTAACTGAAACAATAGCATATCCCTCCCGTTTGCCACTTTTTAGGCAGGGACCTGTCTTTTACCTTTTACCACATTATTAGACACTGGAGGTTATGGTTCTTATCTTGTAGCATTTCACTCCCTTTTAATTCCCTTCCTCTCCATCTTATTGTTCCATTTGGGTCTGGCTGTTAAATGCAGATCATGAACATCCTGTGAAGGTGTGGATTCAGCAAACAGCCACTCCCAGTTTTGCATCTGTGCATTTCTGGTATCAAATGCACTCCTCCTCTGCCGCAGTACTAGTGATCTAGCACAGTGCTGCAAATATTTAATGTTTTCCCGTTATTCCTGTATCACACTGTATTAGAATATTTTTCTTCATTTCTGACATGTATATTCTGCCACGTGACCTACCGAGGCCCTCAGAATTAAGACTGAGCCCATAAGGTTAATGTTGCTTTTATGCTGACTTTGCATTGCTGTATTCCATACTGTTAATTATTTTCAACCATGTTTCTTGTAAAAGTTTGGAATAATTCATGCTCAATTCAGGATGAGTGGCCCATAGCTTCCAGGATCATTCTTGGCTCCCTTCCCAAATGTGGGTATTATTTTCACACCCTTCAGTCCTCTGGTGCTAACTTGTCATAAAGCAGCTCTCACAATTATTCACCCAAGATTTTACTATTTCCCTTGGTATTTCCTTCAGAATGCTGGCATGTAATGCATTTAAGCCTGGTGCTCTGTCAAAGTTAATAGTCATAATTGCCTAATTATCTGCTCTAGTATGATGGTAAAACCTTTTAACATTTCACATTTCCCTAAGGAGAGTGTATTGCAGTCTCTGGAATGTTGTCTTCCCCTTCTTTGGGGAACACTTACACAAGGAATTCATTTTGCTTTCAGCTAAATGAACCTCCTGCTGTCCCTCAATAGCCATGCTGTCTCTTTACTTGTCTGCCTACTTCATGTATAAGTACATATGTATGTAGATGTAGTTGCCAAATTCATTCTCCTTGCCTCATTTGACAGTGACTTATCATTAGTTGTATAAGCAACCCTCCATGTTATCACTGCAGAAAAGAGAATCCTCACGTCACGGGACAAGTCATAGACTGGATGGCGATGCTGCACTGCCCAAAATTCGGGCAGTGCATTGTGAACTTATGACAGTGCTTGATACTGAGGCTGACCATTGGTTCATCTTGCGCAGTATTATCTACTCTGACTGGCAGAAGAGTTCAGCACTGCTACCTAATATCCTTTACCTGGAGATTGCAGGATCCAGAAACCCTGGGGTTCTGGCAAAGTTCTTGCAAAGCTTTGCATGTACCACTGAGCAATGTTCCTCTTGCTCTGCCCTCCTCACACAGCAGGCATTATTCCTGATGACCATGTTGATGCACTTTGGGTAGTAAATTTCACCTGAGCAATGGTGGCATAAAGTCAATAATTAGACATGCACAAATTCCCAATGATGCGGCATCTACAGTTTCTACAAAGCCATTTTGCTTCCAAAGCTCAGCCTTGTGCTACGAAATGGGCCATTTTAAGCTTGTGTACATCTGGGTGAATTTATATAAGATCATTTACAAATGATCAATGTCTTTTTCTTGCCCTCGGGGAGCGGTAACACCCCTAGGAAGATCCCTCGTACAGAATACAAACTCTCATTTGCTCCCAGCCATATGTTACAGCCTTCTTTCCCCCATAGGCCGACTGCATCTAATGCAGGCATACTAAGATGTGAATATGTAGGCTTACCAGATCTCCAACCGGGACAGAGTGCTAGATCTTTAGGAGAAGGAATGTGGGCAGGTGTAGCTTGTTAAACCTTAGAGCACAATCCTAGGCATGTCTACTCAGAAGCAAGCCCCACTAAACACAATGGGGCTTGCTTCTGAGTAGACATGCCTAAGATTGTGCTCTAAGGTTTAACAAGCTACACCTGCCCACATTCCTTTTCCTAAAGGTCTAGCACTCTGTCCCGGTTGGAGATTGGGTAAGCCTATGAATATGGATAAGTATCCAGGTAAATTGATATCTCCATCCACTTCGATACCCATCACTCCACATCCCACTTACAAGTTTCCTTGTTGTGGGACATCTGTAGAGGGTTCCAGTGTTAGCAATTGTGGGATCACTGTTATGTGCTATTTGGACAGGCAGCTTTGTGGTGGCAACTTGGAGTTGTCCAACTTGCCCTTGGAAAACATGTACCAGCCAATTTCTTGTCATGCTTCCTGCATTTTTTTTTGTTTATAGCTAAAATGGTGGCCCAAGCCCGTAGAAAGCTGACATGCAGGCATACCCTTGGACCACTTTGTGAAGTATTACTAATGCAATACTTCACACAGATTCTTCTTATTTGGTTTGCGCAGCAGTGACCTTGCAAAGGACTTTTTTTTTTTTTCAAAATGCCTAAATCTGCTGATGGCACAGAACTGAGAGGTAGTAAATACAGAGGAACAGAGCAAACAAAGTCATAATGATTTGGATAGAATTAAGCTTAGGGGATGCTAAGTAGTTTATGCATTTCCATGCAAAGAAATAAAAGGTAATGAGATGAGGGACCAAAAATAATCCTGCAGCCTGTCTAAATTAAAACACAATAATGAATAGGGATATGGTAAAGCAAAGATTTGGTGTGTTAAAACTATTTAATGTATGATCTGCAGTCACTGCAAGCAAAGGTGAGAGGAGTCAGGAAAAAAGAAATAGGAAAGAACCAGAATTTAATGGGGCTGCGCTGAATGTTCACCCCTTTTCATTATTTAGGAGGATGTAGTGCTTTGCGGGAGGCCATGTGAAACGTTCCCTGAAAATATCCTTAAATGTATCTTTTTCATTCCATTTGGTGGTTCTTTGCAGCCAATCTTTCCCTCATTTGCTGTTTCAACACCAAGAGCTCATGCCATCATTGTCTTGCTGATCTCAACCAGTTGTTTCTGTAGCGATCCAACGAGTCAAAGATAATGCACTGTGTGATGCTGTGGACGCTGGTTAGCCAGTCTGTGTGTTGACAGACCTATTGCCAGAACCATTGACTCAATAAATATCGTAGACAAAACTGATTGGCTAGTCGCTACATAGTATTGTGACTGAACAGGGAACACTTTCCTCCCAGTTCCTGGAACATTGTTGTGTGTTCTTGAAAACCATTCTGATGGGCAACTCAATCCAGCATAAGATCCGCCTCAGCGCGCAAACCACACTGTGCCGGATTCTGTGCAGGATCAGGCCCGCGCCGGCAGACCTGGGGCACACTTCATGGGAAAGGGACGTTTGTCCCTTTCCCCTGAGGAGAGCTCCAGCAGGCCCAATAGGCCTCCTCAGAGGTGCGCTGGCAAAATGGCCAGCGCAAATTTGGGGAGGCACTGCCAATATCCCTGCCCCTGTCCATGGCCTGGCCAGACAATCTCCGCACCACCCCAGCCTACCCTCCCCACTCCCTTCCACTACACACACGCACACACACAAATGGGTTTTTGCAATTATTGTTCTATGAGGAACACATAGAACCCTTCATTTCCAGTTGTTTCCTTTCACGGTGTGGTCATCTTTCCTCGCTGTGTAGCTCTCATGCCTTCTGAGCTTCCACAAGAGCAGGTACAAATCAAGCCAAGACAGGTTCTCCAGCTGTTATCGCAGCTGACCTCCACACTCCTCCACTCTCTCACAGCGGCTTGTCAGAGGCTTCTGGTCTCCCATCCAAAGGCACAAGCCAAGCTGACCCCACTCAGCTTCTTTGGGCAAGGCGACAGCTCAACCTCTGGACCACACCTCCTGCCTTTTGAAGAACACCTGGACATGTTTTGAAAGGTTGGCTCTCTTATTCTCAGGGGTGGGGCTGAGCAGGGGTAGGTGGCGCAGAGCTCCAGGACAGGCAGAGCTCCAGGCTAGAGCAGCAATATCATCAGCAGGAACACTCAGGTGCTGCCTATGAAACTTTTTTCAAAGGACCCAAGCTGAACAAGAGCATCAGGCTCAGAAGGATGTAGGCTGAGAAATTGACCTGCCAGTATATGATATATCTAAGCCATCATCTTTCCGAAGGGCTGCCAGAAAGACAGTATATATTTTATGTTACATTAATTTAACAGTGCAATACTGTCTACTGAAAGACTGACGGAGCATGTGCTCTGCCTTTCTAGGGTTTCACAAATGTGCCATAAGGCACATTTGCAGCACCCAGCGAGTAGACAGCACCAAGGCTGAGGTCGGCGCCGCTCTACTTACCCCGGTTTTAAACTGCACCTGCCAGGGAAGGTGAGTTCCCCACCAGACGACGGTGGGGCGTGGGGAGGGCTGAAGGGGTGTTCCGGGGGGGGGGAGAGGGATTGGTTGGCCGTGTCCATGTAGGAGGAGAGATCATCAGATGCCTCCTCCTCTGAATCCTATCCCCATTCCCAGGCCTGGCTGCCATTAGACGGCGCACATGTATAGCTGGCGCACATTTGAGTAGACCATCAGGGCAACTGGGGTAAGAGGATGAACTTCCTTCCCCTGGGGAGAGCTCCAGCTGCACCAGCGCTGTGTCCTATCTAGATAGGATGGAGCACGGGCTCTACACCTGCGCTGCAGCCTAGCTAGACAGGATTGGGCTGCCCCAGTGTAATCCTATGTATGTCTACTCAGAAGTAAGTTCCAATGAGTTAAATGGAGCTTACTCCCAGGTATGTGTATATAGGGTGTCACAATCCTATGCAATAAGCCCTATTGGGAATAAGTTCTATTGAATGCAGTGGAACGTACTTCTGAGTAACATGCAGATACTGTACTAGCATTCTAATATACAGGTATCTTTTATATTTACATGGGATAATTTTTAATTATTTTCTTTTTTAGACATTTGTTTTAAAGCATCACAGCCAAATCCAATAATTTAAGAGGACAACAGTGCATATATTTAGTTGGAGGCACAATGTCCTCAGAAAACAAGAATAATATTCTATCCCATAATGAAAATAATGATAATGACGATGATGAATGTTTCATATTGTATCAAAAAAATTGGAGATAGCTTTTCTAGCTTTGCAATCTCACTACTTTTTTTGGAGTCATTTTATGTTTTGCCCTTGCCTCAGAATTTTTACTTTAGATTTTTCAGGTCTGTATGCCCACTATCGCCACCTATAAGGATCTCATGGCAAATTCACACTGTTATATTTCTGCTATGAAATTGCTGGGAAAAAAATATTTTTTTCTCTTCCTAGATATTGGACAGAATGCTATTCAAGAGCTTGATATTAAACTTAATATTCACTTATTTAAAATACTTCTACGTTTCGGTCCGCTTAAGCACTGAAGTCAAGATGGCTTACAAACATTCAATAAAAATATTACAATATAAAAACTGAGGCAAGCAAACAACACACATAAACAAATAAAGATACAGTACACATAAAGAAGTGATTAGAAATACCTGATTAGAAATAAATTTTAGCAACATTCATAAGTTGGACACTGAAGCACCAGAAAGGAAAAAAAAAATCAGTACAACTATTTTGTGAATATGTACCTAGAGATGTTGTGGATTCTCAGTCATAGAATGACTTTCAATTGCACAGATTGCATAATTGCTTATCTGTGCTCAGCAAGCTTTTCAGCACAATGCTAACTCTCCGCGCGGTGATGTAGCAGCAGCAGTGCGGCTTCCGCTGTATCCCACAGGGGAGATTTGCCTGCTGGAGAGCTCCTTGAAGTAAGGGGACATTTGTCCCCTTACCCCAGGATAAGACCCAGCAGCCACTATGGGTCAATTTGGACAAGTGCCAGTTCCATCACTGGCACAAGTCTGAGTTGATCCATGAAGGTAGAACAGGCCTGGGAAGGGGGTCAGAAATTGGCATGCACTGCCACCGCTGAACCCACCCCTTCCTGGGCCTGATCTGCCTCCTCCCTGCCCCATAACCACCCTGTTCCGCCTACCCCTCCCCGTTCCGCCCTCCCCCTGTCCTCCGCCAGACCCATTCCACCTCCTGCATGGGATTACCTGCTCTGGCGGGTCTTCGCGGGTCTGTTGGTGTGATCAGGAAGGCTCCAGCCTTCCCACCAACACTCCGACAGCAGGCACTCAGGCAGCTAGTGCTGCCAGAGCACACTTTACAGCTGCTTTGCAGCAGCCAGCGACAGTGGGGTTCTGATGCATTCCGCCGGTGGGGTAGCACAGCAGGATTGGGCTGTTTGACGTGTTAAATGCCTGTTTATTGAGAGTTTAACATTTATATGTATTTTTGTTCAGAACATTTTGCTACCCACTGTAGGCTTCCAGAATAGAGTGAGTGAAAAATTTAACTAGCTTACTAAATAAATAGCTACACATCCTTGCACTCTCTCGTTCCTTGACCAGTTTCCCTCACTGAACCACTACTGTTGCTGATTTCACCACTTGGTGAAATAGGAGCCTAACCAAGGTTGGCCCAAGACCTCCCAACACCTGGCATGCCAAATGCTGTCCCTTACCTGGTGACATGCCAGCCTCTCCTCTTCCCTGGATTGGAAAAGAAAGAGGAGGATGAAGCAGAAGGGCAAGTGTGGAAAATGGAAGAGTTATTTTACATTTTACATAATTAGGAGCAGGGGTTCTCAAAGTGGTGGGTCATGACTAACCACTTTTTCTGGAAGCAGGCAGTATGCCCTTAAGGCAGGGTCTCTTGCCTGCTGCTTTCTCCGCAGGGGAATGGCTCTGACAGTGAGGGGGCGGGGCCGCCTCCTGCTCGTTCGGTAAACGGGACTCCGACCGAGCAAAACTTACAGCCCCGCCCCTACCGGAGCGACGCCTCTGCATGTGGCTAGCATGACTCAACACCTAGGTGCATGGAATGCTGTTACCGTCCCGCTGACGCGGTACCTATTAATCTACTTGCAATTCCTTGCTTTTGAACTGCTAGGTTGGCAGGAGCCGTCGCACAGATTCGAACTGCCGACCTTTCGATTTACAGCTCATGGTTCAGTGGTTTAACCCACTGCGCCACCCGCTGGCTTTGGAGTTAATCTTACTCCTTCCCAAAAAGATCGTATCACTGTACAAGAACACATCATATACTTAAGTGGTACTCTAGGTAGATGGCATTCAGAGATAAAGATGCTATCCATTTTTTGGAGAAATCTAGAATAAATATTGCCATTTGGGCCTTTGCAGTTTGCATATTCTCCCCCCCCCCCTCCAATTCAGAAACCTAAAAAAGCTTTATGGGATTTTATTTTAATTTACAACTTAAAAGAGTGTTGCTGGATTTCATTTTTTAACTTTGTCACATAATAAGGCAGAACAGCCAGAGATCAGATAGAAAAAAAATACATATAGCTCGAAAGCGATCTCCCCAAATTTGTTAAAGAAAACTCTAAAACTCTTTTTCATATGTTTGATCTCTGCTGCCCGCTCTCCATAAAGGACAATTTACGAAAAAGTCTCTCTGTTCATCTTGTGTGAATAAACATCCGAGAGCACTTACATGTTTCACAGTATGCATGCATATGACTTAACAGCATGGAATAGTGGACTGGATCATGCATAAGATTCCAGATATCAAAGTTAGTTTTAGTTTGACTTTGTGAGATTCTAAAAGCAGCTGTGCTCTGTTGAAGTTGCTCAGATCCCAACAGTGATTTAGTTCTGAGGATTATATATTTGTCTCTTATGTGTCAAAAGGCTTATCCCTAGTGACTTCACAACTCTGTTTTTGTATTTAATGTAAAAGCGTGATAGCTTCACATTGATGATTGTCAGCAGTTGCTATTTATCATCTGTCAAAAGTTTTCCCCTCGGGAAGAAAGAAAATCAAATGGATTATGGCTGTGTTGTTTTTTGGTGTTTTTTTGTAAAGTTGCTTAAAGGAATCTTACATGACACAAGGCTAAAAAGAATGGCGAAACTGCTCCTGACAACCAAGTCAGCATTTATAGAAATTGGAGATTTTATGCACATAAGAGAAGAACTGTCAGTCATATAAGCAAAGCAGCATATTCACAAACGCCATGTCAGCTTTTCCATCTGAATTTCGATCCCCTCCTGATTTTTTAGTTCTGTTATCTCCAAAATTATCTACAGTAGTAATATATCTGTGGAAAAAGAAATGAGAAAGTGTTGTTTTTCTGTATAGTAGGAAGTTGAGGGGTCACCATTTAGTGTCAGTTTGTTTCCATTGCAAAGAGTAAACCCACTTATTTTGGGATGGAGAATTCTTATCTCGCTGAAATTGGTGACAGAGTACCTGGTTCTGAACCCCTCCCACAGTTCTAAACCCCTCCCACATCTCAGCAGATTGAATTTTATAAAATACAGACAGATCTATGGATTCTGTGCATTTTACGTATGTATTCAATGCATACTTCAGACACATTTCCCATTCAGGTTTTATAGGGTTTACTGGAAGACATGCAGTGGACATCTAGGAAACTTCTCTGCTGTGCAAAATGTGACTCATCCTCAAAAGCAAACTTTTCGGGAAACTTGTGATTTCTTCCAATATAGTTACAAAGTATTCCATACTTACGCTATACTAACTTATGAAATTAGTATTCCATACTAACTTATGGCCCAGTCCTGGGCCTATGGCAGTGGATCTCACAATCTGTTGCCATAAGCCCTGGTCCAGTGCCACAAAAGCTGTGCTGCTGTTGTGCACTTCGGGGCCACACATGTGCCACCAGCTCACCCAGCCCATGCCAGAGTAGGTAAGGTGGTGGTGCTGGTGGGCAGTTTGGGGAGGGATCGGGGCAGAAAGCAGGCCAAGCTGGGGGCAGTTTGGGATAAGAGGGGAGAGGAAGGATCTTGGTTGCAGCGGTGCATGTCAAGATTCTATCTACCTTTTCCTCGCTCCACATGCCCCCTGAGGCTCCTCAGACTTACGTCAGCTAAACAGCTAGTGTAGGTCCAAGGAGACCCATTGGCAGCCAGGCAGCTTACAGTGATGAAAGTAAAAATGATTTTTACTTACCTCTTCCAAGTCAACTGGTCACCTCCCCACCATAGCATGCAGTGCACTCCATTGGTGCCACTGCATCACGCAGGCAAGTGGGGGATAGGATTGAGCTGCCTGGCAAGTCAGCATTAAGACCAAAGTTTCTTTTTTTTCCAGAAGCCTTATCCGTTTTTATGCTTTGTTGGAAAAGTAATCTGGTTCCCAGTATTGTAAAGAAATATAGATACAAATGTGTTTTGCTTCTCCACTCCCAAAAAATGGGCTAAGAATTGTTTCTACACTAGCCCTATTCTTAAAATTTGAGTACTGGTTTTGTTTGCTGTCCGTGGTCACATGAGATGGTTGTCAAACTGTTGCCTTCTAGTACTTTCTATGTTGTTTTAGTGTATTTTTCAGATTTGATTTATGGCAAAAAAAATGTATAAAATTCAAAAGCAGCACCAGTCTGTCTCATGTGGACAGTCAGTGTTATTAATGAGCCTCTAAATGGAAACCTTCCTGTTTGCAGGTTCAGCCTCTTTGATTGCTTCTCAGAGCAGTTTGGCTGGGGTGTTGTTGCTGAATTCTCCTTACTTGTAGGCGATTCAGTGTGGGCCACATGGCCCATGCTGAAACCTATTCGGGGAAGGGACAGGCTGGAGGTCTACCTGGGGTAAGCAGGTCCAGCGCTGGCGCACCTAGAGCATAGGATTGCACCGTTAGTCAGCTTTTGTTCCCATCTGTACATGTTAGTGCTGATCTGAATATGTTCACCAAATTTATAGGCAATGAATTTTGGGATTCTGAAGGAATTTGGGAAAGTCAACATTTGGAAATTGCAGGGGAGCCACATCTTTTTTTTTCCTAACAGAAAACAAAAAAATATCTGCAGGCAACAGAGATGGCGGCGGCAGCAGCAGCAGTGTTTGTAGGGCTTGTTTTTAATCTTTCCAGAATGCACCAAGGGAATGATGCTATATAAACAAAAACAAAACAAAAACAAAAAAATAACACCAACCCCGGTAAGTTATAAATAGTTTAATAAATAAAAAAGGCCCATTCCATTCCAGGAAGCAATGCCTCAATGGCACTGGAATGGAATGGAAATGGAAAAACATGCCTCAGCAGCATCAAAAGGCCCTTGGTGGAAGCAATCGGATCTAACGGAAGTACAACTGTTTGTGCAAATATTCTGTACTCGCACATCTTTAACATGAAGGGTTTGCTTACTGAATAATAGAACAGAATTTGTGCCAAAGGGCAGCAAGGGCAGCAACCCACCATGCCTGTTAGTGTTGTGATTTGTTGGAAAGACTACAGTGAAGGAGAGTGGCAGTAACTTGTGACACTTCTGCTACTTGTTGTGCCTTCTATTTTTTGTCTCTTACCTGAAATCTACGTTGGAATCTGAAGAACGTATTGAGGGAAGCATAATCTTTGATGTTCCACATCGCACTGCTCCGACAGCCTGGAGATGCACAGTTCTCCGTGGTTTGGCAACTGCACAGCACAATCAAAACACTGTTGAGAGGCTGCTTGATGGATGGACAGCAAAAGCGTTGAACAGAATGGATTTGTCAGGTAACTGTTTTACAAACAGGTGGCCTTTTCTTCCTTCATCCTCCTCTCTGGAAGGGATCAAGGACCTGCTTCGTGCCTAAATGCTGCTTAAACAATTGATCAAACGAGAATGCCTTTAGAACACAAACTGTAAACGAACATTTCCAGCCCAACCCCGTTTCTTCCTGCCCTGCCCTTTTGAATGAAGTTGGGTCAGAGTAGCGATCCAATTTATTTTACTTGACATAAATTCAGAATCCGATAGGTGGTTATCGTCCATCTCCAGTTCCAAAACACATTGCATGAGAATTCTGTGCAGTGCCAGAAATATGAATGGCGTAAAACAAAATAAAAGGTTTAAAAAATCAATGAACAAAACTCTAGCTAATTTTACGTTATATTGTGAGCCAGAGAATCTGGCTTTATTTTAATCTTTATGGTCATGTGAAGATTACTGGTCAAAGTGTATGAGAGATAAGGGTCTTGATTCCAGATACAGAGCTGATTCTGGAAAAAAAAAACACCTGTACCCTAGATATAGGTTTTCACCTTATTTGATATTTAATGGGGAGGAAGGGTAGAAAAAAAACAAAATCTTCCAGTTTTTTTGCGAAGTCTTTGGCAGGGGACCTCAGCGTAGAGATTTGTGCTACCAGAAAAAAAAAATCAAGGTGTTTCTATATACTTGGGGGGGGGGGGGAGAAGCGCGTTTATGTGTCTTTGGGAATTTATGTGTTTATGTGTTTATGTGCCTTCTGAGGGGTCAGAAGTCCAATTGATTTGCATTGTATCTGTCAAAGAATGGTGTTCTGACTTACTTTGAAACATTACAGTTGCACATAATTGCAGGATCTAGGTTCAAGTCTCCATGAAGCTTCCTGCGTCACCTTGGGCCTGTCACTAACTCTCAGCCTAACCTACCCCACAGGGTTGTTGTGAGGACAAAAGGACGGAAGGAACCATGTACACCACCCAAATTTCTTGGAGGAAGGGTGACATAAAACCAGAGCAGAAGCAGCAAGGCATTGACAACAAATCTCATGAGATTTCAGTGTCACCAGACATGGCTGCAGCTCAGACGCAGGGCGCATGTGCAAAAGATGCTAGTCAGATATGATGAGACCTCCCGACATCAGGTTGTCTGGTCTGCATCTAAGTGCGACACTCCATTTTCTGCCTGTGTACGTGATGGACACACAGCCGGCGCATTCCCAATGGGGGAGAAAGGTTGGATAGAAATTCAATTAATAATAATAATAATAATAATAATAATAATAATAATAATAATAATAATAATCTGACAGGGAAACACACATGGGTAGGGTGGCCAACCCTTTATTCCCAGCAGGACGTTCATGCCATTGCAAGCTATCCAACATACATGCACGTCACAGGTGCCTGTGTGGTCTGGCAGGACCAGACAGTTTGCTGCGTGCCATGGAGTTTGCAAAGCCACAGGGCTGTGGAGAAGTAGGTCAGTGACCGGACTGGGGGTGGCAGGGCTCCACTGCTTGCTTCGGTGAGGTTGTACACTTCCCAGTGTCCTCATCTGTGGGGCAGCAGCCTGCAGAGTGACAAAGGGGAGGGAGGAGACAGAGCAGAGGCAGCAAGGCATTGAGAACAGCATTGGCATTCTCATCTGTCTCTCCCAGCTTGGGTGGTCTTTGTCTGTGGGGCAGCTGCCTGCAAAGGGGGAGACACAAAGCAGAGGCAGCAAGGCATTGTCAACAGTAAGGCCGGAACTACACTGCACTGCGTCCGGTGTGGAGTCGTCTTGCCCTGCCTCCGCCAAGCTGGTCGGAGGAATGTCTTCCCGCCTGTTGTCCCTCCTGCTGTCCCGCCTTCTTAAGAAAGGGCAGCTATGTTTGGTTAAACACAAGCGTGCTCTGATTGGCTGAAAATCTTGCAGGTCTGCTTTTACAGCGGGGCCGGTTTTTACTTTTTAACAACCCTGCCCTATGCATCTTTACGTAGTCGCAAAGGCAGCCGAGACAAAATCACCCACAAGCTTCACACACGTTTCTCTCTATTTCGTTTTAACACACACGTTGAGGGGTTTCGGGTACTGCTCAACTTCCCGTGCATCTCTGAATGAGTCAACATGGAGCAGTCATGGAAATATTGTTCTGCTCTGCCTGTGCACACACAACAGACCGTTCCCTTTCTGCAAGCAGCAAGCGAGCACCGAAACGCTTCCCCCCCACACACACACACACTCACAAGTCTCTCCGATTGTTCCTACTCTTTCTTGTTACAATTAATCCTCTTGGAATAAACCTCCACGGTGACAGGAGTTTGGGCTATTATTTTTGAGTATTTCCCGCCATTCTGGTTTTCTCTCTCCTCGTCCTGTGGTTTCCTCTGGGATTCAGCCTTGAAATAAAACCTCCATGGTGATTGGAGGTAGTTCTGATTGGCATGCAGCCACTCTCCCCCCCCTCATCCGATTGGTAGGCTGCATTGCCTACGCGAAGCCGCCCCTCAAAAGATGGCTAGGCACCATCTTTCCCGCTTTGTGCACGCCGCAGCATCGGGAGCTCGCAGCTGCTCCGCGATGCTGTCAGAATCTCCGCAGAGCACCGGCCGCAGTGCAGTGTAGTTCCGGCCTAACAGCAGTCCCACCTGTCTTTCCTGGCTTGGGAGCACAATCCTATGCTTGTCTACCTTGAGGTAGGTCCTATTGGATTCAGTGGGGCTACTCTCAGGGAAGTGTGCATAGGTTTGCAGCCTGGGAGGGAGTTAGGCAGTACTGATGAGGAATGGGACACACCTGTTTCCAGGCAGGGACTACTTGCTTGGTGTCTGTGAGTGAGGATGGTGCCACAGGGGTGTGCCTGCAGTGGTGACTTAGGGGAGTTGTGGGCACGGATGCCAGAGTCCTTATCTGTCCTTCCGGGGGGCTGCAGTGGCCCTGTGTGGGAAACCCCTGTCTGGTGAAACACTGCTCCAGTGCATCCAGGGATTGCGGTGAGTGTGTGGATCCCCCCCCCCCTGATTTATCTGAGCGGAGTTGCCGGGAAGGATAGCCTGCAAAGAGACATCTGGGAAGACAAGTTTTAGCAGTCTGTCTCTGAGCATATGCCCTGTGTTTTGTGCAGAAATGGTGGGTATTTTGTGCAAAATGTGGTTGTTAGTGCAGAGTGGGGTGTTTGTGTGCCTAGTGCTCCCCTCCACCAAAGTCCCCCTTCAGGAGAGAGGGGTGTTATAGCCCCATGCTGTGTGCCCTGTGGTCTGAGAGTTTGAGTGCCAGAGCTGGGGTTATATGGTGGGATGGGTGTGGATTGATTGGCTACCAGAGTTATACTGCATCATATGCTCTGTGGGATGGGGAGCATGGTTTGGGAGGTTGGAGGGTGTTGTGTGTTTTTGGTGCTTATAATGTGTGCATGGTCCCCTATGGGACTCCTCTAATCTACGCCTGGTCTGTGGCTGGCGTAGTGATTTTCTGCAGAAAGGGGTGCATCTGTTCTGTGGTGTGGAGATATGATTTGGTTCTGCTGGGCCCACATCACGCCCGCGGAACTATCATGTCATACCCCCAGTGCTGATAAAGTTATGCTGGCTGCCAGTCAGCATCAGGTTTGCATCGGCGCAGAGTTTCAGACATGTTAGGTTTGCGTCTTCCACCGGCGGTGCTCTCTGACTAGCGGATCGCATTTTGGGTGGGAGAAATATTTCCGATGGATAGGATTGGGCCAACAATCTCCTCACACCTCCACTGGAAGCCCACCATGTCTCTTTTTCACAGCAGATGTTTTGTCATCAACGCTTCTGCGCTGACCTATGCTAGGGAGAATTTTCATGCTCCTTTAGCAACATAAGATTTTCACCCAGACACTTTGTCATAGTGAAATGTGCATAATGAAATGCAATGGGAACATTGACAATCATGGATCTTTCATTCTTGAGGATGGTCCTTATTTTGGTGACAGTCCTGTGACTGATACTGTCAATATCAATGTTGCAAGTCATTTTTCCTCCTTATTCAGTTCTCCATGAGGAGGGCAGCAACAGCAAGTGACTGAGAATCAATAAATATGTTCCCGTAAAGGGCACTCAGAGAAACTAAATGAAATCAGTCCCAGCAATCTTTTTTGCATTCGTTTTCTAGCACTTCTTTAGACAACATTCAAACATGTTGGAGTATTGTGTACAATTGTTGCGTCCAAAGAAATAATGTTGAAAATTGGTGGAGATGCAAAGTAGAGCAACAAAGCTGAGGAAGTGAAGGTCTTGGACTGTAAATTATATGAAGAAAACTTGGATCAGCTCTATATGTCCAAGAGAAGTGAAGATTAAGGGGGAAGTTAATTGTATCTGTCATAAGTCTACAAAAGGAAGACAATGCAATCAACCTAGCCCAGTGTTTCACAAACTTGTTTGACCTGCGGCTCCCTTGACCATTGGCGACCATTGGCCATGGCCCACCATTACATTATTTTGATGCCTGCCAGTGCCAATAGGCATTGCTCTGTTTTCCGAGAGGATTCCGTGGCACTCTGCAGCTCCCCTAGCTGGTTTCCGCGGCTCCCAGCCTCCCAGTTTAGGAGCCGCTGACCTAGCCTGTCGCTGAAGCAGAAGACCAAATGGAATTAAATTGCAGATACATAAGGACTATGCAAATATTACTTCTTTGTAGACTGAAAATGTATATGGGCCAGATTGACCCATATGCCTCTGCTGACTCACGCATGTTCAGCATAACATCTGTAAAAATCTATGCATGTTCAAATTGCATGTGTACAGACTTAGTACAGACTCACCAACACATGAGAGGAGAGACCAGGATGCAGGGACCAGCATGCCCATCCTTAATCAGATGGGACCAGTCATGCAATTAAAGTATCCACTGAAGTGGTCCATTGTGTTGTATTGAGTGGGAGTCCATTTAGCAGGAAATAATATGTCAGTACTTCAAATATTGTAATGTTGTTAAATGGCAAAGGGTGGAGGAAGGTAAGGGAGAGAAAAGTGGAGCTTCAATGTTTCCTTTTCCAATGTTTGGGGAACTGTAGAAATCTATCACACCAGCTTTCTGCCTTTATGATTAAAGCTATAACATCAGAATTCAGTTTGAAACTACTGCCAAGGATCAATTAAAATTCCAGCTGCAACGTTTAACAAGATCCACACCGCATAATTCCATTCCGCCTCTATTTATTTTTATTCTTTGAAGTGAGCTCATGATGGAAACAGTAACCAGTTTTTGCCATCACCTATCGAAAAGAGAGGAAATAAGAGGGAAGGAATGATGGAAGTTTTAGGAGGCAAGGAGCTGCAGCATATTCTGCTACAAATAAATGTGCAACAATGGTTATAAAAAGCACTTTTGGACATATAGGAGTGCTCCACGTTCCAGAGGATCTTTTGCAATAATAACGGTGTGTTTTCACTGTCCCAGTCCATCAATAAAGGCTAGCAAATTTATATGTTAATTCATATACCCAGCACCAGGAATATCTAAACTGCATTATAGGGGGAAAAAATCCTTATGATCCGTCTGCAAAATGATTTAAAAATTAACATAGCCTGAATAAATAAATACAAAAAGCAAAAGTTCTGGCAAGGTCTGGGATAGTTTTTCCAGTTCAGCTATACTTTAGTGCTTTTAGCCACCACTTATGAACTATTTCTTCATTGCCTCAGTCAAAATCAAGGTCTCAATCAGGGCTGGCCCATCCATGAGGCCAACTGAAGCGGTTGCCTCAGGTAGGAGCTTGGTGGGGGTGCCCATCTCTGACCACCAACTTGCTTTCACAGCTCCTCCTTTTCCTGCCACTCCCTGGATTGGAAAAGGAACTATTGGTGGGCCGCCTGCCGGTTCCTATCCTCATTCCGGGAGCAGCCCGGAGGTCTACTCAAGGGAAGGGGATGTTCGTCCCCTTCCCCCGGTGTAACGCGGGGAGGCCCCAATGGGTCTCCTTGGATTTACGCCAGCTATTTAGCTGGCGCAAGTCCGAGAAGGCCGTGTAATGGCGGAGTCGGCCTAGGAACGGGATGGGGATATGGTAGCCGCCATCCCCGTCCCCCGGGCTGGCTCAGCCAATGGCCCCCTCCCTCGCTTCCCGGACCGCCGCTGGCGGGGTATCACTTACCTTCTCTGGCGGCCACAGGGACGATCCGGCGGTGGAGTGAGGGTGGCTGGCCTCCGTGCAAATGTAATAGCAAATGTCTCTATTCATCTCAGCCAAGCATCTTTTCCAATGGATGTTTGCTGATGTCTTTCTTGTGTATGTTTTTTTAAAAAATGCTGAAATGCTGAAATAGGTTGTGGAACGTTTTTAATGTATTTTAAATTGTGGACTTTTAAAGTGTTTTTACTCACAGTTGTGATTTTAATTAGACTTGTAAAGTCATTTATATATTTTTAATACAGTTTCTACATTTTATAAATCCTCTATTTTTTATAACCTTGAATCCCGAAGATGCTTCGTTCAATTTACATCATAGCGGGTTATAACAGTCTTCGATCATTTTTAGTATATACATGTTTTAAATAAATAGTTCAGTTTGGGTACAAGTTGCCGATGAGAAAATGCCTCATTGAATATGAAGGTCAGGATTCAAAGAACCGTGTAACCCTTTCAGCATGCCCACTCCAGTGCCACCAGACAAACCAATTTGGAAACTGAGCTGGCTTAGCAGAATCTGATTGTGATATGGCAAGGAATGAATCTGCCGTTCGAAGATAAACAGTCCAAAATTCCACTGGGCATTCCCTAGTCCTCTGAAACACCTAAAATAGCTCACTGGATCCTGGCCAAGGTTGCTTAAACAAACCATTGCAAAGAAACAGATCAATATGTACTAAAATAAATCATAACTATAAAAAAGAGGTACAGCAGAAAGGGTAGATGTCAAATGTTTTCAAACCATCCAATATTTTTCACAATTGTAAAAAAAGGTATAGTTTCACCCCATAACCCAGCAAGGTGCCTAGAGTGATAGGGTGTTTGGTAGCTCCTAAAAGCAAAGTTATATTACGAGAGAATAGGCAGGAAAGTAAAACATGACAGCCAGCTAAAAATGTTGAGCCTGCCAAGAAACAGGTGGTTCTTGTTCTTGTTTTTCCTCCACTCACTGCTGTGGAGAAATTGGAAGGTTGTTGGACCCTCTTCCTCAAGTTAGCGTCCTCGCCGATCATTCTCCATAGTAGGTGTATCATCAACACTATGACATCTGAGGAGGAGAGTGATGAATCCAGCCTTGTTGTCGCAAGACGACTGCTGGAAAGGAAAGAAAAGGAGAGCAGAAGACCGAACGTGTAAACTTCAGTATACAAGCGGTGATTTACTGCTACCTCAGAGATCAATTGGTCCACTTACTACATGAATTGATGATGGCCATTTATCTAATGGCAGAATCCTCAACGGTCTTTTTAGAGGAAGCTGGATCATATTAAAGTAACGTTTGAAGTAAAAAGAGACACAAAGCCATGGAGAATGCTTTGCTTTTCTGTTACCTTTTTAATACTTATGACAAAGGTATATAAACCTGACAAATGATAGGCTATAACCATAAATTAGATACCAGTTTAAGGCCACTATTTTTCAGAGTGCTTCTTCCAACGTAGCTTTGTGCTTCAGTGTCCACTACGCCAAACTCAGGATCTAGAATGCTCAGAATTACTCTATAATTATAGTTGCCTTCTAACCTGACACATGCAGAATTGAGACTTCAGGTGTAAACAGTATTGTGCCTCCAGAGTTGTAGTATCTGCCCCTGCTCAAAAGCCAGTCATGTCCGATTCTAGGGTGCGGTGCTCATCTCTGTTTCTAAGGCCGAAGAGCCAGTGCTGTCTGAAGACGCTTCCGTAGGCATGTGGTCGGCATGACTAACGGAACACTGTTCCATTATAACATATACTGTATACTGTATTTATGTTCCAAGGTAACATACAAACCCTTTTCGCTCTTTGAAATAAATAAGCAATTGCCTTGTTACACCAAAAGATGGCTATAGCAGGTGGGTGGGCAGGGGGCTTACAGGTGTTGTCTCAGGTGGTTGTCTCGCCTGACCACACATTGGTCAGAAGGAGTACAAAGGTAAGCTATGTCTTCTCATCTCCTCTTTCTCTCTCTGTCTCAGTTCTAAGCTGCCTGTCAGAAATGTGCAGGATTCCTTCCTGACTCCTGTCTGCTAAACTTTAAATGCCTCTCAGCTTGTGAAGCACCATCTCCCTTTTTTCCTGACTGTTCACCACTAGTTGTGAGGTTTTGCTCTTTTTGGTGACATGTCCACACCACCAGGACAATGTAGCTGCTGTCCCCAAATCTTTCCAGCATAGGTTGTATCACCTGCTGCGTTGCTGAGCAAGTGGCAGGTCCTTGCGGTCTCCCTTGGTCAAGCCTTCACGTTGGCTCTTGCTGGCAGAGAGAGCACATTGGGTATGTCTACTAAACGTGGTGGCCCTGACTGGGTTTCTTGACAGTGTCATATAATAAAATAAAGCTGAATGACTGCAGAGATACTCTTATTCGTCATGCACTGAGTTTCTTTCATGCTGTGATGATTTTGTTTGGGCTCCCCCCCCCCCAAAAAAACAATCTTTTTTCCTAAAATCCTTTAAAATATGACTCCACACCAGCAGACTGAAGTGGAACTCTCCAGAATTCTACTACTTCAGTTTACCTCTTAATAATGTGTGATGTACAGCCCAATCCTATCCCCTGCTAGCCCATAGCATGCAGCACTGCTGACAGGGTACACGCTGCATGCTATTGGGTATGTGTGTGTGTGGGGGGGGGGGACCAGGCGGCCCAAGAAAATCTTTTTTACTTACCTCCTAGTAGGCCGCGTGGCCTCCAATGAGTCTCCTCAGACCCACATCATCTGTTTATCTGGTGTACGTTCAAGGACAGCCAGGGGGAAAAGGGAGGTAGGATCTTACCATGTGCCACTGCTGCTGAGATCCACCCCCTCCTGTACCCAAACCGCCCCCAGCCCAGCTTGTTCCCTCTCTGAACTGCCTATGATTAGGCTTACCATATCGCCGACCGGGACGTTCCGTTTTGCCCTTAAGGGAGGCGGGGGAGGGGCGATAGAAGCCGGAGCGGTGCTTCTATCCGGCTTCTATCGCCCCTCCCCCCGCCTCCCTTAAGGGCAAAACGGAACGTCCCGGTCGGCGATATGGTAAGCCTACCTATGATCCTTTCCTGAACTGCCCCCCACCACCACCTTACCTGCTCTGGCAGGTGATCTATGGCCTGCCACTGGTGGTGTGGGGCTTCCTGGCTGCCACACCATCACTAGCAGGCTGCACAATGGCAGTGAGGCTGGAGCGATGGCGTATTGCACCCACAGGATTGGGCCGTAAGTCATATACTGAGGAAACATTCACTTTCAAATTGCCTCAAATTTCAGATTTGTGGATTGATCCTAAAAAGAAAGACTAAACTAAGTTTGGGCACTGCCTTCTGATCAGAAGCTACATGATCATAAATGCAAGGCCTAAATTCGGTTAAAGATTGTAGAAGCAAAAATATTGTAAGGTAGAGTTCCCAAAGGGCATGGATTTATGTATTCATGACTAGAAACCAGCAAGTATTTAAATATGATTTGTAGGAAATGTAGTGTTGAGTTCATCCCTTGTCATGAATGTATAACTACAGAAGTCTAGTCAACGCTAAAGGCAACAGGCATCGTATCCTTATAAAGACAAGCACTTGCTCTATCAACACCCTCAGAAAGAGACTTATAACCCCAAATACTTGCAAAATGGCTGCTCTTTAGTAAAAATAGGTGAACAATCCTTCAGGGAGACTTAAAATTTGACTGAAGCAGACCTTGAGGTCTTAATCTGTCTCTGACAAGAGTTATGTCATATTTTATGACTAACTGTAGATAACTTTCCACCTGCATGTGCCTGTCATTGACTCCATACTGTATTACTACCCAAGTAGCGATGAAATGGTTGGCTAATAGCATGAAAACACAGAGCCCTATTGTATGAAGCTAGATGGTTCTTAATAGTGAATTACTACTGTATGCTGGAAACTTTTCTAATGCTGCATGAGTTCATTAGAGCAATTATATCGAGAATGTTGGAAAGACAAGACTGTTTTGGTCATGGGTAGTGTTAGTGGTTTCCTGTGGCGTGGTGTTTATGATAGTAGCAGTGACTCAGCATGCATGTTAGACCTGCCTGGGGCAAGTTTGTAACTTAAATGCCTGCCTTTTTATATATTTGTTCATTTTCCCCACTTCCAGAAGAACATTTACTGTAAGTTGATCTTTGCTTTTTCTTGTTTTCCCCACTGTCTTCATTTTTGCTCCAATCCCATTCAAAAAAGCCAAAACTACTGAGGACTCCTATGCCAGCTATCTTGCTGGAGTAAATCAGAGAGGCAGGGGACATGTCAGGCTGGAAAAATGGGGTAGCATCCCAGTGCATGCTGGTGCTGCCGGGATCCACCCCCTCCAGCCCCTGAATCAACCCCTGCCCTCTCCCAAACCATCCCACTGGCACCTTACCTGCTCCGTGTGGTGGGTGTACTCAGGCTTTTTCAGCCGGCGGCTCCAATGTGCACAATGGCAGCATGACAGCTGCGCACCATTAGGCAGGAGGTGTGGTCTGGAGGTTCAGCTGCATGAAGATTGCCTGAAGCTAAGCAGGAGAGAGATGAGTCCTGCCTGGAGGAGAGACCGAATTCACTGATAAGCTGTCATGACCCTCGATGGGAGAGAGGAGTTGCTGTTGCGTGCAACAGTGAGAGTGTGAACTGGAATGTCAGTGACAGGAGCAATAACAACTGGAAAAAACCCTTCTTGGTGTGATGTGTGACCTGCCTGTGGAAGCTCAGCTTGTCTTCGGCAGCTAAGAGAGATAACTACACCATTGAAGGAAAACATCTGGTATGAAAGGTTCTATATATAGAGAACAATAATGTAAAGACCTGTATGTATCGGGGTCTAGAACTGTGTGTCTATGTGAACCGCCTTGAGTAATATCTGAAGAGTAGTCTTGATGATGAGAGAGGCGGTATATAAATACAGAAATAAATAAATTAGGGGACTTACTGCCCTTATTGGGATGTTAATAATACATCAATCCCACGTATTTGGGAGGCTGCTTGAGTCAAGGGGAAGACATTTAGTACATGCTTAGCTTAGGCATAGTCTTATCTTAATTATTACTTCATATGTTCCATTCACAATAGGTTCAAAAGCTAAGCCTTGGTAAACTAAGCCTAGAGAGCAGCAATCCCACATGGACTTTTCACACTTACACTCTTGCATTTTAAAACTTTAAGCGCCATTGTGCCAATAAATCCATTTCACTGAAATAAGCCTCCAAAGAAACCCTGCAGCGGAAATAAATCACAACAGACTTTCTGTCTTGGGTCCAATGTTATTACTGCCTCCTGATTAAGATAATATTTTGAACTTGGCACAATGTATGAGCACCATATTGCCACTTCCCCTGTGGAAATGAAGAAATGTTGTCTCATGTTTATTGTATTCCACTTAGTTCAATATCATCTGTGCTGTTATAGTGAGACACTATCAGTATTTTAAGCAACCCAAACACAACTTAATACCTCACCTTTGTATAGTGAGACACTATCAGTATTTTAAGCAACCCAAACACAACTTAATACCTCACCTTTGTATTTAACTTGAGATAAGCTCCAGATCCCAGGGGGCAAGGGAGCGGGAAGGAAAGCACAACATCCTCATGTAACACTAACACATTCAGAATTGCACTTTCGCACCATGACTGTCAAACAGTGCGATGACGGCATTGGGCAACTGTTTATCAAGTGCCCTTGGGCTGGATACATAGTCTTTGTCCTTGAAAAATACACTGTGTATTCTGAAGCTGTCTCCAAGCGTGTCTGATTTGAAGAGAGGTCTTGTGTGTATGGTAAGGCGAAGAAAGAGGACTTTAGAAAAAAGCAAAAAAAAAAAATGGAATTGCCAGCTAGTGGATTCACACAGAGGAACACCCTATTAGGTACATGTTGGCAGTAACTGATATGACCCTGAAGGCAAAGCCGCTTGCTCTTTGAATCCATCTATGATTTTACAGAATGCAAAACTGGGAAGGATTCCTTTTAGTATTATTCTTACTATTTTGTTAGGTGACAAATTCCCTGTTTGGATGTCCCACCCCACCCCGGGACATCATTGTGCAGTTACAAGCCATTTCACTAGTGTCTGGAACTCAAGCTGGGCTTTTTGAATTGCAAACAAGCAATCTGAGTTCCTGTGTGGAGCACATTCAATGCATTCATCCATTCTGGATGGTAATGTTGTTATTACAGCCACGTCTGCAATAACTCAACTGTCACACTCACTCCAGGTTGAAATGTGGCCTACATCACCTCTGCTAGCCAGTAATTGCACGCACACACACACACACACACACACACACACACACACACACACACACACACACGTGTGCATGTGTGTGTGAGACATATGTTTAAAATAAGTTGGGATGTTAATTTCAAAGGGAGGAGAAAAACACACAAATGAGATTTCCAGACATTTTTTTTGTTAATTTAAGAGGGTGTATTATCATCGTGATCACTACCGCTACAACGCAGGCAGCCCAATCCTGTCTAGAATGCAGTGGCGGCGCACCTAAGGTGGTCTCTGCATCTTAGGCAGGATTGGGTCTGTGCTGGAAGAGCTGGAGCACTCCTTGGGGGGAAAGTACATTTGTCCCTTTCCCCCAGGTAGAGCCCCAGCAGGCCCTATGGGCCTCCTTGGATGTGCGCTGGCAGAATGGCCAGCGCAAATCCAAGGAGCCGGTGTAAGGCTGGCCAGGCCTGGGACAGGGGATAGGATTCAGCGGAGCATGCCACCAATGATCTCTCCCCTGTCCTTGTCCTGGCTGGCCAATCACCACCTCCTTTTCCACCTCAATTTGCCACCCCCAATGCCCCTGCCCTGACCAGTAGAAAACCTACATGTGTATGCTTGCAGTGGCTGTCACCCCGGGAGGGAGGGAGTGGCACCGGACACTCCGCTGACTCCGTTTACTCACCAGGCCCTTGGATAGAAGAACAGGCAGCGGGGAAAGTATCAAGAAGCCTTTCTCCGCACACTCTCTTCTGCTTGGTCTCATATACTGTTCGTTCTGTGTTGAGTTAAAACAATGCCAAATGAAGAATCACAAACCTCCACATAATGTGTTTGCGCCTTGACCATTATGCAATGCCATCTCTCTTCAGGAACAGTGCGTAAAAGGATTACAATGATCTGTAACAAAATATCCGCTGCTTTGAGCTCCTGTATTAGCTGTGAAATAGACTTACCCTTCAAATACCATTTCACAATATTTTAATTACTTCCATGATTTTCTAAATGAAAATAGCTCTTGTCCAGCTGGGTTTGTACAAACTCTCATCAAGTTCAACAAAAGCTCCTTGGGGAGACAGCATGTTTTTCCAGAACTTCAGCAAATAACCACAGTGTGAAGCATTTTCACTGATTAAACAGGACAAAGCTTTGTATTTACTACATAGTCGAAAATGTACAGATTTGCGGTGATCACTGTGATATTGACCCAGAGGTCCTCCTATAGACTAAAGCTTCATTGAAATTCCTGCCTGACTAATGATATAGCAGGCTATTATTCTA
Source organism: Plestiodon gilberti rubricaudatus (assembly GCA_026170595.1). Taxonomy (NCBI): domain Eukaryota; kingdom Metazoa; phylum Chordata; class Lepidosauria; order Squamata; family Scincidae; genus Plestiodon; species Plestiodon gilberti. The sequence goes on along the minus strand of JANXHW010000004.1, from coordinate 135,985,566 downwards.
ATTAAACATAATGTTGCTCCACTTGCTAAAGCATTGGGGTGCTCGGCTGTCTGAGAAAACAGAAAAGGAATGTTCTGTGCTGTTGCTGAGACGAGGAAGATGGATGGGCAAAAGTGTGAATGTAGGAAAGCAGGTGGAATCAGAAGTTCACAGATCATAAACGTGTCACTTCCTGAACTATCATAGACAAGAGGTCTGCTGTCCCTTTCGCTCCAGTAGATATACTGAATGACACAACAAAACGTTGCAGATGTAAACACACACACACACACACACACACACACACACACACACACACACACACACACACCAATAAATCAGCAGAGTGGGTCACTGACCCTAAAGGGAAGTCACAACCTGATAGCTCAGCTTAAAATGAACCATGTTTCTCACTCCGAAAATTGAGCAATGAAGCCGGCCCTGCAACCATACAACAGAAATACAAGCAAGTTATCCCAGCCATGCCTTTGGCTAGCTAATAGCGATGTCAAAGATCTTACCACACATGACATATAATATAGAGCACTGTGAAAACAATCTTTTGAAAGGGGGAGGAAAAGTTATAAACCATTCCAAAACAGTTAAAGTACTTACTGATAAGAATTCTGTTCATCTGGTATTTCTGGAATATCATCATGGCAACATGCAAGGATTCCCACTGTTCCTCTTAGGCTGAGTATTATTATAGGAGCATCAAACTCATTCCGGGCGCAATCCAAACCTACTTAGGCCGCTGTTGTAACCAGTGGCCCAGCGAAAACGGGAGGCCCCAGAATGGAAAGGGGATTCAAATTCCCTTTGAATTCCCCTTTTGGAGGGGATTTGAATCCCCTTTCTATTCTGGGGACTCCCGTTTTTGCTGGGCTGCTGGTTACAACAGCAGCCTAAGTAGGTTTGGATTGCGCCCTCTATGTTTTAAAAAGGGACTCTGTCCAGCTATAGGCACAGTTGGCATGATACTGAGGTCAGCCCAATTGGGCACTGGCCAAAGGATCATGCCCATCAAGGGAACCACCCAGCCAGGTTGACCCCATAAACCCTCAGTCCCACTAGCAGCAGTAGTGCCCAATGCACTATTACAGACAGATAGGAGGTACCATGCGGGTCAGGTACCATGGGGTACCAGTGTAGGGTGAGGGCTTACCCTCAGGGCCCCTAACGACACTTCTCTGAGTTGGGGGAAGCACTGCACAGAAAGAAAAACTTGCACCAATTCCTTCAGGCTACGTTAATTAAGCAATGAACCTGAACTCAGCTTTTCATGCTGTTGGGAGAACATGGCAGGGGAACAGAGGCGTCGCTGGAGCGGGGCGGGGCGCCAGGGGGTGATGCGCGCCAGGGGGTGACACGCGCACCCCCGTGCGCGTCACCTCCGTGACGCGCGCCACCCTTCGGACGCTCCGAGGCCGGACCAGGAGCCGGCCTCGGAGCGTCTGACCCCATCGGCGCTCCAGGGCCTTCTGAAAGAAGGCCCATGCAGCGCGTTCATCTGGGTATTTTTTGAATTTGCGGGCATGCGCAGACCATTTTGAGGGCAAAAGGCCCTCAAAACGGTCTCTGCGCATGCGCGAAAATTCAAAAAATACCCGGATCTAAGCTGACATCCAAACGACCACAGATGGTGCATCTGTTAAAGCTGAAGTGCGAGATCCCACCATAAAACAGAGTGGAATTGAATTGAATTAACGTTCTGGATTTTGTATCCAACTTGTTGCTACGCAAACCTAAAACTGGACGATATACTGTTTTGCCCCCACGCCCAGGCCCAGCATTCATGACAATGTTGCACATGTAATGGAGAAGAAGGAAAGCTCCAATCCTCAAGGCTCTAGAATTTAAAACACAATTCACTAGGAAGTACTAGAAGGGCAGTTGAGGTCTGCACCTGTTCCTCCTGCGTTTTGTATATGTAAGCTTCATTTGCAATATCTCTTTAAATATGGAGAAATTCCAATTAGCATGCAGGTTTCTTTTCAGGGCATTTCAACCCTGCTAGAATTTATGTTCTAATCTGGTTGAGACTTTGAAAAAAAATTGACACATTATCAAAAGACTTGGGTTAGTATTTAAAAAAAGCACTTTATTCGTTATGGATGGCTTTTCAAGTTCACTGATTTCAAACACTTTTTAATATTTTTCCAGTCTGTTAGCTTATAATGCAAACCAGATTTATTATTTATTTTTAATGGAAACATCTGAGTTATAAATATTTTAAAATAAGCTCCTGCTCATGCATAGCTACATTTTTTCATATACTTTAATATGCACATGCATATTAATGGAATGACGGCTCCCTGTTCACAGTGCGGATCTTGACAAATAATAATAATAATCACTAGCTATAATTGATAATAGCACTTATTGAAAGTGACCAAGCATTTAATAGCTTTTCTCTCTTCCTCTTGCTTTAACTCAAAGAAACATGATGATTTTAAATGCTCAGTATGGTACATTCACGTTTGATAATTCAATTATCATTAAGCATGGACTGAAACAGCCATGTCTTCATGCATTATAGTGTCAGAGATTCACTGAGCTAGTTAATAACATCAGTACACCTGCATTATGTAGCTACAGATATAGATATTCTACCTAATCTTGCATAGGTTGCAAAGACAGGCCTTCACTAAACACAGCCAAGGAAATAGCTAGTTTTGGGAATTGATTCTAAAGATTAAGAAATATGACAGCATTGCCTTTTTATTGGACCAACTTTCAGTGGTGAATCCAAGCTTTCCAAGCATTGGCATTCTTAACTTACGCTGACTGATCTTGTGCCAGCCTGTCTGATGCACAGTTCTTCATAACTTGGAAGCTTGCATACTTTGGTGGCTTATAGAAAATAGCAATACACTTTATATTTATTTCATACTTTTACAAAACGCTGTGATACTTTAATCCTTCAGGACAATTTCCAATCTGCCTGGCTGAAGGCAGTTTATGGGAATTTGAGGCTCTTTGGGTTTTCCCCAGAGGCTGTTATGACAATGGACTTATGCCCAGGCGAGTGGGGCTATTAGGCAAAGATTGTTTGATACGGAAAGGCAAGAGGACTTAAGTAGCTGTACCGGCCATCTATCTTTCAGGGCTGGAATTGCCAAGGCATAGAAGGTCTTTTTTTCTGGCCAGGTGGAAAGCACTTCCCTTGGCTGTAGTCAAGGGTCGCTTTCGAAGGATCCCATTAGCTGAAAGGATTTGTCCATGTGGCTCAGGGGAAGTAGAATCAGTTGAACATGTCCTGCTGCATTGTATAGTCTATCTGGGGCTACGGGTTAAGTTTATATTGCCTCTGATTAAGAACTTTGTGGGTCTGGAGGATGTGGAGTTGGGTAAGATACTTCTGATAGGAACCAATGTGTGGCGGCGCACTAAGCGATGCGCAAGCTTTTTGGCCGCGGCATGTAAAACACGCAAGGGTATCATCAGCCAAGAGAGGAGATTTGAGTTGTAGCTCCTTTTAGATTGAAGGATGAAAGTTTTATTTGTCAGTTAAAGTTTTAAGTACCGGTATGTCAAATAAATAACACAATCTGTAATTTGATTGATATATGAGGAGTAGACATGATTCAGTGGGAGTAAAGGGGTTTTGATATTTGTTGGATCGGCATGAAATATGTGTAGGTGGTTTGCATGCTGAACTTTGGTAAACTGTGTTTTGGACTTTGACTGCATTAATAAAGATGATGATGATGATGATGATGATGATGATGATGATGATGATGATGATGATGATGATGATGAAAGCACTGTGATATTTTTAATGTTGATTCAATGTTCCAAACTTATTAGCTATAAAGTGGAGTCCATCTTTTCCTCTATAAAGTGGAGTCCATCTTTCCTCTATAAAGTGGAGTCCATCTCCAACTATAAAGTGGAGTCCATCTTTTCCTCTTCATAATCTATTGCCAGTTTTGTAGCATTTACGTGATTCCCAGAAAATGTATGAGAATGTCTTCAACCAGAACGTCTTCAAATGCCTGACTCAAATGACTTGAGTGACGACACAATCCATTGGAGAGTTTCCCCAAGAATTCTTCCACAGCTCCCATTCATCGCAAGAAAAATAAGAAGGAATTTTATGATATTTTATCATTTTATGATAAGTGTGAAGACTATCATGCTTATCGTGGCTCAAGCTTTTCTAAGCTAGAGATCTTTTCTCAGATGCATCCACAAAAACCTAGGCCATAATAAATAACTATGCTATAATTAAGTGCCACAGGACTTTTTGTTTTTGCTGGAACAGACCAACACAGCTTAAAGGGACTTGGGCAGACAAATTTTTTCAGAGATTGTGTTCCAATAGATTTTCTGATAATTCAGTCTTGACTATCCTCTTGATCCATACTCTCTCTCTCTCTCTCTCTCTCTCTCTCTCTCTCTCTCTCTCTCTCTCTCTCTCACACACACACACACACACACACACACACACACACACACACACACACACACACACAGTGGCTTCGGGCCGTAAATATCGCTCCGTCGTAGTCCCTTTACCGAGCGAGCAGGAGGCGGCCCCGCCCCCTCAGTGTCGGAGCCATTCCCCTGCGGAGAAAGCAGCAGGCAAGAGACCCTGCTTGCTGCTTTCTCCGCAGGGGAAAGGCTCCGACAGTGAGAGGGTGGGGCCGCCTCCTGCTCGCTCGGTAAAGGGATTACGACAGAGCGATACTTACGGCCCCACCCCTATCGGAGCGACGCCACTGCACACACACACACACACACACACACACACACACACACACGTTTTGATTCAGTGCCAGCTTAAAATTATAACAGGTTCAGATTTTTTTTTAAAAAAGAAAATAACAAAGAAAATATTGAAAGAAGTGTTGCTTGGTATTGCCCACTTTCTCAAACACCTGGTCACATGAATGGATTGGACCACTGTCCTGTATCTAGCAGCACTGGTATGTCTCTGAATGCCAAAAATAGCCAAGATATACTTCAAAGATATCAAAGGGGAACATATTTCTTAAATGCATAACATTTCCTTATTATTTCAGAAAAGCCTGTAAAATACAATTGCTAGTATTTAGAGGGTCCCCACCCTTATGCATTCCAATGGGAGATTCTCACTATGCAATCGTTCTAGAAGACTACTTGTCTTCAGTCATCAATAGCTAAGCTGTTTGATAACATATCACATTAGCCAATCATTTCAGTGTATGTTTTGGTAGGAATCGATGCTTCAAGGCACTTTGGAAACATTGCAGAAGGAACTACCGTAATTCACTAGACCCGTAAGGAGTAGATAAATTATTTTGTGCTGTGCCTAGGGCAGTTTTCTGGGGGACTTGAATGCCCTATGGCAGTGATTCTCAAACCTTTTAGCACCGGGACCCACTTTTTAAAATGACACTCTATCGGGACCCACCTAGCTTTACAAGACGCTCAAACGTTTATCTCCCTATATTTACACAAGCTTGCAAACTGCAGGAGCTCAGCTTCTTGCAAATTGCAGGAACTCAGCTCCTTGATGGGTAATTAGCAACTATCTGATTTTTGAATAGCCTTAGAGCTTGTGGCAATTACTTATCTGATTTTTCCATCACCTGGGACCCACCAGAAATTGGGTCGCGATCCACCAAGTGGGTCCCGACCCTCAGTTTGAGAAACACTGCCCTATGGGATATCCCCATGGTAATTCTGCCCACCCCCACGTTGGGTACTACTGCTGAAACAGGTACTGAAGGTCCAGGTGGGCAGCCAGGCCAGGCCAGGTGGGCCCTCAGCCACTTCCTGACCATTGGACTGGAGCTGAGGAGCTTTGGCCAGCTTCTTAAGGAGTTGTAGCTGATACATATAGAGTATCTTTTAGGCTGACAGAGCATCTAGGAACTGGTTCAGCCCTTTTCAGAAGAAGTATGTTTGCTAGGAACATGCTCACCTGCTTCTATAGTGGTGGGGTGGGGCTCTAAACAAGGTTCAAATGGTGATAGATAAACTATAGTCTTACCTCCAGGCTGTACTCTTGAGAGGATTCATCATGATGCTTGGTTGCATCTCCTGGGTTGCATCTAGGCAGGCTGTTAAACATGTGCAGTGCAATCCTTTGTGTGCCTACTCCAAAGGAAAGGCCCACTGAGTTTAAAGGGACTTGCCCTCAGATAAGTGCATCACAGAATGCAGCCTTTCCTCCCAGCCCAGAGGTGTATGCATTTAACTCCTGTTGCGCATATACACCCTTGGGTAAAAAGGCCTTTTAATGAACACACACAAAACTCAGAATGAAAGGAAATGCTAAGTGCCTGGCACATGCTGCCTGATGCTGCCTTGGGTTTGCTACCTCTGCAGATTTTTTTTTAAAGCAGTCATTTACCATACTCCTCGCATGTTTTTTTCAGTTGTGGAAGTGCAGGAATTCGATGTTTGATTTAAAGGGACTGTGTGACTGAAGGAGCTCCTTTGTTTGCCCAGTCTCTGTAAATCAAACTAGAAGTCCTGCACTTCCACGTTACCTTGCCCCATGTGAGGAGCAAAGTAAGGAGGCAGGTGATCCACTCTCCACTTGCATTTTTCAGGCAGAAAGCGGATCAGTGCGGGTTGAAGGAAGGGGGGCAGTGATAGCGTCAGACTGGGGATGAAGGGCACCTGAATCCACTGCCCTCTTGCCTCCCTGCTATCTGCCAGTGATGCAAGCCGCAGCACATTATCTAATGGATGGGCCACCTCTGGCCTGACACAACACGTACAGTGCAATCCTAACCAACTTTCCAGCGCCAGTGTAGCAGTGCCTACAGGGCGCACACTGCATTTTGCAGTACAGCTGCAGTCATGGAGGCCTCTTCAAGGTGAGGGAACATTTGTTCCCTTACCTCGGGGCTGCAATGCGACTGCTCCAGCGGTGGGAAGTTGGTTAGGATTTTGCTGTAAGGCCCCAACCCTATTGGGGCTTTGCACTGCTGGAACTAACTTTCCAGCAGTGCAAGGCCCTTTACAGAGGTGTGAAAGCTGAGCCACCATTGCACATTTCCAGGCTTCTGTCACAAACAAGCAGTGGTGCAGAGGCATGTTTTGGGCAGGGAGGGGGAGTTTCAGGGTGGGGAGGGGGAGGGAGGGGGTGGATCCCATGGCAGCGACTTGTGCCAGGATCCTATCCCCTTTTTCCCAGGCTGCGCTGCCCCTTTTGTCTCCTCAGACATATGCCAGTAAAATAACTGGTGTCTGAGGAGATCAAGCAGCCTACTTGGGGGGGGGGGGAGGTAAGTAAAAATATTTTTACTTTCCTCTTGCTGACTGTTGATTACCCTCCCACTACTGGATGCAGTGCATGCTCCATCAGTATGGTTACATTGGTGCCAATGGCGGGAGATAGGATTGGGCAGTTAGTTAGCAGAGAATATGATAGACAAACACTGCGATACTGTGTGTGTTGTCTACTCGGATGTAAGGTCCTTGAGTTCAATGGTACAATACATACTATCAAGTAAGTGTGTATAGGATTGCAGTCAAAGTCATATTAGGAATACGGAGCAATTTGAAGTTCATATACTTGACATGGGTGCTACAGGGAGAACCTCAGCCTGCGTCTCAAATATCTGCAGTGCATATTTATTGCAGAGACCAAGCCAGGGTGAGGATTCCAATATCTAGCACTATCCACTAGTCTTTCTTCCCTGTCATCCCCCCCCCCCCGTCTTTTCAGATTAATAATTTAAGGGGAAAAGGCAGAATCAAAGACCAATTTCCCAAACACTTTCTCATTTGCTCAAGTTTAAAATTAATGACACAGAAACATAACCCCTCAACCCTTCCTTGTACTCACTCATAGAACTTATCTTGACAGATCATAATAATTAAGGATATAATTGATAATAACACTTATTGAAGGTGACCAAGCATTTAATAGTCTCTCTCTCTTTAGTTCGGCAGAAACATATGTATCATAGATCATAAACGTTCAATATGTTACGCTCAAGTTTTATAATTAAATTAACATTAAATGTAATTTATGTGAAATTGATTTTCAGGTGGAGTAGCGCACATGCCCCGGTTTCTTTCAACAAGAACAAGATACATTGACCCATTCTATGAAATAAATATGAACGTATCTCTAGTAAATCACCGTGCAAGAGCTGCCTTTGATTCCTTTTTCGTAGCTACTACCTGCATGCTCCATTCTGAGCTTGAGAATGGCACAAGTTCACAGTATGTCCCCCCCCGCCCCAATATGGAGAGAACAAAATTATCTATGAGTAAGGGGATGCTGTCATATCAAGCTTCAGCAAAGCCAGCTGTCCTATTTTCCTATGCCTGGTCCAGAGAGGTAAGTAGTGCTTCAGGTGTTTTATCTAGACATCCAGCATTTCTGGCTCCCCTTAAGAGTGGCAGAAGCAGATGTTTCACCATATTCTTTTCTACCAACATGAAGAATGAGGTGCTTTATGGATAGGGATGCTGGAATGTAGTGGTTTGAGAGAGCCAGCTATCCTATTTTCTTACACCTGGTCCAGAGAGTCAGGTGTTGTTACAGGTGTATGATCAGGATTGCCGCAATATCTGTTAGCTCATAAAACTCCAGCTAGGTGGACTTGAAGCAATTTCTGCTTAACCATAAAGGTTTCACAAGCACATGATATATTGCTCCCCCCCCCCCCGCAGTGTGGAGAACTAGGTTCATGTTCTCCTCCTCTTGGTCCAGAAAGGCAAGTAGCGCTTGAGGCATGTGATGTAGGCTTGTAACAATTTCCATAATTTCCCTATAGGAGTAGCACAACCTGACACGACACAATGGTCCTTTCCACTGACGTGAAGAATGAGATGCCTTACAGTGAGAAGAATGAGATGCCGTTGTTATCCACTGAGTCCTCATCAGAAGTCTCGGCTTTTCGTCAGTGCTTGTGTAGACTGGTGCTGCACTTATGTTAAAATATCCTAAAGTTCCCAAATCAGCTTCTATTCATATTGCTTTTTTTTATAGAATGCCTCTAGCCTCTGTGCTGACCTAAAAAAAGCCATCCTTATCCTTTTCTTTTCAGATAAAAAAGTTTTTATTCTAAGTCTCTCTCTGCACAAAAAGAGAATTATTTTTCAAGTACTTTTTTTTTACCTCAAGCACTGTCCTTTTATAATCTATCTTGACTCCTTGACAATAGCTAACCTCTTTTTTGTGCTTAGTGCATTGTAATCACTAATGAAATCTGATAGTCTTCCCCTCTAGTTCACAGACTACTCCCCCTCCTCCTATACACCTTGACTGAGAAGGAGGAGCTATAAACCTCTTTTCTGTGTTGTCTGAGTCTCTTGCCCCCGTTAACAGATCCTCCTTTACTCCGATCTTTTCTTTATCTTTATTCTTCCAGAAGATTTCCTTTGGGTAGCCATGCACACACACAGAATTGTTATGGGAGCTTACATGAGAGGATCTGGTTAAAACCTTGGCCCTCTGGATAGAATTAGAGTTCAAATCAGTTACATGCACCAAGAAATGTCACCTTGAACTTTCACTACACTCCTGGATCTGTGCAATCCTTGATTGGGATCGGCAAAATCTCCAGTGCCTGTGAGCACTTCCACCTTGAATGATGCTATGTATGCAACAACAGGGCCACCCTGCTGCTGACTGTGTCAGACAACACGCGGGGAGGGGGCTCCCCTCTGTCTGCCCAGCTGCCTCCACCACTTCTCTTACCCCACTCCCTGAATGTGAAAAGGAATAGGGAAACAGAGCAGAAAAAACCTCAGGACATATAGAGCAGAAAAAGAAAGTGTGAAGGAGAGAAGAATCGTGGGCTAAGGCATCAAGGTGCTCTGGCTCATCACCCTCATCTTCTCCACACTTCCGGTTACAAGGACAGGAGATCGTATTGGCCGGCTGCCTCACAGGATGGGAGGGCTTGAGCCAGCCCTGTGCAAATTCAAAATCGTGATGCCAAAGTCTTAAGAAAGATACTGAGAGCCCAATCCTATGCCAGCCTTCGCCAGTAGGACTGGGCTCTGCGCAGTCGCAAATGAGCTCATGTTGCAACAGCACGGAGGCCTGACTCGCCGGTGTGGAGGCCAGCACCGGCAGGCCTCTGCCGGGGATGGAACTGCGCCCGCCGGAGGCAGGTAAGTGCCACACCGGCTGGCGGGGAGGCGGGGGAATGGTGGCGGGGAGGAGGCATTCCAGGGTGGGAAGAGGGTGGGGAGGAGGGCGGATCAGACCTGGGAGGGGGCAGGCTTGGTGGAGGAGGCCTCTGCCAAATCCTAACCCCCATCCCAGCCTTGAAAGCCTGACATGGGGCTTCTGAGAACTGCGCCAGTGATTTTGCTGGCATGCCTCCAAGTAACCCCATAGGAGCTGCTGGAGCTCAACATGGGGTAGGGGACGATCATCCCCTTCCCTCAAGGAGAACTCCAGTCTCTCCAGGCGCCTGACCCGGTGCCGCTGCATCCGAACCCGGGGCTTTTAATAGGATTGGGCTGTGAATCTTGCAGGAGTGTCGCCTATTCCTTTGAGCCACATAGTTAGCAATGGATGACCCTAGCATGGAGTTGAATCAACTTCCTGACATATGTGTATATTATTGACTATTAAAACAAACAGCCAGGGCACCGGGAAGTATTTTCTTTCATAGTTCTAAAGGTAAAGATAACTTCTCCCCTCACCTGTGACCTGGTAAGAGGGACCCGATGATACCAAAGCACCTATCCCATAATCATCACATAGATGGCCTCAAGTAGCCACCTGTAGAACTAGTTGTCAGGGCGCCAAAGTGATGTATGTAGAAATGGGCATTTTGCTTTGAAGCTCCAGCAAAAGGGTATAACTTCAGCGTAGCAGTAAGTATTACATGATCATCTTCATTTACATATTAACAATTAAAGTTTTGGCAAAACGTATTGGAGCAGCTTGTCGATAAAGATATTATGTGTGTTTCTTGCTCTAGATGGTACTTCCAAATAACCAAAGCACCCTGCCCCAACAATACCGCCTGAACCCAGTCCTGCCAAAATTACGGAAATGGGAAGTTGGGTAAAGAAGAATGAATATAATTAACATTAGTAATTGCCTTTGTTTGAAGTGAGAGCTTTCCTGCAGCTCATACTGTGATGATGGCTGTGTATGCATTCATCTGTTGTAATGTGTTTCGCGACTGTGTGCTCTTGAAAAACAAATCTACATATAGTCTGACATATCGTAGGAACTAATAGCGCTGTTGATCAATGCCTTTGTCCAGGGGGATCAATGACATCCATGCTGGGTGATTTGCACTGGCTGTGTTTCCAATTTTTATTTCCGGCATATAAAGCTTACAGTCGCATAAACATACCAGAGGGGAGGACTGCCTGCTGCATCATGCACAGCAGCTGGGTTTAGCCGATTGCCATTGATGGCTCTCCTACAACATAGCCATCACTCCATGCAACTCTAAAGTGAAGATGAGTACAGGACGCTTGAGCTTATCTGGGAAAAAAGGCAGCTATACTGTATTGAATTTTGAATTCCCCAAAATGTGATAGGACCCCTTTGCAGGGCCAGCTCAAGCCCTCCTGCCACCATATGCCACCTCCTTACTCAGCAGTGTGCCAGCCACTGCCTCAGCTGCTTCTCCTTCTATTTCCTGAGTTGGAAGAAGGGAGCAGAATGGAAGACAAAGTGGATTGGAGCATCCTCAACATTCTAATCCACCCTTTTCCTGTCCTTCCTCCCCATTTCCTCTTTCATTCTGTTCCGCTCTGTTTTTTAAGCCAGGAGGCATTTCGAGTTGGGTGCATGTGTGCCCTTTCCACAAGTTAGCTAGTTAGTCCACATTGATCCGGGTCAGATCAGAATATTTACCTGTGTCATGGTAGACACTTGTGTCTGTATGTGTGGAAGCATTGCTTGCAACCGTGTATACATACCTGCCAACTGAGGACAACACTTCGTTATGTGAATGCAAGTCCCCAAAAGCTTTGCTACATGTTTGTTAGTCTTTGAGGTGCAACACGACTCTTTTGTTGTTCTTGCTGCTGCAGCAGGCCAATACAGTTGCCCCTGCCTGCTGTTTCTCTGCTCCAAATCCACCACTATCACCATTGCTTTTTTTCTATAAAAAGAACACCTACGGAGCTCGGAGCTCCGTTTGTCTGTCTTAGCGCATAATGCGTAGCTAACTGCTCAGAATGCAAGAGCAGGATAACCAGCTGGGTTTAACTTTAAGTAAGCTCTTCTGCTGAAAACACAAGCTGATTAACTGCTTAAAATTCTGCTTAGACAAGCTCTTAAGCATTGTTAATTTGTATATCAATGTGATCTCTAGGAGGCCCTTGTATTATTGATTATCTCCACAGGAGGCTTGCTAAGATTCTAGCCTCCTCTGCTACCTGGTGGCTTTTGGATGGATCTAGTTGATGTTGAAAATATTGTATTTTTGTGAAAGATGATGAAAGCATTCAAGGCCTAGGAGATACAGTAACTCTCTGCCTGCAGATGCTACGACAGCCAAGGACAATGCAGAATGGCACTTCTTGGACTGGGCATAAGTCACTGGATGACTTTTCCCTTCATGTTCCCTTTCAGCATTTTCTAGCATTCAAAGCATCTGTCTAGCTGTAATTTTTTTCTATAAAAAGAACACCTACAGAGTAGATGACACAAACCCAGCATGTAATTAATCTGTGGAACTACTTGCCACAGGATGTGGTGATGGCACCTGGCCTGGATGCCTTTAAAAGGGGATTAGACAGATTTATGGAGAAAAAGTTCATCACTGGTTACAAGCCATGATGGGTATATGCAACCTTCTGGTTTTAGTAGTAGGCTATTTCTTAATGCCAGAAGCAAGGGAGTGGTGACAGGATACTGGTATCTTGTTGTCTGGTGTGTTCCTTGGTGGGGCCACTGTGAGATACAGGAAGCTGGGCTAGATGGGCCTTTGGCCTGATCCAGCACGGCTCTTCTTATGTTCTTAGCTGCTGTTGGGGACAGAGTGCTGGAAAGAGAAATGTTTGGTCTTGATGCAGTAAGGCATTTATTTATTTATTTATTTATTTATTTCCCAGTTGTGAATTTGCTGGTTTTCTGGTGCTTGCTTGGTATATGCATATTCCACTCTGAGGCATGGAAGCAGCCTTTACATGACTCTTTTATTTCCTTCCCTCTTTGGGGGGCTTTCTTTGATGATGGAGAGTGTTTATGTCTCATCTGTCTCCATGACAGCAGCAGTACCTCCGCTCTCTGGACCTGCCAAAGATTTTCCTTTCAAAACACTCCCGCAGCAAAGTTTCTGGCCAGGGCTTATTCTTCCTTAGCTGTACCCTCGCTGGTATGACTAACATCTTATCATCCAATCGCATAAGGAAGGATGTGTTCCTGTCGGCATCTGTCCTTTGAAGTGAAATTAAATCCTAAATCTTTCATTTAGCTAGTGAAAACCTCTGCTCAAAAGGTCCCCCATGGCTCATCCCATATGGAGCATCATAATCTAGGTTTGGTTTGGGACACCAGATGCTGGCTCTGCATGAAAGTATTCATCCAAATTTGGATCCAGTGCTAATTATCGGGAAGGCAAATAGCTGCTTAGTCCAAAAGGAATTTCCCTCATATCATTAGATAGCATCAAGGTATACGATGTTACTGCATCATGCTGGTACAGTAAGGGTTCTGTATTATAATTTATAATCACAACTCCCATTTGATAACAATGAAAATTCTGTGCGCCTGTGAACCTAATTGTGAAAGAGGAAGAAAGAATCCATGTTTGCCCCTTTGGGGTTTTCCCCATATTTTACCACCAAACAAATGTTTTATTTCTTCCCCTTTTTTGTTGCAAATTCTTATTACAGGAGTATATTAGACAAGCAAAAGAGTGAGTGGTTGAGTGGAACAGATCTAAAAAGATCCACCCAGGGGATCTCTTTTTATTGGGGCCAACTATGTTGGTGATAAAGCAAGGTTTGGAGTTATACCGTTCTTCTTTTGGCAATACAAATATTCCAGGAGGCAGGGACTTTTCTCACAAATGCGCCCTCCGCAAATGTACAGAAAGGCAGCATTCAAGGTCAGAAGGTAGAGAGGAAGTTCGTGAAGTGCCACCATGGAACAATTATCTTTAAATAAACACAGTGCCAGCAGGGGTATCATGTAATGAAGAAATCATGCAATGGAGGTGAGGAGTCAAGTAAATTTAAAAACAAACTCTGTGTGAGAGTAAGGATTGCAGAGGGAAATGAAGATTATAGTCAAAGAGGAAACATCTGTGTACAGCCAAGTTCTGGACGGAATGGGAGAATGTCTTATTTTTTTGGCATGCATTGGGTTTGCACATACTGGGTTTGATTGGGTTGCCCCATTGTTTTGCAAAAACATGTGTTTCAGAGAAACGTCCTGGCCAGAACACTGGAGGAGGTGGGCCAACAGAAGACATTTATATGACTACAAGCTTCATAATCTTTTCCATACAAAAAGAACTATCAACGTAGTCAAAAGAGCTATCTCCTCGTGAAGAAACAGAAAAATGCACAGCTAGCAAAGGTAACCAGCACACACTGAGATCATAGGAACATAAGAAGGACCCTGTTGTATACTTGAAATAGTTAACATTGAACTCAACTCTAGACAGACAGCTTGTTTCATATACTGTATAGTAAACCTTGCCATTTATTTCCCTTCCCATCCATTTTCATATCTTTTGAGAATGCATTTTTCCATTAATAATTTTATGACAATTCCTTTTTTATAATTTAGTGTCTTGATCTTTTTATTACAGTATTATTTCCTTCTGTATGATTATTGAAAGCCTATTGTTTGTTTATTGTCCCCCCCTTTGTTTTAGGTTTTAAAGCGTTCAATAAAATGTATGAAAAATATGCCTTCCGGGTCAGACCGTATACTGCAGCATCCTGATTCAAGCAGTGGCTAGTCAGATGTTGCCAAGCACATTGTTTCTTTCATAAAGGGAGAAGCAGATCTTCAGATCTGGAGTGGATCTCCTCAGATGCACACCAGCTCTTTAGTTGGCGCACAACCGAGGAGTCCATGTAAGGCCAGCCCAGCTATCGAGGTGGGTCCCCCTTTTTCAACTCAGTCACAAATAACTGGTAAAGGAATACAAGACACAGGTTTTATGGGTGAAGTAGCCATGTAATTAAATATAAATACAACCGACGTTTCGTCTTATTTCCTAAGACATTATCTAGGTCTAAACAGCTTGGCTGTTGGGATGGTACTGAAAACCAACTGACAGAAATGGAACTTAAAGGGAAACACAGGCAGAGCTTAACATAGATCTTAAAGGAACATCAGACAGATTCTAAAGGCAAAAGGCAGAATTAACATATATTGTTCCCTGTATATTGTGCAATACTGGAAACCATATTTTGTCAATAAATGTTAATTCTTGTTGGCGGTTAATAAGATTTTGCGATCTTCTTTTACTAATCTCAATTGCTTCCAGATTCTGGCGCGTTCTATTGTTAGGATCATTAGCCAGACATTTAGTCTCATTGAACAAAATACTATGGCACAAAAGTGCCTTATGGCACTTTCACGACACCTAAGGCTAGCAGAGCGTGCGTTCCGCCGCCCCATACTTAAGGTGGATTGTGCCATGATTTTATCTGTGAGATCCCTGACACCAGGACCACTTGTCTAGTTTATATTCAGAATCATCTGACAGAATGGACTTTAAAGTACAAAACACACACTCACCCATGTACACACACATCTATAATCTGGTCTGAAGGGTGAGCTTGTGCAAAATTCAGCACCCATCCCTTTCCAAAACGTGGAAGAGGTTCACAGCTATGGCTTAAAAGGATTTTAAAGGGACATGTACAAAACGTTACACGTACACGTGACCCTTCAGACTTGGCAAGCAGTTCATGTATTTTGGACTCCAGTATCGATTCCAAAGTATAAGATTTAAGGTGAAAAATCTCACACACACACCCCAGCTCTGCTCTAAGTATTTGAAAACAGTGTTGCTGTTGCCAAACTGCTGTATATGTCACCATGATGATCAACCCTGAAGAAAAGCTGAGGATCAATTCTGATAGGAAAAGGAAGAAGAAGATCCTGCCATGACACCAGCCCAGTTGCTGGGATTTGGACCAGGCGTACATGAAAAAGGGAGGAAGCCACCCTTTGACAACTGTTCTCAGCCTGTTTCGATAATTACATCCTTTGTTATCACATACACAGCATCAATTATGCATATGAAGTGGATATAATTGTCTGCTTATAGGTCTTGCCTAGGGGAAGTTTAATATTATCTCTAAGCTGCTGCAAAATTCAATTGATGCAGTACAAATTAATGGTCAATACTAATAATACCATGTTTATGAGATTTGGCTTTCAGACAAAGACTGTTGCAGACAGCATTTCAACTTTTACTTCATATATTTTTGCAAGCGCTTCCGGTGATCTTTAACAAACACAAATAGGATTGTAATGAGTAATTCTACAAGCTGATGGTTTCTTCCTAGAGAAAGTAAAAATGAGGTTGTTCTAATGCAGCTTAATGACGTCCATCAAAATAACTTGTACTTTATATACCCACAGATTTTAATTGAATTTCCTACATATTCCAAATTATCCTTGGCTAGAACCAGGGCCAGCCAAGACCTCCTGGCACCTGAGGCAGCATACCCCACATCAACACCCCCCCCCCCCCAATGCTGCCTCTATGCATGCACTTTCATCACTTTCCTTACCAGGTGAAGGGATCTGCTGCCTGCCTGGTCCACACCACTTCTGTTTGAAATGATGGCAGTGCAGTCTGAATTTTCAGCCTGCACAACTTCTGCTCATACCAAGAGAATAAATGTAGACAGCAGGGATGTGGATCAAGTCTCTGACTCCAAGCCTTGAGTCAAGTCCCAAGTCTCTGACTCCAAGTCTCGAGTCAAGTCCCAAGTCTTTGCCCCCGAGTTCCAAGTATTTGGTTACAACTTGCGAGTCCCTATCTATATGGGGGAATTGGGTTTAAACCTGAATAAAATTCGACTTGTCGTAAAAGGCTCCAAGTCTCAAGTCGAGTATTTCGAGTCTTTTACAATCGCCAAGTCAAGTCCAAGTCAAGTCATTGATGTGACTTGAGTCCAAGTCAAGTCCGAGGTAATAGACTCAAGTCTACATCACTGGTAGATAGATTACTGTAGATGGGCTCCCAGAACAAATGAGGGACAAGAAAGGGGAGATTTTGGGGTGCAGGGAAGGAAGAAAGAGGGCAGTAATTTAACTAGATAGGGATGAAAGTGGGAAAGGTACAGATGCTTCAGACCATGGCAAAAGGCAGCGGCTGGGAATGGCTACGCAGCCTAAGCTGAAGGCCACAGGCAAGGGTTGAGCCTAGACAGCGCTTCACCCATTCGTGGTGCGGGAGCTAGTCTCCCCACTGGACAAACTCTCTTGACTGATGTGCCAGCAAGGCCTCTGGAGGACTTGAGAGGTCAGTCAAGTGAGTCTCTTGGGCCAAAGGGGGCCTGAGGCTGATCTTGGATCTCTGGCAAAAATGTACAAAAAGCACAGAAAACGTATGCTCACCGAACCAGACAGTACACTCACAACACAGCAAGGAAAGGTAACAAATACTAAGCATGCAGTCAATTTGACTTTGCCTGAGACCAAGACAATAAAAATAGTGGGGATTTGGTGGGACTTGGATGAGGCTGAGCCATGGACCAAGCTTACCTAGCTTTTTCTGCAATGCTTGAGAATGTGGCATTACAGGAGTTGTGGCAGCCAAGTTTGAAGTTTGAAAATCTGAAGCCAAGAGTTTTTATAGATTTTCATCCCATAGAAGCATATGACTTGATCAGAAGGTTCTTATTGTTAACTACCCCTGCTGGGTTCTGCCTCCCCCCCCCCCCAACCCAGGTAAGGATGCAGTAACTAGTTGGATTGTTTCCTAGATTGGATCTCAGTCGTGACCATTGGACCATTAGAGGTCTGGAAACTTTCCTTTGCTTTACAAAACTTATCCTTTCTCAAATTCAGGAGTCCAAGGAAGTGGCAACGGTTATAATAAACCATCCAAAATGCTGTTCCAGCTGGATATAGAGCTAGAATGCTTCATCTGGATTCTGGAGACTAAACTTCATCTGAATCTTAGAGTTTGTGAAAACTTTTAAGAACTAAACAAGTCTGCTTTCAAATTTGGAGCATTGAGCTCCATTGAAGGGGTGTGTGATTACATGGTTTCAGTGAATCAAAAGTGTGGCCCTCCTTGCCTGTGGATCTGTGGCCTCGCACCATCATCAGGCCTGTGAAATAGGCATGTTATTGGTCTGGCCGTTGCTCTCCAGGCAGGCACCTAGCACCAAGTATATGTGTTTAGATGTGTGTCTCCTGCACGTCTTGAATTGTGATGAAGTGTGTGTGTGTGTGTGTGTGTGTGTGTGTGTGTGTGTGTGTGTGTGTGTGTGTGTGTGTGTGTCCCATGCAGCAGTGTTAGTAGTGGTTGCTGGTAGCCTTCAGCAAACCACCTCAAGAAAAGAGCTACTGGTAATAGCAGTCACCTCTGTGCACTCTGAATTGCATCTGTGAGTGCTATTTCCAGAAGCAGTTGTTTGAAGGCTGATGCCTTGTGCAGAGTTTGCAGCTGCTGGGTGAGCTTGCTGTTTTGTGCTGTATGAGAAGTAGTAGTAGGAGCTTGCAGGAGAGGAAGCACTAAGCAGGCACTTCCAGCTTTTAGGTAACCGTACTTTATTAAACTGATTGTGTGCAGTGCTAAAAGTAAGGGATGATCTGTTATCTAAAACGGAACCAATGAGTGGATATGTTTTTTTTTTCTGGATTGGAAGTTTACTGGCAAATTTGGGTTCTATGACCTTTGATTTGTAGCATTTACTTGTTTGAGAAGAAGGCAATTTTGTAGTTAAGAACTTGGACACAGATGGAGGCAGAGAGGCTTGAGAGATTTTGCTGGACTGAAAATAGGCTGTAGAGGTACAGAATTGCTCTGGGAAATCTGATGCAGTATCAATGGTTTTGCTGCCTGATGTTAGAAGTGTGATTGCTTCCACTATTTATATGCTTTATATTTGTACATTAGTTAAACAAACCTTCAATTTCCCTTGTTCTTTTGACTAATGGAAACTAGGCTACCTCAGTGCTATCCCTGGACAGCTCATGCTTGGAGAAAATGGTGTGCATGTAATATTTTATCCAGTAGGATAGGACACATTATACCAGAGAGACATACACATTACTCTGTACATGGAGCTTGCGTGAGGGGAATCAGGAACTTACTGACTTCAGTATTTAGATGGGACGTTGGTGGAATTGTACCAGATGACCTTGGTATCTTGTGCCTTAAAATCAGAAGAACAATGAGCTTGTTGGGAGGCAATCAGGAACTTACTATAGCCCTTAGCTAAGGCCCTTAGCTCCCCTCAAACACTTCTCCTATAGTTAAAACATTTTTATATCTGAGTTTTTGTTCTTATTTTTATTCTTTTCCACCTCTGACTGAGCGTAATACCTCCTGACCTTTGTAACAGTGAAATAAAGTAGTTTATTATAATCTCATCTTCAGGGTTTATGACACAGGGAAAATGTTCAATTGAACTCGCAAACGTTAAGGAGGTCAGCTGCAAGCAATATTTAATCTTCAGGCAAAGGTATATCATTTGTTGACAAATGAATGAGAACGACTGGTGATGTTAGGCGGCTTTATTGTGTTGAATCAGTTCACACTGGGCCATGGAGCTTTTAAGTTCAAACCCTATCTCCAAATAGGATTTTGGAAATAGAATTTCCCCAAGACCAGAAACGTAGATCAATGAACAATGAACTGTTCAGCTGATTCCACGGGGACTTCTGGAATATGTGATTTGATCGTTTCAGCCATTGTTACCATTGGAATATTAAAATGTCTTATGTGCACAACACTGAGTCACCAGACAGTGTAACAACCACATCACCATGTTTTGATAAGTGCCATCATTTTGAAGACATGTTTCCTCAAGATTCTGTTCAAAAAGGTGAAGAGCAGAATGATAGAATTATATTAACAGGCAGTTGAGAAAGATGTGCCTGTAGATAAGATTGCTAAATTTCTTTAGATGACACTGAAATATGACATTTGAAACGATTAATTTTTCCTTGCAATATGCCCGCTCTACTTTCTCATCATTCCCTTTTCATGTCACATTGGCTTTTGTATGATTGCTTATTATTCCTAACAGATACAGATATTTGTAATACCACAAGACTGCCTGGCCACAAAAGTCATAGAAATAAAATGAAGCTTTCCAGAGATGGAGGCTACTCAGGTTACATAAAACAAACCAGGAAGAGTCAGAAGAATTTAGTGAGATGTGTCGCATCCCAACTAGGTTGTTTCTGTTTTATTGTTAAACCAAAAAGGTTTAACACATTTTTTTATGTCATCACAAAACACAAAAGGGTTGAAAAGATAAAATAAAAACTAGTACAGGGACACAGTTAACAAATATAAGCATTTGTGAATGTCAGTGTAATTTATTATATTTGTTTCAGCAACAAATTTACTTCAGGCAGCCCAATCCTATCTCACCCCGACCCCCGTCAATTCAGCCGTGCCACCGGAGCATGCGCTGCATCCTGCAGGGGAAGTCAGTCCCGGGGGAATCCTCTGGGGAATCCCCTGCCCCTCCCTGCCCTGTTCTCCCTGCCCAACAATCCTGCTGACTTACCAGTGTGGGGCTCTTCCTGCCTCCACTGGTGTGTGCCTACAACCGCTTGCCACTTACAGCAGCAGCCCACGTTAGGGTGTGCAGGTGCGCTCTATGGTATGTCACCTTTTACGACAGACAAGAATAATGCTGCCAGAGTGCAGAGGCCCCATAGGATTGGGCTGCGAGTCAAGCAAGTTTAGCAACTCTCCAAGTAACGTACTTTTCCAGATTTGGAAAGTTGGGATTATTTTGAATAGATTAGCACATTTTAACAATTCTCAATGAGCTCCTTCTGGCAACAGCATGAAATCTGCAACACAAAAGCTGTGACATATTTCCTCTTGAAATATGGGCTCAGCAGGAATGGCCTATCCATAAGGCTGAAAGGGATCGGCATCTATTCTAGCCCACAACTCCCCTCTCCTCCACACATCCTCTTTCATCTGTTTGTTTTTTTTTAGTCTAGGGAGCAAACAGGAGCAATGGAGGTGGGCGAGCAGGTAGCAGGTGCAAAGACCTGTCAGCCATATGGCTGGGACAGCCCTGAACCCAATCCATTCTGTCCTGTTCCCATCTTCTTTTTTGAATCCAGGGAGCAGGTGGAGTAGACGTTGGGGGGGGCAGTGGCATTCTGAGCCCTTCCGGCGCCCGGGGGGCGGGGGCTGGAGTGCCCCCATCGCACCACAGCCCGGCTGCCGCCGCCCCCCGGAAGCGGCGCGTCACCGGCTTCCTGAGAGGCTTTGCTCCGAGGACGGGACAAGCCCTCCTCAGAGCGACCACCCAGTTCGGCGGTCGAGGGCTTTGTGAGAAGGCCGAACGCGTCAATGGCTTTTATTTGGTTTTTTTGCGCATGTGCAGAACCTTTCAGAGGGTAAACAGGAGCGGAGCCTCCGGAAGCCGGTGACGCACTGAGTGGGCGCGCTGCTTCCGGGGGGCTTGGCAGCCAGGCTCCGGTGCCACGCCACGCCGCGCAGCCCCGAGCCCAGCTGCTGTGCCCCCCGGAAGCACTGTGCCCACTCGGCGCCTGGGGTGCAGCACACCAGCTCCCCCATAATAAAGACGCCACTGGGGGGGGGGAACGGGGACGACAGCATTCGATACACCACCTCAGACGCCACAAGATCTTGGACCAGCCCTATTAGGGCTGCACAAACATATACATGCTAATCTATTTGAATTTTCTGATAGTTTCCTTTAAGAATTGGAGCATTTGAAATCAAAATGTGAGAAAGTCCTTGTACAAAGAGGGAGGATGCCAGATCATAATCTAACTCTCTTGCTTGTATGCAAACTTAAGTATGGCAAAAGTACGGCAAAAACAGGGAAGACCCCATATCCTACAACGCATTACACTCCTTTAATCTGTTCTTAATTTATGTATGCACCTGTTCCGCACTCCAGGATCTTAAATTAGAAAAATCTGTACCAACAACATGCATATTGGTTTCACACAGAAACAACCAATTATTTCAATTTTTACAGTTTATCTGCTTCAGGAGTATTTTGGGGGGAGCCTGCTGGGTTGTCCTCTATTCTGTGCAATTTGAAATAATAATGAAAAGTTACCATAAAAATGCAGAACATGAACGGTGTAAATCCTTCCTCTGCTGTCACATAAGCAGCAGGTGTTCCAGGGGGGTTATTGAATATGTAGTTTGATGGATTTCGACTTGGTCTGATTCTACTACATCCCAAATCTCAACCCTGCACATGAACTAGACAATAGTTTGTGCAACATAATATCCTTAGGTGCTGGAGAGATCACATGTACACTTTTTATTGTAGCTAGATTCAGGACTACTCGTGAAGATCTGAAAGCTTTCAAGTTATCTACAAGTACAGGTGGGCCCCCATATCCACTGGAGATATGTTCCAGGCCCCTCCGTGGATACTTGAACCCGTGGATAAGAGTGAACACCCCCTCCATGGTTTCCTGAGGGGCCCCCCACCCTGCCTCCCCTGCAGGCAGGCATGCTTGACCCCCCCCCAGCTCTTATTTTTCTTTCAGCAAGCTTTGTTTCTTCCTTAAAACAAACAGAGAAGCAGCCTCCATTGCAGGCAAGTAGAACGAGACTAAGTCCTAGAGAGGCTCTGCAAGGTTTCTGTTAACCTTGCAGAGCCTCTCTAGTACTTAGTCTAGTTCTACTTGCCTGTAATAAGCAGCCAGAGGCTGCTTCTCCTTTTTCTTTAAAGAAGAAACGAAGCTTACTGGGAAGTACAAGCCTGGGGGGGTCCCCACGATCCGTGGATAACTGAAACTGTGGATTGCGAATCAGTGGATATGGGGGCCCACCTGTACTGTAAATGCCTGTTCTGAGATCCTCGTTCTGAACAGTCACTTGGATAACTGAAGCTATGCATTTCTGCAAGCTTCTGACCATTGAAGGTCCATTTGTGATATTATCTGGGACAGATACCAAATTCAATCAATTGTCTTGAAATGATTGACATAGAACTGTCCTTTACAAAAGGCTGTATCAAAATCTTTCCAAAGCAGACATAGGGCCCAATCCTATCCTTACCCCCCAACACCACCATTGCAAAGTAGTATGTTTTTATCCTAATAAAAAAATCTTCCTAAAAAAAAAATCTTCCCAACACCACCACTGATGCAGCCAAGCAAAGCCTCCCGCTCCGCAATGGGTCTCCTCGGACCTGCATCAGCTCAGTAGATGGTTCTGACAGCTGGTTGTTTCAGACCGCTCTGTAGCTGGAGCATGTCCAAGGAGAAGAAAGGGGCAGGGAGGATATGATCCAGCACATGATATCAGAGCTGAATCCACCCCCTCCCACAGCCTCCTCCCTGCCCAGACATGCCCCAATTCCTCCCGTCCCTGCCCCATTCCTTCCACCACCACCCCTGCTGCCAACGTACTGGTGCTGGTGGTGGGAGGCCTCTTCACCACCCCAACGCCGCCAGCCATGTGTGGCAGAACAGGCAGCTAGAATTGCCCCCTCAGCATGCATAGAATTGCAGCCTTAATATAATGTGCAGAATAGAGAGCATAAAGTATTAGCAGATCCTTGCAAGGTAGGACTAATGGTTCATCTCATCTGACCCAGTACCCTGTCTATTCTGGGGTTCTCCAGATGAAATGGACATCACATAACCCATAGGAATTATAGAGTTGTATCATCTCTATTCCTCCCTCCCTGTTTCCAAAAGCTTCAAAATATTTACAACCAAGCTAGCCGTGACATGTAGCTCTTGGTTGTTTTCCTAGGCAACTTGTTTTAAACAGAAAAGTAGCCCTGAAGGCTGTAAACAAAAGTGAAATGGTGATGAGGGGATGTTTAATCTATGGGAAGAAATGCAACTGGGGAGGACAATTTTGAGCAGACAAATGACAAGAGGGGAAAGATGCTCAGACTAGAGGCCTGATAAGGCTTTTGTTTAAACAATTCTCCGAGGAAAGTAGCATGCATGTGACCCTGTGCAATGCCTAGTCTGGTCCTCATGTTACACTTTAAAAACACAGTGGCATACTTGCAGGCTGTTTCCATCTCTGGATATGAATGGAAATGGAATGCAAGAATGTCAAGTCATGGAACAGCCTGGATATAGGGCTGGGAAAGAATTTCCTGAATAATGAAACCGATAGTCCCTTGCTTCCACAGTCCTGTTTATTTGGCCATCCCTTTTTTTTCTGGCCAGTGGAATTCCTCTTTTCTTTCCAGCCATTTGCCAGGGGCTTGTTTTTAGAATTACATTAATATTTTTCATGTCAGAGCAGGATTGTAAAAAATGAGGGGAAAGGGAGAAGCAGCAGTAATTCTAGGCCCCCGACTGGGGTCTGATGCGGCATCATGCTGTTTGCAGCTGAGTAGATGTCAGTGCAACAGTGCAAGGTCCATGGCAAAAAGGCTGGGTGACAAATGTCAGCACAGCAGTCGCAGTCATCTGCCAAGAGGTGACAGAATCCAGAGCAAGCTCCTAGGCTTAGAGGAGCCTGTTAGGCAGCAGCAGTGAGGAAGCTGGCAAATCATGGAACAATTTGCAGCCAATGATCACCAGGATCACCAGGCTTTGCCCCCCCCAGCCCCTGTTCTTCAGCTCATTGGGGGGGGGGTTACACGTGTGCTCTGAGAACACATGTCACATTTGCACATGGGGGATTTGAATGTGTGTGCAAGAACGTTGGTGCAATGGTTCAGACACACCTCAGTGGATTGGCACTTATAAGGATGAGAGAGACAACAATATGGGTGCAACACAATACAGTTGATTGCAACTGATATACAATAAGAGGGACGGAGAAATCAGAAAATATATAATATGCAATGCACACACACACACATATACACACACATACACACACACACAAACACGAGTCCCCTAAATGGTACGGTATTAGTTGCTGGGCAGTACAAACATAAAAATAAATCTCTGAAAGGAGGGGGAGAGAAAATGGGGGTAATAGGACATGAGTGGGGAGGCTGTATGTCTAGGGAAATGAGGGAGATTACCCAGAGGGACCAAGCAGTAGAGAACAGTAGTTTGTATGCAGTGGCGTCACTAGACGCGCGTCACCCTGGTGCGGGGACGCGCGTCACCCCCCCTAGGGGCGCGACGATATAGGCGCGGGGGGAGGGGGCCACCCGGCTCTCCCCCCCTGCATCGCGTCGCCCCCCTCCGGACACTCCGAGGCCGGCCCGGGAGCCGGCCTCGGAGCGTCCGACCCCGTCGGCGCTCCAGGGCCCAAGCAGCGCGTCAATCTGGGTATTTTCCGGATTTTTGCGCATGCGCAGACCCTTTTTGAGGGCTTTTTGCCCTCAAAACGGGTCTGGGCATGCGCGAAAATCCGGGAAATACCCGGATTGACGCGCTGCCTGGGCCTTCGTTCAGAAGGCCCTGGAGCGCCGACGGGGTCGGACGCTCCGGGGCCGGCCTCGGAGCGTCCGGAGGGCGACGCGCGTCACGGAGGTGACGCGCGAGGGGGTGCGCGCGTCACCCCATGATGCGCATCACCCCCTGGCGGCCCGCCCCCCCGCCACGCCCCAGTGACGCCCGTGTTTGTATGGTAGCAAGTGGAAGGAGAACAGGGGGAGAAAACCTGGAGAGTAAGGAGAAAGAAGCAAGAACGAACTGTGTGTTCCAGTTGGAACGCAAGACTGACTTAGCACAGAGCTCCCTGTAGCAGCAACCATCCCAAAAATATACATGAAGCATTTGGCCAACTTGAAAAACACTAAAAATGCTAAGTATGGTTAAAACCAAACTATAATAAACCACAATGTGATTTTGAAACCATTTCTGATTTGCTTCTGCAATCAGGGCATTCTTTTTCTTTTCACACTGATCAGTTCATGTTGGTGTGTTGAAGTTCTTTGTTTAGCGATTCTGGCATTTGTATTAGCTGTACAATATTCAGGTTTGCACTTCAGCTACTCCTAATATGATTCAGGAAGCAGAAAATTGCGATAGTTTTTTTTCTTTCCTCTAGAAGGATTTTCACATTAGTATTATGGGCAGGTTATCAGCTATCATCACAATCTTATTATCCATACATACCTTTCTTATCTTTTTGTATAGAGTTCCTTGCTTCTCCCCCTGTCTCTCTGTTTCTTTGTGCAGAATCCTATTACAGTCCTTTAATCCTACTGTCTACTAAGAGGGGTTTTAAAGAATTACTATTCTTAGTAATGATTCAGAACCTAATGTTCTCTAATATTTTTTTGCTCATTAGAAAACTATGAAATGTTGTCTATATTTTCACTGTCCAGTGTTGTCTCTATAACACAATAGTAAAGCAGACAAGACTGTTATTTTATCCAAGGTTTAATTCTCAACTTATTTTAAATGTCTGTCTGTGCATCATAAGGAAACCATGGTTATATTTGTTTACTTGGTTAAATACTCAAATAAGCATTTGCACTTTGAGCCTATGAAATGCGTCAAATTCAAATTTCACTGTTGCTATTTATGAAATATTAGTAACCGTGTTGGTTCCACCCAAGCATAAAAAAGAGCAACAATGTTTATTAGGTGGACTAGTCATCCAGGAACAATAATATTTTAAGCAAGTTGTTGAACTGTTCATTATTCATCATCAGACATATGGGTTCCAAGTGTATATATATACACTATTTTTAGAAAAAAAAATAGATCTCTTATGTCCAGACTTTACTTGACTGTGTATCTTTATGGTACAACGTCTCTTGCAGTGTTTACCTAATATAGCACAAATGTTATAGCACAAATGTGCAACCCCTGCTAACTGGGCAAGAGGCACTTTTTCAGTTGGTGCTCCTCTTATATTTAGCAGGGGGAGAGTAACTGCTCCCCTTTCACCCCAGCACAGTGTCTTTCCTGGTGGCTGGTGGCTGGTGGTGTTCTGCATCTTTTTTAGATTGTGAGCCCTTTGGGGACAGGGAGTCATTTAATCATTTGATGTTGTCTGTAAACCGCTTTGTGAACTTTTTGTTGAAAAGCGGTATATAAATGCTGTTAATAATTAATAATAAATGTTAGACCTCAGTGTCAGGGGTCAGCCAAGTGGGGCTGAGGGTCATCAAAGGGCCCCTGACCAGTGATGTAGACTTGAGTCTATTGATTCGGACTTGAGTTGGACTCAAGTCACATCAATGACTTGACTCGGACTTGACTCAGCGATTGTAAAAGACTCGACTTGAGACTTGGAACGTTTTACGACAAGTCCAATTTTATTCAGGTTTAAACCCATTTTCTCCATTAAATAGATAGGGACTCGCAACTCGCAACCAAAGACTCGGGACTTGGAGGCAAAGACTTGGGACTTGACGTGAAACTTGGACCCAGAGACTTGGGACTTGACTCGAGACTCGGAGTCAGAGACTTGATCCACATCCCTGCCCCTGACCAATCACTGTGGCCCTAGGGAAAAAAGTTGGCAGATGCTGAGAAGCACTCCAAGTTGCAGCTGTTATCACCAAGATAAGGCTCAGTAAAAGTCTTTGAAGGTTTAGCAGCAATAGTGACCCTAAGTGGTCTATTACAGCTATGCCACTGCCACCCGATATCTTTCCTCACCTATCATGCCACGTCCCTGCACCCATTTCTGCTTCTAGTGACACAGCAGCAGGGAGGAATGCACTGTAAACAAAGCTGGTGACTGCCAACATTGCTGTTGAGAAGCATTTTGAGCCACTGAGGGGAGGCCTACATGCACCCCAATGTGCCTATGATGTCATATGTGACACATGGCGTATGTGCATAGCTAAATACAGAGTACACATTCTTGGAACCTTCCATCTCTGTTCTGAGCTGGAATGCTTGCATGAACTCAGTGCATATACCTATGGCACCGCTATAGTGAAGGTGAGTGATTTTCTCGCAGTCTATCATTATAAAGCCTGACAAAAATTATGTAACATAAAATCAAGACCATTTCTCATATGTGGGAAATTTGGCATGGAGAAGCCACATTGTGATGGGTGTGATCTGACCATGTTCCAGGAAATTCTCGTGGGGCCATTTTGGATGAAACTTGGTTTGCGGCATCATTTTTCACATATGCACTGAGGATAAGCTGTAGATGCACACGCTCCACCCACATACCAGTACACTGGGGCTTTTTCTCTTAATTGCATTTTGAGGGCCGTTCATTCAAATCACCCCACCCTACACATGCTGTTAAGATTATGTTTACAGTTAAGCTAAAGATACCCAGCATGCCAGTGAGAGGAGCGTGCACGAATTATCAGGTAATATCAGGATTGTCTGAAGTAGCCCACGAAGAATGGTGCCTTAACTTACAATTTGTGTGCTTTATAAGGTGCATGAGTGAGGGGCAGCCCAATCTAAACTAAATCCCCATGCGGTGATGCAGTGGCACCAGCATGGTTGGATTTGTGGCTGCTGGAGTTCTCCTCAGAGTAAGCCCCAGCAGTCGCAACAGGTCAACTCAGACCTACACCAGTGATATCGCTGATCTGATGCAAGTCCACGTTGATCCATGCAGGCAGATCAGGCCTGGGAAGGGGGTTGGGATTCAGCATGTGCCACCACCAAACCTGTCCCCCTCCCGGGCCCAATCCGCCAGCCCTGCCCCCATCTTGCCCTGTTCTGCCCTCCCCTCACTCCATTCAACCCCCTCCCCCGCCATGTTCCACCCCCTGCGCTGGGCTTACCTGCTCCGGTGGACCTCTATCATTCCATTGGTGCATACAGGAAAATTCCAGCCTTCCCACTGGCATGTCAGCTGCCTGCACTGCTGCAAAGCACTTTACAGCACTTTTGCAGCAGCCAGCACCAGTGGAACATGCGTTCCGCCAGGACTGTCTTTCAATAGGATTGGGCCACAAGTTCCAACTCTTCACTTAAACCAAAGGTTCCTTGATCCAGGAATAGGTTTGTGAGCAATGGGGTGGCCCGAGGGTCTGATGGTTCCATGGACTCCATTTACAAAAAAGTGTGAAAGTCATCCATTATGTTTTAAGATAAATACTTGTATTCCTGTATCTGAAGTACAGCAAAATAACCGCAGCAAATGTTCATCCCCCCCAATATAATCTTGACTATATCCAAGAGTAGGCATTTGCCAGATAACCTCAGGTGGGCAAGGATCTGTCTTTTCTCCTATTGTAAAGAGCCATACACATGTAGCTGTATAACTAAATAAGTAAGTTGGATCTTGCTGTGTGACTGCCCCATTTTGCTAAAACCTGAAACGAGGTCCTTGGATTCCCTACCACACATACCATATTTTGACTCTTAGTTATAGCATAATCCTATGCATGTCTACTCATAAATAAGGCCCATTGAAGTTGATGGAATTTACTCCCAGGTAAATGTGGATAGAATTACTGCAATCCTTTACACACTTACCTCGGCATAGGTTCCAAATTAAATGGGACTTCTGAGTAGACAGGCATGGGATTGTGGTGCCAGTCTGATAATTCTCACCCTCTCTCTTTCTCAGAAATGTACTCACTATATGGTCATAATGCATTCTGTTCTATGTGTTGGCAGCATCAATACCTTTGAAATAAATGAGAATTGAACAGGAACAGTCTTTAGTGGAGTACATTAGGTATTTATTTATTTTAAAACATGTATACTCTGCCTTTTCTAACCCAACGTGGAAGCCCAACATCAAAATAAAAACATCAGCCCAAATCAATTAAAAAACAAAAACAGAGCTGCAAAAATAAAAAAAAATACAGAGCCAAAAGAATCTTCCATGCAAGAGAGAACAAATCAATTCAAAATCCAGTGGAATAAAAAATTCTTAACTTCCCTTCAGAATGCCATATTCTTAGACTCACAGCAGACGCATGAAATGTTATTGCTTTCCTGATAATAATGGTTTGCTTATTAACAAATTTTATATCATTTCTACATAATGATGTCACAGCTAAGTACAGTGTAGAATAGCTCATTGACCAAGCATAGCTTGCTTTTTATAGTGGCTGTTCATTCAGTCTTTCATATAATATTTTTGACAGGATGCATTGTCTGGAGTAGTAAAAAAAAGAAAAAGAAAAAAAAGCCCGATCATAACCAGTATATGAGTATTTTTGCAAGACCTCTCACATATTCTGAGGTCTGAATTTCCCATTATGCTGCTACTGAGATATTACTTCAGCAATTATCTCAATAATGTATTAAGAGGGGAATTCTACAATGACTATTATCTTGTCTACCAAAGATAAGTGCTGTTCATCTAAGACTTTCTCTTTAATTAGTATTATAGCATGCATTTCAGCCAAGTGAAAACTGTGAAGTGCCAGTTTTTGTTTCTTTTTCTTCTTTCTTTCTGTTTTTGTCTTTTGGAAACACCAGTGGTTTCCCAACTATGCCCGCCTCCCCCCCACACACACGTATTTGAATGCAGTGCAGGGTTCCACTAGGGAGACTGGATGGCCTTTGTATCCCTCTCACATCTCCATCCAGCCTTCCCTCTCACCTCACTGGGGTATTCCTGTGCTGGCCAGCTGGGTCTACTCAGACCTGCACCAGCTCTATATCTGGTGCAATTCTGTGTTGATCTGGGTTGGGGAATCAAGGCCGGGAAGGGGGTTAGGTTTTGGCATGCGCCACTGCCGTCAAACCATGACTTCCCAGTCCCAATCCACCCACTTCCGCACCCCGTCACTGCCCCATTCCACCCACCCCCTGCCTTGTTATGCCCACCCCCCACCTCCCTGCCACACCCTACTCGAACTTACCGGTGCCGGTGGGCGTCCGTTGTCCACTAGTGCATGGAGCTGGCTGCTTTCTGCTTGTGGCAGCATCCAGGCTGTGCACACCAGCGTGTCACATTTCGCGACAGCCAGAAAGTGCCTTATGCTGCTGCAATGCTTACAGTGGCGTAAGGTCCGACTAGGTTCAGGCCATAAATCATTCTGATCCAACAGGATCTTAGATCCTCCTGGACATGGTGTAGTGCTGGCATGGTCTGCCATTAGTATGCCAGTTACCTTATTGAGAGGATCCTTTATACACAAGCATCATGCCCATAGTGGACTGGATCATGACCACTGTTTTTTTCAAGTAAACAGGAGAAACATTGGGCTTGATCCCAGCCAAGTTAAGCATTTCAGTATAACAAAGATTCTAATAGCTCAGCTAAGCACATGCTTAAGTATTTCCTGTTGAAAGAAACAGGATTTTAAGTGCTCAACTTTGGCTGCATTGTGCCCATTATGTTTATGATGTGCGCCGGAGGTGATGGGAAACTGGAGCAGGCAGTTCTGAGAGATTTAAAGCCGAGTTGAAAAGAAAAGTCTTCTGTGCCATGAATATTGATTTTCATTTTTAAATAGAGAACCAAGATGAGGCAAGATTAGAAAAGTGCACTTTTAATAATGAGGAAGTGACTCCATCAGTATACCAGCGGCTGCACAAACTTCATAAATTTCATTTGGGGTTAAATAGAAGGTGTTCTGTGGAGCTTCTGAGTTATTGAGAGTCATCATTCTGGGATGGCAATAATCAGTTTCATCTGACCCACCACTTCAGAGGGCTGGAAACTGAGATCCTCAGTAAACAGAGTCTGCCAGTACATTTCTTGGAGATAATTCACAAGAGAACAGCAATTCACAAACTTTTTTTTTCCTAGCAGGGATGACATCTTCATAAAGAGAAGTGGTCCTCTGGATGCCTATCCTCTCATTCCTAATAATAGAGATAGCATGGGTGGCATCTGTAGCCAAGCCTTCTATAGAATGTTTATATATGCTACACTAGAAGGTCCATTAAACAGACATCTGTCCTCTATCAGTGAGCTATTGACCTATCTTTCAATTGCTGCTCTTAAATTCTGTTATCCTGATGGAGAAATTCTGCTTTCTTTGATGGAGAAAAATCATATTCAAGATTCCTTGATTGTACTGGGACAGTTTGGAGTGTGAAGGGGGGATACTTTTACCTCTTTCCCCACCAAAAACAGGACTGGTCTTGTAGCTTTGGAGGTTGTGGTGTGAGTCTTCTCAGTACATCACAGTTTGATCTAATGTTCGTCCCCTTTGGGAAGTAATGTGCAGGTGCTCCATAGTGCTGTTATTCTCTTGGATGGAAAGAAAGAACAACAATCCCTGCCAAAACAATGAGGAACTCTACTTGATAATAACTGAATTATGAAAGTTCGTAAAGTGCATGCAAACTAGTGAGGCTGCTGAAGTTCATAATTCTCTGGCTCAGAATATGAGCCTTGGTAACTCATGTTCCTGCCCTCCAATCTACGATGAGCATTAAGGCTACACAGTCCTTCTCTAGTTTGGGATTATAACCTGAGTTATACAACTCTCACCAACTCCCAAGTCACTCAGAAACTCACCCCACACATCACACATCCACGAAACCATTTACTTCTTCGTCCCTTCCGGGCTAAAGTCACAGGTAGTTCCCTTCTTTCCAGCCTTCCTGCTTGAATTCCTTCCTTAATGTATGTGAGCTGTTGCTGTGGCAACTTCCCAGGGTCACTGGTGCACGAAGTCCTTTTCAACAGTGACCTACATATGTCAAGGAAGGAGGAGCTACCACCGCAGCTTCCGAAATATCTAGGACTCAGACACGAGACCTTATTGTTCAGCTCTACTGCCAAGAGTTCTGAGTCATGAATTACCGTAAATGCACCCATTTTAACATCCACATGTGATGATGCTTTTTTTGCTAGTTCTACCTTAGCTTCACTTAATTCCACACATTATAACCATTGTCCCAGTAATGCATTCGTTTCTGGGCTTTGTACTCCATATGTGCTTGCTCTGGCCTCATGCTGCTGTTGTTGAGCTTTCAGAAAGCTAAGCGCCATTAGCATTTCTGGTGTGATTTATGGTAATGACAGGTCAACATGTTTTGGGATATTTTTCACAGCAGACCTCATCACGGATATGATATGGTTTCCTCCTGCTGTTAAGGGCACAAGGGGTCTTTCTCAAGTGGTGATGCACAATGATGTGCTCTATTAAAAATGAGGACGCATTTTACTTACCACTGGATGTCACCTTCATTTCACCAAGGCCTGTGGTCTAAAGAGTCTTTTGGAGAGTGCTGATACAATTGTGGGAAGATTTTTGTTTCACTTTTCTAAAGAAAGAGACTGCAGAGCCATGTTTTCAATTTTTTAGATTTGGCTACCAAAAAAATTATAATTGCTACAGCACTTAGACTGCAGTCCTATACAACTTTCCTGAGAGTAAGAGCCCAATCCTATCCTTCCTCCCCCCACTGGTGCAGCCACCCCACCTCCCATTCCTCCCCCCTCCCTCCCTGCCCACGCTACTGCCTTATCTGCTCCGGCAGCCTTGGCAGGGCCCGGCAACGGATGGGGAGCACTGCCGTCTATTGCGGCAGTGGTCCAAAAATGACCACCAATGAAGCACTATGCTCAGTGGAATTCCTACACCCCCTGTGGGGGGCCACCAACATGACTCTCGCACGTGATGCCACGAGCCCCACGGGAAGTCATTTCCGTGTGCCGCCACCGAATTTCAGTGGCGGCACGAAAACACCACCACCACCACCACCACCGCCGCTGCTTTTTGAGGCATTTTAGAGCCAAATGGCTCCAGGGCAGGCGGGAGGGCCGATCTCATGGTTGGCGGCCAGCGGAGCAACGGAAAAGAAGACAAGAGCGGCAGAGGGGGTGACCCGGCGGCGAAGCCAGAGGCAAGTACAATCCCCGCCACGTTTCACCCTGCCGCCCTGTGGCCCATTGCCCCCCACCCCTCCTAATGACGCCTCTGACTGTGCTTCAGCATCAGCAGCTATTTTATCACAGCGGAAGCCTCTTGCATAGAATTTCACTGTTAGTGTGGAATAAATCAATACATCAGTATTGAGCCCTTCCTCTTCTTGCTATAAGGAAGTGCTTATTTTAGAATGGGGAGAAAATCTCACTTATATGTCAGTGACTTAATCTTCAACAGCAACATGCGACATATCTCAATGTAAAACACATTGTTATGTCTCACTTAAATGTCAGTGCTTGAAACATGAAAACTAGGATGTATGTCAAGATGTGACAGCCACACTAAAAAAACCCACAACACTACACATGACTCCATGAGAAGAAATATAGAAAGCTCTCACTTCCCTGAGTGATATTGTAACACAGTATTTTAAAGAACATAAGTAAGAGAACATTTCCAGTTTTGCTCTCGCCTCGTTTATCCTTATTGAGCAAACTAGGCCAGGAGCACTTTTACAAGACTTTGGCTTTGGGGCCAACTGCAGTATAGGGTAAGCAAAGCTTTTTAAGAGGTCCGTCACCTGTGGGATGCTGTGATTTCAAGATAACTTCTTAACGGGCTTAATGAGGGCTGCAAGCTTTCATTGGTTTAATTGGTAGATCGATCAAGCAGTTTTATTTGGTGATGGCAAATTCAAATTTTAGCTTTTGTTTATTGCAGGGTTGCAGAACTTGTGTCTCAATGAGCTGAGCACAGCTTACGAGCCATGTGTGGTGGCATTCAAGGGCTCAGTAAAGCTTCTATTTTTGTGGCCCATGGGACTTAAAAAAGAAAAGAGTTTGTCAAGGCTTAAAACAAGGGTGGGGAACCTATTTGCGGTGGAGGGCCATTTTCCCATGGGGGAAATGTGTTGCGGGCCGGCCGCAATTTTGGCGCCCCTCCACCACAAACTTGGGGCCGCGCACACTTGCCCCCATTGCTCGCCTCCCCCCATCGCTCGCCTCCCCCCATCGCTCACCTTACCTTCAGGCTCTGGGCAGCCGCCGCCAGCCCCGCGTGTCACCTCGGTGCGACTCCTTCTGAAATCTGCTGTTCTGTACATGCGCAGAACGCCACTGATGCCAAGAGAGGGCAATCTCTTGGCATCAGCGGCATTCTGCGCATGTACAGAATAGCAGATTTCAGAAGGAGACACGCTGAGGTGACGCGCGGGGCCTCCGGAGCCTCCGGTCTCATCTTGCGCGGGCTAGACCGGATCGCCCCGGGGGCCGGAAACAGGCCGTGGGCCGGAGGTTCCCCATCGCTGGCTTAGAAGGTCACTGTGCATTACTGCTGGACATTTCACTGGTTCACAAGTCATGCAATCCTAGTTTCTTATGTTGTATGTTACAGTATGTTCAGTATCTCAGTACAGCCCTACGTTGAATTTTGGTAAGTTTAGGCTGCAATCGTATATACACAGTACACTTACGTGAGTATAAGCCCCATTGAACACACTGGGATAATTTTGAATAGGCATGTATACAAATGCTCTGCAAATAGCATTTCATCAGTTATTATGCAAGTAATAGGAAGTTATTATCCTATTGTACACAAATGCTTTGTAAATTGCATTTCATCAGTTATTATACAGCAATAGGAAGATAATTCATTTATTCGTCCTTTCATTCAAGGATTTATTTTCTGCCTTTCCTGTAAACTACAGGCCAAGGTGACGAACAATATAAAAATAAAACGTTTATAAATACAAAGAATGAAACAATGGGAAAAACAAGGCAAAGTCAATTTTGGGGCTCTGGCAGGCTCATAGGTAGACAGGTGTGCCTTAAGTAACCTGGATTAACAACCAAATATTGCTAAAACAGTTGGCTGCCCTATGATTTTATTATTTTCCATACAGCAGTTTTTTAAGTAGTCTGATAAGCAGTGTTACTGTGCAATCCTGCGCAACTAGAGGCCGGTGTAGCGAGTGCTCCGCCAGCGTTGGGTGTAACGTAAGTGCCGTAAAGCACTTTTGCGGCACCCAGAGAGTAAGCAGCACCTGCGTGGAGGCTGGCACTGTTCACTCTGACACCCTCCAGACTCCGTGCTACCGGACAAAGGTAAGTGCTTCGCTGGGTGGCGGGAGAGTGTGGGGAGGGAGGGCCTGGGTGGCAGGGGAGCGGGCCTATTGGCCAGCCAGGCCAGAGAGGGGGTGGGTATATTGGTGGCACTGAGACGGCTATAAGTTTGACCCTCCTGCCCTCCCTGGTGCCGTTTGGCTCCAAAAAGGAGCCAAAAAGCACCGGGGGAGGGTGTTTCCGCGCTGCAGCGGCGCACAACGATGACATCACACATCCCAGGGAAGGGACGTGTGGTGTCCATGGGGGGTGTCATGGTGGCGCCCCCCATCCTACGAGGTGTGTACATTTGCCACTGTGGTGGCATGCTCCGCCATATCCCTATCCCCTTTTTGAGTCTGGCTGGCCTTTCATAGCCTCCTGGGTTGTGCTCCAGCTAAATAGATGGCACACATTTGAGGATGCTCATTGGGGCCACAGGGGCTTATACTGGGGGAAAGGGACAAATGTCCCCTTCCCCTGAGGCGGACTCTGGCCCCACCGGCTTTGGCCACATCCTGCATAGGATGCAGCGGCTGGCCATTTAGGCTGGCCGGTGCATCTTAGGCAGGATCGGGCTGTTAATCCTATTCTATTTGATGTGAGGCTTTGTTTGGTTGTACTGTTGCCTGAAGATTTTGCCAGAAGCTATTATGAAACTCATGTCACTTTTGCATTAAGAAATGATAGCAATATCGCTGATATCAGCATGGCTAACTACTGGCACAAGCTGGCATGCAAAGAATAACGGCGACAATTTTTCTGAGTATTAAACTTTTTAATAGACATGCCATAAATGCCAAGTGTTTCATTAGTATAAAGCACTTGCCGATTCCTCATGATACAGACTAGTCTTTTATTAGCATACTGTGCTAAAGATGAGTTCCAGATCAATGGAAAAACAGACTGTCACTCTCAAAGTTAAGATTAGGTCGTCAGTACTTTAAAGATCATTAGGTGGGTGTCAAATTTCAAAACCATTTTTTTAGCAATAATAATTTGACTACTCCTACTTTGCTCACTGGCAGACCGTTTGTACTGATGACTCAACTGCTCACAATCTTATGATCCAGGCAGGACAGCAAAATGTTTCTCTCATAGTACTTGGGGAAGCATAATATAAAAGCTACTGAATAAAACCGGGGGTGGGGATTATTCACTGAAGAAAATCTGGGAAATAAACAGCTGCAGACTGGAAAGGGTGGGAGATCCTTAATTAGATTTATATCCCACCCATTCTTCAAGTTTCTTTGTTTGTTTAGAAGACTTCTATACCCTCTTTCCCCAAGCTAAAAGTCTGGCCCTCAAGGCGGTTGCTCAGGGCAGCATATATGGTTCCCTCACTCACAGCCCGATCCTATTAAAAGTCCCACGCTCAGAGGCAGCAGCACTGGGGCAGGGTCCAGTGCGGGGCTGGAGGTCTCCTCGAGGGAAGGGGATGATCGTTCCCTTCCCCATGTCGAGTCCCAGCAGCCCCTATGGGGCTACTTGGAGGCGTGTTAGCAAAATGGTTGGCGCAGCTCCGAGAAACCCCATGTCAGGCTTTCAAGCCTGGGATGGGGGGTTGGGATTTGGTGGAGGCCTTCTCCACTGAGGCCACCCCCTCCTGGACATGATCCGCCCTCCTCCACACCCTCTCCCTGCCCCGAAACGCCTCCTCCCCATCTCCCTGCTGCCCTCCCCCCGCCTCCCCACAGGCTGGTGTGAGCTCACCTGCCTCCGGCAGGCACAGCTCCATCCCTGGTGAAGGCCTGCCAGTGGTGGCCTTTACGCCAGCAAGACAGGCCTCCACACTTTCGCAACATGCTTTACGGCACATTTGCCACAGAGCAGAGCCCCGTCCCGCTGGCAAAGGCTGGTATAGGATTGGGCTTTCAATTTTATCCTTACGACAGCCCTATCTATGTGAGGTAGGTTCGACGGTGATTGGCCCAAAGTCAGTCAGTGAGCTTCATGACAGACTAGAAAATGGAACCTACATTTCCCAGTGCTAGTCTGACACAGTCGCCACTACACCACACTGGCCCCTTAAGAAGTCTTGGAATGAAAGGATGCAATTTGTCTCTGATGCCAGCCTTCCTGTTATAGCCTGGTGGAGCCACTGAATAAACAACTTGTCCTATGTTTCTCCTTGCTTTACATTGGAACTCTAGCCTCTGGGACATGAAAGTGCAAGGAGGACAGCTTGCAAGGTAGAGGAGGAATCTGACAAAAATAGCTTAGAGATAATTCAGATCCTATGCTGTGGTGGAGATGGTAGTAATGAAGCAATTTATCTCCACCACCATTGTGTCTGCTCAGGCAGCGTCAGTCAGGGAAACTGTTTTGAATTGTGCAATGCTTGGAATACCCACCTATTGCAGAAGTGGAAGCAACCTGTTGTCGCTATTTGCCAAACGTGTTGTGGATAAAATTACTTGCAACCACTCTGATGTGGGTTGAATTTGGTCAAGAAAGGGTTTCAAAACATCTGCTTGTTGGGTTTGCATGGATAAGTTTCAACTGTTGTTGCCCAAAGATGGAGACAATGCTTTTGGTGACTTGAAACCCACCACCTTAATGCAAATCTAGGAAGCATCCCTTCCTCCAGGGACTTATTTACTACAGCTGTTACCAAAAAAAATCAAGCTAGGCTGAGTAGTTTTAAGAAGCTATTGTGGCTTGTTAAAACAGCCAACTTGAATTTATTGTTAACAGCCGTGGTAAATAAGTCACTGGAGAAAGGGCTGCTTCTTAGCCATTTAAAGGAAGCTGTGATCCAGTCCCCTTTAAACACACTGACTTGAGTAATATAGGTCAGTTTCAGTTTAGGGCAAGGTAATTGAGCAGAGCATGGTGACACAGCTTGAGGAATCCTTGGCTGAGATGAATATTCTGTACCCACAGCAGACTGGCTTTAGGACTGAAATGACTTCTGTTGCCTTGATTGACAATCTTCATCGAGGGTTGGAAAAGGGAGAGTGTAAGCCTGCTCATTCTTCAGGACCTCTAAGTGACCTTAGCATCATAGACCACAATATCTTTCTGTATCACCTGTGATAGATGGGAGCTGGAGGGACACGTTCGAGCTCCTGGGAAACTCATTTTGTCATGTTCAATGAGCTCGTTGTTGCCCTCTTGTTGAGGCCAATTTCGCTTTCTAAAGCAGCTCCTGCCAGCCTGTCACAGACCCTGCTCCCACAGGCTCAAGGGGGAAGGTCGGTATCATAGAGGTTGGGAAGTGACATCTCCCATGTCTCTAGGCAGCCAGCCCCCATAATCACTTTTTTGAAGGCTCATGTCAGTAGTCTTGTTTATTGCTACACAGTCTTTTCTCCTTCTAACCCTTCTCCCCTGGTCTTTATGTTGAGCTTCATTGGGCCTGATAGCCCCTTCTTTCTTCCTTTACCCCCAAGTACAGTATAGTTTCACATAGTGGCGTAACTACGGTGGAGCCTGAGGGACACCTTCCCCGGGCGCTCCGCCAAGGGGGGCACAATTCACCACTGCCATAGTTACACTCCGCATTTGCCTCCTCCTCCCCAGGGTGTGCCCCGAGGAGGAGGTCATGAGGAAGACGAAGTGGCCACAACCTGACCATGAAGTCAGGGCTTCTCTCCCTCTCTGCTCCAAGTGGAGAGGGAGAGCAGCCTGGGCTTCGTGATTGGGCTGCGGCCACCTCCTCTTCAGGGCACACCTGACGGGCTGACATATGGAAGAAGGAACACATTTGTTCTCAACTGCTTCTGAGAGTAGAACTAGATCAAATGGGTACAAACTGCAAGAGAGGAGATTCCGGTCGGATATCAAGAAAAAATTCTTAATGGTAAGGGCGGTTTGGCAATGGAATCAATTATCAAGGGAGGTGGTAGATTCTCCTTCACTGGAGATCTTCCAGCTGAGACTTGACAGGCACCTGCTGGAGTTGCTCTAGATGTTTGCTGCAGATCTGTGCGCCCACTGGGCATAACACCCCAGCAATATCAGCACAGCCTTGCTGACTTTCTTGCATGATACTGTAGCTCTAAGCACGTATTTCCTGGCACAGGGATACTATATGAATTCATTCTTCTCTTGCAAACTTTGCTTCTGTACTTGCTTCCTTGAGTCTTCTCTTGGATCTCTCCTTCCCGAATCCCTCTTCAGGTTTTAGTGGTTTGCTCCATGCAGGTGCAAATGGCAATGCAAAGTACAGGCTAATGAAGCTTTTCTGCATTAATTTGCAAAGTGTTCCTACGCAGTTTTATATTCCATTCAAAGAACTTTAATCCCCAGCCATTAAATTCATTGATATGTGGCTCATCATTTCTCACAGACACTGTGTCACTCATAAAAGAACGAAAGCTGTCATCAGTTTCTTACAAGACAGATGTTAAATTGACACCCATCAGACTGCTACTGACCCAGTGCTATAGGGGTAAACATTGATCTAGCAACCTATGGTCATTCTGCCAAGCAAGACACATTTTCTAGCTCCTTGTACTGACTTGCACACAGCACTGTTTTTTCTCTATTAAATTTAGCTTTGGGGCATTATTACGTAGAAAGCAATCCAAATATTGCATTTATATTGGAAGATCTAAATGAGGCACAGTCATCTGTGAATGGAATTCAGAACAACAGCCCTGGAAAAACATTCCCTTTGGTTGCAGCCTCATGGACTACGGTGTCAATGGAAGTATTTATTTTATTTGTCACATTGTTATACCGCCCTTCCTCTCAGGAGTTCAGGGTGGTGTACATGGTTCCTTCCCTCCTTTTGTCCTCACAACAACCCTGTGAGATAGGTTAGGCTGAGTTGCAGCATAATTCTGTGTAATTCTTGCATCGGTGTAAGTGCACTTATGCCAGTGTAACTTGCCGTTCGCCAATGGATGCAGGACAGACACCAGCATAACCCCCCTCGGACATTGCAGCATAACCCCCCTCAAACACTGTGCATGCACAGTTCGGATGCAGGATGGACGCCTGCGCAACTCTGCTGGCGCAGGGGGCATTCCAGGGGTGTCCGAATGCCCCCAGAATGCCCCCTGCACTGGTGGAGTTGCACTGACATCTGTCCTGCATCCGAACTGCGCATGCGCAGTGTCCAAGGGGAGTTACACTGGTGTCTGTCCTGCGTCTGTCAGCATACGGCAAGTTACATTGGCATAAGTGCACTTACACCGGTGGATCTACTGTTACTCCAGTGCAAGAGTTACACAGGATTGTGCTGTAAGTGACTGTCCCAAGGTCACTCAGGAAGCTTCATGGCTGAGTGGGGATTTGAATCTGGATCTTCCAGATCTAACTCCTACTCCAGAACCACTACAGCATCCTGGCTCTCCAGGTTTGGTTTGAATACCAAACCAGTCAAGGAAGAAAACAGAAAACTGGAATGACAGAGGTGTCTGCCCAGTTGTCTGGATCACAGCAGAAACCCCAGATATAGCCATATTAATATGGACACTATTTCTTTCATCCAAGAGCTTTATGGAGAGACCTGGAAAGGGCTACATTAATCCTGCATAGCACTAAATAAAGAGAATCGTTTGTCTAACAGCAGTATCGTGCTTCTTTGTTGGTGACCAGGATAAAGGTGGCAATTACACCTTCTAGGCAAGTTAAGAGGTTGCACTGTGAAGCTAATACAGGGAAATAGGATTTGCTAAAATAAAAGCTAATGGCTATGGTTCAGCGCAGAATTATGTTTATGTGTACTATGTATTGGATTGTAGCCAATGAATACAATGCAGATAAAGATATGGTTACTTAAGGTCCCTGGAAATCGATGGCACATAAGCATATAAGTGCACTTGGCAGCCTAAACCTACGGTTCAGACATATATCGAGAGCACATAGCATTGAATTTAAAAGGCGTTTTTGTAGGCTGTGTATAGGCCACACTTGAGTTCTGTATCTCAAAGTGTAACCTTAGCCTAGCAGTGATCTGCGCAGAAACAGTCACTCAGGCTCAATGCATCTCCCTTTGGACTACAGATGGACAGCTGTGGGCATAGACGATTGGCCAGCCCTGCCCGGGAGGGGAGCAAGGATATTGGCGGTGACCCTGGCTGGCCTTACTTCCCCGACTTGGATGTACACCAGCTTCAGAGCTGGCGTATATCCAAGGAGGCCTGTAGGGCCCCGCATGGCTTGCACCTGGAGAAGGGAACGAATGCCCCCTTCTCCAAAGATGCTCCCGGGTTGACCTGGGGCAGCCCGGGAATGGGATAGGATGCGACAGCCAGCCCTTTAGGTTTTCGACGTAAATCATTCTCATATCATACCAATGGTGACATTGACCTTCATCATATAGGTATGCTACTCCACATCATCCTACATATAATAAGACAATTGCAAAGAACAGAAGCAAATTACTTGACTCAAATTATAGGCAACTGCCCTTAAATATTTTCTTGATTGCATAGACTGTGATGTGATGAAGATTACGATTTAATTTTCTAGCACAAATAGCTTCTGATGATTACTTTTGCTCACATTCTTCCCTTGTAAACTTTCCCCTCTCCTATCTCCCTGTTATATTCTCCATATTTATGACTGTAAGCTCCTTGGGGCAGGAGTCTGCCTTTTCCTTATGTTATAGTGCAGTGTTTCTCAAAGTTCTCCCCACCTTGAGTGCTTGCGGGAGTGGGGCCTGCGGCGGAAAAAAAGTGCCCCAAAATGGGTTTTGTTGCTTATCGGGGCTTCGGGTGTGTGTGCGCGCGGAGGCCTGCGCGACCCTCTGCAGGCCTTCCCAATCTTCAGATCACCGAAAAATGGTGATTTTAGATCACTTCCGGTTTTCTGTAGCTCCTTCAGATGATTAACTAGTGCATAAATCCAAAAGGTGGACTTTGCTTGCACACTTTGGAAAGAGACCACAATGCACCGTAACATCTCAGTGAAAATACAGTGTAATAATAACAGAACAAAAAGGCAGCTATTCACATCTCTGGGAAATAAGGGGACTGTAGACCTCATTTCTCCTAGCTGTAGGTCTCAGCCACCTTCTCCAGCATATGTGAATGTAAAGGAGATGGCTACATTTTTCGCTTTGAATATTTCACCAATTGATTCCCCCTGGCTGCATGCCCAGAGCCTGCGAGTATCATGCTCCCCTAATGAAGGCTACGGAGTATTTCTTTGAATAGACTCCTGCCAATATCAAAGTGGTGAAGCAAAAACAAAAATGCTACTGTGATGTTCCAAAAAAATAGCAGTTGTTAACTTTGAAAAAGAACCTTGGTATGCAGGTTAGAACAACATCTATGGAATTCAAGGAGGAGACGGATAACATCATGGAAAACCCCAGCAACAAATGCAGTGGTCACCGGGGAGTCAAAGCCTTTATGCCTCCGGCCCTATTCAGACAGCAGAGAATGGTTTTAAATGCAAGAATGTTGTATTCGTTATTTAATAACATTTGCTCCATGCAGAGAGCAGGATGTAGAAATGGCCAAGGAACGATAAGAGTTTTAAATATATACTTGGTGAGTCAGGCTGTTATTTCACCAAATGAGTAGTGCCGCAGCTGAGATCATGCTGTGCCAAATTTAAAAAGGACAGAGAGGCAAAGAAACCGATTCCTTTTTATTGAAGGGGGAAAAAATGTTTTACCAAGGGCTAGACCAACTGGTGAGTTCCACAGTATAACCTCCTTTAGCTCATTCGTGGGCTCCTCTGTGTTTTCAAGTACTGTTTATGC
This sequence comes from Plestiodon gilberti rubricaudatus, assembly GCA_026170595.1. Lineage (NCBI taxonomy): Eukaryota > Metazoa > Chordata > Lepidosauria > Squamata > Scincidae > Plestiodon > Plestiodon gilberti. The sequence continues at coordinate 135,942,114 of JANXHW010000004.1, read as the reverse complement.
TTACAAGGTTTCAGTTACATTTGGAAACGGTGGCGTTAAAGCCAAAGGCATAAAGGTCAAAGGTCAGTAGATAGCTGACTGAAGGCAGTTCCTTCCTTCCCACAATCAGGGGTGAACCAAAGTCTTAGGGGTGCCTAAGTCAAGGTACCAAGAGACAACCTGCCTCACCCTTTCTTTTTCTTCTTTCCTTTTCTCTCCAGCCCCCATCCAACCCTGCCAGGACTTTCTTTCTTTCTTTCTTTCTTTCTTTCTTTCTTTCTTTCTTTCTTTCTTTCTTTCTTTCTTTCTTTCTCCTCTCCCAGCGTGCCCTCGGTGCAAGTGACATCACAGCAACTCTAGTTAGAGCATCTTCCCGCGCCGCCCCTCTCCTCTCCTCCACTTCCTCTTTCAGAAGGAGAGTGGGAACAAGCCACGCCTCCCAGTTTGGGAACCACCGGATAGCATTGGCATTTGACTGGGTTTTTCACACTAATATAATTCTAAGAAGAAAGGACACTTTTCTGTGACATCTAGAAAAGCCCTGGCATATAGATAGTCTGGAACATATGAGAACTTCCTGGTCCCAGTTCAGCACTCTGATTCCATTACCTCTCCTGTTTGCTTTCTCCAGTTTTAATGCATTGGCAATGGGCTGCCAACACGTCCTTTTCTGCACACCCATTTCAGAAGCGTTCATTCCTGGCATCCTGCTTTTGGTCCTGCTCAAGTTGTTTTATTATCCAAAGTAACTTTGTTCCTTGAAGTTTGCAGTTCTCCTGATTATTCTAATACACGCTGAATGCCATTTAATTTAAGGGACGTTGCTTTGGACGTGCAATTTCGAGAGGCGAGGAACAGAACAAGCTTTCTTTCAGCAGTGCTGGGGCAAGCAGTTATATTATACGAGGACGTTCAGTAGGGTAAATGTAAATGTAAATCCTATGGGCAAAGCTAAACAAGCTTCATTTGGATGCTTATTCACTCCAGTCTTTTGGTGCTCACTCTGCTGGGTTTGCGCTATGAAATGGCTCCTGTGGCTTTGATGTGGAAAATGAGAATGTTCTTTAACAGCTGATGTGGGAATAAAGAAGTAAATACAAGGAAACTCTTACAAGCTCGTAGTATTAACTGCACTAAGTAAGTGTAACTAACTGCATTAAGTTATTGATTTATCAGGACTTGACCAAGAGTATTTTCTTTTGTCCTTTTTTTTCCCCTTCAGGACAAGGACACACACAAAAACACAAAAAGCACAAGAAAGGGAAATGAGGCAGCCACTAACTGGGTTACTGATAAATGATACTGATTACATTTCCAGCTGTCTCCATGAAGTATCCGAGAAGCGCTTAATAATGACCTGAAATTGACTAGGGCTCATTGACCCTAGTGATTTAATTATTAGATTTGAAATAAAATATACTTTCCTGGAAGACTCTATAATTTTACATGAGGCTGTCTACTTAAAGGATCATAAATATAATGAGATCCAAAAATATCATGGGCCAAATTGTTCAAATAATGGAAATCTATGCAATTGATTATGAGAAAATGGGAAAATTAGAGTAGTACAGGAGACCTAATTTTTTTTTCATATGTTATAAAGATCAAAACAGCCTTGAAACACAAGCCTTTAAGGTTGCAATGCACCAAGCTGTTTTACCCAGAGAAGCCATGCTACCTTCAGTAGGAATGCCCCATAGTCACAAAAGCCAGCAGTTACTTTAAAAAAAAAAATCCAGGAAGTGCACTTAAGCCTGAAAGCAATTCAGTCATTCTTGAGAGTCACAGGAATCTTGTTATCAAGATGTTAGCATCAGGTGAAGAACCTTTCCATACAGCTGACTCCCTTTCTCTCTGTCCCTGTCTGCTTCTACTAAATTGTATTTCAAGCAGTCTATATGCCATAGGGCTGCAACCCTTGGAAAGCACCTATTTAGGGTAGGAATCATAGCTCCATGATAGACCACATGGTTTGAATTCAGGCTCAATCCCTGGCACCTCCTGGTAGGGCTGGGAAAGTCTGAAGCCCTGGAGAACTATTGCAGGTCCACATAGACAATATTGGGCTAGTCTGACCCAGTATAAGGCAGCTTCCTATATTTGCATTTTCCTATCCCATCTTGAGAATGATCCTTGGGGTAAAGGTGTAAACAGGCAAACTCCTCTGAAGTTAGAAGTAATTCAAAGTAGCTAGTTACATGAGGTCAGCGGTACAGATGTCTGATGGGTAACCAGATACTTCTCTGAAAATGGAAAAAACTCGATATTCATAGATCTCACCCTGCTAACTACCTTGTTTCTTTTAGTAAAAACATGGCAGAGAAGACTGCTAGGGGGAAAGAGTATATATAGTTAGTCTTACCATCCATCCTGGAAAACCCAGGACCGCCAGTAGCGGTCTGTCAGTAGCGCTGCATGCTCTAGGCTGGAGGGAGATAGGATTGGGCTGTTAATGGCTTAGGGCCTAATCCTATTGGGACACTGCACCACCGGAACTTGTATTCTGGTGGCGCAGCATGCTTTATGGCTGTTGCACATGGTGACATGCCATAGAGCACCACTGGGACGCTGCCACAGGCAGCCAGTGGCCTGCCAAGGAGCCCCAGTGCTGGTAAGTCAGTGTGGAGGTTGGGCAGGAGGTGAGGGTGGATGGGGAGGGTGGGGAGGAGGATTAGAGTGGGGGAGGAACAGAGAGGAGACCTGAGCAGGGAGTGAGGTGGATTGAGAGTGGGAAGGGGAGAGTATCAGCGGCATCGGTGCCGCTGATATCCTATCCCCCTTCCTGGCCTGAATCCTCCTTCCTGGGTCCTCTCAGACTTGTTCCAGCAATCGCTGGTGCAGGTCCGAGTAGACCATTCAGGCAGTAGTCTTACCCATGGGCAAGGGAACACCTCCAGGACTGCCACCCCGCAGGATGCAACGTGCACTCTGGTGGCACGGCTGCATTGGCGGTGGGGGGGTGTTTGGTTAGGATTGGGCTGTGAATAGCTGTGGTCTGTGGCAGTTTGTGGATCAAGGGACTTTTTCCAATAGTGAATGTATAATACAAAGCAGAAGAATTCCATCCACTGTCTTTGAGACAATAACAAATGTTTAAATTTATTTATTATTTATTTATTTTTTCACATTTTTATACCGCCCTTCCTCCAAGGAGCTCAGAGTGGTGTACATATTTCCTCCCCTCCTTTTTGTCCTCACAACAACCCTGTGAGGTAGGTGGCTCACTAAAATATTCAAAGACTAACAGAATCGCTAAAGCCACACAATAACACTTTGCTTTAGCCAGTCACATTAGGTCCACTTTCATCAGCATACCTTGCAAGATTTAGCAAAGATATTGAGGGCTTTCAATATCTTCAGTGTTCTTAAGCACACTGAAAGAGTTGCTGTTGCAGATGTTTCCCCCTTCTTCACATCACTGAGTGTACAGCCAGTCACCCAAAGGAGTGGCTCCTTTGACTTCTTAGGAAGGACAAGTGGCTCAAATAATGGAAATCTATGCAATTCTTCTTAGGAAGTGTTTTTATCATAGCTACTGTAGAACTCTCTACCTGAGCAACATTAAAGAGACTTTATGCAGGGATGGGGACTCGAGTCAAATGACTCGACTCACAAGTGTGACTGACAGTGCAATCCGACCTAACTTTTTTTCCCGTTGTAACCAGCAGCCCAGCGAGAACAGGAGGCCCAAGAACAGAAAAGGGATTCAAATCCCCTTTGAATTCTTCTTTTGGAGGGTATTTGAATCCCTTTTCCATTCTGGGGCCTCCCATTCTTGCTGGGCCACTGGTTACACAGGGAAAAAAGTTAAGTTGGATTGTACTGTGAGTCACTTTTTCCCTGACTTGTACTTGTGACCCACTGACTCGCACTTGCACTTGCACTCGTGACCTACGGGACTCGCACTTGACTCGCACTCGTGGAGGTAACAACTTGCCATTTCCAAGTCATTTTCCTTTAGTGGCCGGTATCAACAGAGGCAGGCAGACAGGCGCAGTGGAGACCTCGGAGGAGGAGGGCAACGGGGAGGGAGGGTTTTCAAGGGGGTGGGAAAGCAAGCCTGGCTCAAACCACCCGGGCCGCCGCATTCTGCACTAGTTGCAGTTTCCGAACAGTCTTCAAAGGCAGCCCCACATAGAGCGCATTGCAGTAATCTAGTCTAGATGTCACTAGGGCATGGGTCACTGTGGCCAGGTCTGCACGATCCAAGTACGGTCGCAGCTGGCGCACCAGCCGAAGCTGGGCAAAAGCCCCCCTGGCCTTTTGTGGCAACTGTCAACCAAACTTACACAAGTATAATAATATCAGGTCAAGATGTCCGATCCGTACGTATAAAATCGAAGGTGTCAGCAAAATATGGATACAGCTAAGCAGTTCTTTCTATCTTTACCCTGCAGTCTCACTCTCTCACACACGCACTTCCAGGTCCTGATTGTGCTTGGTTCCTCTCATGCTTTTGGCTTACTGGCTACACATTCAATGATGTGAAGACGGGCGAAGCAGCTGCAACAACCAAATACAAATCCGCATGGTACTGGCTCCCAGCTGAGCACATTCCCACCTCCTCTCTTTGAATGCTATTTCTAGTGGCTCACCCAGTTGAGCCCACCCAATTATTTTGGGTGGAATCAAATATTATTTTGGGTGGAATCAAATTATTTTGGGTGGAATCAAATCAAATAATCAAAAAGGAATCAAATATTGGGGGGGGGGGGAAAGAAAAACACCTCCTTTTTTAAGTGAGGCTATATTCCAGCCTAATAGGATCACTAATGAATAGTCAGGACATGAGCATGTGTAATAACCACCTTGGGGTTGCTATGGAGTTAAAAAAAGATTTCATATCCATTTTCTTTTTTAGTAGTGACAGCAATCAGTGGGTAACAGATGTTCTGTGCAGTAAAAAATACTTCTAAAGCAACTGGCTAGCACGCAGCACAGCACAGCACCAACAGGTTGCTGAATGGGCTGAGGCGGGAATATTTTTCTCAGCCAGGCTGGGAGAAACGTGCTTGGGGTGATGGAGCGGTAGGTAGAGGGGGAAGGTTCAGCACCCCTCATCCGAGCGCTTCTTTTGATGCAAGAGGTCAATTCCCCAGCATGCAAACCCAGCCAATACCTCCATGGAAATCTCCTTCTCTTCTCCATAACCTCCAAAATCACCCAGAATTTTGTTTGGGACATTTCAGCAGGCACCTTAGTATTCCATTTTGCAGGCATACAGAATCAAACAGAGATGAAGACTGGATGAGGCAAACCCTTTGGGGAACCTCAGAGCATTTCGAGGAATCAAAAACTGTGGGTTAAAAATAAAGTCAACGATAATGCAACTTTGTTTACCCGTTTTTGCTGCCTCCCTGGCTAGTTCTCCCTGTTTACGTCGCCCTTTTTCCATCACTCCTATCACATTCCCCATCTTATTCCGAGAGATGTGTTGCAGTTTTCCTATGATTATCATTACTATTACGATTATTGCTGTTGTTAAAATGAGACAGGGCAGATGGGTTCTATTCCCTGCTACTGAAAATTTGATAATGACTGGTCCTCGTCTTTCAACATTTTTAGGCTGTTAAGGGAAAAGGAGAAGAAAGATTTCCCGCTGAGTTCCAGTAATAAAACTGTTATCTCAGGCTAGCAAAAAGCACTGACACTCTGCTGTTTATCAGAAGGGTTTTGTTTTTTATGGATGGCACCTCAGTTGCATCTGGTAGCAGTTCAGCTCTCCAAGCTGGGGTGTGGCTGCTGTACATAGACCTGCAGAGCATGCAAGACTAGGCCCCGGAGGAGCACCTATGGTCAACGTTCTCTCTCTGATTTTTTCCTTTTTCATTATGTTTGACATTTCTGAGTATGAGCTCTGTTCCAGGCTATTAGCCTATGGCAGTGGGCTGGTGAGGTGAGACATTCACAGACAGAATGAAGGAAGAGGTGATCTTTGTTTCCTCTTTTAAGAAAGATATGAAATTGGAAGATTGTTTTCTAACTTGCGCTTAAGGTCGTTTTCTCCAATGCTGAGAAATTAATTCAGTTTCATTCCTTCCTAAATAATAGCAACTTTGAATAAAATGAATTCTCTTCTCCTTTTGAATTAGTCTGTTTAAAGAAAAACAACAGTCTTGTGGCACCTTAAAGCCTAACACATTCATTGAAGCATAAATATCCATTGGCTACGGTCAACTTTATCAGGTTTTTACTTAAGAATAACATTACGTTGCTCTCAGGGCTGCAAAATACCATATTCCCAAGTTCTAAATTTGTCATTAAATGCATCTGCAATTTAATTTAAGGGTTGTGGGGTGGCACAGTGGCTTAAACCACTGGACCATGAGTTGTTGATCGAAAGGTTGGCAGTTTGAATCTACGCAACGTGTTGAGCTCTTGCCGCTCGGCCCAGCTCCTGCCAACCTAGCAGTTCGAAAGCATGTTAATGCGAGTACATAAATATCGCTTGCGGGAAGGTAACAGCGTTCCGTGTCCAGCCACACGCTATACGCTGCGGCAAGGAGAGTCATGCTGGCCACATGACCACGGAAGCATCTTTGAACACTGCTGGCTCTACAGCCTTAGAAATGGAGATGAGCACTGCACCCTAGAGTTGGACACGACTGGACTTAAATGTCAAGGGATACCTTTGCCTTTACCTACATCTGCAAACAAAGATAAATAAAAGCAAGAGATCTAAACTTTGATGGCTTGTGATTATAAAAAGTAAAATAATGGCCCAATCCTATCCCCACGAATCCATTGCATGCAGAGCTTGAGCTGCATGCTATGGTGGAGGGCAACTAGTAAAAATGTTTTATACTTACCTCTCAATTGGCCACCTGCCCATCAATGGGTCTCCTCGGACCTATGCCAGCTCTTTTGCTCGTTTAAGTCTGAGGAGAGTCAAGGGGCAAGTCTGGGCCGGGAAAGGGGGATAAGATCTGGGACACACTGCTTCTGCTGAGATCCACCCCTCCCACCCCAAACTGCCCCCTGCCCTCCCTACTCTTCATCCTGATCCTTCCCTGAACTGCCCATGGCCTGCCCATTCTGCTACCTAACCTGATTCACTGCAGCCTGGGTGGGCCGTTGGCAGGCACGTGGAGCCTCTGGCTATTTGCAGCAGTGGCTCTGGAGTGCCTGATGGCAGCATACCTTTCAAGCCATTGTAACAGGACGTATGGCATGAGATCCACTGCTGTAGGCCCAGGATATGATTGGGCCACCCTAAATGTTAATTTTTTTTTCTTTTGCCAAACATTACGATTGAGATTGTCTGTTAAGAGTGATGAAGAATTATGTATTAATATCGCTCAAACCCACTCACACCCATTCCTTCCCCACTTCCATTTCTCTTTACCTGAGCAACCCCCAATAAACATGCCAGACAGAGTCTTGGGTTAAGGGTAACTTTTATTGATATAAAATTAATTAATTCTGCAGCAGGGAACTAAAAAACCCAAACGTGTGGGCATCTAAGGTGGGGGAAATGGCCCTAGCCGTCTACCTCCCCCTAGTTACCTTCGGGCGTCACATTCTGACTCCAAGCTGCCCTCAGTCAAAGACTGAGGAAACCTATCACAGCCGACCCAAAAGGTCGAGGCAGCTGGACAGCACAGACTCCCCCTAGTCCAAGCCATATGGTGGTCTTTGCTGGCCAGCAAAGGGGTTTGCCAGCCAGCCTCACCGATCCAGGCAGGCATAATCTGAGCAGTTCTGGCTCACACCTTGACCTTTCTTACCTCAGAATGTATGCCATTGATGATCCCTGTCTACCCTGCCCGCACATGACCTGCCCCCCAGCAGGGAAAAACCCAAGAGCACCCTGCACCAAATGCCAGTCTGGGGTAGGTGAAAAAACCACCAGCCAAATGCTAACATGGTTGGTAGCCAAAAAAATCCTACCCAGCTCTTGAATGAGCAGCCAGCTAATCTCAGACTAGAAAGAGGGTCGTTGGGGCTCAAGGAGATGCCAACTGAGGAGAGATGGAGCAAAATGCTCCCAACGCCTCAGTAAGCCTGTCCCCAGCCACGGCAGCCAATCATGGGTCCCTATTTTCCCACCTCTGCCCAGCGTTCTCTGAGGGGTCCAGGCAATCATGAGCGACGTGGCCAGGCGTGCCACCCACTTTCTCATCCTTGTTTTGCAAACATTCACTTTCTGGTATGAACTTGGAGAAAATCATGTTCTGTATTTCTTCAATTCTAAGACGCATGTTTTTTCCCAATTAAGCATTTCAAAAAATGGGGTGTGTCTTAGAATCGAAGGTCTCCAAAAAGCACCCCAAAATGCTATCTTCTTACTTACTGGGGCTTGGGGAGCTTCAGGTGATTCGCGAAAACCAGAAATGGCCAAAAATCGCTGTTTTTCGCTGAACTGAAGATCAGGGAGGCCTGCAGAGGGTTGTGCAGGCCTCCCTGAAGCTCCCCCAAGCCCAGGTAACGAAGGAAATGGCACTTTCTGGCAGGGCCAGAAATGCTATGCAAAGGCAGTGCACAGGCAGCCCAGTCCAGCCTAAGGCCTCAGCGGCACAATTCAGGCACAACTGCAGCCTAAGCGCTTTAGGCTCGAGTTGTGCCTGAATTGTGCCGGAGAGGCCGAATTTGTGCTGCAATTGTGCCGGACGTAGGACGAATTTACGACGGACGCCGCGCGCATGCGCAGTACGGGCGCCGGCACAATTCTGGCACAACTACGGCCTAAGAGTGGGCGTTCCATGGGCGTGACGGGGGCGTGACGGGGGCGGTTACGAATTTGAGTCGGATTCCAGACACTGGCGAGCCCCCGACATGCCCCCTCGAGCACAACTCCGGCACAAAATTTGGGTCGACAAAAAAGCTGGACTTAAATGTGAGGAGACCCATAGGAGCCATGTTACCTTACCAACTCCTGAAAAGTTCTAACACCCTATTCCTGAGTTGTGCCTGAGTTAGGACGGAATAGTTGTGGCATAACTCTGGACATGGACCCAAATAGTTACCCTATCAGCACCCAGCCCCACCCAGCCTCTTTCCCACAAAAGCCCAGCCCCAGGCCTCCATTCTCTCTCTCTCTCTGAGCACGTGGCGTGGGGTCCTGTCCCCCAGCAGCCACAAAGTGGGACTTTGTCGATGGAGGGCAAAATTCACAAACACCCCACTTCTCTCTTTCTCTCTCCTCTCTCCTCTCTGCCCCACTCAAGGGCAGAGAGGGCTGTTCTGGCTTTGACCAAACTGTTTACTGCTGTGCCTGGGCAGCTGTCTCCATGCAAGTGTTTGCTAACCCATGTCTTTCTCCCAGACCCTCTCCCCCCCCCCACAGGCAACAACAACAGCAGGTAAGTGCAGGTAAGAGCAGGGTACGTGCTGACATGAGTTCTGACTACTGCCTCTGTGCATATAGAAATATAGGTAGGATACATGCCTCTTTACCAATGTCGTGTCTCATAGCTGCCTGCAATGCCTTCTCTGAAATGCCTCTACCAATGTCTTGTCTCATAGCTGCCTGCAATGCCTGCTATGATATATAGGATACATGCCTCTTGACCACTGTTGTGTCTGATTGCTGCCTGTAGTAATGTGAGCACACAATGCCACAAGTGTGGAACCGTTAGCCTTATGTAGACACCAGCTGTCCCCCCCCCCTTTTCTCCACAGGGTCTACTTACAGGTCAGTATTGCTAGGTTTGCCATGGTTGTGACCCACACGTTGTGTTGTTGTCTCTCTCTTTGACCCGTTTCCCTTACAGGATCATGCACACCTTACACCCAGGGAAGGAGCGCAGACCATGCTATGTGTGTCACACCTATCAGCTGTGTTTTATTTCTCTCCCTGCAGGCTTTTGCAACCCACACACTGGCTTGTCTTCAATGGCAACTGCTTCCACACACCAGCTGACATGTAACTCCCCCTTGTGTCTGTCTCCCCAGGAATGTCCACTACCACCTACCTTCCGGGGAGCACCCCTGGGACTGCAGTCTGGTTGCCCCATGGTCGTCTGCCTCGATGCTGCCAGAGGTCTGGGAACCTGCCCTGCAACCCTCCTCAGCTGCTGCTGCTGCTGCTCCACCTCCCTGGCTGCCTACTTGCTGTCCCTCCCCTTTCTATGGAGCAGGCTGTGGTTCCACAGGGGAAGAGCCTGTATCTCCAGGTCCATGGGGCACGCCTGCTGCTGCTGCTACGTTCTGAGTGGCTGCTGTGCCTACCCCTGGCAGCCTCGCCTGGCCATCTCTGCCAATGTTCCAGAACAATAAAGATGCCCCTTGGGCAAAGGCCCCTTGAACAACATGTCCCCAGTGTAACACAAGCATTGCCCCACATACACAGAGACAGCGCCCAGCACACAAGCCCCTGCATGACTCCCATCCAGGGACTGCCACTGCCTTCCCAGGAAGACCACAGCAGGGGGGCTGCCAGACCCTCAGGGCTCAGAGGGGAGGGGGGAGTTGGGGGGCCTCTCAGGCAGGCAAACAGTGACAGGCGACACAGCGCCCATACTGGATCCGCTCGCGTCCGCCACGTCTGTGAAGAGCACTTTCGGCAACCGGGGCTCTCACCTGCCCTTGGTCCACCCGTCAATGGCGTCCGTTTCCGCCCATCAATGCCATCCGTTTCCGCCCTCGGTCCGCCCGTCAACGGCGTCCGTTTCCGCCCTCGGTCCATCTGCATGAGAGGCGCCCGTTCGTGCATTGCCTTCATCTGCGAAGTGACCCCTGTGTCCCTATTGGTCTCTGCAAACCCCTCTCCCTGTATCCCTCTCCCACTAGCCTTGTTGTCTGTCTGTTTCTGACCCACCCGTGCCTCTCCCCAGCACCCCCTGTCTGTGTGCCTGCCTCCCCTCCCACTCCCTGATGATGGACGCTGGCACCCCCCACCCCGCCAGAGCGCCTGCCGCGAGGCGCCGACGTTGCCCCATCTGGGGGCGTGATGATCTGCGTGAGCCCTTCCCACTCACAGCAGACAAGCCCAAGGCATCTCTCAGTCTTGGCCGGGGCACGGAGCAGAAGGCATGCCGGGATGCCTTCTTTGTGGGCATTGCCACGGCCCTGGAGACCCAGGGCTTCAGGCAGCGCATGGGCATGTCCTGGCAGAGGCGGTTCCAGACTTCATGAGACCCCCCTTGTGCGTGCCGTTCCTACCCCTCCTTCCCTTCTCACCCCCGCCCCCCCATGACTCCCACGTGAAGCCTCAACGTGGCTTGGGGGTGGCATCGCCTTCTGTAGGAGGGAGGGCAGTGGCACTCCCCCCTGCAGCAGGTGGCTAATGCACAGGGTGCCCTGGGGCAGCTGGCACTGGCACAACCTCTGCCCTTCAGCTGACTGTCAAACGCGCAGTGCCTGCAGGCCCACCTGTGGCTGCCCATCTGCTGCGAACGCTGCAGCAGCTGTGGTAGGTGCACACAGACGAGCTCAGGAGGGGGCTCTTCGCTTCCACAAGACGGACACCTCCCCACAGGTGCCTGCCTGCCTCTGCGGTAAGTGTTGCCTTGATCCTGGCCCACTGCTCTTGCCTCCTGCCTAACTCAGGCATAGTTGCAGCCTAACTCAGCCCTATTTTAGGCCACAGTTACGCCGCAATTGTGCCGCAATTGTGCCTGACTTGTGCTGAGTTAGGCTGGACTGAGCCCTCAGTCATCCTCAGCTGCAGGAGACATGCTGGGGAGAGTTGGTGCTGAGTGGGTAGATTCAATGAAGGGAGGTGAGTCTTACAATCGATTGATTTTTTTTCCCCTGCTGGTGGTACTGAAATAAAGGTGCGCCTTAGAATTGATGGCGCCTTAGACTCGAAGAAATACGGTAAGTCGATAAAGAGGTACTTCAAACACTCTTCGAGGCGTAATATTTTAAAACTATGTGCAATTTTATGACAAAAAAGGAAAAGCTATGCTCTGCCTTTTGTCAACTGTGAAATCAGCATTAAATGTGTAATCCACACTGAAATGCCATTTTAAGAAAATAAAATAAAAAACAACAACATGAAGCTGGGTGAGTGATGCTTCTAATGATATGATGACACATAGCAATTCTGAAGGTTGACGGATCATTTACTACCTCATGTTTGTAGCAATTCCAGCATTCAGGTGGCTGGGAATAATTCTTTAGGAATTAGGCAGGAAGGATTTTTTCCCCCCTTAAATGCTAAGTCTGATCCAAACCATAACCCCCTATAGATATGAGCCTGGATTTGTTTAGGTGAACAAAACAAGGCCTTGTTCACCATACTATGGAGCTAAGGTTCTGCAGTGCTAACATTTACATATCATTTAGTAATACCGTCTGCTTTGAGTAACATATTGATTGAAGTCAGAAACACATGGTGCAAGGTAATGAAAGACACATAATGAAGTCTGAGAGAGAAGGCAAAGATCATGTTTGCTGATCAACTATGAAAGGGCTTTCCAAAATCAAGTTTAGTTTTTGTCCTGTCTGAAGCAGATGGCTAACCAATTCGCAACTGAACGTTGTATTTTGGAAAAGAAGTATGAGCATGTGTAGCATCTCAAGTTATTTTGATTACAAGCATTTCTTAGCAGAAAGTTTGCACAAAATGTGAGTATTAAATATGGAAAAGGACTATATGTTCAGATGTGAGTTTTGTCCTGCAAAGAAATATAGGGCTTGGGTAAATGAATGCACAGTTGCCAGGAAGCTGGAAAAAAAAACCCACCCCACCCCGGCATATTCATTGTATACAAAAAATTCATGCCTGAGAAGGGTAAAGTGTAGGGTACTGCCAGGATTTTCCTGCCTGTATCTTTGTGGGAAGCTGAAACAACACTTATAAACAAAGTTAGTATCACCGCTTCCCCCCCCCTGGGGTGGGAGTGTGGAGTAGGAGAGGACAGCTAGAAAAATATGTACAGGGGCCTCCAGAGAATCAATGCACACAGACATTTTTAATCGAGAACACACTGTGAGGAATGCCTTGCACTAGGGCAGCGTTTTCCAAACAGTGGATTACCAGCACAATGAGTCATGACCCGATGCTCTCTGTTGCACCACAAAGCATTACTTGGAGCCACCGTAGGCCGCTTCCAAGTTGCACAGGGCTTGCAAAACACTCCATTGGCCTCCAAGGGCTCTAGGACATCTTGGGGAAAGGACTAGAAGCAACTTCTGTTTTCATGTCTGCAACTTCCAGTCTCTTCTGCAAGGCATCCTGTGGCCCACTGAGGCCAATAGAGTGCGTCATGGGCCTGCCGTAACCTGGAAGTGGCTTCCGGTGGCTCACAGTAATGCTTTGTGGCATGACAGAGAACATCAGGTTGTGACCCACCACGGAGGACAAGGTGGGTCGCAGTCGTAAAACATTTGGGAACCACTGCACAAGGGCTATAGGGGTTGATTTAGAGCACTGGTTCTCAAACTGGTGGGTCGTGACCCACCAGGAAAACCGGATGCAGTCACTACCCTCTTAAGGGGGGTGGCAACATGTGGTGACATCGATGACGTGATGAGTGTACCAGGGTGGTGACGTGGAAGTGGGGGGTGACGCGGCTGGGGGGTGGTGCGGAGGCAGCGGGGTGGGGGTGACGCGCTCCCCTGCACTAAGGTGACGCGCACCCTAGTGACATCACTGCTGCCTGCTCTGGCCAATCAAACAGACTGTAGAAAATTTCTCCCTGGCTCCAATGGCAACCAGCTAGCCTCAGACAGCACAAAGGGAAGGGTGAACAGGGGTCATAAACTGAAGCCAGACTGAGGCGAGATCCTCAGAATGCCGGATGACGGTTGGCCAGGCTCCGCCCATGAAGACAAGGCATTGATCAGCTGCCTGCCAGATTATGCCTCAAACCCATGAGATGGAGCGGGTCAGGCAAGATCGACCCACACATGACAGGCGCATGTGAACAGGGAAACCTAACAAGTTCGAAAGTACGGGAGCTTCTGTTATCAGGTCCTAGTTTAGCTGTGGCAATTTTTCACATGATGAGCATAAAAGACCTCTGCTAACCGGCCAAGAGACATATTTTAAAGTGAGGGGGAGAACAACTTTCACCATCCTGCGACTATTTGCTGGTGTCCCCCTTATGTCTTTTTTTTTTTTTTTTTTTTTTTAAAGATTGTGAGTCCCTTTGGGACAGGGAACCATTTTTTCCCCTCATTCTTTTGCTATGTAAACCACTTTGAAGCTCATATTGTTGAAAATATAATACTGTATATGTTATAATAATAAATATATATACATTATAGAAATAATTAAAAAATAATAATGAGAGCATCAAGCCAGGATTTTAGTCTCATCTTTTACCTCAGCCAGCACACTCTGACGGGAGTGTCACATTATTTGCAAAAAAAGACCAAACAAACAAACAAACAAACAAACAAACAAAAAGCCCCAACTTGGTTGCCTAGGTTACAAGCCACTCACCACCTACTGTCACATTCTGTATATTGCAACATTACATACTATTATTTCTACTGCAGCTACTATGAAACAAATAATACTTTTATTTGCAGTTAAGGTATAAAAAAAAAACTACTGACAAAAATAACAAAAATTGAAGTGTCATGTTCTTCCCACACACAACAAACAATTTGGTGCTTCGAGACTTCGGTATTTAGAATTAGGTTCAAAAAACAAAAACATGCTGGAAGAAAAATAAGTTTTATATCTCTGGAAGGAGTCTTAGAACCAAAGGCAAAATGACAAAGGGGTTCAGCGCAGTACAGATATATGGAAATAGTTTTGTTTGGGTGCTAAAATTTGATGGACAATGTTCCAGCTGCATGCCTTGAAGACACCCCCCACCCCCCGATGCTGATTCCCCCCCCCCCACGCTAGCAGCCTTTGTCCTGGAATCTCTCTGCTGAAACAGCAGAGGATACACGTGAAAGCCACACTCAGCACCCTCTAACTCAGCGGTGGGGAACCTCCGGCCCCAGGGCCGGATCAGGCCCCCGAGGCCATCCGGTCCGGCCCCCGGAGCGATTGGTGGGAGGCCGCCCAACCGGCCCCTGGAGGCTTCGCCGGGTCCGCGTGTCACTTCCGGAGGCCGGGAGAGGGCCTTTGCAAGTCCTCCCCGGCCGCCACCTCGACCCCTTCTCACCAGGCTGTTGGCCATTTCGCACATGCGTACTACACCGATGAGGGCAAGCTCTTGCCCTCTTGCCCTCATCGGCATGGTACGCCGGAGGTGACGCGCGGACCCAGCGGCGGCTTCGGACGGTGAGCGCGGAGCCTCCGGATGCCGATGGGGGGGCGGGGCAAAAATTAATTAAATAAATAAAAATGGTGGGCGGCTTTACGGCCGGCCCTCAAGCAAATTTCTAATATTTAAAACGGCCCTCGCCAGGGAAAAGGTTCCCCGCCCCTGCTCTAACTCAACACCAGAATTCTCCGCTCCAAGTCAAGGCTGTGTTCCTTTGAATTTCAGCCAACTGAGGACAAAGAACTTGAGCATCCTGCAGACTGCAATCACCACCACCGAGAAAGTAGGAGTTCTTGCATGCCACAGATTGGCACTGCTGCTGTCAGAGATCCCAGTGTAATGACTGACATGCAAACATGCATTGTGTCCGTCATCACACTTGATTACACTGGCAGCTCAACCATGCGCCTTCCCTAGTGGAGAGAGGTGGAAGGCAGGAGGATTGGAAGGAATTTGATGAAGAAGTCACAGAAGTGAGAGACTGCTATGTGTTTTTTCAACATATAATAAAGACTTCAGCACTTGTTAGCGCTTGTTAATGGCTTTACCATTCAATTTCACATTTTTTCCTCATAGCTATCAGGTGAAAATTTTAGTTTGAGATATCTGGCCTGAGGGCAGATACTTTCCTGACCACAATTGTGATCTGTCAGAGACCTCGCTTGACTGAAATCTATTCATCCCTTAGAAACTGGGAGAGGGATGCCCAAGGCCATTCCTTGAACCTCTTGATCAAGGGTGGATTTGAAATTTGGGCCTCTCACATCTAAATTCACGGCACCACACTGAAAATATATGTGCATAAAACACTTCATTGAAATAATCAGTTTGGGCAAGCTATGTTCACATACCCTCTTACCTATGCAGCCAACACATTGGGGAAATGTGAGCATCCATAAATATGGGACCAGCCACTCACACTGTGGTACAGTTGCCTGCATATCAATAAGACGCAAAGGACAACAGATAATGCAGGAACCTAGGAAAGGTACTTTACACAGCTTACAGCTTTGGCACGCTCAGTCAGCCATCTCTGGAATAACATTTCATTACTATAGCTGGTCCTGCACATTCTCTGAGTCACGTTTTATTTTTTCAGCTCTTCATGTAGCATCAGGGTCAATTTGTCTTCCTGAGATTTTCAAATTTCAGAGACATTTTCATGTGGCCCAATAGTTTGGTTCACCTTGGCTACATGATAATGTGTCTCAACTGCAGCCTGCTCTTTATCAGGAAGGCAGAGCCCTCCAGTCCATACTAGCTACAACTGGTACCTGACTACAGGAACATCTGGAGAGATTTGTACGTGTAGGGAGTTGACAGGCAACACCTCACAATTACATCAAACGCGACAATCGCAGAGATGTGCGGGCCAGTTCCAATTTCTCAGCACCCTGCTCTGAGAAGTTGTGTTCCTGCATTTCCTTTATAAGGGAGACACTGCTCCATTCCCTATTGCACTTCAGCAATTCCAAGGCCACATCTAATCAAGGGTTGTATGCTAACTGAGGACCTGGCAAGTTGAGAGTTCGTTGCCATCCCCTTAGCATGGTGCAAAACAATAGAAGCTCCCATCCCAAGCCAGGGATGAGCAATCAAGGATTGTCAAGGCACAAAAAAAAAAAAAAAAGCTCCCAGATGAGTTCACCCCACAACAGCCTCTATGCTTCCCTATGAGCATTTAGGATATAAAAAGCAGGTCACAAACATCTCCTGTTCTTCCTTCATACCTCTCCATTCATTTGTCTACCTGCTGGTTCTGTGTCAAGCACCTTGATCCCATCTGCTACTGAAGAACCACAGCAACAACTGACACACAGGGCAGGTATCAGATCGCTCTCTTCCTTTCCCACCTTTGTCCCTTCTCCGCTGCTCCCCTTCCTTGAGTACAACCAAAAAGCCGCCGCTTCACTGCCCACTGAACAGCTGCCCCTTATGCAAGCTGCTGCCCAAGTATTTGCTGAGAGTCCCATACTATGTACCCTTCCCTGCAAAAGCTTCAGCTCCTTTGCCATGCTTCCTTCCTTATAGGTTCATAGAAATTGATGTGTTATTTTCTTTATCTCTGTGCAGAGAAAATGGCCAATTGTTTTTCAAGATTTGTACAAGTGTCTCTTCTTCAGATGCACTGTTTTCCCATTAGTCAGCAGCTTTAGCTTTCAGGCTCATTTGCTCATCCTTTTCCAAATCCAAGAATTTGATGTAATGGAGAAAATACATGTTCAGGAAACCTTTTCCCTAATCATTCAACTTAAAAACTAAATGCAACAAAAGTTGAATGAGTACCTTTTGCTGATTGTCAGCGCAATCCTGTGTAGGAATGTGCCGGGGGAACATGCGCTCCTCCGGCGCAGGTGTTGTAAACGCACCGTAAAGCATGTTTAAGGCATCTGGAGAGTAAGGGCTGCCGGCGCAGAGACCAGCAGCCCTTCCTGTGGCTCCTACCTGGTCCTGTGTCCACCGTCCAGAGCATCCAGAGCTCGCGGTCATTCGGGGGGGGGGCCCATTGGGCCTCCAGCCACTTACAACTGAGGAAGGGGATGATCATCCCTTTCCCTCGAGGTGCACCCAAGCTGCCCCTGGGCAGCCCAGATACTGCATAGGATACAGCGGCCGGCCCTTTAGGCCGGCCGCCGTATTTTACACAGGATTGGGCTGTGTGTCATATATCATTAATTTGAAACTTCTGAATGTTTTAGCATTTGGACTTGGGGCTTTTACAGTTGACTGGAAAACCCAGTGATCAGACATGTAAGAATTATTCCATCATATTGATTGCCATTTTTACATTTTCATTAATAAACAATTATAAACTTCAGCACTCCACAATAATTCTACATGAGATCCTTCAATACTGAAAAATCCCTCCATTCTGGACCATTGTATCATCAAAATATTGGGTTGTACCCTTACGTGTTCTACAAATGGGAGGCAGTTCCACTGGTCTACAAACAGGGCAATTTTGGCCCATCTTCCCTATGCGCAGTCCCCTGTATCCTCCAAATGCCTGTTCCTGAGGATTGGGGAAACCCCTGTAGCAGGGTGGCATGTGGCATGGGAGGGCTGCAGAGGAAACGGAGGATTGGTGGAAGTTGCTGGAACTGTCTTCTGCTCACAGAAAACACAGATGGGGTGCAACCAGGGATGTGGATCAAGTCTCTGACTCCAACTCTCAAGTCAAGTCCCAAGTCTTTGGTTGCAAGTTGCAAGTCCCTATCTATTTAATGGGGAAAACAGGTTTAAAACTGAATAAAATTCGACTAGTTGTAAAAGGCTCCAAGTCTCGAGTCTTTCGAATCTTTCACAATTGTCAAGCCAAGTCTGAGTCAAATCATTGACACAACTTGAGTCCGACTTGAGTCCGAGTCAATAGACTCAAGTCTACATCACTGGGGGCAACATACTAAGTTTTTTTTTTAAATAATTACATGCAAACTTTAAACAGCTGAAGCACAGTTTTGTGAATCTAATAGCTGCAGGTCGTGCTGTAAATAGACCTTCATAATACCCAAATACCCATGCTAACACTCATGGTATTAATAGATCAATTTGCTGTAGAAAAACAATGCCAATTAAGAATTTCATTTGAACGTTCAATAATCATGTTTGCCTGTTTTGCTATCTTTAAAGCTTTCCTGGAAAATTGGCATTTTGATTATTTCAAATGTTTACTTTCCCTTGATGAATATCTGAAGGTCAACTGATAACTCTCTTAAAAACGTGCCTGAATTTACAAGATGACAAAAGAACATTTCTGCTAACCACAACTCAACCTCATTTCATTGTTGCCTTTTGTTTCCCTTTTACAGTAAATCCTTATTCCTGGCCCATAGCAATGCAAGAGTAAGATCTGAGTCACATGAAAGATTTTGGTTGTGTATGAGCCAAACCACATGATTATATGGATCATATGATGGCCAACCACACAATCATAATGTTATTTTGAAATCCCCAATCAGGGACTGACTGCCAAATTTTCAAGGAGGCATCACACTGATTTGGTCTGTGCATAAATGTGTCTTGTACCTCGTGACCCAGTATTGCTGAACTGGCTTCTACAGTAGAAGAATCCCCCAGCCACTGGGACAGAATTTTTTATAGCTTCAGTGAATGAAGCTAGTTATATAAATTGCCCTCTACATTCTTTCACCGCAGGACTGTAGAATACCTTTCTAGTTACTTTATTCCAGAACAGTTACCTTTTCAGTGATGCCTACGTGGGGAAATTTGTTTTGGACAACATTTGCAATTAGAGGCCATGTGATAACTATAGAACCTTCATCACACTCCCACAAAGTTAATGTACCAATGTTGTTATTTTCTACTGCAGAGTGCATTTGAGACAAGCTCCATCATTAACTTTATATGCAGTTCATAGTCCATTTGTTGGGTTGCTTTGCCCTTCAAGTTGGTATCTTTAATATTTTACCACCCGGATACATAACATTGCATTAATTTGTATTAGACACAGTTTGCATTTTGTTCTGCTCTTCTTCAGGGACAACAGCAGCATCTGCATCCACTGTTTCTTTCAGCAGTTTAAGAATAAGTTCCCCCAGTAGCTGGAGCACTTATTTTACATGTGCTGAAACCCCCAGCTGTGATTTCAGAGCTCTTTTTTTTTTTAACTTTCTGTGGATTGGAATCAAAGTAAATAAGGTAGAATAAACTGGCATAGGCTTAACAGATAACAGATTTATGGTTTTACATGGTAGGTAAGATTAGATCAGACTGAACAGCCCCATTAAGAATAATTGCATAATACGTCTTAACTGCACATTCACGCTAATAATTGCATAATACGTCTTAACCGCACATTCACGCTAATGAAACCCCATCCCACCTTCACTGAGTTTTACTGTTCCAACATTTTCTACCTCTAACTCCTGTAAAACCCACTTGATTATATTGTTTCACTGTTCCCTTAATGATTATATGAAACCCACTGCCAAAATTTAAAACACTGCAAAGTAGTTATCTTGGTAACAAGTTCATAAAAAAAAAAGATCTAATTGCGCTAAAGACATCATATATCCATTGGGCAGCTGATATAGAAATGAGTGTGTTCAGAAGAATAATTAGGTCCCAGGGACATATATTACTCATGGTGCCATATGGTCCAAATATATATTTTTTTAATATTGAGCTGTCTAGAGTGCAAAAGTATGAGTGCAACTATGCACACATATTTAGGAAGTCATAGTTACATATTTAGATTAGAAATGCTGTACAATTAAATGCAATTTTGCATACATTGGTTTGTTTCATGCCCATCTTAATTTTTTTTAAAAGTGTATTATTCACAAATGAATTGTACAAGAATCCACTTTATTAGAATCTAGGAAAGTGCTTCCAAAACTGTGGGTCATGACCCACTTGGTAGGTCGTGGCCCGATGCATGGTGGGCTTGCACAGTTGGACCTCCCACCTGCCATTGTGTCTGGTTGGCACCAAATTGGAGCCCTCTGGATGCAAGTGGAGGCCAATTCCAGCTCGTGACCGACCTTTGGAAGCTGCTCCTGTGTCGCATCGGGTCAGCCTCCAGAGGCCTCTGTGGGCCTCAGAAGGCATCCAGAATTGACTTCTGGGTGACTTCCAGTTTCACAGATGCTACTTCCTGTCATGTCCGGAGGTCTTCTGAGACCCGCGGAGGCCTCTGGAGGCCACTCCTGGCCCGGTGTGACGCAGGAGCAGCTTCCAAAGGTAGGTTGTAAGCTGGAAGCAGGAGGATGAGGTAGGTCAAGGTGGCGGTAGATTTGGAGACCGCTGATCTAGAATATTTGAACCTCCTGATTCCCTCCATTGTTCATCTATAGCTGCATTTCAGCAGAAGTCTACCCAAATGCCACCTTCATTTATAAAAACATATAACAGCTCAAGTGTATTGATGTCCCCTCAGCTGCTAGAATAATTGAGATCATATTGTATTGACATTTGTTTGCATATACAATCAATTTTCAGTGAAACTACAGAAATATGAATGCTTCTTAAATGGGTGTCGACCATAGCATTCAAATATTTGTAATTCCTCCGTCCTACCACTCAGAATTATCTCTTTCAGCCAGCTGTCCAATTGTTCCAATCTCGTATGTCTTTTGGTCAATTACTGTACTAGTACAGTTAGTCCCTCATGCAAACTAAGAGCTACTGCGCACATTACCACTTGCAAGGGCAAGCAGAAGCATGATGAGTCGACATATGCATGTGCTTGCCCTGCAGATTAGCCCTTGTCCTCATTTTTTCTTCCCTTCAGTTCTTTGCTCAGCTCTCTCTTCTGAAGAACCGCTCAAGAAAACATCAATGAACCCCCTCATTCAATGGAATATCATTCTTTTCTCCTTGATACAGCTTGCACTCAGGGACTGAGCTAGGAGCAACACATAAGTGAGCAAGGCCCTGAGCTATGAGAAGTGTTATATTGTCAGGTGGTTTCATATCGCGGAGAGACTCATTATTCCAATGCAATTTTATCCTAACGGCTAAGTTATAGTGGCATTATTGTCATCTAAACAAATTCAATGATGCATTACTTCAGCTTTTGTTTCTTAAGCCTTCTCAGCCTCACTGAAGCAATTCCACTCTGGTGTTCTTAGCATTATATGGCAAACGTTGCGTCAAGTTGTTGTTCAGTCAAATGCTGGAAGAACTGAGTCGCAAACACAGTACATTCTAAGCAATGAAACAATTCACATATTTTCCATACTGTCAGGTTTGAAATCACCTGATTTCAGGAAGGTGAAACAATCACTATCCTGTTTCCAATTTTAACGTACAAACTGCCTAGCACAGTGTTTCTCAAACTGTGGGTCGGGACTCACGTGGTGGGTCATGACCCAATTTCTGGTGGGTCCCACAAGCTTGTGTAAATATAGGGAGAGAAATGTTTGTCTTCTTTCTGGTGCCGCCCCCCCGTCTGTCAATGACAGGTAGTGGGAGCAGGTGAAGTAACTAAGCCCCTCAAGCCTCGAGGCTATTCATTAGGGCTGCCTCATTATGAGAATGGATTGAGTGTTTTGCAAATAAATAAACCCTATTACTTGTAAATAAATAAATACAATATTTTCTTTCTAGATTACCTTTTTTAAAGTCTTGTAAAGCTAGGTGGGTCCCGATAGAGTGTCATTTTAAAAAGTGGATCCTGGTGCTAAAATGTTTGGGAACCACTGGCCTAGCACTTGAAGAGAAAAGCTCCGGGCCTGCTGTTTATGTATCCAGTAGAATCAAAGGTCAGCTTTTCCAGGACTGTACCACTTCATGCTTCAGCTGAAGGCATTGGCGTCGCTCTAGGTGGGGCAGAGCTCTAAGTTCCGCTGCACTCCAGCCCACCGTGCAAGGCGGCCCCGCCCCCTCGCTTTCGGAGCCTTTCAGGGCAGCGATAGCAATGAGCAGGGAGTCCTGCGCTTACACCATGTGCGCGTAACCAGTGGTGCAGCGAGAACAGGAGGTCCCAGAACAGACAGGGGATTCAAATCCTCTCCAAAGGGGGATACAAAGGGGATACAAAGGGAATTTGAATCCCCTTTCCATTCTGGGGCCTCCCGTTCTCGCTGCACAGCTGGGTTACACCGGTGGTGCAAGTTGGATAGGATTGCACTGTATAAGTCAAGCATTTTTCTTTAATGAGATACCCCACTGGAAAAGTGAAACAATTGCATGTGCAACTACATCAGAGGAACACCTGAGGTGAAAGTGTAAGATGGCTCAACCCCCTAAGATGGCTCAATTTAAAAAGAAAACAGCTACAGACAAGTAGTTTTTAAAGCAGGAAGAACAGACAGAATTGGCTGAATTTATGGCACAATCCTGTCTAAAGTTTAGACAGGTAGAGTGCTGTTCCACCAGTGCAAACACCTTTGCAGCACCTGGCAAGTAGGTGGTGCTGGTGCCAAGGCTGGTGCCAGTCTTCCCACCCCAGAGAACCTAGCTAGACAGGATTGGGCTGCCAGTATAGACAAGCAGACTGGATTGAAGGGACTGGGCTAAGAACTCAGATGAAACCTGTTGCTGCTTGTCAGGAGTGCTCTGCTATTTGCCTGCATCCAATGCTCAACTTATATGTTTGTTTAGAAAAACACCCAAATATTTCAAAGATACCAGAACCCTATTGCAATCTCTCCTTCAAAGGAAGCCAGAAGCAGCACTGCCCTCAAACTTCCCAAGAGAGGAATATGCACAACAATATAAACTGTGCCTGAATTACTCTGTATCATTGCACAACCCAAATTGCACCTCTCAGCTCCCATCTGCAGCCCGCACATTATCCAACTTTTTAAACTCATGAAGAAGCTGCATTTACGATTCCTCACCCTTATTTATTTCACCTTACAATACAGTGTCATTATCTATTACTACTACTACAGTAAGTCCTCACTTAAAGTCATTTTGTTTAAAGTTGTTTCATTTTAAAGTTGATGGGAAAATTCCATAGCAATGTTTACGTTTGTCAATTAGCCTATGGTAAAATTGGATTCATTATAAGTTGTTTCGCTTAAAGTCGCAGTTTCCAAGAAGAACCTATCAACAACTTCAAGTGAGGACTTGCTGTATTTGAAATTGAAGACAAATACAGATGTTTAAGGACATAATTCACCCACTGGTAACACTGATGGCTATTTGGCACTTTTAACACTCTTTCCCACTTAAAGTTCTTTTTAAATCCAAGCTATATAAGTATCCTACACATGTCAAAGAGAATTTTCTTTATTTATTAAAGTCGTTCTGAAAACCAAATGCTTTGAGTAATAAACCTGGCAACAAGGTTTCATATAGTACTGATAAAGTGGTGTGTGTGTGTGTGTGTGTGTGTGTGTGTGTGTGTGTGTGTGTGACTTAATGGATTAAAAACAGTCTCCAAACAAGAACTACAGTCTTATGCAAGACCCTGGAAACCAGATGAAGTCATGATTTTGCAGCTGGCTGAGCTATTCATCTGGAAGTTGAGACCAGCTGCAGTTGGTTTTTTTCCCCGTCTCCTAGTTGTATGTGATTGGGCTTGGAAAGCAACAAAGGGGTCTTGATCGTGGAAAAGAAGTTTAAAAAAATACATGGCATTTTATATACTGTATCATAAGTCTGAGTTACTCCTTTTCACTCTGTAGATTGTGTGTGTGCGTGCATGCATGTGTATAGATACACTGTATTAGTACAAAGTTGCATCTGTCATTGAAAGTCACAGAAAGGCAACGTGTAAGTTTCCAACAGTGTTATTAACTTGGCTCCAATTCATATACTATATATTTTATGGCACAGTCATAAAGTCACAAAGAGGGGAATGGAAAACCAATTCATTTTGGAATTCTTTAAAAAGATTGAAAAAAGTTACTTTTTATACAGAATTATGAGCCAGCTCAGAAAGCAGCCTGTGTGCAAGAAGAGAAACGAAATAGAGTGTTTTTTTTGTTTTTGTTTCTTTAAAATTCTGCCATGTTTCAGCAAGAGTATTATTGTGCTGTGTGTTGCTTGTTATACCCCATATACGACTATTTCATTCAGAATCAGACTACTGTTTGATCTAGCCTATTGTTGTCTACTCCACCTGGCAGTGGCTCTCCCAGGTCTCAAGGTAGCGACATTTTCTGGCCCTGATACCCAATATCCATTTAACTGGGTTTTAAAACACTAAAATCGCTGGGAATTTAACCTGGTACCTTATGCATGCAAAACATGTGCTCTCTCACTGAGCATAGATTTAACTATTTACAGGATCCACAGGATTCACAGGATGTCACATACGTTAGCTTAGCAGTCTTTATGATTTTGCAAGGAAGACCTAAATACTTTTCCTATATTGCAGCTGGGAATCTGAGTGGCCATCTAGTAAGTTCAGGTCAGAGGCAAAATCTGCACTGGGAACTTTCTGGAAACTTACTGCTTTATATCTCTTAGGTGCGTAGCCACTGTGCTACATTTAGAACATGGGTGGCCAACCTTTCAACATGAATGCTCCTGGCCCTTTAATGGTTGTATAGGTGAGGGCATTTCAGCAGGTGCAGCTGCTTTAGCAGCACCATCAGCACTTGCAGCTGCCAAGATTCTGTCTTCTACACAACTCTAAAGAACACAGAGGCCCTAATGGTGGGAGGTTGGCCACCCCTGGTTTAGAATATAACTGCAGATGCATCCAAGTTGTGTTTCCACAGGCCCTGCCATAATAATTTCCCACTGGTCATCATTATAAGTGGTGGTTGTGGGAACAGTGGAGACTGAATGGTCTACATAGGATGAAGGAGAATGTAACCGTGAGATTTTCCAGGACCAGACTGAGCTTGGTGCTCAAAGCAACAACATCCCAATGTACCCAGCCCCATTCCTGGATGCTAAAACCAACACGGGAACTCTCATAAAAACCCAACTAGATGTACTCTCTTCATTTCTCCATCTGTGACAAGATTGACAGCGCAATCCTGTGTAACTTTACACCGGTGTAGCAGCAGATGCACCGGTGTAAGTGCTCTTACATTGGCATAAGTGCGCTTACGCTGGTGCATCTACTGTTACACCGGTGCAAAACTACACAGGATTGCGCTGTCAGTCAAATATGATCACACACACAGAGTGACTCAAAAATGTACACACATTTTAATGAGCTCTAATTCATACATACGTCATTGTACAGACATTCAAACATCTAAGGGAAGTAATTGAAGACATGTGGAACCATCCCAGCACACATGTTGGTGGATCCCTTATGGCCCAATCCTATTCAGGAGTTGTGCCAGCGGAACACGCACTGTCGCAAAAGCGCTGTAAAAGCATGCCAGTGGGAAGACCAGAGCCTTCTTGCTGGCACCAGCAGTCGGGAGGATGCCCACTGTAGCAGGTACGCTTGGCGCAGGGGCAGGGGAGGGTGGGGGAGGGGACAGAATTGGATGAGGGTGGTGTTGATGGGTGCGCGGGTGGACGGATTAGACCTGGAAGGGGGCGGGATGGGTGGTGCTGGTGCACTCCATATCCTATCTCCCTTCCTGGGCCTAATCCACTGACACAGATCAGCATGGACATGTGCCAGCAATATCATTGGCGCATGTCCGAGTCGAACCATTGCACATGCTGGGGCTTACCCTGGAACAAGGGGACAAATGTTGTCTTAGCCCAAGGAGCTAAATTCTAGCATTGTAAATTCCCCTGTAGAATACAGCATAGACTGCTACATCGTTGAACTACATAGCTGTGCGGGAATTTAGTTAGGATTGGGCTGTCCCTCAGTAATGTCAGTGGTGTATAGACGCCAATGGAGAACATTTCAAGCACTTGGTTTAATTCAGGAGTTCTCAACCCCTTCCTGACCAAGTAACACCTCCGGCGCCACTCTCCTGCTGTGTACCACCGGAAGTGACTGGTAATGACATCATCGCCATTTACTTCTGAGTTTTCAGAGGTCAGAAAACGCAGGTAGGAGGCTCTTGGCAAATGGGAGGGCCCTTCTTAGTCTTCCTGGGAGGCTTAGCCAAAGGCAGAAACCTCTCGGGAGCAAAAACGTGCTGCCGAAAGTGCCACGTCAAGGGGGGGTTCTGGTGGTCCAGTGGTCCGAGTACCACCAGCAGTCAGCCAAAGTACCACTGGTGGTACTAGTACCACTGGTTGAGAACCCCTGGTCTAATTCATTAACAAATTAATTAATTAATTGTGTCAATAAACTACTTCTGTGTAGCGTATTATACCATGATAAATTTGACACTATCAAGTGTGTGTACATTCTCTCTCTCTCTCTCTGTGTGTGTGTGTGTGTGTGTGTGTGTGTGTGTGTGTGTGTGTGTGTGTGTGTGTGTGTATCCAATTTGTTAGAACAGTGGGAGATGGCTTTTCAGGTAGTGGTGCCCATAGATGTCTGACTTATAACAGTATAGATAGAAGAGTAGGTAGACTTTCTCTAGCAACTTGGGATAGACACTGTTCTTTTCTACTTTACTGGTACTACTGAGTAGCCATTCCCAGAACTTTGCACACTGGAAGACACACACTTGTTTCTTCAATGCTTCCTTCTTGATAAATCTGAATGGTCTCACTTGCATCCTAACATTCTGGAGAAACTTTCTGCTAGGCAAGACAAGATCCAGATTATTGGCTAGTGTGAGAGTCCCACAGTTGATTCACACATACATGCATATTACTTTATATTACTTGTATCTGAATTGTGTCTGAATAAACAGCGCTTCGTGTTCCAGCCGCATTCTATGCGCTGTGGCAAGGAGAGTCATGCCGGCCACAAGACCACGGAGGCGTCTTCGGACAACGCTGGCTCTTCGGCTTTGAAATGGGGATGAGCACCACACCCTAGAGTCGGACACGACTGGACTTAATTGTCAGGGGTCACCTTTACCTTTTTACCTAAAAAAACTGATGTGTTTGATCTGTTAATAATTCATTCATTTCAAATACAGTATATGAAGCAAGCCACTGAGGCAGGCCATCAGTCAGTCGAGGCAAGTATTGTCGTATTGTCGACACTGACTGGCACTTCTCCAGCACTTCTCCAGGATTTTCAGAGCAAAATCTTTCCCAGTCTTACCTGGTATAGATATCAGAGATTGAACTGGGGATCTTTTACTCTACTACTGAGTTACACCCTCCCCTTAGATGTCCTAATACTAACTTCTAGATATTAGGTAGGGTGCATTCCATGCTTGGCTGAATACAGATAGCTGGACTTTGTACCTATTTAAGGTTTGAGAGTAGGGAGAGAATATTTGTGAGCATTACTTCCCATAGTACACAAAGATTCAAAGCACTGGGATAAAGGCAAATGCACAACTGACAGCTCAATCCTGTGAATGCGGCGGCTGGCTTAAATGGCCGGCTGCCGCATCCTGTGCAGGATGCTGGCGTGGCCCAGGCTCACCTTAGGGGTGTCCCCTTTCCCCCGTGTAAGTGCCAGAGGCCCCAATGGGCCTCCTCGGATGCGCAACCCAGCGCCAATATCCCCACCCCTTCCCAGGCTGGGCCAGCCAATGGTCCCCTCCCTCGCCACCCCTGCCCACCCTCCCAATGCCCTCCCGCCAGTGGGCCTAGGATTTATCTGGGTCAGCTGGCACAGGTACTGGTCAACGGCGGAGTGAGAGGCTCCAGCTTCTGCACCGCCGCTTCCTCCTGAGGAGCGGCAAAAGTGCTTTATAACACTTTTGTGACTCCTTAGGCCAGCAGAGCACTCGCTCCGCTGGCCTAAAATTAGGCAGGATCGGGCTACCCAGAATCATGTCTATGAAAATAAATAGCTACAAAAAAGCATGGGCTTATGCAGAAGCTTTTCTGCTGTTCTTCACTCTCCCTGATAATTCAGAAGCTACTGGAAAGTGTCAAAGGACTTTTAGTAAATATGATTGTAAAACTATCTGCCTACTCTCCAACCCCTCATTAGCTTGGTGAGATTTTGTTTTACTTTGAAAGTCTTCGTTTCCCTTTCCAAGCTGCTGGCAAATGGTATTGGCAATTAGTGAGAAAATTCTAACTGTGACATTCTGTCTCCCTCTCTCTTTCAGTCTTTACTAGACAAGGAACATGTTTCTCCCCCCCCCCCCTTGTGAGCCTTTCCAGACAATATGAAACATGTGTCTTGCCATGTGGTGAGCCCTCTCTAGTCAGGTTAATTCCCCCTCCTAGTATACAGCAACAGAAGATAACACTACCGCTGTAGGTCCTTCCTAGTGAGTACAACACTATTGCAGATCCACAGTCAGCAGTGTAATATCCTGCCCCTATGTGGAAAGGGATAACCTGATTGGAGAAGGATTGCACTATCAATGCACAAAACGCTTTACTGACTACAATGAGCAAAAAAAGAAAAAGATTCATTTAGGGGTCTTACAACTGAAAAGTAGAAGGGGTCATAGTTCAGTGACAGAGTAAATACTTAAGAACATAAGATGAGCCCTCCTGGAGCAGAGCAAAAGTTAATCTGATCCAGCATCCATGGCAGCCAACAAGATGCCTCTTAGAAGCAAGACAAGTAGGCTTTGCGTGCAGAGGATCCCAGGTTAAATCCAGGGCATTTCAGCTTTTCCTGGAAAAGACTTCTCTCTCTCTCTCTCTCTCTCTCTCTCTCTCTCTCTCTCTCTCTCTCTCTCTCTCTCTCTCTCTCTCTCTCTCTCTCTCTCTCTCACACACACACACACACACACACACACACACACACACACACTGAAATCCTTGAGAGCCACAGTGCAGGTAGTTTTAATGACAGGAAATGTGATATTTTTACAGCATATTATAGGAAAAACTCCTCACCCTCCACAGCACCAAATTGGTATTTTAGAGATGCCAGAGAATTTCTACAGATGCAGCTTTGGAAAAGATTTTTTGGAGCTCAGGAAAGCTCCCCCTCCAAGAAAAGGCAAACTTTCCACACTCCAAGAATTCTCAGCACCCATGCAACCATGTGCCCATGTTTACCTCCTGTTTTCCCTTGCCCAGTTCCTCCGCCATTATATCATTTTTTTCCCAGTGGCTGCCCACCATATTTGTTCTTGCCCATCACTTTTTGTTTCTATTTGTTTCCACTCTCCAGCTGACTATTGGAAAGGCGCTGAGAACTTGACCGGTTCTGATTGTCAGGTGGAGAGCGGACGGGGCCAACACTTCAGCCGATGAACTCTTCGCAGTGTGCCCCATCCACCCTCGCTGACCAGCTCAAAGGCACTTGGCTAGTGAGCAAGATAGTCCGCTGGAGAGCGCGGGGCATGCAGTGGCGATGTCTCGCGAGGCCGGCAGCCAGACTCGCTCTCTTCCTGAGTTTCTGGAAGAGAGTGGGATGGGACAGCATCCTCAGGATGGAGAGATCACCGCTGGTAAAATGTTTCAGAGAGACCAGGGGGTAAAATGTTTCTGGCAGCAGCAGTGGGGGAAAAATGGCGCAGCAGTTGTTTTGCCGCAGGGCGAAAGCCTCGTGGACTGGTTCCTAACAGGCCACGGACTGGGACCGGGCTGCGGACCGGGGATTGGGGACCCTTGTAGTAGAGCATATGTACACAGCTTGTTAGTAAAAGATTAAGGGTGCAATCCTACCTAGCGCTGGACTGATGTTGCGTATCCTGTGCCGGCCCAAAGCCATTGCAAACGCTACCATAAGGCAGTTGTGCTGGCTCCAGGCCGTTGCAGAGGACTACACTGGCCCCAGAGGGTGGGATCTGTGTGGTGGGCAGAGAGAAGCAGGTATGTCCACGCCACTGGGCACAGAGGCATTCTGGGGTGGGGGGAGGGCATTGACGGTGACAGACCAGACCAGGGGGCAGGATCAGCGGCAGCGGCGCATGCCTAATCCTGTCCCCCATCCCTGACCGGTTTGCTCTACACAGGGCTCCCAGATTTGCACCAGCAAAATAGCTGGCACAGATCTGAGGAGACCCATTCATGTGGCTGGGGGTAAGGGAATGAATGTTACCTTCCCCTGAGGTGACCTCCCACCTGCCTCTTTCCGCCCCGTGATGCAGTGTTGGCTGCACCAGCCTCACTGCAGCACTGGGCGTAAAGGTAGGCAGGATTGGGCTGTAACTGTTTTCCAAATAATGGTCTGTCGTTACACCATCCATTGGTGTATGTCTGGCATGATTATATTGCATTTTTATTTATTTACAATATTTTTGTCCCGCCTTTCTCCCCGAAGGGACCCAAGGCGGCTTACAACAGAAAAAAAGAAAATACAATACAAAAAATACAATACAAAAATAATCACATTTTAAAATAGTAAGAAACAATTAATGAAAATTAATAAAAACAGTATCTAAAAATCGATTAAAAAGATTATTGCTACAATTAGAACAGGAGCATAAAAACAGCAGCACCCCCACCTGTACCAGCGAGATGTTAAAAAAGGCAAGGGCTCAGAAGGCTTCTTTGAACAAGAAGATTTTTAGGTCTCGCCGTAAAGTGTCCAAGGAGGGAGCAGTTCATAAGTCAAAGGGGAGGGAATTCCATAAGGTTGGTGCCACTACTGAGAAGGCCCTGTTTCTGGCTGCTGCCCCTTGCACCTCCCTGGGCAATGGCACCCGCAAAAGGGCCTTCTCTGATGATCTAAGGAGACGGGCCGGACTATATAGAAGTAGGCAGTCTCTCAAATATCCTGGCCCCAAGTCGTATAGGGCTTTAAAGGTCAAAACCAGCACTTTGAATTGGGCCTGGAAACGAATTGGCAGCCAGTGCAGCTGTCGGAGGAGCGGCCCGACGGAGTCGAACCACCTACCTCCAGTGTCTACACGGACCGCTGCATTCTGCACTAATTGCAGTTTCCGAACGGTCTTCAAGGGCAACCCCACGTAGAGCGCGTTACAATAATCTAGTCGCGACGTCACCGTGGCATGGATCACCGTGGTCAGGTCTGCACAATCCAAGTACAGTCGCAGCTGGCCCACCAGCCGAAGCTGGGCAAAGGCCCCCCTGGCCACAGCCACCACCTGGGAATCCAGGAGCAGCTGCGGATCCAGGCGGACCCCCAAGCTGCGGACCTGCTCCTTCAGAGGGAGTGCAACCCCCTTCAGAGCAGGACGATACTCTAGTACCTGCATCGTGGATTTCCGGACCAGGAGAACCTCTTCTTGTCCAGGTTTAGTTTCAGCTTATTAGTCCTCATCCAGGTCCCAACCGCCTCCAGGCAGCGCTCCAGAACCTCAACAGCCACCCTGGAATCAGGTGGAAAGGAGAGATGGATTTGGGTGTCATGAGCATACTGATAGCACCCAACTCCAAATCCCCGGATGACCTCTCCCAGCGGTTTCATGTAGATGTTAAATAGCATGGGGAACAGGATGGAACCCTGTGGCGCCCCACAAAAATACCCCTACGATTTTTATTGTAACTGTAGTTGTTTCCTTGCAATTACATAGCTGTCATGGCTTCTTGGCTGAGAAAATAAACAAAATTCTGAAGTTAAAAATAAATAGTTGAAAATATAGAAAATTCAGTTCCAAAGCAAAATAGTATTTAGGGGCAGAAAGATTTTCTATTCAAACAAAACCCATTTATTTGGATTCACCGAGCTGTTCTCAATTCTTTGCATTAACAGTTGGAATATTTAACCCACCTCCCAACTGTCTACCCTCATTTGGTTCTCTGTAATTGTTTTTAATAAAAAAATCCCCAAAACTCTAATCTTCAGTTGCCACCCCCACCACTGATAATTAATACCTTCTTTCTGCTTCCTAAGTATTTGAGGTGCCTCAGTTTCTCATAGAAAACCAAAACATGAGTTTACTGGTAGAATACAGCACAACAAAGCATGTACTGTAGGTAGCCACAGAGGTTCAAATTCATAGATAGATATATTCATGGAATAATAGATTAAAAACTGAAATCAGATCACTTGAAATCCAAAGCATCAAAAGGGAAAAAATATATTTCTAAATCTGACCAAATATCAAACCTAGAGGGTCAAAGCACATATCAGTTTCCAAGAGTCTTTGTTCAGGACTTCAGGACTTATTCAAGCAAACATAGCTTTTCCCTGATCACTCCTTTCTTGAAGTAGCTCCAGCAAATCCATCTCATCTCAGTTGGCATTAGATGAAAAAGGAAGTGGTATCTTACAAGGAAGTTCCCAGTCCTACTCATAGTTTTCATAGGTTTGAAAACTGATCTATCTATCAGGAATAGGCAAAACTGTGTCCATCCACCAGCATTACCTGGGGTAAGAACTAGTAATTAATATTATGTACGTCCTTAGAGCTGATCAGAGGGGCTTACATTAATAAGAGATTTCCATTCCCCTTGTAATGATGGTGATGATTTATTAAATGCTAAAAACCAAGGTGCTGTACAAGCATCAGATTAATATTGAGAAGTATCTTCCTGCAAGCTTACAATCTAAACAAACACATAAGAAGAGGAAAGGGGGGGGGGTATGAAAGACAATGGAGAAAGGGTGACCAAAGGTAATATACTAACATCAGAGCAGATTACTGACGGCCTTGGAGAAAACAGAGATTTGGGTCACTGTGTTTCTTCCTCATAACAAATGTCTTAACAAATTTCAGAATAGAAAACCTGTCCAACATCTCCCTGGGGAAGGTCAACCAATTCCCTCCAGTTGTGACTTCATTGAGAGACAGGGTCAAAGAAAGGAAATGTAGTCTGCAAACATACCCCAGTCTGAACTGGCTTTGCAAAGTCTTGCAATGAGGTTTGGCCCCTTTTCAATGGATGCCAGCGTTGTCAAGCTGAGCCAACACCAGAAATCATGGCCAGTATGGGTCATCTTCATCGCTGTGTCTTAGCAGGTTCTCTGCTGAGGCCTTTAAGTTCAATCAAGAATGGTAAGCATTCCTCTGTAAACTGTGAATGGGAACATTTTATACAACTACTTAAGGAAACAAAGATGGAAAATGTCAAAGCACACACAGTTAACCCTTTTATAAACAACTGAAAAGGGTAGTCCATAAAATGCACGTCCACAGGCTTGCTATTGTCGGCTGGATCGGTGGAGATGACGGAAGTCTTCCTTCTTCTCTTTTCCCCTTCACT
Organism: Plestiodon gilberti rubricaudatus; assembly: GCA_026170595.1. Classification (NCBI taxonomy): domain Eukaryota; kingdom Metazoa; phylum Chordata; class Lepidosauria; order Squamata; family Scincidae; genus Plestiodon; species Plestiodon gilberti. The sequence continues at coordinate 135,908,575 of JANXHW010000004.1, read as the reverse complement.
CCAGGTATCTTTGGCTGTCAATATTACTATTATCTGACACTTTAGAAAACTCAGTACCAATAGAATCAGCAGGAGATTCAGATTTAGAAGGGGGAAAAAAAGAAATGGTCTCAGATTCATTTTTATAAGCATATGAATCATGTACGTTTCTTTATATTTCAGCTTTATAAAGACTTAGCCATAAAAATCAATAGGACCATTGTAAAGCTGTTCTGAATGCTTCCTTGTTAAGGGACAGCTGAGACACTTAATAGTGTGAGTCTGGAAGCGAGGTCATCAGTCCAGTAATCACTTGATCTTCTTTCAGTTCCCAGCTCCCTGCAACAGAGCCACAAGGTCAACTATTTTTTTTTTCCTGATGGTTTCAGGAAAAAAAATACAATAGAGTTATTGCAGACTGTAATAGTTCCTTCTCTGGGTGGTAGTTTATTTTTATTTAGCACCCTCTCCGAACACAGGAAGGCTTGAGTAATTCACGCTTCGTATCTACTTTCAAAACAAAAGGTCTGTTAAAGTGAGTTGCCATAGCATTGGAGTAAGAGGCCTCATCATATATAGAATGGATTTTAGCTCGAGGCTTCGGTGCTCATGTATTTAACTTCACAAAATGCAAAACAAATATTTAGAGAGTTGTGAGACTACTGCTGCTTGATCTAAAATATAGGGCTCAGGTCTGTGGCCAGAAAATCTGTGGTGACGAGGCCTAATTGGGATATAAAGAATCATTGCAGAAAAGCCAAATCATAAATCCAGGTAGTCAAGTTATTTAATTGTCTTAAATATTCATCCCACGTAATTTGGATGATTAGTTGTGAGTCATTTCAATTCATTTCACAATTGCTTGTGAATCATTTTGGTGCCTGTGTATGCACCCACTGGCCAGAACACAAGAAGGTGCCAAAAATAAGGGGGGGGTCTGTTATGTTTAAATTGGGCAGAGGGGTCTGGCTCAGACTGTAGAGCTGTCACCTTGCAAGCCTGAAGATCAGTGAATGATCAATGAATATAAACCCACACATTATGGGGGTTGGGAAAGCCTGCCCATGTATTAAAGCCTTGGATTAAAGTCAGAGGAGAAATCCAATGACCAAGAAAGGTGGTATACAAATACTGTATATTATTATATATTATATTATTAAATTGGCCTGTAAGCTGAATGGGGCCAGGCTTCCCAAAACAGGATAAAATGTCACTTGCGAGATGCCAGCCAAATCAGGAGTTCCGGTGCTGTCCAGCCAGGACAGGGTTCATTCCTAAGGCCTGTTGTCTCTCTGGTGGCAGGAGACATTGCTTATGATGTTACCGGTATGTCTTTATCAGTCAGGGAAGTTTTAGTCAGAAACTGGTTTATTTTCTTTTGACCATTGCCTCTGATTCCAAGTATAGAATTTGATGGTTTTCCTTTTCCTTTTTCTCATTTTTATTCCAATAAACCTTTTCCTCATTTGATTAAACCAAACTGTCTGCTGCTTTAACCAAAAGAGCAATCTGTCTCCCCATCTCTGTTAGCCATTCCCAGCTATTGCATTGAGCTGGAAAGGGAACATGTGTGTGTGGGGGGGATTGGGGGGGAAGAGGGAGGGAGACAACAGGGCCAGTCATGTCCCCTCCTTCTTCCTTCCCTTGTACAGGTGACAGGTGACTGTCAGCAAACAGACAGACCATCAGCTGAGAGTAAAGGCTTGTAATGTGTCCTGTAAACACATTGCTGGTGGCAGCAAAAAAAAAAAAAAAGCAAGTTCATGCATGCCAGATCATGTTATATGTGCTTGGATGTGCACCCAGTGTGGGGAGATGGCTGGCTTCACAAAGGTGAGCCTGTTCTCCTCTCAGCACCACCCAGGGATCACCAAAGCACAGCATAGTATATTCTACTCTACCTGTCTCCCTTTATTCTAGTTAGTCTGAAAATGATCAAAATTACCTTATTATATTTCAGATTAGTTGATAAGTCAAACTAATCTTCTTTTGTTGTGAGGCATTTATTAAAATACCCTCAAATTCAGTCATTCTCCCTAGCCCTTTTTCCACCATAAAGCCTTGACTTCGACAGCATTTAATTTTCCTTGATTCTGCCATGGGAGATTATCTTTGAAATATCTCAGGTGAAGTCCTCACCCTACTGAAGAACACCGAATGCATCCCTTGCTGTTATTTAATAATGGCAGAGTGCCACTTTTGTGCTGCTTTTACAAAAAAAATAATAATGCAATGCTAAATTTGAGTGGAAGCTTTCATGGCCCGGTATAATCTTGTGAGAAATAGGATATACAGGTAAGGATGTCATGTAGTTTTTTTCTTTAAGAAGCCAAGAATAATTAAACAATTTCCACAATACTGACACACAGCTCTCAAAGTCCATTCAAAGGGCTGTGATCAGGACTGAAAATTACATTAAAAATCCAAAGCTGAAGATGTTGCAAGAAGCCAACGTTTTGTTCCTATCCAGGAACTTTTTCGAGGTAACAATCTCAAGGATTGGAAGATGGTTACCAGCAGTACGAAGAAGCCCAGGTTTTAAAGTTTAAATGAGCACAGGAGAAGCTAATTAGAGGCAGAACTCAAACCGGAAGCAGCAGGCTGGTTAACCCCGTATAGCCTCCAATCTTGATTGTTCTCTCTTGAACCTGTCAAACAAGCCTTGTGAATGATGGGAACCCAAATTTTATTAATAAATGACAGGTCTTGCTGTCTATTCATAAGATCTCTTGTGTTTTTCTTACTGATTTCTAACGCTTCTAAATTCCGAAGAACTCTGGTGTAGTTTTCGCTGATCAGACATCTCGTATTTTCAAACAGCACGGGACATAGAATCCTGTTTGCCATCCAGACGCCATCCCCGCCCCCTCCCGGGCCGGCTCGGCCAATGACCCCCTCCCTTGCTGCTTGGACTGCCCCCACGCCGCTGCTGGGAACCTTACCTTCCTCCGGCGGCCGTGGGGTCGTCCCAGCGACGGAGTGAGGGCGGCTGGCCTTGCAGCACGTTTGCAATGACTTCCAGTGGCAGAGCATTCACTCTGCCACCAGAAAGCTACAGTGGATTGGGTTGCCCGAGACTTAGAACTTTCCCAGCTCAAATCTCACCTCTGCCATCACCTCAGTAGGTAGCCTGAGGCAAGTTACTCCCTCTCAGCCTCAGGTCCGCAGCTGCATCATGGGGATAAGAATAGTGACATCCTACAGGGTTCTTGTAAGGACCACATCAAGATAATACATGTGAATGATGTTGCACACCCAAAACGTATTCCACAAATACTAACTATTATTACTACTACTCCATAGGAGTACTTATATTTCTAACTAGCTCGTTGGTTCTACACACTATGTGACCATAGTTATGAACTACATGAACAACAGAAATGCACAGTGCTTTCCAACTGGTCATTGCCTCTGTGGAAAGGGGAAATATCAGACCAAATATAGCATGCAGAAAAGCTGAACTCTTTGATGACCCCAACTTACGACTGGGAAATTTTGTAAAACTCAAGCATTTTGCTATGCTTGTTTTACAATGCTAGAACTACAGAGCATATATTGTAAAATGTAAATACTGGAAAATGCCCTGTTAACTGGGCAACATTTGCCCTGTTAACTGGGCAAAGAGGTATTTTTTTAATGTGTTCCGCTTACATTTAGGGGGGACGGACGGACACTACTACCCCTTTTCAACCCAGGACAGAGTCTTTTTTTGCTAGTTTTCTAGTGTTTGCTAGTCTTTCTTTGCTGTTTGCTAGTGTTTCTTCTGCATCTTTTTAGATTGTGAGCCCTTTGGGGACAAGGAGCCATTTCTTTATTTATTCTGCTATGTAAACTGCTTTGCGAACTTTTGTTGTTGAAAAGCAGTATATAAATATTCATATTCTTATTATTATTATTAATAACAATAAAGGGGATGAAAATTTGAGGCATTTTTCAGTGATTCACTGATATGTAGTAAATAAATAATGTAGTCATGCCCAATTATATTTGAGAGTCTTCATGTGACAAATTCCAGTGTGCATATCCCCCAAAACCATTGCTTAAAATGATAAACAAAACTGATACTGTAGAAGCCAACCAGCTATCTTGAGCACTACACTGAATATGCCATAGCAGGTTGAGATATCTGTCTGTAGGAAGAAAAAAAAACTGGAGAGGTTATCACAGAACTGACTGAAACATTCAGGAACAGAGAAAGGTAATTAGTGAAGTGCCAGGAAAAATCAATGTCATTAATGTGCTTTTGTTCACTTTATTTACTCGCTCAGGAGAGGGGGGGAGGGAGAGAGAGACTGTTATGAAGTTATTTAATTTGTCAGAGATGCAAAACAAGGACGGCCTGCATAGATGTCACCTTCACTCACAATATTTTCAGGTTCTTGTTTTTTGCAGTCTAAATACGGTGTAATAAAATGAAAGGAAATGAAAGGTTGTAGGACACGGGATATATGGGTGTAGATGCCATGTAATTTTTAAGCCAAAATAGCAATTAAAAACAATTAAAAACCCTGGATCTCAGATGTTCAAACCGGTTAAAAACCACAGACAGGAACAAAATCCATATAAAATCCAAGGCTTAAAATTGTGAAAATACTGACGTTTCGTTCCAGGCTAGGAACTTTTTCTAGGTGCAATCACAAGGATTGTAAAGATGACAAGTCAGCAGCGTGAACCACAGGGCAGCAGTGCCACTGATATCCCACTTCCAGGTCTCAACCACTGTGGTTCACGCTGCTGACTTGTCATCTTTACAATCCTTGTGATTGCACCTAGAAAACGTTCCTAGCCTGGAATGAAACGTCAGTATTTTCACAATTTTAAGCCTTGGATTTTATATGGATTTTGTTCCTGTCTGTGGTTTTTAACCGGTTTGAAGATCTGAGATCCAGGGTTTTTAATTGTTTTTAATTGCTATTTTGGCTTAAAAATTACATGGCATCTACACCCATATATCCCGAGTCCTAAAAGATTATAGCTGGCCATGAAAGCTTCCGCTCCACTCGGAAATGAAAGGTTTTTTCAAATGTGTACTGACTACCAAGTGATGTGTACTGGCTACCAAGGGATAGCTCTGCCAAACTGGGATTCCAATATCCCTTGGCTATCCAGGAAAAACTCACCCACAATGCAAGGTACCAGTTTATTACCTATTAGGGCCTACATGGTGCAGGGCCTGGATAGTTGAAGGACCACCTCATGAGTCTTCCCTATCTTCTGAGGTAATCAATGGCCCAATCCTATACAGGCCTTACACTTCCAGAACTAGCGTTCTGACAGTATAAGGTCATTTACAGCTGTCAAAAGGTGACATGCTGTATTGCGAAGCTAGGCCACCACCACAAGTGGCGAGTGGCAGCTGCTCTGCACCAGCAGATTCTTCACATCCCCCAGCACTGGTAAGTCAGCACAAGGGTCAGGAAGGAGGCGGGGAGGGGGCAAAATGGCAAGAGGAGGAATGGGGATGAGTCTGCGACAGAATGGGGGGGGTAGAACATGGCCAGGAAGGGGCAGTATCAGTGGCAGCAGTGCCACCGATATCCTATCCCACTTCCAGGCCTGAACCCGCCTTCCCAGGTCCACTTGGACTTGCGCTAGCGAAATCGCTGGCATAGGCCCAAGAGTACATTCTCGGCTGTAGCATCCAGTTTGTAGAATTCTTTTCCACATGACATTCGATCTCCTCCCACTCTTTCACTCCTTAGAAATATTATAACAATTCTGTTCTCACAAGTATCTGGTTTGGTCTGACTTTCTGGTAACACTTTGACTTTCTGTTGATTATTTGCATTGCTATTGTGGATTTTATTTTAATTTTGGGTTTTTTTTTAAAAAAATGTTGCTATTTTTAAATGCTGCATTTGTGAGATGCCATGGCAATCTCTGTAAGCAGAATAAAGGCGGGAAATGGGGTGCGTCTTAGAATCGAAGGTCTCCAAAAAGCACCCCAAAATGCTATCTTCTTACTTACTGGGGCTTGGGAGAGCTTCAGGGAGACCTGTGCAACCCTCTGCAGGCCTCCCCGATCTTCAGTTCGGCAAAAAACGGTGATATTCAGCCATTTCCGGTTTTCGCGAAAACCAGAAATGGCCAAAAATCGCTGTTTTTCGCCGAACTGAAGATCAGGGAGGCCTGCAGAAGGTTGCACAGGCCTCCCTGAAGCTCCCCCAAGCCCAGGTAACGAAGGAAATGGCACTTTCTGGCGGGGCCAGAAATGCTATGCAAAGACAGTGCACTCAGTCATCCTCAGCTGCAGGAGACATGCTGGGGAGAGTAGGTGCTGAGCGGGTAGATTCAATGAAGGGAGGTGAGTCTTACAATCGATGGATTTTTTTTTCCCTGCTGGTGGTACTGAAAGTAAAGGTGCACCTTAGAATCGATGGCGCCTTAGACTCGAAGAAATACGGTAATTGGCAGCCAATTCAGGACCTCCTGTAAAAGCCATCAGCAAGCTTTGCCTCCAAGACGGAGTCCAAGGAAGCACAGCCAGAAGGAAACATGTGGAAGGAGGCTTTCCTCTCTCTCCTCGTGACAGCAGCCTCTGGCATCCCTCCAAAAGCTGATCCTCAGAGACCACCTGGAAAAGGATGGTATGTGGGGTGGGGGAGCATACCTAAATCGAGTGGAGTCACCATGCATGAGTGAAGGCACTGATGAGTGATGGCACCAGCAGACTGAGGTGGACTGAAGAAATTGCCTCAGGCAGCAGATTGGCAGGAGGTCTGGCTCAGTTGGTAGAGTGGCCGTCTCATATGCCTGAATATCTCCAGGATGGCAGTTCCGGATGGCTGAAAGTCTGTCGGAGAGCTGCCGGCACGCCACTGATAAGCTGCAGAGCCTCTGTGAGGGAGAGAAGCTGCACCTTGAGTGGGAGTCAAGGTTGCCTGTCAGTTGAAGCGTGAGGCTGAGGCTGAACCCAGAGAGAGGCTGGACTGTGAAACAAACCATAGAATGAAGGGTTCTATGAATGATTGGAACATATTGTATTGTAAAAAAAACCCTTCGGGTTTAGAAAGCCTGCCTATGTAAAACACAAATTCAAACCATACATTCAACTGTGAATTGGAAAATCCAGAAAGAAAGAAATAGCAACTTATCAGCGTGATATTAATCTTCTATTTAATTTCCATCTACATTATGCTACAGATATAGACAATATTGATCCCTTGTAGGTTATTTACTGCCTGAGCCTCGTTAGAGTTAGGATTGTGCTCCCAGGAACTAGATGATGTCCATTTGGGTCAATGCATGTTATAGCATTTAGTCCATATCCAGCACAATAGAAAGCCGACTCATGTGGTGGAGTAGCCAATTATTATGAGCATTCAAGGGATAGTTCAGAGATTGATCTTTATAAATTTGAAGCAGCATGTTGAGGTTAGACAGATTAATTAAAAGAGCCAGGTACATGCTGTTATCATACCAAATTTACATCTAGTATTAAGGTTGCATTAGTGCAATAAAATGAGGTATTAATCCTGAGTGGTGGTAATTAAATCTGAATAAAGGCCACAGTGAACTTTTCAACAGGAACTCAAAAAGGATGTTCGTGCCAAACAAATGCTGTCCATCAATGACAATGAGGCTTGCTTTTGCATTGACAAATGCTAAAATAAAGCAAACAAACCAAATAAAACCCTGCAAATAAGAAGTAATTGCTAACGATGTCAAAAGCAAGAGAGATAATTCATTTTCTGGGTGAAAGGAATGCATTTGTTATTTGCCCTAACTGCAGCTTGCATAAAACTGTGTGTAACATTGTGCATATATCAATCAGGCATGTGATGTAGTTAGGGATGTATGAAAGTGTGTGGCATTTGTGTGTGTGTGTGTGTGTGTGTGTGTGTGTGTGTGTGTGTGTGTTTCTATGTGTTCCACAGTGAACTAGCTTCTTGCCACCACAGCTCTCATACACACAGTGGAGTAGCTGGCCTCCCTGCTGCCTGGGGCAGCTGGCCTCCCTGCTGCTCCTCGCCGCCCCTCGGGACGTCACGTACCGTCATGACATCAGTTCCGGAAGAGGCAGAGGCAGCTTTGCGATCCCCAGTTTGGGAACAAGAATGGGAAAGGCAAAGAGGATTGATGCCGCTTAGAGGCCCAAGTGGGGAAGAAGAGGAAGAAAGCACTGTTGCGACCCCCAACCTCAACTCCTCCATCTCTACTATTGGCAAGGGCTGCACCCTAATCTTCCTAAATCCTCCACCATTGGAAGCCTTTCCCCAGAGCCGTGCACCCGCAGCCAGCGCAGACTTCAGTATTTTCCCTCCTCTTCCTCTCTCCCCTGATTTCCCCTCCACGGACATGCAGGTGTTGATCACAGCTTCTTCTCGGTGCTGATACTGTTGCTGCCGCCGCCATGCTCCCTGATATGTCTCTGTGGTGGGGGAGGGAGGCAGGCAAGCAAATGAAGAGGAGGGGTGGGCTTTGCTACTGTATCCCAAAATGTTCCTGCCACCACCACCACCACCACCACCACTTGTAAGGCTGTTCCTGGCCACAAGTGGTGCTGCTTTTACTACTGCTGCCGCCTCTTTGTCTCCTGCCTGAGGAGGAAGGAGCGATGGGCGGTTAGGGGGGCAAGGGCATGTGGAAGGGGGCGGTGTGACTTGTATGGCTTCCCTTTCGAGTCCTGACCCCTCTCTTCTTGAAATGCCTGGCTGTACCACCCCAGTCTCCATAGCAACAAGGGCATCAGCAGCACTTGGGGCGGACCCTGCAATAGGTCACAGTGTGGTCTCCTCCCCAGGCATTGCTGCCATATACCATGACTTTCATCATCGGGGTCTTCAAACCCCTGATAAATGACAATCCAGCCTTGCTGTCAGGAGTGTGAATGGACTGTGAATGAATATTAGCTTTTTGGGCAGCCCAATTCACCACAACTACTCACACAACAATGCAGGGGCGCCAACATGGTGCCTGTTGCATCCCACGGGGAGTTTGGGCCTCTGGAGGCCTCCTTGGGGTAAGGGAATATTTGTTTCTTTGCCTCAGGGTAAGCCCGTGCCAGCCTGTTGGGTCTACTTGGACCTGTGCCAATGGTATCACTGGCACAAGTCTGCATGGACCTGGGTTGAGGGATCATGGCCGGGAAGGGAATAAGATCTCGGCGTGTGCCACTGCCAATAAAACAACCCCTTTCCTGGTTTTGATCCACCCTCCCACTCCATCATCGCCCCTTTCCACCCACCCCACCCCTTTCTGCCCACCCCTGCCTCCCTCCCACACCTGTGCACACTTACCTGTCTCAGCGGACATCCGTCATCTGCTGGCACGTGGACCTAGCCACTTGCGGTGGCAGCCAGGTCACACACTCTGGCGTGTCGCCTTTTGTGACAGCCAAAAAGTGCCTACCACCACTGGAACACTTGTTCCAGCAGCATATGGCACCAAAAGGATTCAGCCAAAAAGAATCTTTATAGATTGCTAGTGGAGAATTTTGGATATAGAGTTTTTAAGCTATACTCTTTTGTTATGCTGCTGTCCTTCAGAACTGGAATGTGCAGCGGAATGACTTGTTGCAATTATGGATTTGTATGTGTCACTTGACAACACTCCTGAAGGTCTTGGATATGAGTCTTCAGTCTGCCTCTCTAAATGAATAGGTAATACAGTATAGGAGCCATGAAAAACTGGACACAGTGCTGGTCATACCAGCTGTCCGAGTACCATAATTGAGTAGCCCTGACTAGACTAGCCCAGACCACCTATGTGGATTTGACAGGATTGCAATGAGGTCACCTTTTCCTGCTCATCTCTTGACTTACTTCAAAGCAATTTGGATGCATGACGGAGCAATAACTATACTTTCCACTGAGGCTCTGGTTTTGGGGCCAAATGAATTGGTGCGTATTCAGAGGTTAGTTTGGCAGCAGTTGATTGTTGAGTGGGCTGCGACTGATCAGCCAAATCGTATGTCAGAGGTTCATATCTTGAGAGTTTTACAGGGACAAAAATGTGCTCCTATCAAAAATGTACACAAATGCCACTTTCCCCAGCAGCTTTTCCCCCTGGCATCGATTTCAGCTGGACACCTCCTGGAACAAGGCAGCATTCAGTTCAGGCTGCTGTATCAATTTGGCATGTCGTCAGCAAGGCATCATGTTACTCAGCCTGCAACAGAGACACACGAACCTCCTAGCATATATTTTACATTGCCGACGAGCTTAGTGCGCATGAAAATAACGATTGACAGTGCAAGCCAGTGCCAAGTGTAATGGAGGCAGGCAGGCAGCAGGCAGGCTTCTCTCAATGCATCCAATGAATCACTGTCTTGACCTGCAACCCCTTCTGCTGCTCTGGGTCTTGGCCTTGGTCGAGCAGACACTGCCAGGCATGCTGAACTGCGCCAGGCAAGGATATGAAGAAAAATCCAGTGGGTTTGGAGATGGACTCGGAGCATTAAATATTATTTATGGCTCAGTAATAGTTATAGAGAGAAACGCTTATAAAATCCCACTTGGCAAGCAGGCAGGTACTCTCCCCTGCAAAGTCTAAACAAAGGTTAGTTAAGAGCTATTGCTTACCCATGCTGTTTGTTTACAAATGTATGTTTGGGCTCCACTGCTGAATCTAGTTGATACTCCCATTTTGAAGTTCCCCAGAGAGGCTTCCGCATTAACTGAAAGCAGATTTTTGGAAGATTTTATTGGAAAGGGAATGGATGCCACAGAATCTCTCAAAACACACATTTTGTTTCAGCTGCAGAGCTCCTGCATAAAGCTGTCATTTTCAAACATGTTTCTGTGGTTGCTTCCACTTTGACTGTTTTTCAAAAGTCTGCCATTTCAGGGCTAGTTAGAAACAGTCCAAATAAGTATTTCTTTTAAAGTGATGACTCTGAAGCACTCTAATGCCAAGAATAAATTGATTATAGCTACAGGTGTATATAGACATACTTGTTCCTTCCATCATATGTGATAAAACGTTACCTACAATGGATCATCTGCAGTAGCCATTTAACACAGAGCACAACCCTGCTCTAAATTAGGGTGGCGGAACGAGCGTTCCGCCGCCCGGAGTAGTCGCAAATGTGCCGTAAAGCACGTTTGCGACTACTTTGGAGCCGAGAAGGCCGGCGCAAGGCCGGCCTTCTCAGCTCTGCCGCTGGAGCCCTCGGCCCGCCACTGGACCCAGGTAAGTCTGGATCCAGTGGGCAGGAAGAAGGGTCCGCGGAGGCGGGGGAGGAACAGTGGAGGCGGGGGAAGAACGGCGGAGGCGGGAGGGCAGCCATAGGCCAGCTGCCCTGGGTGGGGGCGGGGGCATGGCATCCACCATATCCCAGTCCCCACCGGGCGGCTGGGCCGTTACATGGCCTCCGACTTCCAACAGCAAAACAGCTGGCGGAAATCTGAGGAGGCCTATTGGCCCCAGCTGCGGTTACACTCGGGGAAGGGGACAAGCATCCCCTTCCCAGAGTAGACTTTCTGCCACGGGCTGCCTGCTGCAGGCTGCCCGCGGCAGAGATCAGGATCCTGCGGGCGGCCTCGGCCGCCCAGCAGATCCTTACACAGGATTGGGCTGCCCAGCAATTATGTGATGACTGAAGTGAGGACTAAGACTAATGAAAATAGATCCCATTTTGTGAACCCATTTTCATGAGACTCAAGAACTGCCTCCTGTTTTTAGTATTCGTTTTGCAGCTATTACAAACATATTTCTGTTGTTTCAATGGTGACCTCCTCATGGTCCTTGACTTCCATTGTCCACACTGCTTTTTAACTGGATAGGCTTTGGCAACGCAAATGATTTTGTCAGTGAATTCATGGTGCTACATATGACATGATGACATCACAGATTTCCAGAACCACGTAGGGCTCCATACCCAATTGGATTAGGCAAATAAGGCTGAGGACAGCAAAGCCGAAAAAGAATAGTGGTCCTGGGAAGAATTCACAAGCAAGAAAAAAAAAAGGGGACAGAACAGAACTGAAACAACATAACTATGTGGCAAGGTAAGCATTTTTTTCCCTAGCAGTGTTAAATGTGCTAATTTTGACACACATATCAACATTTGAGAATATTAAATGCAGCTTTATTATTGTATGATGGACATGACTGATCATGTGATTAGCCATTACTAGTTTTACTTACGCTGCAATCCTATGGTCTTCGGGTGCCGATGCTGCAGCCTCAGTGCCAGGTGTTGCAAATGCGCCATAAAACACATTGTGACACCTGGAGAGGAAGTGGCACTGGCAGGAAGGCCTGCGCCATCCTGTCAGCACTGAATCCAAGCCCTGCATGTACCAGAGCAGGTAAGACTGCTCCGAGCACAGTGGGGGATTGGGGAGGGTGGAGGGAGAGCGAAGAGGGGGCATAACAGGGCGAGGGGAGGTTGGGGGTGGGCGGATCAGGCCTGGGAGGTGGTGGGACTGGTGTCCATGTCGGACACTGTATCCTATCCTTCCTCCCAGACCACACACCCTGACAAGGGTCTGCTCGATTCCCTGCCAGCTAAAGAGCTGGAGGAGAACTGAGTAGCCCCATTGGGGCAGCTGGGGTTTACCCGGGGTAAGAAGGCAAATGCCCACTTCAGTGTAGGCAAATGCCCGAGTAGACTTCCAGCCAGGCAAATAGAAGGCAAATGCCTGAGTAGACCTCCAGCCAGGTCCTTCCCTGGATAGGATGGCCCACGCGTAACACCCTACGCCAGGGAAGGATAGGTTTGTGCTGTTAGAACATGAATCTAGGAGTGCAATTTGAATTAACATGAATATTGTGTTCACAGACATGTTCTGTGCTTTACTTTCAGTGTAGATGATAGACTGAAAAGCAGAGTGTAGATCACAAAGTATAGATTAAGTAGACCTAAATCCTAAATCTCCCGTTAGTTTGGATCTTCAAAAATTGACAGTCATATCTATCCTTATCGCTGTCCTGGCAGCTACCACACAATCTCTTACATGAGGCAGTAGGTTGCAAAGATCATTTCTGTGTTTGATGTCATTCAGTGTTTTGCCTTAGCTTTCTTTGTAAGGGGTTGTTTGGAGAATTTGACATTTGAATAAAGTTTTTCAATTTGAACAAGCAGTAAAAATAAAAGTAAAGGTTACATTTCTTAGTGTTGTCAAGATTTATAACAGCAGCACGTCTTAACTCTGTTTTATAGGTTGCTCGAGCCATTCAAATTAAATAGCGACCTACACGAAATATGTGATCTTCAGAAAACAGGAGAATGTTTGTGAAACTTTGAGAAGCCTGATGGCATTTTGAATGCCTTGAGAGTCTTGTAAAAGGGAAAGGTTGGCTTGGGTTCTGATTTGTTTTACAATTTTTGTTAATGTTTTGCATTCAGAAAGCAGGATTGGAAATGTTACTCTGAAGCATCGATGATCGGATCTGCTGTTGCCTCCCTCCAGTTGCTTGGCTTGCATTGCACCTAGCATTGCACCTTGGTTGCATTGCACTGCAGAACCAGCCACCGCCAGTGCAGAGAAAGGCACTTCACTGCATTCACAGGGAACAGGGAAATCCTAGCAGAGAAAGTCACAGCAAGACTTTACTGTTAAGAGTCAAGTCAAGAGTTTCTTCTGTTGTGGGTCAGAACTCGGACATCCAGGCTTGGAAAACTACTTAGCTGAGGCAGCACAAGCCAGCGGAAAACCATTGTGAATAATGTAGATTTAGAACTCCATTCCTCAACAGGTAGCCTAAGGCCTCAGTCCAGCCCAACACAGGCACAATTGAGGCACAGTTGAGGCCCAAAATAGGGCTGAGTTAGGCTGCAACTGTGCTTGAGTTAGGCAGGAGGCAAGAGCAGTGGGCCAGGATCGAGGCAACACTTACCACAGAGGCAGGCAGGCCCCTGTGGGGAGGTGTCCGTCTTGAGGAAGTGAAGAGCCCCCTCCTGAGCTCGTCTGTGTGCACCTACCACAGCTGCTGCAGCGTTCGCAGCAGATGGGCAGCCACAGGTGGGCCTGCAGGCACTGGGCGTGCGACAGTCAGCGGAAGGGCAGAGGTTGTGCCAGTGCCAGCTGCCCCAGGGCACCCTGGGCATTAGCCACCTGCTGCAGGGGGGAGTGCCACTGCCCTCCCTCCTGCAGAAGGCGATGCCACCCCCAAGCCACGGTGAGGCTGCACGTGGGAGTCATGGGGGGGGTGAGCGGGGGAGAGAAGGGAAGGAGGGGTGGGAACGGCACGCACAAGGGGGGTCTCATGAAGTCTGGAACCGCCTCTGCCATGACATGCCCGTGCGCTGCCTGAAGCCCTGGGCCTCCAGGGCCGTGGCAATGCCCACAAAGAAGGTATCCCGGCATGCCTTCTGCTCCGTGCCCCGGCCAAGACCGAGAGATGCCTTGGGCTTGTCTGCTGAGAGCGGGAAGGGCTCACGCAGCTCAACACGCCCCCAGATGGGGCAACGTCAGCACGTTGTGGCAGGCGCTCTGGCGGGGTGGGGGGTGGCCAGCTTCCATCATCAGGGAATGGGAGGGGAGGCAGACAGACAGGCAGACAGTGGGTGCTGGGGAGGGGCATGGGTGGGTCAGAAACAGACAGACAACAAGGCTGGTGGGAGAGGGATACAGGGAGAGGGGTCTGCAGAGACACAGGGGTCACGTCGCAGATGGAGGCAATGCAGGAACGGGCGCCTCTTATGCAGACGGACCTTGGGCAGAACGGACGCCGGTGACGGGCGGAAACGGACGCTGTTGACGGGCGGACCGAGGGCGGAAACGGATGCCGTTGACGGGCGGACCGAGGGCAGGTGAGAGCCCCGGTTGCCGAAAGGGCTCTTCACGGACGTGGCGGACCTGCGCCATGTCGCCTGTCAGTGTTTGCCTGCCTGAGAGGCCCCCCAACTCCCAACTCCCCTCTGAGCCCTGAGGGTCTGGCAGCCCCCCTGCTGTGGCCTCCCTGGGCTGGCTGTGGCAGGCCCTGGCTGGGATTCATGCAGGGGCTTGTGTGCTGGGGACTGTCTCTGTGTGTGGGGGGCAGTGCTTGTGTAACATTGGGGACATGTGTTTCCAGGGGCATCTTTATTGTTCTGGAACAGTGGCAGAGATGGCCAGGCGAGGCTGCCAGGGGTAGTCACAGCGGCCACTCGGACCACATCAGCAGCAGCAGCAGCAGCAGCAGCAGCAGGCGTGCCCCATGGACCAGGGGATGCAGGCCCTTCCCCTGTGGAACCATAGCCTGCACCATGGAAAGGGGAGGGACAGCAAGTAGGCAGCCAGGGAAGTGGAGCAGCAGCAGCGCCGGCAGCTGAGGAGGGTTGCAGGGCAGGCTCCAGGACCTCTGGCAGCATCGAGGCAGACGACCATGGGGCAACCAGACTGCAGGCCCAGGGGTGCTCCCAGGAAGGTAGGTGGTAGTGGACGTTCCTGGGGAGGCAAAAAACACGGGGGTGTTCCATGGAAGCTGCTGTGTGGTAGCAATTGCCATTGAAGAAATGCCAGTGTGCCAGTTGCAAAGGCCTGCAGGGAGAGAAATTAAACACAGCTGAGATGTGTGAGACACATAGCATGGTCTGCGCTCCTTCCCTGGGTGTCAGGAGAACATGATCCTGTAAGGGAAAAGGGTCAAAGAGAGAGAAGACAACAACACAACGTGTGGGTCACAACCATGGCAAACCTACCAATACTGACCTGTGAGTAGACCCTGTGGAGAAAAGGGGGGGGGAACAGCTGGTGTCTACATAAGGCTAACAGTTCCACACTTGTGGCATTGTGTGCTCACATGACTACAGGCAGCAATCAGACACAACATTGGTAAAGAGGCATATCATGGCAGGCATTGCAGGCAGCTATGAGACACAACATTGGTAAAGAGGCATATCATGGCAGGCATTGCAGGCAGCTATGAGACACAACATTGGTAAAGAGGCATATCATGGCAGGCATTGCAGGCAGCTATGAGACAAGACATTGGTAAAGAGGCATATCATGGCAGGCATTGCAGGCAGCTATGAGACAAGACATTGGTAAAGAGGCATGTATCCTACCTATATTTCTCTATGCAAAGAGGCAGAAGTCAGACCACATGTCATTACGAACCCTGCTCTTACCTGCACTTACCTGCTGGTGTTGTTGCCTGTGGGGGGGGGAGAGAGGGGCTGGGAGAAAGACATGGGTTAGCAAACACTTGCATGGAGACAGCTGCCCAGGCACAGCAGTAAACAGTTTGGCCACAGGCGGCACAGCCCTCTCTGCCCTAGAGGGGGGCAGAGAGGAGAGAGGAGAAGGGAAGAGAGAAGTGGGGTGTTTGAAATTTTTCAAAGTCCCACTTTGTGGCTGCTGGGGGACAGGACCCCACGCCACGTGCTCAGAGAGAGAGAGAGAGTGGAGGGCTGAAGCTGGGCTTTTGTGGGAAAGAGGCTGGGTGGGGCTGGGTGCTGATAGGGTAACTATTTGGGTCCGTGTCCAGAGTTAGGCCACAACTGTTCCGTCCTAACTCAGGCACAACTCGGGACCAGGGTGTTAGAACTTTTCAGGAGAGGGCTGGTGTGGGTAAGGTAAAATGGCTCCTATGGGTCTCCTCACATTTGAGTCCACCCTTTTTGTTGACCCAAATTTTGTGCCTGAGTTGTGCTCGAGGGGGCGTGTCAGGGGGTCGCCAGTGTCTGGAACCGGAACAAATTTCGTAACCGCCCCCGTCACTCCCCCGACACGCCCCCGACACGCCCCCGACACGCCCACTTTTAGGCCAAACTTAGGACGGAATAGCTCTTATGCCGAACTTAGGACTGAATTGGTCAACTTTCCTTAACCCGTCCTATGTCAGTCACAATTGCAGCACAAATTCGGCCTCTGCGGCACAATTCAGGCACAACTCGAGCCTAAGGCGCTTAGGCTGCAGTTGTGCCTGAATTGTGCCGCTGAGGCCTTAGGCTGGACTGGGCTGTCAGAGCCGCATCAGGGCCATAGCTGCTTTCTCTCAACTTTTACTTCTGCCTGCTGTCTCCCATAACTAGGGTCACTGCTGTTGCTTGTGTGGACTGCTGATCAGTCTTGACTCAGTGTCCCCTGAAGTGCATACGTTTGGGGCATCATAAGAAAGGATTGTGGCAGTGATGTAGACTTGAGTCTATCGACTCGGACCCGAGTCAGAGACTCAAGTTGCATCAATGACTTGACTTGGACTTAACTCGACGATTGTAAAGGACTCAAAAGATTTGACTCAAGACTTGGAGCCTTTAACAACAGTCCATTTTTTTTCAGGGTTAAACCCATTTTCCCCATTAAATAGATCAGGACTCGCAACTCGCAACCAAAGACTTGGGACTTGGGAGCAAAGACTTGGACTCGACTTGAGACTTGGAGTCAGAGACTTGATCCACATCCTTGGATTGTGGACAAGACAGCAATGGGTGACCATATAGTTAAGGAGGCGGATCGGGGGAACTGGCTCATTCTACTGAGGGGGAACTAGCTCACCCCACAATTTATTTGAATAATATTGATTAAGGCTTATAACAGGCAGTTCTGCCCTGAAAACTAACAAAACAATGTGACTGTACGAAATATTTGCGTTTATTCTGATCGTGTTGATAATTACTCTTGCCAGCAAACATTGTATCACTAAATACTGCCACCTTTTAAGTATATGTAGCGTTTTTGTTCTGTTTTGAAAGTAAATTCTTAGGGCCCAATCCAATGTAACTTTAGGTCGGCAGAGCGCACACTCTATCAAACCTAGGTGTTGTGAAAGTGCCGTAATGCACTTTCGCACCACCTCGCGTGTAAGCGGCACAAATGCGGAGGCCGATACCACTTACTAGGCCATCCTCCACGACCTGTGCCACTGGATGCAGGTAAGTCCTGCGCTGGTTGGGCTTGGGGAGGGCAGGCTGGGATGTCAGGGGAGGTGGCAATTGGTTGGCCTGACCCAGGAGGGGGGTGGGGAAACTGTGACGTGCTCCGCCATATCCCTGTCCCCGGGCCGGCCTTACATGACCTCCCTTAATTGTGCATCAGCTAAAGAGCTGGTGCGCATCTGAGGAGGCCCATTGGAGCCTCCGGGGCTTACACCTGGGGAAGGGGACATCCATTTCCCCTGAGGTGATGATCCCCAGCCATGCTGGCGCAGGTTGCATCCTGCCTAGGATGCAGCAGCTGGCCATTTTGACAGGATCAGGCTGTTAATTCATTTGCAGCTGACTTATGGCAACCTCAATAAATTTGTACAGGCTTGTGGTATTCCTGTTCCACCTGTCGGTTTAACTCTTGCAAAAGCTGATCTATCCAAAACAAACAGTGTTGAACGAATATCAATCGCTCCTTTATATGTACTAGGTATTACATAGTATTATGAAAACAAAGGGTGAGAAATGTAAAACTTCAAAAACAAGTACTTCATCCATGAAATCAGGCTTCTATCTGAGGATATGATCTGACAGATTTGTCATTATGCTGTTTACTGCATGTGACATACAGAAAATACAGGTGATGGCCTTTCAACTTTGAATCATCGCTTTAGGCTGGCTTGCTGCAGTTCAAAGCCCCATAGTGCTTTGGCACAGGAAGTAATCATCCTGGAATGCAAGGTTTCTGTTCACTCTGTTTGATTTGGGGGAATCAAACATTTTATATTTGCAGCTTTAGTGACAGATTTAATTTCTAGTTTTCCTTCCTGCAAGAGTCAATACATCTTTCAGCTGACAAATAACCTTCTGTTTCAGATCTTGTCCTAAAATGAAAGGGATTTTCCACTATAGCTAGTCATTGGTCATTCACGTTTAATTGGCCCATTTCCACTAGATCTCTAAGTTAGCTGTTTCCTGTGGAAGAGCTAAGTCATTTGGCAGTCAAATGTCCTTTTTTTGTTCAACACATTGTTGTATTAAAATGTATTTGTGAACGTACAAAAGACTGATTCCAACATCGGATACACAAATATTGACCTAGACAGGTGTAGCCTCCTGTGGTTTCCACTGTTGCTTCTACTTTGAGTAGTTTAGGAATTCACAACGAAATAGGAGATGAAATACCTTGAGAAGCCAACAGGGGTTTTCTCCCCACATAAGACTAAGCATGAAAGCCTACTTCTAAGAAGCCCAGGAAAAGAAGAGAAGAGAGACAAATGGAGGCATTGTTCATAATTCAGAGAAAGCATCATTCTTTAAAAATTATGTTTTCAAACAAAGATCTCCAGAACTGGCTTTTGAAGAGATTCTTCTCTCTTGCCTATCTCTGCTGCCAAAACCCAGCAAAACACCACTTTGTAGTTCCATTCTGCTGTATTCAAAAGCAGTGGGGAAAAAAATGAATGCATGTCTGGCATACAAGCAGGGAAATAGAAATAGATTTAATTTTTAATCCAGTGCCAAAATCCATTTGACAATCACTTGGCCTTTGGCCATTCACAGTTGAGATTGACATGAATATTTGTCAAACTGGGTTAGCATTAAGGCTACTCTAAACTGCATATTAACTGGAATCTTTATTTTTGGAGAGCAGCAGAAAGAAAAAGACAAGGGAATGTTCCTGTTGGGTGGGGAATGGGTGAAATTCAAATTGTACAGCAGCAGACAGGAAGCTAGAAACTTGGAAGGCACCACAGCAAATATATGTATTTATTATGATATTAGGCTAAATTAAGATTTTATTTTCCATAAGCATTTTTCAGAGAGCCAAAATAAGGAAATGATTGTTCCCAACATTTTTTTTTTTTTTTGGGAATTGAGCTTGCTTTTTTGCATATCACATTGCTGCATATTTTCAGTACAATGAAGCAAACATTTTGTATGGCATTTAGTTGAGCTCTAATGTGCACTGGATAGTTTGCAAAGCTAGAATGTGGTTTGCAGATTAGAAAACCTATTCGATGAATTTTGGTTGCTTGAAACTACTATGAATGCCTCAAGTAGCCCCATAGCAATGTGACCTGATCTAAATAGTTAGCTTTCCTGCTTACGTTCAGTGGATTCCACAACCCCTTCTTTGTTGACTACAAAGACCCTACGCCAGTACAGGGCACTCTGCCTAGGCCTGCCAAACTCCAGGAATGGATGTGATCTAGGATACTGTAGACCAGTGGTTCTCAAACGTTTTAGCACCGGGACCCACTTTTTAAAATGGCACTCTATTGGGACCCACCTAGCTTTATGAGACTTTTTTTTAAAAAAAAAGTGATCTAGAAAGAAATAATTTATTTACAAGCATTTATTTATTTATTTGCAGAAAACTCAATCCATTTCTCATAATATGGCAGTCGTAATGAATAGCCTCAAGGCTTGAGGGGCTGAGTTATGTGACCCAGCTTTCACCTGCTCCCACTACCTGTCATTGACAGACTTGGCGAAAAAAAAAAAAGCACCAGAAAAAAGACGCTCAAACATTTATCGTCCTATATTTACACAAGCTTGCAAATTGCAGGAGCTCAGCTCTTTGCAGGGCAATTAGCAGCTATTTGATTTTTGAATAGCTTCAGGGCTTGAGGCAATTAGGGACCCACCAGAAATCAGTTCGCAACCCACCAAATGGGTCCCGACCCACAGTTTGAGAAACACTGCTGTAGACAGTGTGGCTCCCTGGAAACTCCCGTTTTGCTCGGACCAGTTGCAGCACCTTCCACAGAGGTTGTACAACATCCAAGTATCTCAGATCCCACAAATGCCTGAGGTTTTGTAGTACAGATCAAAACAAGGGAATCAGCATTAAGACTCTCTAAAAAGCATGTGATAGAGCCCTCCGTGAACTCTATCAGGTCAGAATGCAAAGGGGGAAACCACACATTTGAGTGTTACTCTGTGTAGAAAAATCCCCTGCATCACCTGGAAAGGATTCACTGGCCTAGAGAAGGCTGGACTAGGATCCTTTGGATAGGTCATTTTTATCTTAGAGAAGCATTCAAACATGGAAGTCTTGAGCTGCATCATTTGGTATTGTTCTGGAGCACATGCTCAGCAGCCTCATGTGGAGTATCTGAAGCTGGGCTGTACCACTTCAGACTGCAGCCGGAAAACTGAACATTTGAAGGTTTTCTTATGTTAACAAAACACACTCAAATTCAAAACTAACGTGTCAGTAAGAAGTCTAGAGATCAGCCACCTCATTGTGATACATTTTGTATATGCAGGGAAGTTTTAACGTGGCAGAGCCTTCAATCATGTGACCTCTCCCACCCTGCAAACTGTGTAGTCCAGCCACTTATTCATCAACTGGTGATGCTAACTTTGTGCATTGTCTCCTAGAATGGCTGTACCCCAAGCTTGTTCTGAAAATAAAGAGATCAACCTTCAGCCAAGGGAAGAGAGGGAAGCAAAAAGGATGAAGAGAAAGCATGCTGTGTTAGTACGGATGACTCTCAGTGGCAGAAAATGCCAGAAAATGCAACACTTTCAGGTTGAAGTTAGGCTTCAGCCAGGAAGAGTTGTCACGTGAGGAGTGATCTGAACACTGTTTCTATCACACGCCAAAGTCAAATTTGGATATATTTGGTTATACTTATCAGAGTCCCGAAATAAATTGAAACAGTCTTTCCCCCTTTTCACATTGTAATCCAGCACCCACCAGGATATATTTCACATAGGTAAAAAAAAGGTAGAGGTGACCCCTGACAATTCAGTCCAGTCGTGTCCCACTCTAGGGTGTGGTGCTCATCCCCATTTCAAAGCCGAAGAGCCAGCGTTGTCCGAAGACGCCTCCATGGTCATTTGGCCGGCATGACTCTCCTTGCCGCAGCGCATAGTATGCAGCTGGAACACGGAGCGCTGTTTACCTTCCCGCAAGCGGTACTTATTTATCTACTCGCATTAACATGCTTTGGACCTGCTAGGTTGGCAGGAGCTGGCCAAACAACGAGAGCTCACCCCGTCGCGGATTCGAATTGCCGACCTTTCGATCGACAGCTCATGGTTCAGCGGTTTAACCCACTGCGCCACCCGCTGGTACCAACTGCTTAACAGAAGTGTTTGTTTGTTTGTGAAAGAAGGATCCAAACATTAACAAACTAACAATCGTGATTTTCTGGAAAAAGCAATGGGGGAGGGGGGACACTGAGCAAATATATCCATTATAAGCTTTATGGCTTATCGTATCTGGTGATTACACCGCTGAAACACACATTCCGGTGGGGTTACGAGCTTTCTAGCTGTCACAACAGTTCTTTATTATCAGTTACTAACAGCACACGTGTGTCTACTCAGAAGTAAGCTAATGCGAATTACTCCCAGGTAAGTGGGCATAGGGTTGTAACCTAACTGATGATGAAACTCTCATTGAGAGTCTCACTGGTAGCTGTGAAACTACATGAAATACAAAACCAATTGCTTTTAGTTAATTAATGTAGTTCACCAGCAGTAGTTCATTAATGTTAACCTTGTAACTGTTGTTAAAAGTCTGGTCAATTGCTGTGAACTATAGGATCAAGCCATCCAACCAATAACTTTTGTTTTGTGAGTATCTTCTCTACTTGAGCAAATTCTCTTAGTGGTTTCTTGCAAACTTTTCAGTGACTGCAGATGACCAACGTTCAAACAATTAGAACTTGGCTGCATGAGAAGCCAAAAATTCACAACAGCACAATTCAAGAAGAAAGATGAAAATGATGGACAATATCAATATATCTAAAGCTTACAGTGCAATTCTATGCATGCTTGAACAGAAGTAATTCCCTCTGTGTTCAATGGGGCTTACTCCCAGGTAAGTGTGCAAAGGATTTTAGCCTTAATTTGTCAGATCACATTTGAAACTATAGCTAATTTATAAAACGAGGAGCTTCCAGCAATGAATTTTTTCCATTTTGGTGGTGATAGTGTTTTTTGTTTTTTGCATGAATCTATGACTAAACTCATACAAAATGTTTTGCCGTGTCAACATGTTTCCAACTGAGAAAAATAAAAACTCAGGCTTTGCCCCAAGGTCATTTTAATGCTGCAAATTGTTTATATATATATATATATATATATATATATATATATATATATATATATATATATATATATATATATATATATATATATATATATATATATACTTCTATCAAAAAAATAATAATAATCCTGGACAGCATTCAGATGTCAACAAAATACAAAGATTATTTTTGTTGTTGTAAGATACCAGAAAATTTACTTCGGACAGTGTTGCCTGGTAGCGACTTTACATGCCTGCAGCAGCAGATGGGGCTGGAACAACTGCCCCTTTCCACCAAGTATACAGTGTTTCTTTCAGGTACAGTAGAATTGCATTGCTCAGAAATGTTTGAAAAAAGTGTCAACAGAAAGATTCTAGCAGTCTGATGTGAGTTCTGTTACTCTTCTTGACAACCAGGGTGTGAAGCAAGTAGCAGCGTGCATACAGACAGCAGCTTGGCCTGACGTTCCACAGCAGGCTCCTCCATTCATTACTCATATTTCCCCTTCAAGCTTGCCTGCCAGCTGGCCAAATCTCAAGCTGGGAGTTAGATTCCCACTGTTTCTTTAAGTTCCCGGCCCTTAGACTAGTGGAGCCCTTGGCTTATTTCCTGTTCATGGTTCAGATCTGGAGAAGTTCAACTCCATGGTTTCTTGACATCCAATGACATCATCCCTTAGTGCAAGAATGGAAGGAGGCATTTCCAAATGCCATGTGAAATGTTCCTAGAGTGTGGGAAGAGTAATTCTACTGAAGGTGAATGATCATGGCTGGTTACAATTTCCCGAGGATGGGCTCAGTTTACGAAAGTTTGGGAAATCCTGGCTTAGAGGGTTATAAGAACAGGGTCAGAAACACTTAGAGCTGCAAAACCACAAGTTCAGAGCTCAATAATGTCTGCAGAGCTTTGAGTGTTTCCAAAACAAACACGTTTCCTGGATGATATTGTAAGAATAGAGGTTGTGAGGAGGGGAAGGTGATGCTGCAAGTTCCAATGCATAGATATTTTAACTCATTTAACATCCTGAAACAGCAAATATTTTCCTAGATGTTGTTGAAGCTTTTTGGTCGCCACACCATTCATTTTTCCTACTTCTGAATCAGGTGAGAATGGACTCTATAATTCAAAGTACCCCGTATTGTCCCGAGCATAAGACACACCTGATTATAAGACGCACCCTTAAAGTTTGGTGCTATTAAAAAAATTAATTAAATCACTGGCATTAAATTGCAACAGCCTGATTATAAGACGCACCCCTAGTTAAAAAACTTAAATTAGGAGAAAAAAGTGAGTCTTATACTCAGACCAATACGGTACTTGAAAACAAATCCGCTTTTCCAAAACTAACTGTTTTGATTTTGTACATTTCATGTCAGTCATATCATGGACAATATAATGACAGGTTTAGATCCGCAAAAGAAATGCTTTACTCCAGACTACACTTGAGATACACCATGCAGTGTTTTACTTAGGGCTGGACTGAAATAGCCCCAGGATTTTTGCCACTCCAGTCACAGGCAGACATTGGGAGAATCATCAGAGTGATGGGCTGCTGATGCTCCTGGGTATTCCTGCAACTAGCTATCACTATCCCCCCTCCCCTAGGAAGCATTGGAGGAGGGTCAGAAGACATTGCCCTCACTTCATAACATGGGCTTCATATTGGCATGGGATGTCATCTCCTGGAGAAATATATGGCACTCACCAGAGCCTGGGAATGTTCCTGTCAGGGCTGCGAAACCAGAGAAAAAGGTCACAAACTCTTTTGAAAAAACGTTCATCCCAGCCTTAGTTTTACTCCATGGACCCAGTAATGTGGCAACTGTTCCCGAAGTCCGATGCAGGAATGGGATGTGAAGTTGGGACTGTTCCTTCCTCCTGTACCTTACAAAACCATGCCACTGCAACTACGGCAGAGCAAGAAAGCGTGAGAGTGAAATGTTTGCACAAAAAAGGCAGTAGGAACTGTAGCATTGCTATGCTGGGGCCTGGCGGGGTGCTGTGCCCCCGGGTGCTGCCTGCAGTCTCCTCATGAGGATCAGCCACAGCAGCAGCTTTCCTTCCGCAGCTTCTTCCGCAGCCACAGTAGCTGTGGAGGCCATTCAGGCAGTTTTCAGGGCAGGAGAATGGCCCTCCCGCCATCCCTCGTTCCTGTAAGGGAGCAATGTCATGACGCAGGGGTGGGGTGATGATGTAAAATGCATCATTGCCCCACCCTCAGCCCCCTCCAGCAACGCCACTGAGTAGAAATGCTGACTAATGTGTTCCTTTCTTTTGCTGCCTCAAGAATGTTCTTCCTATTGCCCTTTCCATTCCTGCTCCTCCAACCCCGGTTGTCTCCTCAACCTCATTGAAGTCCAAGAAGGTACACTAACAGGTGGCAGTGGTTTCCACATCCCGGTCATAGGAGTTCAAGGAGGTGGGGTGGGCACTATAATACCAGCAGCAGACTTTTTTTTCTCAGTGACCCTGGATAAAAGAAACCTGGGGCAACTGGCTACTGATGTGATCTGGGTTAGAGTAACATTACTTTTTCTGTAGCTCTCAAGGACTACAGTGGAAGAGGGGTGGTGGCAATGATGGCACATTACATGTGACTGAGACACTAGCGTCGACAGGGGGAAGCGGGGGGGCGGGCCGCCGGGGGGCGTCGCGCGTATAGGGGTGACGCGCGATGCCCCTCACTTACATTTTTGCGGTGGAGGTGGGCCCGCCCGCCCTCCCCTGAGTCCGTTTGGCTCCAAAATGAGCCAAAAACGGAGCGGGGAGGGCGCTCCGCTCCTGCGCGTGACGTCATGCGCGGGGGCGGAGCCTCCCCCTTAAGGGTGACGCGCGCCCCCGCTCAGGGGTGTCGCGCGTCGTCGCGTCGCCCCTGGACTGAGATACAGGACTCTCAGCACAATTCTATGCAGGCCTACTTCTGGCATTCTATGCAGGCCTACATCCCAGGCATCAACGGTGTTTGGGTCATATTTAGGCTGCCCATATCCAAAAAGGGACAGGGTGCCTATACCATTAACCATTGGAATTTGAGCCGGTGCAGCTCATCATGGAAGGGTGCAACAAGCGACACCTGCCCAAATTCCCTCTTACAATGGTTAAAGATATAGGCACCCTGTCCCTTTTTGGATATGGGCAGCCTAAATATGACCCAAACACCGTTGATGCCTGGAATGTACTAAATGTCTTGATATCAGCTAGAAAGAACTGAATACATTTTTTTTTAATTAAACAGACCAGCAACTGGAAGTATGTTCTGGAAACCAAGACATTTTATAATGATTTGGGATCCTACTCCATTGGCAGGATCTCATACAGAGCTTATAAGCAATGCATTTTCAGACAGGTTGGCTCTACAAATGGCATGTGTTGTTTGGGGATTATATGCATTGTTTCCACTGGAATGTTATGCATCTAGAGCTGGAATATTTAGGGGATCATGGGCAGAAAATCAGTGTTCATATCTATGATCCTGCTGCATGAAATTTGGATACAATACCAGAAACTGTGCATTTGAGAAAGGATAAATATTGCAATGTCTAAGAAGGGAAGGTTTTTGTTTTTGTTTTGGAGCAAGCATGCCTGTATTTTAATAATCTAGACGAATGCCAAATTGTGTCTGCTTTGAGATTCGTTGAAGACACACTTCATGGTTTCAAACTGTTTATTCATATCTTCCATATGGATGGGGGGGGGAGGCACACACCCCTAGTCCCTACCCTTTTACAAATTATTTTTTAAAAACAGTGATTAGCTGTTGTAACAACAGAGTTTCCTTTTGATTTTTGTTTCTGTAGTTTACATATGTGTAACATCTGGATAATGTCATCTCCCACTGTCAGCCTGGGGAGGTTTTCTTTGCTCATATCCCCATATTATCTGTATATGTCGTTCTCCATGCCCTTGCCTTGTCCACTTGCCACGATCCGTCTCCAATCAATAAGGATATAATGTCAATTTCATACATCATATCTGCCTTGTATTCATTATTGGCTGATGTTAAGTAATATTGGTGTCTATATTTGTCCTGTGTTGAAACAGCCACTTAGAATGTAAAGAATTAATGGCCTCGCCTCAGTATGGGTACCATTTAGATTATTTTGTTAGGGAGTTGGAATTTATTTATTTTTTTAGTAGTGGGGTCATAGAAACCAAATTCTGACTACAGAATTCCAGATCTGGAATTACAGTTATACAGTACATGCATATTTCACAGAACATGCATTATGGCCCAGTTTGGTTTCAAGGAGCTTTTCCCCTCCCCTGAAAGTATTCTGTTTTCCAATTTTCTGGTCTGTGGTAGAATGAAGTGTTCTACTGCGGCAAATGTGTGTAGTAGTACTGAGACTTTCTTCACAGTTTTCTCACTTTAAGTGTTCAATTACATGTTATATGAGATATACAGAGGCAATTTTTTCCTATGCCAAATTGTCCCCCTCTCAGCTATAACCCGCCGGGTTGTTCCAATGCATCAATGTACTGTAGCATGGTTCAGATGAAGTGTACCATGTCCAAATGGCATCAAGCGATTACAGAAGGGCACACTCGTGGTGCACACATGTCCTGGTTCCTCCCATCACATCCTGGTTAGTTTTCTTAAGTATCGTCAGAATTCATCCTGTGTGTTGCTATGCCCCCTGTGTACATCACTGTCTACTACTGGCAGGGGCGTCACTAGGGGAGTGCGGGGGTGTGGACTGCACCGGGTGACACCCCAGCGAGGGGTGACACCAAAATGACTTTCTATTCTATTTGTTACTGTTGGTGCAAAAGTGCACCACTGGTAGAAAATGGTTTTTTCCCAATCTCTGCCACGACTCGTGTGGGAATCACATTTCCCAGGAGGCCTCCACGTCGTGTGGTCTGGTATAGGAGGAGGTCCATGGGGGACCTCGCCCCAGGTGTCATCAACCCCAGTGACACCCCTGCTGACAGGGGTGGAAAATACATCAGTCCAGTCTATCAATACACTCAAGTTAAAAGAGGAGAACATCCTACTTTTAAAAGTCTATAGCAACTTTTGCTTTGAAAAAAAATGGATAAAGGACTGACCTGGAAAAACTTGAGTTGGAGTATTGTGTTTGAGTATAAAGAAGGGGAAGCTACAGAACTTCCTATACTGCTTTTAATCTAACTATGTAAAGAGCCCCAAGTGTATTACACAATCACACAGGTAGCTTTGAACTTGGGTTAGAGAATCTGACTTCTGGCTCTATCTATCCTTTCTACAGGAAAACAGCCACTTTCAATATTTCTTTTTGGGTCTTTTTGCAATTTCAAGAATCAGAAATGACTAGTACATCTTTGGTGGCCATGAAAGCCTTTACTCTTTTTTGAAACTTCAGAGGCAAAGCTGATCCCAAATGGTAATCATGCAGTAGTCCCAAATGGGATGTATATGGGAGACCTACATCTAGAAGATCCCTTTATCCACGTTAACCTGCCAATCTTCATTTTACTCATCCAGTGGTGCATTGTACAGTATTTTTCCCACTGTTCTTTTCCCTTCTGCATCTTGACTAGATTCTGAACTGATATAACTTGTCTTTATAGTTCAATTTAAAGATGCACAACTACACAAAGGAACATGGGGAGGGGGACTGCCACAGTAATAGTTGGCAAAGCCTGTCAGGGAAAACAGACATGTCACCCTTTTAAAAGATAATCTTGTGAGAGTTGATAGGATTTTATAATATTCATTCACCTTGATTTGATGTGTTACTTTTTATCAGAAGATGCCACAAAGCAAAAAGATGAATGGAGGAGGGAAAAAAATCTAATCTTATTAAATGGGGGGGTGTTGTCATTTGTCGGGAGGCTGAACTGCAAATTCAGATAAGTATAGGATTTGAGGCAGTTCACAACAGGTTTGGGAAGAAATAGACAGGCTTCTAAGTACTGTGACTTTTAAGAAAATGTTCATTTCTCTGGCTGCCTAACAGCGCAATCCTGTGTAAACTTGCACCGGTATAACAGTAGATGCACCGGTGTAAGTGCACTTATGCCAGTGTAATTGCACTTACACAGGTGCATCTGCTGTTACACTGGTGCATCTACTGTTACACCGGTGTGAAGATACACAGGATTGTGCTGTAAAAAAAGTAGTTCAACAGCTGGAGAAAGAAGAGTTGGGGAGGGAGGTATAGGAACAAGAGGAATCTGCTTTATACTGAGTCAGACTATTGGTCCATCTAGCTAAGTATTGTGTATTGACTGGCAGTGGCGCTCCAGGGTTTCAGATGGACCTATCCCAACCTTACCTGGAGATGCCAAGGACCTTCTGTATGCAATGCATGTGCTCTATTCAGTGCCCAGGTTTTGGGGGGTTCTGAAGCAAAGCCCTGCGCTGGGCTCCCATGGCACCTCCACTCCCCCCAGATGGTGCACTGGGTGCTACCCCTGCCACTGTACTGAGGGTTTAGGGGTCATCCTGGTCAGGTGTACCTTCTGTTAGGCACGAGCCTTCAACCAGTGCCTTATCTGACCTTCCTCTGGCTCTACAACTGAGCACCAGCCCTTCTGAGTAACTGTAGGTTACCAAGTAACTGTACTAACTGAGTAACTGTTCTTACACTATCTGTAAGGGGAAAAAATACAGGTGGGCCCCCATATCCACGGATTCGCTATCCATGGTTTCTGTTATCCACGGATCGCGGGGACCCCCCAGGCTTTTACTTTTTTTCCAGGAGGCTTTGTTTCTTCCTTAAACAAACAGGAGAAGCAGCCTCTGGCTGCTTATTGCAGGCAAGTAGAACGGGACTTAGTCCTAGAGAAGCTCTGCAAGGTTAACAGAAACCTTGCAGAGTCTCTCTAGGACTTAGTCTCGTTCTACTTACCTGCAATGGAGGCTGCTTCTGTTTGTTTTAAGGAAGAAACAAAACTTGCTGAAAGAAAAATAAGAGCTGGGGGGGGGGCGTGAATGCCTGCCCGCAGGGGAGGCAGGGCAGGGGGCCCTCAGGAAACCATGGAGGGGGGGTTGCTCCTATTCACAGTTTCAAGTATCCACGGAAGGGCCTGGAACATATCCCCAGTGGATATGTAATACCTTCAAATGGATTCCTATGCTGATGTAGATGGTATGCTTTGCAAGTTCTTTGCTCTAAAATCTTATTTTCAGGACACCACATTTACTGTAGCTATGAAAAGCACAGGCCATCAGAGGACTGGGAACTAATGGAACACTACAAAAACAGTTGTCTGCCCACAAAGAACCTGGAAAACCAGCTAAAATTGATCCAAGGTACAACCATAGTTCTGCTGAAGGACCTTGAGCTGTTCTTTCAGAGTTTTAGCTCCAAAGATTTACAAACATCTTATCTAAAGTTAACCAAGTTAACCAAGAACACTAATTCCTCTTAGTTAAGAAACATTTTTGCCTGACAGATACATTTGACCAATAAGACTTATGGCCCAATCATAAGGGTCCTCATTGCCACCAGAACCAGTGTTCTGAATTCAGGGAGCACTTTATGGCTTGTTGCAAATAGCCTGAGGTGGCAAGGCCAGAACAACCCTGTGCACGGCGATGGACTGACAGTAAGTCGGGGGGCGGGAGACAGGACGGGTAGAGGGAGGGTAGAACGAGGCACTGATGGGGTTGGGGAGGGCGGATCAGATCCTGGAAGGGAATGGGTTCAGCAGCAGCACTGGCCACCAAATCCTAACCCCTTTCCTGGATCTAATCCCGTGGCCTGGGTCCACACAAACCTGAGCCAGCAATTTCGCTGGTGTGGGTTTGAGTAGACCCCTCTGTACCATGGAGGCTTACCCCCAGGTAAGGGAATGAATGTTACCTTAGCCAGAGTAGACCTCCGTGACTGCCCCCCCCTGCAGGATGCAGCACAAGTCATTTTGGTGCACCTGCATTGGTGGGGGACAAGGATAGAATTGGGTTATTGGTTCTTTCTTAGCTTATTGTTTTTCCTTTTAGATCCTTTTTTAGCTCCTTCCGCACTAGAATCAGGGCTGGCCTTAGGCAACATGGAGCCAAATTGGGGCGGGGCATGTGTGTGACGCAATGGCATTGTTACATCATCGTGTCACCATCAATCAGCTCTGAAGTGGCTCAATTTTGAGCCAATAGGAGCCAAGGGCAGGCAGGAGGGCCTAACGGAAGCTCGAAATTTCTTGAACTACCACATCTGTGCCACCTGGATTTCCAGGTAAGCATTTCTGGGAAGGAGGCCACCCAGCGGGAACCCCCCTTTTGACAGCCATGGGGGTGCGGCCCGTTTCAGCAAAATTAGCCCAATCGGGCTAAAACTGGCCCTGACTAGAATGGCTAGAAATTTACCAAATTATTCTCTCTTCCCCACTCTTCCACCAGTCAGTTGATGCCTGGTTCCCCATCCTGTGATATCATGGGGCAGATACATCTCCATCTCCTATGTAGTTACTTCTGGAACACCACTAGGACTATTTGCCACTTTCTGTCTTTCCTCCAATTAAACACATGGCAAAGCAGATGGATCTAAAGTCCTTGTAATTTCTGCCTGTGTAACTCTTGCACCATTGTAAAAGTAGATCCACTGGTGTAAGTGCACTAATGCCAGTGTGAACTTGCCAATCGCCGACATACACAGGATGGACACCAGCATAACCACCCTTGGATGTCGCGCATGCACAGTTCGGACACAGGACAGACACCTGCGCAACTTCGCAGGTGCAGGGGGCATTCCGGGGGCGTTGACACCCCTGGAATGCCCCCTGCACCGGCGGAGTTGCGCTGGCATCTGTCCTGTGTCCAAACTGCACATGTGCAGCGTCTGAGGGGGGTTACTCTGGTGTCTGTCGACGTACGGCAAGTTACACTGGCATAAGTGCACTTACACCGGTGGATCTAAAGTTACACTGGTGCAAGAGTTACACAGGATTGCGCTGTGAGTATGAGTTGGTACATTTGATCATTTCTGGGGCCTATTCATTACTGTATACCACTGCAATGAAACTCTGTAATTATCTCTGCACTTGCCATTGAAACTTGTTGTGGGATTGATTTTCTGAACATCTAATCAATTGTCATCCTATCCTTATGTCTTCTATGTCACGTCTTCTGCTCCCCCCCCACCCCGAAAGTTCTTCAATACCCTTCTATTTGACTCTCATTGCTGTCCGGGTGGCAGGACTTCAACTTACCAGTCACTTAACATTTGAGGGGGTGAGCAAAATCCCCAATACTCATAATCCCCCCCCCCTTATTTAAGGTGTTCAACAGCAGTCAAAGTGTGCTGAGTACGTTTGGCTATTTGCAATATAAGCAAGTTTGTTTCATTATGAACTTAAATCGATTGTGGCTGAATTTTGACCCCCTAAAAAGTTTCCTGAAGAATATGCTGTTTCATAATTTATGAGTGCATGATCATAAATTGTTCTGAGGTTTATTTGTTGTTGTTGTTTTAATTTTAAACAATATTCTAGTATGCAAGCAGACACAAAAGTCCAACTCCCTGGTTTTGGAACAGACCTGGCATTACGCTCTGAATTACTATAGCTTTTCAGAAACACAGTTCTCTGTCCTTATCATTGTCAGTTCTTCAATGAGGTTTTAGTCCAGCAACATTATCATGCATGCTTTCGTTGTTAGAATATGAATCCCTGTTGAAATTTCTCCAAAGAAATCATATGGTTTGGTTCTTCAGAGACCAAATTGCAAGCTCACTCCTTGATATCTGAAAGAGGATGTTCTGTGCCTTAGGCCATACCTTTTAGCTTACCTATTGTGTCTCTTAACATCTGTTTGAAAAACCTATACAGTTGCTGATGCTTAGAAGAGAGACATGTGTTTACTATTACTACAGCATTGATGATAACAACAACATTTTATCAACCATACTGATGATCAGTGGCTTAGTGCATTGTCAAGTTTATCAGAAACAAAATATGGAAAACACGTCTCAGATCTGTCCCTTAGCTCAACCTCCCTTGGACAGCTTTGGGGGTGGGGGCTGAGGTGCAGAAGAAGGCAACTCTGGTACGTGCCATATCGTATCCCCCTTCCTGGGCCTGATCCACCAACACAGATCAACAAGAACTTGCACCAGCTATGTAACAGGCACAGGTCTTAATTAACTCATTCCGGCTGCTGGGGCTTACCGTGGGGCAAGGGGACATATGTCCCCTTACTCTGAGGAGACCTCCAGCATGCTAATTTTTCCTCATGGGATGTAGCGCAGCCCATGATGGCACTACTGCAAAGCCGCATGGGAATTTAGTTAGGATTGGGCTGTTAGTCCCCTCTCTTCCGAAGTAGCTAGAAATTGAGGAAAGGGATAGAAAAAAAATCGCACTATGAAGCTAGTGAAACAGCAGTGATGTAGACTTGAGTCTATTGACTCGGACTCAAGTCGGACTCAAGTCGCATCAATGACTTGACTCAGACTTGACTCGGTGATTGTTAAAAGACTCAACTCGAGACTTGGAATCTTTTACGACAAGTCGAATTTAATTCAGGTTTAAACACGTTTTCCCCATTAAATAGATAGGAAGTTGCAACTCACAACCAAAGACTCAGGACTTGGGGGCAAAGACTTGGGACTTGACTCGAGACTTAGAGTCAGAGACTTGATCCACATCCCTGTGAAACAGTGTGTGTTTGTGGGGGGGGGAGAGCGAAACAATGGCATTGTGTTGCAGACCTGTTCCTAAGGGTGAGACAGGACTGGAACTGGGAGCAGCTTCTAAAAAACTTTCGACAGTGGGAGGATGAACGCAGTCAAGAATACCTTCCTCTATTGTGAGAGAAACACCATCCATCTCTTTAGAGTTTGTTTTGCCACTTCCCAATATAAAAGCTTTATGATCTGTTAAAATTATCTGGAACTTTGGGTTCAGCCCAAAAACAATACCGATGAATAGCTAATATGACCTTTCAAACATCAGAAAAACTAGAGAAAAAATCCAGAAGCCTCATTATCTCACAGTTGAACACACTAGGGAGAAAGCCAATAACTACTTATACTGTCGCATTGATAGTGATGGGTTTACACCAATGTAAGTGAATCACTCCCAGGGGCTATTTAATGGCTGAAGAGCAGAAACTTCTGTGTTTCTATCATTTCCTTGTTTTAATACAGAGTGGTCTAATTTTTCAAAATGTAACAGCAAAATAGCTGCAATTAATTATAACAATCTCACAAAATACTGATTATTTATACTTTAAAAGCTAGGCGCTACACCATGATTTGACTAAAAAAAACCAGCCCTCCCTGCAGACATGCGCTCTAAAAATGGGCAATATATTGCATCATGTGAAGTGGTTTTTCTTCCTCAAATGAAGTGTTGCAGCCCAGTAAAATTTGTTTCCATTTCCAGCTTCCTGATACCTTTGCAGCCCTTCATGGGAATGATTTTATTTGACTGTGTTTTATGGGATGCAACTACAGAGGGATGTGCCAGATTTCAAAGAACTGGGAAACCAAGAATATTGTGCTTCTCAAATTGAAAGTATGAAGAAAAACCAATGAAAGTTTTGCTGGAATGTACTGAATGCAATCCAAAACTGCACAAAGATAGCATTTCTTCGGGATTAAAGGCCATACAAAAGTATACAATGATAACAATTTAAGAACACATTTAATACTGTAACATTTCGTTCATTCCCATGAACTTTTTCAAGCAGAAGAAACAGAGCCAGCCGGCAAAAGATGTTAATGGAGTGAGCTCCACAACTGGCATATGAAGAACATTCTTACGTTCTTCATATGCTGGTTGTTGTGGAGCTCACTCCATTAACATCTTTTGCCGGCTGGCTCTGTTTCTTCTGCTTGAAAAAGCAGCTGACTCTGACTCAGCTGACTCTGACTCTTTCCCCACCTGACTCTGAGGCCCATCGAGATGCCCAGTTGTTGTTGTTCAGTCATTAAGTCGTGTCCGACCCTTCATGATCCCATGAACCATATCCCACCAGGCCTTCCTGTCCTCCACTATCTTCCTGAGTTCGCTCATTTTCATGTTCGTTGCATCGGTGATGCTGTCTAACCATCTCATCCTTTGCCTTCCCCTTCTCCTTTTGCCTTCAATCTTTCCCAGCATCAGAGTCTTCTCCAGAGACTCCTCTCTTCGCATTAGGTGGCCAAAATATTTGAGTTTCAGCCTTAGTACCTGTCCTTCCAGGGAACAGTCAGGCTTGATTTCATTTAGAATTGACTGATTTGATCTCCTAGCAGTCCAAGGGACTCTCAGGAGTCTTCTCCAGCACCACAGTTCAAAAGCATCTATTCTTCGGCGCTCAGCCTTCCTTATGGTCCAACTCTCGCAACCATACATTGCTACTGGGAACACCATCGCCCTGACTATACGAACTTTTGTTGGCATGGTGATATCTCTGCTTTTTATTAGGCTGTCTAAGTTTGTTATAGCTTTCCTTCCAAGGAGTAAGCGTCTTTTAATTTCATGGCTGCTGTCTCCGTCTGCAGTGATCTTGGAGCCCAGAAAAGTAAAATCTGTTACTGCTTCCATTTCTGCCCCTTCTATTTGCCAGGAATTGATGGGACCAGATGCCATGATCTTAGTTTTATTAATCTTAAGTTTCAAGCCAACTTTTGCACTCTCCTCTTTCACCCTCATCAAGAGGCTCTTTAGTTCTTCTTCACTTTCTGCCATTAGGGTGGTATCGTCTGCATATCTGAGGTTGTTGATATTTCTCCCGGCAATCTTGATTCCGGCTTGCGATTCATTCAGCCCTGCATTTCTCATAATGTACTCTGCATATAAGTTAAATAAGCAGGGTGACAATATACAGCCTTGCCGTACTCCCTTCCCAATTTTGAACCAATCGGTTGTTCCATGGCCGGTTCGAACTGTTGCTTCTTGACCCGCATACAGGTTTCTCAGGAGACAGGTAAGGTGGTCTGGTACCCCCATCTCTTTAAGAATTTGCCACAGTTTGTTGTGATCCACACAATCAAAGGCTTTTGCGTAGTCAATGAAGCAGAAGTAGGTGTTTTTGTGGAACTCTCGTGCTTTCTCCATGATCCAGCGCATGTTGGCAATTTGATCTCTAGTTCCTCTGCCTCTTCGAAACCCAGCTTGTACATCCGGTAGTTCTCGGTCCACGTACTGCTGAAGCCTAGCTTGTAGGATTTTGAGCATAACCTTGCTAGCATGTGAAATGAATGCAATTGTGCGGTAGTTTGAACACTCTTTGGCACTGCCCTTCTTTGGAATTGGAACGTAAACTGACCTTTTCCAATCCTTTGGCCACTGCTGAGTTTTCCAAATTTGTTGGCATATTGAGTGCAGCACTTTCACAGCATCATCATTTAGGATTTTAAGTAGCTCAGCTGGGATATTATCATCTCCGCTAGCTTTGTTGTTAGTAATGCTACCTAAGGCCCACTTGACTTCACTCTCTAGGATGTCCAGCTCTGGGTCAGTGACCACACCAGCGTGGTCATCAGGAACATTAAGATCTTTCTTGTATAGTTCTTCTGTGTATTCTTGCCATCTCTTCTTAATTTCTTCTGCTTCTGTTAGGTCCCTGCCTTTTTTGTCCTTTATCATGCCCATCTTTGCACAAAACGTTCCCTTGATATCTCCAGTTTTCTTGAAAAGATCTCTAGTCTTCCCCATTCTGTTGTTTTCCTCGATTTCCTTGCATTGTTCATTTAAGAAGGCCTTCTTATCTCTCCTTGCTATTCTCTGGAAATCTGCATTCAGTTGGTTATATCTTTCCCTTTCACCCTTGCTTTTCGCATTCCTTCTTTCCACAGCTATTTGTAAAGCCTCATCTGACAGCCACTTTGCTTTCTTGCATTTCTTTTTCTTTGGGATGGTTTTCGTTGCTGCCTCCTGTACAATGTTACGAACCTCCGTCCATAGTTCTTCAGGCACTCTGTCTACCAGGTCTAATGTCCTAAATCTATTCTTCACCTCCACTGTATACTCATAAGGGATATGGTTTAGGTCATATCTGAGTGGTCTAGTGGTGTTCCCTACATTCTTCAATTTAAGCCTGAATTTTGCAATAAGAAGCTCATGATCTGAGCCACAGTCAGCTCCAGGTCTTGTTTTTACTGACTGTATAGAGCTTCTCCATCTTTGGCTGCAAAGCACATAATCTATCTGGTTTCGGTATTGACCATCTGGTGATGTCCATGTGTAGAGTCGCCTCTTGTGTTGTTGGAAAAGAGTGTAATCACTTGGATTACTGTGATGTTGAATGGTTTGCCTTGGATTCGAACTGAAATCATTCTGTCGTTTTTGAGGTTGCACCCCAGTACTGTCTTTCCCACTCTTTTATTGACTATGAGGGCTATTCCATTTCTTCTAAGGGATTCTTGCCCACAGTAGTACATATGATGGTCACCTGAATTAAATTCGCCCATTCCCATCCATTTTAGTTCGCTGATTCCCAAGATGTCAATGTTGAATCTTATCATCTCAGTTTTGACCACATCCAGCTTGCCTTGATTCATAGACCTCACATTCCATGTTCCTAAGCAAAGAGATACCCAGTACCTGAGTTTAAATGCTCGCTGGAAGGGGGAGATCTGGCCCAGGGGTAGCGTGCCCCTCTCCCAACAACTGCTTGCCCACCGGCAGGGTATACATTATACTATTGGTAAAACATCTTGAATCTAGTTCTGTTTAATAAAAGAGAAACATTGGAAGAAGTGCCAGTTCTGCCCATTTTCGGTATATTTGAGGACACATTCTTCCAATATGTTTATTAAATATGTAAAGTTAATGCCTAGTAGCATCTCCAGTTGAAATCAGCCATGACCTCAGTTGGGTCACTGCTGTCACTCAACCTCAGCTTCCTCCTGATTTGCAATATGTGGATAATACTACCAACTTCCTTTAAAGCAGGGGTGGGGAACCTCCGGACCGCGGCCGGATCCGGACCGTGGGCCGATCCAGTCCGGCCCTCACTGGACCAGCCCGATCCAGCCCGCGACCGGAGGTTCCGCTGCTGCCCACCACTGCCGCCGCCTTCCCGCACCGCTTCCTTTTAAAATCGGCCTTCCTGGACCTGCGCAGAGCGCGATGCCGGCCAAGAGGGCAATCTTGGCCTCAGCTGCGCTCTGCGCAGGTCCAGGAAGACCAATTTTGAAAGGAGGAGGCGCTGAGGTGACGCGAGGTGACGCTGTAAATTTGCGGGGGTGTGTGTCAAATTTGTGGGGGGGGATTTCGGCCGCCCTCACGGCCGGCTCGCAGCCAATTTTCCCCATGGGAAAATGGCCCCCCACCCCAAATAGGTTCCCCACCCCTGCTTTAAAGCATTGTTGTAAGAATGACTGACAGCACAATTCTATGCATGTCTACTTAGAAGTAAGTGTCACTGTGTTCAAGAGAGCTTATTGTCAGGTAAGTGTGCATACAATTGCAGCCTGAGGCAATTAAGTACTCTGAGCTCTCAAAAAGTACTAAAATGATTTGCCCTCAATACGGTCTGCGCATGCGTGAAAATTCGAAAAATACCCGGATGAACACGCTGCATGGGCCTTCTTTCAGAAGGCCCTGGAGCGCCGACGGGGTCGGATGCTCCAAGGCCAGCTCCCGGGACGGCCTCGGAGCGTCCGAAGGGTGGCGCGCGTCACGGAGGTGACGCTCGCGGGGGTGCGTGCGTCACCCCGTGGCGCACGTCGCCCCCTGGCGGCCCGCACCCCCGCCACGCTCCAGCGACGCCTCTGAGGGTAGGACTGAGTGCCTGGGCAGAGACCTGGCGGTACTGGGGTCATGGTGTTCCCTCCCTTATGTAGGATCTTTTCCTGAAATAATCTCTGCTGAGGACTACTGACTGTTTGATCTGCATCTCCATCTTGTCTCCAACTTCTTCCTGCTTCTGCAACTGTCATGTTTGATGGGCCTGTTGTGAGTCTGGTATAAATGCAGAGCTGCAAATGGAAACCAACACTTAAAATTTCACTCTGGCTGGACTTGTAAACAGCACAGGAATTAATTCTAAGAGTGGGAGGCAAACAATCAATTTCATCAGTACTATGAATAGAACTCTCCATAGAGTTCTTAAGTAACATGGGGGGAAGAACGGGACTTAAAGAATGTCATTTGTGGCAAAAACAAAAGCCCACGGGAAAAATAAGTGGAAGTACATACCCGTATTGTCCCGAGTATAAGACGCACCTGATTATAAGACGAACCCTTAAAGTTTGGTGCTATTAAAATATTAATTAAATCACTGGCATTAAATTTATGCCAGTGATTTAACAAACAGTGCAATCCTGTGCATGTCTACTCAGAAGCAAGTCCCACTGTTTTCAATGAAGCTTACTCTCAGGAAAGTGTGCACAGGATTGCAGCCTAAACCATTCTTTGCCCAGGGAGGGGGGATGAAAGTGTATGTGATCTTCCTTTACAAAAGGATACAAAACCAAGCAGAACAGAGAACGAAAATTAACAACTGATTACAGCCTGGAAAGGGGAGGTGTGTGTGTGTGTGTGTGTGTGTGTGTGTGTGTGTGTGTGTGTGTGTGTGTGTGTGTGTGTGTGTGTGTGTGTGTGTGTGTGTGTGTGTGTGTGCGCTCCAAACAAAAAGGATAAAATTACCATAACAACTGATTACAGCCTGGAAAGGGTTACAGCCTGGAGAGGGGAGAGGTATGTGTGCTCTTATTTTAACAAAGAAAAAGGACATACCGTAAGCCCTGCAGGGCAGAGAAAGAGCCCACTGTATCTCTGCCATTATCTCCACTAAAAACAAACACATGCTCCGAAATCTCCTCTTAGCCTCGCTGCTTCTTCCAGCAATGTCCCATGCCGTTCAAAGGCCCTCACTGCACAGCTGAGCAGCAGCAGTGAGTATTTTGCAGCCCTTTCTTTGCTGAAACTGGAGGAGGGGCAACTACAAACCCAAATTGCAACAGCCTGATTATAAGACGCACCCCTAGTTTAAAAACTTAAATTAGGGGGGGAAAGTGAGTCTTATACTCAGGCCAATATGGTACTTAGAACGTGCTAAAATGACTCTATGGATACCACATGAGAAAGTGGCGAAAATGATACGGAGTCACTTCTAGAAGTCCTGCTTCAGGTGTTGGCCTCAAAATATCCCCATTGGCACGGCTGCATCAGCGCTGGAAATTTGGATAGGATTGGACCCTTAGACCTATCGATTTCAGTAGAAAAGTTCAAGTGGATCATGTCCAAAATGTACTGAAGTACATTGGAAAAGCAGTATAAAAAATGCAAAAGTAACTATTCACAGTATCTAACCCAACATCTCCATTCCCATTTGCTTCCCATATTCCGTACTAAGCAGCCTTGGTGTCTATGAGATCTTACTTAACCATTGTTTGTTGGAGAACATTTTCCTGATTAAAATTTTCTATTTTCATTACCAGTTTTTTTTTATGCACATATATATTAAAAACTTAATTAGCAGAGGCGGTGTGGAAGAGTCTTCCAAACAGCAATAGGCAAATAAATTAATAAGCCCAGAACTGCTGAAAACCCCCAGTGAAGATTGTATATAAATAAGCCAAATAAAACTAAACTTCTATACTTTTTACACACACACACACACACACACACACACACACACACACACACACACACACACACACACGAGTGAGTGTGTGTGTGTGAGAGAGAGAGCATCTATCCATCCATCTGTGCACCCACCAGGAGCAAGCTTCTGCCCATAGTGCCTCCCATCTGTTCTGCCTCCCACCTGTTCAGAGGTTGGCCTGGCCAGGTAGGTCCTCTGAGTGGGCCCTTAGCCATCACCTGACCACGCTGACCTTCCTGAAGCATGTTTGAAGTTTAATTTCATGACCTATGCTACAATTAGAAGGTTCATAGATGTACAACTTTGCCCCACCCGGTGAGAAACAGGAAGGAAGTCATTGAAACTTTTCATATCCTGTACCAGGAAGAGGAATAGGATATGATGGAGGAGGCCGCCACTGATCATGTCCCGGGCCCGGCCGACCAATCCCCCCCCCCCAGAATGCCCTTTTCCACCCTTCCGTTGCTCCTCCACTGCCCTGCAGCGACGTACCTCTCTGTCATGGTGTGCTGTTGTCTGCAGCACCAAAAAGAGCAGCGCAAGTCTCTCCGCCAGCACCACTTACTCTCCAGGTGCCGCAAACGTGCCTTATGGCACATTTGCAACACCCTAGACTGGCGGAGCAGCTGCTCCACTGGTCTCTACTTAGACAGGATTGAGCTGCAAGGCTCCTATATTTTTGAAAGTGTGGGGAGTGTCAGGCCTACTAGATTTTATTCTGACATCACAGCAACATGATGAATGGGAAGTAGGAGCAAGGAGTAAAGTCGTGGGACACGGAGGGACACAAAGCATGTCCAGAACCTCTTGTGTTTCCTTTTTACAAAGTGTTCCAGTTTTAATACCAGATTGATTTTATGGTTCTAGTGAATTCATTGTACCTCTGACTCAAAGGGAGACCGACCGATTCAACTGCTAACATTCTCTTCTTTATGTCTAGTAAGGCTAATTGGATGAAAGGTTTCTCTGAAGGAAACAGAGAACAGCCTGTGCCCAGCTTTTGAGGACAGAATTAATCATCATTGTTTTGGAGGGTGGGGTAGCTTGAATTCAGTTAAACAGTTCTTATGCCAGTTTACATGATCAGTTGAGGTATATAGCAAGTGATCAACTCACTGCCCTCAGCACTTAGTACTCCAGTCAGATAAGGAAGTTCCATCCACAATAGCCAATCTCCAGTTAATCCTCAGGCAAGGTGTGCACTCTCTCTGGCCAGATGTAACGCCCTGCCCTCCAGCTTAATGGAATTTAGATTCGATCGATCCTCCAAGGCACAGGGCTGTTGTTTATGTAATCAGGTAGATACAGAATCCCTGGCGCATGTGCTTTTACACTGCACTTGGTACAATGACCTCACTCAAAGAAAGTTCAGAACTCATCCTCAACTCTCTGCTGGTAAATTTGCAAGGGAAGTCTGATTCTGATATCGTCCTGATTTTACTTTCATCTACCAACAAATGGACCATCAACCAGTTAGCTAATTTTTTTCAACTAGCTATGGAACGTAGAGTGGCCAATATTTTGGAACCTAGGTAAAAGGATTGTCAACTGTTTATTCTGTTATGCCTCCCTTTTTTTCTTACGCTTTTGTATTTTGCTGGTTTATTGTGTTATGTATTATTACTATTACTTTCTGTTTTGTTATGTTATGCCAATAAAGGTTTATTGATTGATTGATTGATTGATTGATTGATTGATTGATTGATTGATTGATTGATTGAGCCAATCGACAGCAGCCATTTCACACAACAAGCAATTACATGAGCGAATTTAAATGAGGGTCAGAGTGGAAGAGGAAATGTGGGAAAGACGAGAGGAGTGGGCTAGAGCTGGAGAACCAGTTCTGAGCTGGAGAAGAACTGTGTGTCTGCTTCTCATTTATCACTCACACAGAGTCCCACCTGCATTCCAAGTGTTGAGAATTATGTATAGGTAATGCCAATGAGGCATGAGGCAAGTCTTCTTGAAAATATGAAAATGAAATGTGGAATATCCATCATAGTGAAGGGCATCATGCATGAGAGTTATAGCTATGTGGCTTTCTAGGAAGCAAGGATTGTAACTCATAGCTTACTTTAGTCACAGGGACTATTTCTAAGACTGATGGTTTTAGCCACTAACCACAGCGCGTAAAAAATTTACATTGTGCAACTGGTGGCTGAAAACTCTGCCATCACTCATCAGCCACTCAGACTGACAGGAGTGGAGCCATCATGGCTTCCGTCAGAACTATTTTATCCACCCAACGCCGACGGCTTTGACTCTCCTTTTGAAGAGGTGCCCTCTGTGCAGCCAGTTGCCAAGGAATGCTGTGGAAGGGTCAGCGCACAAGCAAGCACCCTGCTCAAAAGCCCATATTTCCAAAATATCACCGAAAACAAGGCATTTCAGATTATTTTCTTTCACATGGAGGATTCCTCAGAACCTGAAAATGAACTGCATCCTACTACAAGCTGGACATTTTGTTTTGGATTTCACCCTTACGTTCCATCTGGCTATTTCTAACAGCTACAAAGAGAGCCTTTTGAAGTGCTGATGAAATATCTCTTTATAATCTTATAAGGTATCTCTTAAGGCCAATGTTTGGGAAGTGTGTGGTCTCTAGGCAATTTGTCATGAGCAGAGGTTGTTAATCTTGGCCTGGAGCGCTACAGAGTACGAGAAATCTTTGGGGACCTCAAGATATTTTTTTAATGTTACAGCAATACTGTGTGAGCCACTTTTCCATGGGTTGATCCCATGGTGCTGTTGAACTACATGGATGAGGTCAGTAGTTCTTACCTTCCCTGGCCCTGGTTTGGCAATAATTTCATGGCAGGACCCATATTGGCCTCACCACATGATTGTGGGCTGTTAACGGTTACAAGCAGCACTGTGGGCTGAAATTGTTGAAAAGTTACCTCCACATTGCTGCTGTAAAGTTTAACGGGTGCCACAGTAAAGGGGAGGTTATGGCTGGCACACATCTTAGCCTATGCTTTGGTTTAGTGGTAGGATTTAGTGATAGGATCAAAGATGGGTTCCCAATGCTGGCACAAGGAGATAATCATCACCTCATTCTAAAGCTAGTGTGAACTGGCCACGTCACCATAAGTGGAGATGTCTATACTTTTCCCATAGTACTGCTATCCATGGAATGCTAGTCCACATGATTATATCTCCACTCATGGTGACATGGACAGTTCATACTAGCATTAGAATGAGGAGATGATGTATCTCCTTGTGCCAGCATTGGGAGCCCATCAAATGTCTCCTTTTTGTCCTTGATGTTATAGAACTGACAGAATATCTGTCTTAAATGATATGACAGGTGGGGAAGTATGGCCTGTTTTCTGCAAGGTCCTGTGTTGGGTGAAATACATTTTGCACCTCTGTGGCATCTCTGTCAACATGTGTTGGAACATCCAAACTTAGCCTATCAAGGATATAGATCAGATTATGCCAGCGGTTCTCAAACTGCGGGTCACGACCCACCATTGAGAACCACTGCTGTCCCCTTTCGCACGAAGTGAACTTTGAAGTGAATTTCAGGATTCCTTCCAATAAGAAATCTCTGTGGGAAGCCAAACATGTTTCTATAAAACAAACAATACTTTCTGCGCATCCCTTTTAGTGATGTTCAGCAACAATTTGCAGCCCAATCCAGCATACATAACCTACGCCAGCCCGGTGCCAACTGAGGCCATCACAAATGTGCCGTAAAGCACGTTTGCAATGACGGGAGAGTAAGTAGCACCAGCACGGAGGCCGGCACTGCTTACTGGGGCTTGTAACTTACCCGATGCCGGTTGCCACAGGTAGGTCCCACACCAATCGGTGGGAGGGCTGGCAGGGGCAGAGAGGGAGGGCGTCCATTGGCCGGCCCAGGCTGAGAGGGGGTGGGAATATTGCTGGCGATATCCTAATCCTCTTTCCAGGCTGCACCAGCATTACACCAGCTCTCTGGATGTACGCCAGCTCAGAAAAGCTGAGCTGCCTACACCTGCCTACACCTGGGGAAGGGGATGAATGTCGCCTTTTCCCAAGGTGCACCCTAGCAGCCCCAAAGCAGCCCGGAATGGGCTTCGGATACAGCGGCTGACCCTTTAGGCCGGCCGTGTATCCTTACACAGTATTGCACTGTTAGTGATTCACAAAAATCCCAAAGGAATTTTTCCCATAAGCAAAATTCTTTTTAACTTCTTTCAAAAAATCAAAATATCTTAGCTGAGCAGGACTGTACAGATTTGAATTTCACTTTAGGTAAAATAGAATCAGGATCCTAGTTTTCTAGCCAAAGAGATAAGAGAAAACTGAAAAAGGCCGACTGCATATGGCCCAGTTTAAATATGGCTATACTAAACACCTCAGAGGAAATATAAGAAGTCAGAAATGGAAAAGCT
Source organism: Plestiodon gilberti rubricaudatus (assembly GCA_026170595.1). Taxonomy (NCBI): domain Eukaryota; kingdom Metazoa; phylum Chordata; class Lepidosauria; order Squamata; family Scincidae; genus Plestiodon; species Plestiodon gilberti. The sequence goes on along the minus strand of JANXHW010000004.1, from coordinate 135,863,959 downwards.
GATTGAATGTCTTAAGCAGAGATGAACAAAGCAGGCAAAAGCCCAGCTACACAGTGTGAGGTTCTACTCTTTAAAAGTACTGATAAACTGGCCTCTTTAGCCTAGTGGTATAATATACAGCATACACCTTCTGTTTCGCTTATCGCATGCACAGGAGGTGGTGATTTGGTTATATTTATTTAAATGGATTTCTTGTTCCACACAGCAGAATTATTTAGTCACCAGCAGTCACTGTTTCGAGAAGGCAAGGCACAGTCAGGATTAGTAAAACAATCTATATGTCAAGCTAAAAAACTTTCTGTTCATTACCTCTATGAAATTATTCCTCCAAACTCTATGATTGAATGATAAGGTGAAATTTGCGGGAGCCAAAGGAAGTTGTTAACACACTAACTAAATGGTCCTTTGGCCCCAGAGGTTTGACTTGGGAGAAAAAGAGAAAGCAAAATAACCTCCAGTGCTTTACACAGAGAAAGGTTTGACAGTTGAAGCCTTTAAAGCTTTTTGTGAATGGGTGCAGGCAAGAGTAACAACTTGAGTAACAGGAAACATATTGTTTATGTCATTTTTAAAATGTTGGTAGGATTTTTTTTCCTATAATGTCATCTATTGTTTTACAGCTCATTCCTATCCCCCACATATGCCACCAGAATGAGCGTTCTGGCAACGTAAACAGCTTTATCGCTGTCATAAATGTGCCAGCACCAGCAAGCAAGGCCTAGGTGCTGCTGCAAGTGGGAAGCGGCCTGGTCTGCACGATGACGGGGAGCGGACGCCCACCACTGATAAGTTCTTGCAGGGTTTGGGAGGGAGGAAGGTGGTGGAACGGGGTGGGCAGAATGGGGAGGTGACAGGGGTGGGGAGGAGGGAGGATTGAGCCCAGAAATAATTAATTAAATTGACTTGCCTGTCCATTTTGCCCGTCGTCACCGCCATTGCCGCCGCCACCATTGCCCGTCGTCGCCGTGCCGCTGCCATTGCCTGTTGTGCCGCCATTGCCTGTCATCGCTGCTGTGCCTGTCATGCCACCATGCCCATTGCTGCCATACCCGTTGTGCCGCCGTGCCCATCATGCTACCGAGCCCTTGCAGCCTCCACTGCCGCCGCTGCCGATTTTAAACTGAATAAACTTACCTTTTTTTCCGGGCGCCGCCATCTTGGATCTCGTGAAATCTCACTAGATCCAATATGGCGGTGCCCAAATCATCTGAGGGCATGAGGGCAGTACTGTACTGCCTCATACCCTCATGAGATTTGGGAATGGTCCGGGTCCGATCTGGGACCTGAGCCCGGGTTCTGGGACAGTCCCAGAAATGGGTGGATGGTAAGCCTAAGTATAAGGCAACTTCTCATGCCCAGCTGTTACAGCAAACACACTTCTAAAGTGCTTGTTTCGGCATTTCCAGGTATAGCATTATGTTCTACAACATACAAAACTGTCTTTATGAGTACTGAGCCCATACGATGACACAAACAATGACCATACGATGACACAAACAATGAATGTAGGTACTCTCACCTTCGTGTCTCTGAAAATCTATCATCAGTACACAGCTGTAGATGCTTTATTTAATTTTAAGACAGAGAGCTTCAAAATATATTTTAAAATGTGATAATATATAGCTAAGAATGGTATATGCTCTAGCAGACAGTGGCTGACCTACATTTTTGGGGCCCTGAAGCTTGAACTGTTATGGGGCCCTCTTTGCAACCAGAAGTGAGGTCTGGGTAACCACTGTTTTCTACAATGTGGCTGTTCCACGACAGATCACCACATTTTTTTTTAACTACTACATCTCAGATTTTGATTAAAATTGCAGTACAGGATTATCTCGCATGTCAAAGTCACTGGTGTGAATAAACTATATCTTACAGTTTTTTAGTTATGGGGGGATGAAAATTAGGGAAATCATAGAATGATGTAATAAAACATAGAAAAGACCACAGTCAATATATATAACTTCTCATACAGTAGACTTAACATTTTTAAGCAACGTGGACTAAAGTCACTTCTGCTTCTGGGCCCCCTCTGGGATTAGGGGCCATGAAGCTACTATGAAACCTAGTAGTTTCATAGTAGATCTGCCCCTGCTAGTAGATACTTTACACCATTTATGTTCCCATCCTGAAGATTTCCTCTGCTAACAATTAAAGCTTGTGGAAATTCTCTTCTTTTTTTGCAAAACAATGTGTAGAAATATTAACTGATTTGTCTTATTTATTTCTCATTTGCAAGATAACGTATTTTATTTACATCATGTTTCCATCCATCTGGGATCTCATGTTGATATGCCTTTGAAGAAGCTAAGTAGCCCAAAGCACTACCTCTTTCAGTGTTTTGTTGAGTTTGAATTAAAATTCCCTGTAGAAAACCACAAAATTGCTCAAAATTGACTCATGGCATCCTAAGAACCCTAAAGCTTGTAAGGGATTTGTTGAGAACTAAAAACTGAATATCTCCTGAAGGAAAACTACATGTCAAATTTATATTGTAATGTGCAATTGTGTTTTTCTGTTCTAATTGGGTTTGAAACCAAATCTCCAACAAATGTTCCTGATGTATTAGTCTGCTATGATTAGTTCCAAATATAAATCATATCAATAAAATAACGAGGATCATATCAAAACAATGGTAATTATGGAAGTTTTAAAATCCATTATTATTGATATAATTTACTCACATGATACTAAGTTAGTATCCTGAATAAAGCATTTAGATCAGTGGGAACCGCACCTTAGACTACAATCCTGTATACACTTTCCTGGGATTGAGCCCCATTGAACATAATGGGACTTACTTTTCAGGAGACATACATAGGATTGTGCTGTTATGGATCCTGTCTAGTCATGGACCTAGGGCACTGGTTCCCAAACTGGGAGGTGCGGCTTCCAGGGGAGCCACGGAAACTAACCAGGGGAGCCGCGGAGCACCACAAAATCCTCTCAGAAAACAGTGCAATGCCAATTGGCGGACATCAGTATAATGTAATGGGAGCCACGGCTAATGGTTGCCAATGGTCAAGGGAGAGTCACAGGTCAAAAAAGTTTGGGAAACACTGACCTAGGGTAATGCCGAGAAGTAACCAGACTTATTGTCATTAAGCTGACTTTCTCCCCAGTTAACATCTGTTTCAGTTAACATCTCAGTCCTGAGGATTTCAGGGAAAGTCCTTGAATCCCTGAAGATGTTAGCCAGCAGTGCCTAACGAAATGTAAGATTTTTCTAACATCTCCTGTTTTTTTAAACTTTCCCCTGTTGCGGTGAGGGAATTTGGAAAACATCTTTACCTTTGGCTTAATAAACCTGAAAAAAAAATGTTTTATTCTGATTGTAGCCTTATTTCTAGCAAACTGTGGCAGCATCTCGCAAGATAGCACCTTGTGATCAAATCACTGGAGCCATGTTTTTTGCCTGTATATTGTATTTAAAACTTTGCCTAACTAGATGCTGTGGGGGATATGTGGAATCTAAATGCAATGGTATCATGTCACACATTTGCCACAGGACTGGGGGAGACATGTGAAGATGTGAATCACTGGCAGCCACACATCCTCCATAATGTTTGTTAGGCCTTACATTTAATTGTTACGACTTTGAAACTCAATGAGTTAAATTTTATCCCATTTTTGTGTGAATTTTGGTTCAGTTCTATGCCGATTGCAGATTATTTCTGCAGTAAGATCTCTAATGTTGATGCAACTGAGATTTCTTGAAACATTTTTAAAGGAAGTTATTAAAAGCATGTCTTCTCTGTGCCTTCATGTCTATTGTATGTCAGGAAACAGATGGTATTTGACTCCATTCCCTCCTAAAAAAAGAAGGAAATGGCAATAATTACTTCAAATTCCAATCAGTCTCTCGTTTGAATATAGTAATCGCATCTAATTCATACAGAATCCAGTCCTATCTGTATTTAGCTTGCGCAAATACAAAAATGTGATGCCATATGCTTTGATATTATATATAATGTGCGACCAAGATGGTAGAAACATTTCATTCAAAATAATAGGAATATACAATAAGAGCATTAAAAAATCAATACTAGAGATGGGCAAAGACCCCTCTGGTCATTTGGATTTGGTTCAGTTATTGCAAGCAACAAGAGAGAATACTGCGGGGAGGGGGGAAAGTCCATTTTCACAAGAGTCCTAGTGAATTATAGTGTTGGTCATACCTTATATTGTCTTAAAAGTTCATCTACGTTTTGTCCACTTCCTGGACAAAATCATACCTCAAAGATAGCTAATCTTTGAAATTTTGTATGTTTTATGAAAAGGAATTTCTAAGGCTCCAGGCAAGATCAGTGAAACTCTGTAGCCTTGAAGAATAACCTGCAGAAGAAATCTCAGCAACCTAATGTAGGTGAGCATTACAACCTGGGAGGTTGGGAGGGTGATAGGCCAGAGGAGATACAGCATTGGGGGTCGGGCTAGCCCCCAGTAGAAAGAGGACATAGATGGGCTATCCTTTCTTGTCCTTCCACTCAGTCCTCAGCCCCCTGGTTCTCTGACAGTCACCCCTTCAGCCTGTAGCTGCTGCTGCTAAATGTCAGGTCAGTAAATGAGACTAGCCTTATCTAGGACTTACTCCTGGAGGAGGTCTCTGACCTGGCATGTTTTACAGAGAACTTGTTGATTGAGGCGGAAGGGGTTGGCCTTTCCCAGCTTTGTCCCTCAGGTTTCTGGGTGCTGCAGCAGTCACAACTGCAGGAGTGGAGAGTTGCAGTTGTGAAAGTCTATTGTGATATGATCCTCCTGTCCAGCAGTCCACCAGGTCTGATTGTGTCCATATAACACTGAGTGGGCAAGACAGGATTGGGATCTGTTGGTGTACCACCCACCATGCTGTACAACAGTTTCCTTGCCTGAGCTGGCTGGGGTCAGCTCTGGTGTGGCCTTGAAGTGCCCTTGGTTATTGTTTCTGCCCAAGCTGGGGCCCCAGGGATAGGAGCAGCTCAGGATCTCATGGCTGCTATGGGCCTGTCTCAGGTTATTTCTGCCTATTGAGTCCCGTGACATGAATTGTCATGTCACGGGACTCATGTTGGACCTGGTATTTACTGCTGGGCAGATGGATGGTGATCTGGATGTGGAAGAGATGAATGTCACTCCTTTGTCATGGACAGATTGCTTCCAGGTAGGGTTTAGACTAAGTACCTCCACAGAGGTGGTGGTGGTGGTGGTGGTGGTGGGGAGAGTGTATAGTTCAACCTGGAGGCTAATGGCTCCAGAACATTTTCTGAGGGCTCTGGGGGATTTTTCTATTACCAGGGCTGGTGATTCCTCTAATGCCCTGGTTGCGTTCTGGGCAGGGCCACCAATCAGATTGCTTCTGAGTGACCCGCCTTGCTATAGAGCCAGTGTGGTGCACTGGTTCTCTGATGAGCTGCAGATAATGAAATGGCTTGGCAGATGTCTTGGGCAGTGGCGGTGGAAAACTTGCAATGTCCAATCGAGCATGGGTTAAAGCTCATATTAGTGCCTACTCTGTGGCAGTAGGTGATTTTCTCTGCATCTGTGAGGAGCCATCCACTGAGCTTTTCTGGAGCTTGCTCCACCTGGTTCCCTAGGAGTTTGAGGAGGACAGCTCAGTTGTTCACTGTGACCAGCTTGCTATGCACTTTACAGGTACAATCACCTGCATCCATCATGACTTGGACTCCACATTGATGGTATCTGTCAACATTCCCTATTTTGAAGTCTGAACAGCCTGAGGATGTGAACAGGATCCTTTGGAGTGTGAGGCTTCTACCTCCCTGCTTAACCTGTTCTGCCTTGCCCAGCTTGACTTATTCAATCTTCCGGGGGGGGGGGGGGCTGGCTGAGTGGGCAGGGAGGGTACTTAATTCATTTCTGAGGGAGAGGGTGTTGCTGGCAGCATTGAAGTGCATAACCTGCATTAACCTGCATAAAGACGGCCTCGGAAGGCCTCCTGCAGGCTTCTAAAAGCCGGCCCTTCTGGTTTTTAGGAGAAATGGGAGGTGCCGTTCGGAAGCTTCTGAGAGGTGGGAAAGTCGTGCGCATTCTCCGCACACCTCTGAAAGCCTCTCGGAGGCTTCCGAGGGGTACTTCTGGTTTCTCGCAAAGCTGGAGGTGCCTTTCAGAAGCCTCTGGGAGGCCCGCGCCTCAGAAGGCCTCCCGGAGGCTTCTGGGGGGCACTCCCGGTTTTTATGTAGTTGCCCCCCTGCGGGTTTCATTACCCGCAGATCGTGTGACCTGCAGGGGATCCTGGACAGGATAGAGAGAAGTTCTTTTCCCTCTCACACAACACTAGAACTAGGGGACATCCACTCAAATTGAGTTGAGGGAGTATTAAAACAGACAAAAGAAAATATTTCTTTACCCAGCATGTAATTCATCTGTGGAACTCCTTGCCACAGAATGTGGTGATGGCACCTGGCCTTGATGCCTTTAAAAGGGGATTGGACAGATTTATGGAGGAAAAGTCCATCACAGCTTACAAGCCATGATGGGGAAAAGCAACCTCTTGGTTGTAGGAATAGGTTTTCTCTGTGCCAGGTGCAAGGGAGTGGCAACTGGACACAGGTATCTTGTTGTCTTGTGTGCTTCCTGAGGCATCTGGTGGGGCCACTGTGTGATACAGGAAGCTGGACTAGATGGGCCTTTGGCCTGATCCAGCAGGGCTCTTCTTATGTTCTTATGAAGTTGGCTATCGTTTGCCCTCTCCTGAACAAACCTTCCCTCCTGGGCTAGCATTGGCTAATTACCGACCAAACCTTCTGTTTCTGGGCAAGGTGATAGGGTGGTAGCGTCTCTGCTCAAGTGGGTCCTAAATGAAGCGGATTATCTGGACCCCTTTCAATCCTGCGGCTGGACTGAACTAAATGGGAAACAATTAAAAATGAATTAAAATTAAAACAAAGCAACTATCCAAATTCAGGCATGAAGTGAAGCAAATTGTTTACCCGAGTCAATGAAATGAGTTGGGCTATCAAACAAAACAACCAAGTGATATCCAAAATGAATAAATTTTTTGTGCGCATCCCCAAATCTCAGTTGGGGTCTTGCTTGATTTCTATGCTGTATTGGTGCATTCAACCAGCAGCAGCTATGTAGGGGAAAACAAGCAAAAGGTGCTGGCCTTATTGCCCAATCTGAATCCATCTTCACACATCAAAGAATTGGCTATAAGAATTGTCTATACAGAGAACAGCAAGACTGATTTTGTGATGTGTTTAAATAAACAGTAGGCTGATGTCATGACGCAGCAAGCTCCTGTACCCCTAACAGCTGTGCAGATTGGAGATTTCGCAAGCATTTGTCTTGGGGAACTCGAAACAGGGAACATTCCTTCTCCAATTTCCTCAAACAAAATCATGGAGGAATGTGAACGTGTCTGCAAAATGACCTGCAAACTGACCACTTGCAAAGAATATTTTTCATCTCAACCATTGTTAGTTGGCCGATGTTTGCAAAGATTCCACCTCTTGTGGGCACATTTGAGCCTTTGCAAGAGATCAAACTGATGGTTCTCAAAGGCTCACACATTTGCAGATGTTCATTGGATGTGCACAAAAGCTCAAATTGATTTCAAGTCAACCACTGGGATGCTCGTGTATCCCTAGTGCAGATAAGGAAACTGTGGCACAGATGGTTTGTCATGCAGAGGTGATATAAAAGCTACACCTGCTGACATCTCTTCTACCCAACTATTAAAGGTCTAGGAAGTCTCCATCTCTTTGCATTTTTGCATGGAGGTTGATTAGACTGACTCTTGTAGTTTCGGGCTCATTATCTGGTCAATGTATTGGTATGTGTGGCTGATTTTACAGATGGGCAGCGCAATCCACCGTAGAGATCCGTCCGGCGACCCAGGGCCACCCGCCGGATTATATGCTCATTCCGGGCCATGCTGCTGTGGCCCAGAGGTCTACTCGGGGAAGGAGACATTCGTCCCCTTCCCCTGGTGTAAACCGGGGAAGACCCAATGGGCCTCCTCGGATTTCCACCAGCTAAATAGCTGGCAGAAGTAAGAGGAGGCCATGTAACGGCCAAGCTATCCCAGCAGGGCCGGGAATATGGTGGACGCCATCCCCGTCCCCTCCCAGGTTTGCTCGGCCAATGGCTCCCCTCCCTCACCACCTGGACCGCCCCCGCCAGCGGAGCCTTACCTTCCTCTGGCAGCCATGGGGTTATCCCGGCGGCAAAGTGAGGGTGGTCGGCCTTGCACCAGCCTCCCTTACTCCCAAGGTGTTGCAAACGTGCTTTACGGCATGTTCACGAACGCTCCGCCATTCTTACGTCCCACAGGATTGCGCTGTAAGAAAGAGTATCCTGAAGGGAGACCCCATTGAAGAGTCATTTCAAAAGCCCTGACGTGGCATGCCAATTTCTGACCCTTTGAGAATTCTGTTCCCTTTAATAACAACCTGACAGGAAAAGATTTGGCTTTTCTCACAGTGCTTCGGTGATAAGGGAATCTGTATTTGCTGAATTTATCCCTGCTATGCAGCTATTAAACAAGCCCCTTTCCAACGTCAGGTGTTGGCAATCCTATACGCGAAAATCACTGAAGTCTCCAGAGAACACCCTGAGGCAAACTACATAGGATTTTCCTGCTAGCTGCACACACAGAGGTTAAAGTCCATATTGTCTGCTGTGAATGCTGCACAGTTTGATAACAGAATGTAATCTAGGTGAGTGTAATGTTTTCCATATGAATATACTGTGCTTGTACAAAGGCAGGTCCAACTCAGATCCTTCTCATCTGCTTAGAGATAATCATAGATATAAGCCTTGGGATGTAACCTTGGTTAGGCCAGAAGCCAAGGGCTCATGTCGTATTTGGGAAGGCAAAGCCAAAACGGAGGTACTGAAGCAAACCAAATTGGGAAACAGGAAACAGCAGCCCAACACTAAGGTTAAGCACTAGTGTTAAGTAGAAATGGCATCTTCCCACATTCCTGCTTGGACATTCTAGGGGCTGCATGTATCACTTCATGCTGCAACATAAAATCATGACTTGCACATTTGTATGGGCCATCTCAGATATAATACTACAAAAAGAATGGCAATTTGGTCCCATATTACTTCAAATACAATGTGTTTCATCAGTCAGTTCACACCGTCAGCTACCAATCATCATGTATAGTAATCAAGTGCACAAGAAACAATCCTGCATGGTAATGTACTGTACATGCATGTATGAACCAGGCCCACGCAATCAAAAGGCTTGAATATCTCCATGGCGGCACAAGGCTCATCTGTTTTCTCCCACCGTTGTAATGCGACAGACCACACCAGCTCATGCGGGTGGCGTTTCAGCTGCTGAGTTTCACCATGTCAGGTGGTATTGCAAGGCCGCCAAAGAAGGTGGTGAGCCGCTGAAAAGAGGTGGATTGCACTGAAATCTGGAGATGGTCAATTCATCCAAGTGTTGTGCAGCCAGGCTCAAGCCATAGGAGATCCATGTGGAGGATCATCTATCGAAACCTGTGATGTGTTGAATTCTTCCTCTCTCTCCATGCATGTTCACCTAAAGTACTGCACAACAAAACGCAAAATGCAATTGGACAGGCCAACTAGCATGTAGGAAGTCTGCCTAGTCTCAGAAACGTCACTGGAGTCTCTTTTAGAGTTCCATTACCGCAAAGTGATTTGACAACATGAACGGTTTGTTTCTGGTGAAATTTAACCCTTGTTACTCCTTTCACAACTCTCAAGAATAGCCAATCCCTTCAGAGTCTTGAGGTTTTCTTTTTACAAAGGCATATTCTGCACAAATGCCTTGCAGTGCTTAATTCAATGGCTAATGTCTTTCCTTTCACTCTGATCAGGTAACTAGGTAGCTTGGCATTGAACTTCTTTTTCTGAGAAGCTAGTAAAGGTCAAACCAATTGATTAAAATACCAACTAGCAGAGTCCATATAATGTGGTTACAAGGTGGCCCCAGTCGTTTCCATGTGCACCTCATTAGATCTGATTGCACTGAAGTGAGCTGTAATTCTCTGTTAATCTAAACCAGCTAAGAGAATAGAGTGCCATTCCTCAAGCGCACTCACGTAAGTAATTTGGAGAATGTGTTGCAGCCGAGTGTATGCCCAACAAGGTGCTTCAGCCAATTTCGGATGAGTGTGCTTGTATAATACATGTGTTTCCAAACACTTATTTGTCTCATTCACACATTACATTTTCAAGGGTACCCCTGCGGTGTTAATCGGCAGTAAGTGCATGTACTGTATCAAAAGAAAACCCACAGCACAGACTCCTATTTTTATCCAAAAGGAAGCAAAAGGGCAGTGATGCTGCTCATCAATGAAATTTCATGACCACAATAATTAACACAAGTACAGTACAGTCCTGTTTAGAATTTATGTCTTCCAGTAAATTTAATTACTTCCCCCTGTGGCTCTAAGTTGAGGGTGACTTCAAAACAAGGACTCATTCTATTACATTTAATTGCTTCCATCATGGCTTGAATGGCAGTGGGGGTTGTCATTAAGGAATGGCAGCTTCCAGACAAAGATATATGGTAAGTAAATAATTTTTGCCCAACTGCATTCAATAAATAACTGGAAGACTCTGCATCACGTGTGTTTCACCAGTCCTGTGCACCTTGGTTTTATGGTTTGGGCTTTTTCTCCCCCTTACAACTCAACACCTAGTTCATTAAGATGGCTAAGAATAAATGAAGCTAATGCTACAATCCTGTGACCTGGCCAACAATATTAGCTGGCTAGAAAATGGAACTTCACAAGCCCAGTGGCATGGAAGTAGTTTTGCTGTAGCTATAGTTTTCCATTCATTACAAAATTAATGAACAGCCCTAAGATTCATCCCATGTCTCCATGGTACTAGAATCACAGAGGTGAAGCCTATCATGCATTCATTCGGGCATGATCTGAACAGTATGAACTCATCTTCCCCAGCCTCTCATTGCCTTGGCACGAGTTCTTCCATAAAGTGTACGTATATTGTTGACCTGTAAAAATGAACTCAGGTACAGTCATTCTATGGAAAAGTGTACTCATGTACAGACAGCTAATATGTGAACAGCCCTCATATTATTAGTAGTTGTCTTTATATTCCACCCTTCTATCTGAGAGTTATGGGCGGTATATGTTGTTTTTCACTAGCCCCTTTTATCTCGAACTGCTGTCCTACCGACCTTCTGGTCTGCAGTTCAGCAGCTTAAGCCATCGCGGCCCCTAGTGATGTGTTATACATGTGCATATGTGCAGCTCCTTCCCATTCAACGATTCCTCCTTTCTCAATTGGGTGACATCATAGTGGTCGGAAAGCAAAGATCCATGTAGCTGGTTATCCATGAATCATTCTTCTGGCCTTTCAAGCAGTGTAGGATGACATGCTGGAAATGTGGCTCCTGCACAACTGTGGTAATAGGGGCCCTTATTATTCAAAGGTGCTCTCAGGCAACCAACAAGGATTTGCCATAGAACAATCTTTCCCCTTCAGAACTGGCACACACAGAGTCCTGCTTAGCATTAAAGGATTTGCCATAGAACAATCTTTTCCCTTCAGAACTGGCACACACAGAGTCCTGCTTAGCATTAAAGACCATCTCAGAACAAATTCCATTGCCCTGAAGAGGGAGGTGTCTTATCCATTCAATTAACGCTTTGGCAAGTTGCAATATCACCTATATTAAAGGGAAAAAAACTGACTCCAGAAGTCACAACGAGAGAAGTTTAGACAGTCATTATTACTTTTTTGAATGCAATATTCATAAAAAATTCTATGTAAGTGATTTTCAATTACGTTCCAGCAGCAGCTCATGGGGAAACGAGACTTGATAACCTTTAGAAAAAAAAGTTACAGACTGGCTATAATTGCCATTACTTTTATCTGCAGGAGCTCATCTCTCCCACCCTCTCATCTCATGGCACAAGAGTTCCTTCATAAATTTCACATGCTGTGGCCTTTTAGATACAGATGCTGTACTTGTTAACTGTCCCCAAAGATATGAGTAGTAAAACAGCTAAATATATAAATAGACACTTAAGTACTCCCTGGGAAGAAAGTGATCCACAGAAAGAACTGCTGTTATATCCCTGTCATTAGCAATTGGTTCAGTCACTGAAGAGAAGCTTATGTTAAATGCTGACTGAGGCCACACTAATGAACCATCTCACTCATAAAGAATGGCTGAACCTCTTTTTTTCTTTTTGGATGTCCTCTCCCATAACTTCCCCCCCCCAAAAAGTGGAATTTTGTCACTATGCAGTAGCCCAGTGGTTCTCAAACTGGTGGGTCATGACCCACCAGGAAAACCGGAAGCGGCTGCTACCCCCTTAAGTGGGGTGGCGATGTGCGGTGATGTCGGTGACATCCCACCGCTGCCAGGGGGGAAAAGTGGTTTTTTTACTTACCAGGAGTCATGCTGGCCCTCCAGAGGGTGCGGCGCACTTCAGAGTGGCTCCCTGGAGTGATTGAGACCCACTTCCGTTTTTTGTCCGAAACTGGCAATGGGTCTCGATCACTTCAGGGAGCCAATCTGATGCGCGGTGAGCCCCCCTGCACTGCACCCTTTTTGTGAACTGCGACCCACGGTAAGTTAAAAAAAAAGACCTTTTTGTCCCAATGGCTGCATGAACCTGGGAGCACCACTGCCACCATCAGCCCGTCCCTACAAACACAACTTCCCCAACTCATGGGGAGAATTTCGAGAATGCTGCAGTAGCCAGTAAGCAAATGGCTCAATCTAAGACTTGCTGCACTGAAGGGTAATAAATGTTGCACTGGGACAGCCAAGAGGTTCCAGAGGTTAACACTGAAGCAAGTGTTTCATGTAGCTTTTCAAAACTATTTAAACTCTGTGCAGCAAAGAGGAATAGAGCTATTCATCCCCTGCAGCAGTTCCCCACTATTTTGTGAACTGTAGTTCTTCCTCCCCTTGCTCTATTTCAGTTCCAAGCAGGGATCTGTAGAGTTGAGACGAAATAAGGGAGTGCATTTTACCAGTCATTTTACCCTTGACCCCATGAAAGGCATTATCCATTCTTGTTAAGTCCTTTACAGGTTTTTTCAGATGTAGCTGCAGAAAGAGGGCATGGCCTCCCAATACTGGCCACTGAACAACCACCAAGGAGCAGGCCCTCAAAGCCTTTACCCTGCAGCCAGGTTGGAAGCAAGGGGTCGTGAGATCAGTGCCAAGTAGTAGCCTGTGCAGGCATATGGTAGTGATGTCAGCAGCCCATGTGGGACTGTTGGGGTATGCTTCAATCTAGCCCGCTTGAGACCACTCAATTTTCTCCATACATGGTTGCTGGGATCCTTCCACTATTGTCTGACCTTTCCAAGATAAATTTTTTGGTCTATATTCCCATGAACCAAGGTGGACATTGAAAAGACAAAGTTCACTATAGCTGCTGCTACAGAACACACACCAGCATAACTACGTAACTGCTGAACAAGATCCAGCGATAAAGCTCGCCCTGAGCCTGCTAGATCTTAATTCATCACATTTTGCTACAAGACTTTTCATTGTGGTGGAGAGAAAGCATTCAGCTGATATACGAAGATTTTGCCAAACTGAGAACCAAATTGCCCATTCCTTCTCATCTTTGTATATCTTTGAAAAATGCGACGTTTGTCCTTTAAAAGAAAAATAAATACGAAAAAGGAGAAAGAAAGAGAAAAAAAGGCCACCTCTCACTTAGCCCTCATCTGCCAAATTTCATCCCTGAGGAATTTTTACAGCTGAGCTGTAAATCCTTGAAATAAGGGATTTGCAATATAAACACTGACACAAGCTGAACTATAATGGCGGTTGTAGGCCTGGCTATACTATTATTCCTAAGAACACAGTGCATGTGGCCTTTACAAACTTCCATGAAATTCATTCATTCTTTTAATTCATACAAAACAGGACACTGACGTGGGACAGATTAGCTCTTGCTTGATCAGCGCTCTGAGCAGCATGAAAGATGGAGTGGCTGCTGAAATTTGAGCATGTGAGAGAGTTGACTTCAAGCCACTTCTCGTGTGTGTGTTTTCTTACTTTTTTTTTGCTAAAAAAATGACTCTGGAAGTTGCTCCTGTAATAAAAATCATAATGTGTTAGCTAACGTTAAGATCCTCTTCAGAGGCCCTCTTTGTGCTCCACTGCCAGAGGGTTAAGGGGTGGCAACAAGATACAGCCATTCCCCTCACTCTTCTCTCTCATCAGAGTTGTTCCTAGAGGGGGCAGCAGTACTGTAAGTTGTGCACAGGTCTACTCAGCATTACACGGTGGTCCTGCCCACTCGCAGTTGGAATCATTCCAAGCTGCGAAAGCAACATGCACTCTGCGCATTGCCTTCACTACTCGGAATGATTCTGACTGCGAGTGGACAGGGCCACCGTGTAATGCTGAGTAGACCTGTGCACAACTTACTGTACTGACCCCCCTCTAGGAACAACACTGATGAGAGAGAAGAGTGAGGGGAATGGCACCATCTACATAGCAGTGACACCCTGGTTCTAGAATGTTCTGGCCAGAGAGGCCCACCTGAGTCCTCCTCGCTCATCCTTTGGTGCCAAGTGAAACCCTTTGTGATTTTCCCAGGCCTTTGAATATTGAATGGTTTTAGCTTTCTACTTTTAACCATGTTGTGCTGTTTTATCTGCTGTTTTAGGTTTTATGTGGAGATACTTTTACTATAATATTTATTTTTAATTTTTCTTTATATGTTGCTAGCTGCTCTGGTAAAGATGTGAAAGGTGGGATATTCATTTAAATACAAAGTGTATAAATATTTGAATACAATAATCATTAAATAATAACACATTCCCTGTTTTCTGATGCATTTGTTTTCAAGACCGAGAATGTGTGGCTAAACCACTTTCACTACATTTTATAATTCATTTATTTCTTTAGAATATTTTTTATTCCGCTTTTCCAGCATTCAAAGCAACTTGCTACAACTGTTAAAACCATTAAAAAAATCCCAGTAAAATCATAACACAGAGAATAAACCCACATAAATAAAAGCTGTTGGTTCAAATTAAAAGCCAGCTTAAACAGATATATCTTTAAAAGGCCATGGAAGCACTGGGGGGGGGGGGGGAGAGAGCGACTTGGAACAGGGAATTCCAGATCCTGGGGGCTGCCACCAAGAAGACCCTCTCCTGTGTGCCTATTAATCACATCTCAGTGAATGACATGCAGCCCTGTTGCTATTTGATGTTCTAATTTCTTATTATTTCTGCTCCTCTCTACACTTCTTGCAACTTTAAATTCACTTTTATATTGGATCCACTGAAATCTCATTGTTCTACCCCAGAAAATCATGATGAAAGGCCCATAACAATAGTTGGTCTTAGGATTTTGTGTTGTTTTTCAAATTCATTCTCCTATTTAAAATACTGTACTACTTTGCTAATCATAGAGAGGACCGTACTGGAAGATCAAAATTTATATTCAGAGCTGCATTTTCATCCTGAGTACTGCTTTGAACTTTCTCTTTTCTTTTAGACAATCCCTTGAGAGGTAAGCAGAGAAACCTCCTGCTCCCCTGAACAATTCAAACACTTGACTTATATAATGTTTGGCCTTTCTGCTGAGACCACCAACTTTGACGGTGATTGTGGAGGTCCCCAACACTTGGTTAGAGCATTAGAAGGCTTAGATCATCAACATATTTCACAAGGCCAGCTAACACCTCTCAAACTAAACAATTACAGCCCGGATCAGCGTGGGCAGAATTAGAACTGGTGGCATACAGGTGGGATCACTTTTGTTTCCTATTATGAGTCCCTTGAGCTATTTCACATAACCATCTGTAACCTTTTAACCTACTTGGTGTAAATCTAATTCTTTTCCCTGTGTCGGTCTTTTCCTTTCCCCTGTTAGTTGCTGTTTTCCCCAAATCCTTTTTTTTTTTAACTAGTTGTGTTGGAAAAGGTGGATCACGACAACCAAAAACAGTATATCGCAGTCAACGGCCACCAGCACATTGTTTTCTCCACAGGGAATACTGGTTGTCTTCATAATTAGTTAATTCCCACACTGCCAGCCAATTCTGACTCTTCCAACAGGGCTCGAGGATGAGTGGAGCGCATGGAAATAAACCAAATGCATGATGAATGGCTGCAAAGCAGAGAGAGCAGCCGAAAACTCCTGCAGAGCCAAAACAATCCAGCCAAAGCCAAATAAACAACTGTCAACACACACTGCAGCAGCTGCAAAAAGAGAGTAGCAAAAACCCAACTGTGAACAAGTGTTAGCCAGCTCATGGCATTAATCTTGAAGCAACTGATGCTGAGAGAAGTCGTACTGGCTAATCTGCCTATCAGCTGCATCTTCCTTCAATGCAGCTTCCTTCCTTTCTTCATCTTGGGTTGCATCTCCCATCCTGTTGGTCAACTGCTAAGAATAATCCGAGAATTTGGGCTGATCACATGATCCCATAGCCTTGAGTATCGCACAGCAACATAACGATTGGTTTCCTTGGAGAGGTGTGCAATGGATCTTGCACACAGATTCAGAACCTTTATTGGCATAATTAAAACATACATAACATACAACATAGACATATAACAAGTAAGGGTGAAGAGTCCTAACCTAGCATACACTACCCATATGACTCGCACTGCGCCTCTTTACAATTAGCTTTAAGTAGGTTGCAACTTTTTCTGTTAATACAACATCTACACCCTGTAAAATAATCCGGATTTTTTCCTGATCCTCCCAACTCCACCTATTGGACAGGATCGGATATAAATATTTCTCACGTAGATCACTATACAGGGGGCAATAAAATAACATATGGTGCAGAGATTCCACACCTCCCACAGCACAAGAACAACATCTCTCCCTAGAGGGAATCCCTCTAAATCTCCCATAAAGTAACTCTGATGGCATGACATTACACCTTGCCAATAAGAAGGCCCTACAATCAGATGGGCATTTTAGGTGGTATAAATACTCTGCCCGTTGGCCATACTTAATAGGGATCTGATAATGAAGTGGTGAGCATGTCGTGTTGGCAGCATGCTGAAGTTCTTGCTGTTCAATATCCAGGAGCCTGCCCCTAATTGTTCTAAATGCTTGTTCGTGGGTCAGTGAACCTACTATATCTAAAGCAAGGCCTATAGATTGTATTTTATTTTCAAAATAAGTGGCCCCAAAAGGGGGCTCAGAGTCCAAGAGAAGTCGGGTAAGTAAACTATCCTGGTCTAGATCGTAGAAAACTCTTAACCAAAATTTAAAAAATCTCAGCCATGCCACAGTCTCCACCCGAGATTGACCAGCTTCTAAACAGAGAGTGGCATAGGCCACACAACCTGGCAACCCAAAGATTTTCCGGAGAAATGACGCCTGAATCCTCTCTAAAGAACGGTTCATAGCACACATCCATATAGGGACGCCATATAGGACCTGAGGAATGATTTTAGCATTGAAGACCTCAAGAGCTGCTGGCACATAAGAATTCCCTCTGGTGTAATGAAAACGTATAATAGCTTGGGCAGTAACCCTAGCAATACTTAAGGCAGCTTTACGATGAGGGATCCATGAATGTTTATAGTGAAAATAGATCCCTAGGTATTTAAACTGTTTTACCTGCTCTATTTTGTTGCCACTAAAGATCCAATTAGATGGCTTCCATGATTTGCCGAAAACCACAATTTTAGATTTACAGTAATTCAATTGCAGGTTATTCTTACATAGATACTCTGTACATCTATTTATTAAACGTTTCAATCCCAGACGTGTGCACGATAAAATGACTGCATCGTCTGCATAAAGAAGAAGAGGTATACGTAATAACCCAAGTTTGGGACTATGACCCTCTATTTCCTCTAAATAGGAAGCCAGATCATTAATGAAGAGGTTAAACAGAGAGGGGGCCAAGATACAACCCTGTTTGACTCCTCTGTTAGTTGAAAACTGTTCAGATAGTTCCCCTCTCAAGGAGACTTTAACTTGACAGCTGGTATCAGAATATAAATTTCTAATAAGATAAAGGAGTCTTTTTTCAAGCCCAAGATGTAAAAGTTTATCCCACAAAAGGGATCTGTCAACAGAATCAAAAGCTCCCTTAAGATCAAGAAAAGCCACAAAAAGTTTAGAATTGGCCCTCACTAGCTGTTTGTTAATGAGATGAGACAATATCAGGCAGTGATCTAAAGTGGATTTACCCTGCCTGAACCCAGCTTGTTCCAGCCCCAAAATTCCATTCTCTCTAATCCAGGCAGTCAGTTTATTCAACAGATGCCTTGCATACATCTTACCAATAACTGACAAAAGGCTTATAGGCCTATAGTTGTTTGGAGATCTATGGTTTCCCTTTTTATAAATTGGAATAACTATAGCCCTGGTCCACATCTTAGGCATCACGCCAGTTCTATCTACCAGGGTAAAGAGGTGTGCAAGCAATGAGGCCCACCACACCGGGTCCGCTTTCAATAGATCAGGGGGTATAGCATCGGGACCGGGCGCCTTCCCTGGTTTCAATTGGTCGATAAGTTCCCTTATCTCCTCAATCGAGACCGGTGGCCATTCCGGGAGATCATAGGATGTAAGATCACCTAAGGATGTAGAGACTCTGCCCCTTTCATAGAAAGTAGACAAGAAGTATTGTACCCAAATCTGGGATGGGACGGCAGAAGGGTCATGAGCTTCTTTACGTAGGGAGCCTGCCACAATATCCCAGAATTTTTTGGTGTTTCTAAGAGAAATAGATTGAAATAACAAATTCCATTGATCTTGAATAAATTTCTGTCTTTTTTCTTTTATAGAATCTTTTAGTTGTTGTTTTAAAATAAAATATTGAGCTGGGATCACAGCCAAATTAGACTCCCTATACTGCCTATAAATCCTCCTAATACCTTCTTTCATGATACTACAGTCCCTATCAAACCATGTTCTCTTATCTGGATCGACCCCACCTTTTAGTGAGCTAGGCTTTTGTCCTAGCTCGGTGAGAATATACTCCATGAGCCCATCATACATTTTGATTTGTTCAAACGGTTCAGCGGTAGAGGCCACAAATGACCTAGATTCCACTGAGAGTTTCCTCCTCGCTAATTGCTGGAACTTTTGTATCGACACATTATCCCTCGATATTTTTGGCATCAATTCAAGACCCGTTCCAATAACCGCTGGGTGGGTTCTTACAGGGCGTTCAAGATCAAGATGGCATATTAGCGGAAGATGATCACTAATAGTAGACTCCCCCACATAAAACTCATCCACACAAGATTTTAATGACAAGGGAACCAAGACATAGTCGATTACACTGGATCCTTGCCGAGATACAAACGTGAATTCTCCAGCATCCTTGAATTCAAGTAGGCCATTTAACCAAATGCTATTGAAATAAACACTAAATCTAGCTAGTGAGAGACCTGCAGCATTAGATTGTTTGTCTTTAGAGTGCCTGCTAAAGGAACAAGAAGGAGGCAAGGATGCATCCCTTGCTACATCCAGGGCCTTATAAAAAATCGAGTCACTATTCCCTACTCTCGAATTTAGATCTCCAGATAAAATCAGATCCGCCCACGGGAACCGTCTCTCTAGATCCTTCATGACATTTCTCAAATAACTCCATTGCTGATCACGTTGGGACTTGTTCGAAGAAGTGGGGATATACACATTAATTAGAATCAAAACTTTACCTTTTAAGGTCACCTTAGTGGCCTGAACTTTACAGTAATTATTAGCCATCATCAAAAGTTCTGAATTCAGCTGCGAAGTAACCAATGTGGCTAAACCCACAAGAGCACGACCCTTGGTCTTGGCTTTTTGGGCGGGTAAGGAGTATGACTCAAACCCTTCCAAAAGAACTTGCTCTTGGGACCATGTTTCCTGTAATAAGATGATATCAAAACCCTTAAGAAAGGCAATGAATTCCCCATCCTTTAGCTTCCCTTTCCAACCAGCTACATTCCAGGAGAGGATTTTAACAGAGGTATTAGGTGGGACATTAACTTCCTCTAAAGGAGGAATATCGGGTCAATCCTCAATCAACTGCACATCTTCCACCCCAGGAGCCACATGCTGAATGCAACCATTCAGGGTGGACTGGATCCCCTTATTGGGATTATCTAGAACAATACCCCTAGGAGGCGAACAATGTATAAACGCTTGTGTTGCAACCCGATTCGAGTCTTGAGAATTATGTGGCAGGATCTGCGGAGGAGCCAAGTCCTCTGTTACTGTAGAGTCTAACAGTGTGATCATGTTATCAGCAGGATCAGGAACCTCTTGAGTGGAGTTTGCCCCCATAATGATGAGGAGTTCAGATCTAACTTTTTCCAAACTCTTAACCATTCTCTGTTGTTCCTTGCATGGTAGATCCTTAAAAGCATCAATGGTCTCCTGTTCTATTGAGTCTCCCTCTATATCCAATTGCATTACAATATCTTCAGCTCTCGGAGTTGGCTCTTGTTCAGGACAGTCTCTTCCTACGGTGACTCCACTGGCAGTAGTAGCCCGGGCCAGTTCAGGAGCCTCTGCTGGCTCCGACTGATGTTCAAATGAGGGTGCTGCCGGGGGCTCTAAGACGTTTACCCAGAGAAGATCCCCCACTGCACCTATTGGAGGTGCTGAACTCGGGGGAACCAATATGTCCTTGGCCATAGATAAAGCTTTGGCTGATTGATCAGTATTAGACTTAGGAACCATGCTAGTGTTAGCCTTGTTGGGTGCAGGTGTTGAATCCATCTCCTCTTCATGGGCTGGCATCCGCATAGTCCCTACTGCTTCCCCTACCGAGGACACAATCAGGTGATTCAAGGGGTTCAGATTATCCTGCAGGTTATCCTGCAATTTGGCCAAGTTTTCCTCAAGGCGCAGAATATTCCCTTCCAGCTTGGCTACAAAGGTAGTCGTCGTATCATCACAGCTGGGGCAATTGGCCAGGCCTCCTAAGGAGTTAAAGGCAGAAATCTTTGGCGATTTAAATGCAGGCTGAGCAGAGGCGGATGGACGAGTGCCAAGTTGCTCCGGCCTTGAAGCAAGATTGGAAGAGCTTGGAGGAGTTAATCTCTGCTTCACTGCTAACAACGGCACTGAGCCTGAGTCCACGAAAACTCTCCTTGCTGAGATACAGAAAGAACCCAGGAAACTTCTCATTTTAAGCAGCATCGAGGGAATGGTCGGGGTTGCAAATTCCATTAATAATCTGACCATATAAGGGGGGCCAGGTAGTCTTTCAGTAGTTTGTAGGTCTACCTGACCCTCTGCCACTCTTAAAAGCTGGCTCAAGGAGTGCCGTGCAGATCTTTTGTTACTCCAGCGACCCCTATTCAAGTTATTGTCCAGCACTTCAAGAGTTATCTGTTTTGGTGATAAACGCCGTGAGATGACTGGTTTAGGAGCTTCTTCATGCCCTCTCCCAGGGTCGGCAATTAATCCTCTATCCCCCATAGGTGCCAGACTCTGGGGATTTGTAGCATTAGCAAGACACTTATTAAACAACTCATGAAGGGAGTTGATTTTAGCTGTTGTGTGTTTAAGTTCTTGAAAAATGGCTGAGAGTGTTTTCCCAGTTAAAACACATTGCTCCCCCATTAAAATCATTAGGGAATTATCAGAATGTATCAAACCTTCTGACTGTTTTGTCTGTCCTCCGCCATCCAAACCATCCATATCATATGGGGGTGAAAGTTTTCTAAGTTTCTTGGTTCTTCCCGAAGATTCCCTCGTTCTTTCAGGCGGAGAGCCCTCTGGAGCAACATAATTATTTCCTTTAGCTGGAGTTTCATGAAGAGAAATAGCAGGCAACTCCTGCAGCATATCGCTTCCTCCCACACCTGGGAGAGATTCTGAGTCCAAAGCAGAAAACTTATTTGGAGATGCTAATTTAATCATCTCACCCACAGACTTGGTCCAAGCTGATAGATCTTCCAAACATAACTGTTTGGCTGCTTTGGTCTGATGAGAAGTCTGACCCGAAGGGGCCCTCTGCCGCTTTTTCTTCTTTCCCATCTCTCGCAGCCCAGGCAAAACAATCCGTCAGAATCCTCAATTAACAACGCTCAAAAATCTAATAAAAACAGCAGGTCCCTAGCAGGAATCCTTGTCAATAAGGAATAAAAATTAATTGAGTACCAACGAACCTTTGAGGCCAGCTAGGATAAGATCGTTCAGGAGAGCTCTATCAGCAGAAGTCGGATCTTGCACACCAAAAGTTGGATCTTTTTCAGAAGGGCACTCCACAAGTGGAGCAAAGACCACCCTTGGAACTACTGCAGCTCTTACTGTATGAGAGCTGGTCCACTAAGCAGGAATGATTTGAAAATCTTCACATTTGGAAGATTCATATGGGAGATGATCTATGCTCACGTACAATGTGCCTACTTTTGATTTACATGGAAAATTGACATACATCTCTTAACGCTGTGTCATGTAAATAGCCTTTTCAGCTTGGAGCACTGAGCCTCTCCTTTCATCCTGCATTAGGACAGACTTATTCAACTTTACTCTTGATTCAACTCTCTCTGTTCACTGCAGCCACAAATCTGACCTGCTTAGGGTGCATAGGAGGCCTTTGCACCTAAAGGGAGCTGCATTTAAAATGTCCAAAAATATGTGTTTTTTTTCATAATTTCAAAGATCCATCATGCAGCTTTGTTTGTCTTTATCATTGGTGGTGACGGGTGGTGGTGGTTAGGGGTTAATCACATGCGTTATGCAACTACAACCACGTTAAGGGACCCACTGTAGCATTTACGTAATGTATTTTACACTATATGTTGACACAGATGCTGTGCCAGGATATTAGAGTAACTATTAATCTCCTCATCCAATTAACTCACCCCAGAATAGTCAATCTCTAGCAAATGGGTCTCTGTGCAGCCCTTATACACTGTATCTCAAGAAATGGCATTAACAGAGGATTGTTTTTAGATTTTCTACCAATGAATGAGAGGAGATAGCCAAGACATGTTGATTCAGTTCTTCCTATTAGCAATGGAGCAGTTAAGAGAGAGAAAT
Organism: Plestiodon gilberti rubricaudatus; assembly: GCA_026170595.1. Lineage (NCBI taxonomy): Eukaryota > Metazoa > Chordata > Lepidosauria > Squamata > Scincidae > Plestiodon > Plestiodon gilberti. Next base: position 135,841,056 of record JANXHW010000004.1, on the reverse strand, counting down.
TAACAGCCCAGTCCTATGCTGGCCTCCACCAGCGGTACTATACTCCGTGCTGTCTCAAATGTGCTGTAAAGTGCATTGTGACAGTGTGGAGTCCAGTCCCGCTGGTGTAGAGGTGAGCACCGGCAGGCCTCTGCCAGTAAAGCAGCAGCACCCGCCAGGGCAGGTGAGCTCCACACTGGGTGATGGGGAGAGGGCATGGAGGAGGGTGGATTAGGCCGGGAGGGGGCGGGTTTGGTGGAGGAAGCCTCCGCCGAAACCTATTCTCTGACCTGGGCTTGAAAGCCCAACACGGGACTGCTCGGAACTGCGCTGGCAATTTCGCTGGCGTGCCTCTGAATAGCCCCATAGGGCCTGCTGAGGCTCAACATGGGGGATGGGGAAGATTGCCCCTTCCTTTGTGGAGACCTCCAGCCCTGCTCTGGCACCGCTGCATTCCACCACGGGGCCAGAGGCATAGGAACGGGGGGCGGTCCACCCCAGGTAGCAGGGCAGGGGGGCATCAAAAGGGCAACAACTCGGCGTTGTTCGCCACACACTGCTTTAAAAAAAATATTTTTCTTGGCCTCGGTGCCGGCTCTGCCCCTCCTCTCTGCCTGACTGCCGAGCTCTGGGAGGTGTTCCAGGTGGGGAACGCCTCCCCAGGCTTCGGCAGCCAGTCAGAGAGGAGAGGCAGAGGCGGCAGCCACGCACAGAAGAGGGTCTGCCTGGGCTCTTTCAGCGGCACCACAAAGAAAAACGAAGAGGAGCCTGGAAGAACACATCACCTCCTGCCCTCCCAAGCCTCGACAGCCATACCGGCAATGCTGCTGAGGCATCAAGGGAGCCGCCGCTGCCAGGAACCATCTGGAAGCCATCACCGCTGCGTGAGTGCTGCCCCCTTGGTGCCCCCTAAAACTTACCCAGTCCAAACGGGCGGCTCCTGGCGGCCGCGGCTCCCGTGATGCCCCTCTGACCTCCTTTTTCCGTTTTTTTCCTTCGGCCCCAGGAGGCTTCATAAAGGGCTCCGGCGAGCAGGGAAGGTGTTCCCCGCCCTCCTGCCCGTCTCCTGGGGCCGTTTCCTGGGGCCATTTTCAGCAACGTGACATCATCTCGGGGGGGGAGGGTGTTTGACTTCCGGGTGACGTCACACGGCGTGGGCATGTCTGGGAAGTGCTTTACATAAAATAAATGGGGAAAAATGATTCCTCGTCCCAGAGGTCTCACAATCTAAAAGAAAGATGCAAAAGAGAGCAGCAAGCAGCCCCTGGAAAAGATGCTATGCTGGAATCTAAAAGGACAGTTGCTTTCCCCCTGCTAAATATAAGAGAGCTACCACTTTAAAAGGTAGCCCAGTTCTTAGGCTAATTTGCAGGGCAATGAAACCATTGAAAATAACATGAGGTTGACATCTGTACCAAGGTTTGTGAACTGCTTGCATGAGTTTTTAAATTGTTTTTCATTGTATACTTTTGTATGGCCTTTAATCCCGAAAAGATGCTACATTCGTGCTATATTGTTGCTGGCCATAAAAGCTTTAAATTTTACTTGAAGCTGCTTTAGTGTTTGTGCTAAACGAACAATACATGCAGCATCTTTACTTAAGCTCTGAGAATTGGGTGTGTAAAGGGTGCTCTATGCGAGAGCACTCCTTACACACCCTTCAGTACTGTATAGGGCTGACCTTGATACGGGTTTGTCAATTTCACCTCTACAGTGAAGCTGCCTCTGGACTCTGCTGCAGACAGGGGGTGCTATTGGCAGTTGCATCCTCTCCCCACTGTTCTTTGTAGCCTTTGCTGTAACATGGAACAACAGCACTCTGGAAATTATGGGTCATGCTGCATCCCAGCATTCAACCTGAAATCAATTTGAGCTTTTGTGCACAAAAGGTCAAACTTTTATGAGCCCTGGCCATCAAATGTTTGAAAGAAAAGAACCTTTGCGAGTGGTCGATTTGCTCACAAAGGCTCAAACGTTTGTGGCACGTTCGTGCTCGCCTTGATTCTGCTGGCAAACATATTCAATAGTTCAATAGAGTTCAATACGTCAAGCTCCCTTGGTAGAATGTGTGCAACATCTCTAATTGTGGGCAAAGGCTGCAAAGTGCAGAGGAGGAGGTGTGAAATTGACCAACTTTCCCTAATCTCTGCAACAATCGGAAGTCACTCATTGCACAGGTAAATTGAGAGGAGGTTGCCAATTTTAGCCATATGGTGAAGGAGCATCTCCATATTGTTTGCATGCACACACGCACGTGCACACGCAACCCCCCCTCCTTTGCTTTCTGCAGGTTTTGCACAAAATGCTCATAGCTTACTGAGTTGTTTCACATATAGTTCACAGTTGAAGAGAAGTTAAACTAGTGGGGAGGATCAGTGAAGCATTCTATTTTAACACATTTTCAGCCTGAAGGACTAACATCACACGTGGCAACAGGTACAATATTAAGTACAGAAGCAGCAGCAATGGACACACGTGTATTGGAAACCTACCCAACTACCCAATCTTATCCCCCATCATTGGCGCCGATCCAGCTGTGCTGCCTCCACATCCAATGGGGGGGGCAAGGACGATAGCACAGTCAGCAGGATGTAAGTAAAAACATCTTACTTCCCCCCCCCCAATTGCCCATGGGTCTCTTCAGACCTATGGCCAGCCACTTTGCTGGAGTAAGTTTGAGGAGAGAAAAGGGGTGAGGCTGCCTGGGAAGAAGGAGATAGGATCCTGCAGCAAGTTGCTGCCACTGGGATCCACCCCCTCCCTCCCCACCCTGACCCCCTGCCCTTCCTGTCCCCGCCATGCCTCCACCACCAACTTACCAGTTCTGACGGAGGCTTTGGAAGCCGCTACTGTGCGTGTCACGCTGCTAACCATTTGCGGCTGCAACTCGGCTGCGGCCCAGCTTTCGTGCTGCTGGAAAGTGCCTTGCACTGTCAGAACATGAGTTCTAGCAGCACAGGGCAAGTATAGGATTGGGCCCTAATTGCATCACATGAAGGGGACCCTTAAGGAAGGTGCAACGATTCTTGGTTAAATCAAGCATGGTAATGAAACACAGGCGTGAGAAAGCATAAACGTAAGTGGCATTACCATGTGGAAATAACCATATCCATGTCATGCTACGTGAAGTGACTCTATGTCACGAAAAGTGTTCTCCAGATGGTGTGACCCAGATTTTACTGTATATAAAGTTCATGAAAATTACCCTCATCAGATTAGAAAAAGTGCCACTCCAATCATACAAACTGCCGTTGAGTATTACCGGTATCTGTGATCAATTGATTCATACATTACGATTTCTCCACTTGATAGCATGATAGCATCCTTTGGATGATTGGTACCACTTGCATGTGTGAAGAGGCCTTTTATTTTAGCATCTTGTTTCGCTGTTCCTTTGTCTAGTGGGTGTGGGTGTTTGTTTTGATAGCTTTTATTTTTCTTTGCAGCAGCAGGACAGCTATCTCTTTTAAGTGACACCTTAGTGGTGGAATTAGGAAACTGAAGGGACTGAAAAAAGAGCATTTTCTAAACACAGTCAAAATGTAAATCTGCTTGTTGCTTTTCAGAATATATTCCTGGGTCCCTGATGTAGCTACCTTCTGCTATTTTGTGTGTGCGTGTGTGTATATGAAGCAGATTCTTTCTAAAGAAACCCCCGCTGATCCAATATGATTGCGTTTTACACATAATTAACTGGGGTGGGTGAAAACCTATTTGGAAAATCCCTTCTCTCCTGGGTGGAACTTCAAGCAGACACAAACTATAGATTTTATTTTTGTTGGGGGGGGGGCAATACAAAGGGCATGACCTCCCACTCTGGGAAATAAACACCCCCCATTTTCTCTTCCTCAATTGTTTCAATTAGCTCATTAATATCGGTTTTCATGCTAAACAGAATATACTGTGGAACATCTGTTGAACTGGATTTCGGGGAATGACAATTGGCTACTAATAGCTGCAACAAAGAAAATTATGAGAAGATTGTTTCTGAAGCACAAATGTTTGCTGTTGCTGTTTTCCAGCAGTGAATATGATGTGGGGGGTGGGAGAGAAGGAAATAAACATTAAGATGTGAGACGCACTGAGGTTTCCCCGCTGTCTGCATCATATATTCCATGAATGGGAACATCATTTCGTTACTGGGTAGCTAAACAACTGCTTAAGTGATCGATAAAGGCCATTATCTTAAATCATAGCATGAATTCCCAATATCATACATAAAATCAATAAAACACACAAGAACACGATGGAAATTTCTCACTAAAAACAGAGCCTGCTGCTTTGGAAATAATATTTAGTAGGCTGGAATTTTTTTTTGTTTTACTAATTATGAGCTCAGTGGCAGTTTATTCTGCAGTAAATCTGCTGGTGTGAGATTAAACCTGTTATTGAACAGAGTTTTGAATCTACTGCAAAGCACTCATCACCGCTGGAGAGTGAACATTGCTGTTATCTCATTTAAAAGTTGGCCAGCAAAGCAGCCCATTTGTTTAAAATGCAATTAAGCTGGTGTCTTGAAGAGAAATTAGCAAGGAGTACTTCATTCTGAAGGCATAACAGGTCTGTTCACAGTCACATTCGCCCTGCAATTTGGGACTCCTTTGCAACCTGGGACCTTCTTCTAATCTATAAGGATGTGGATGTGCATTGCACAGAAGTGCAAAAAGAGCAATGTTGCTCAGTGAGATGGGTCAAGGTTTTCATCTTTGTGACTACTCAGAATTATTCCCAATAATAATCAGAGGTGTGTGCTATGGTTGCAGGTACGGCAAGGGGTCGGGTGGCTCCTCAGCAGAACAAATATTTGTTTGGGATCTGAATTCAAGTTCTGCCTCTGTTATAAAGTCAAATTCTTGGCCAGTTGCTCTCTCTCTCTCTCTCTCTCTCTCTCTCTCTCTCTCTCTCTCTCTCTCAACCTCTCTCAACCTCTCTTCCATCAGTGTAATGACCTCTCTTCATTAAGTTTTTTTGAATGTGCAGCCCCATTTACAATACCAAATGTGGATAAATATCCAGCTATATACTATTTGCTGCGAAGCAACAGTGGAAGATACAGTAGCTGTTGCTTCCAAGCTCTGACCGTAGTTTCCTTGGGGGATTTAGTTTGTCACCGTGATGCCAGACACTCGACTCAATGGCCCTTTGGTCTGATCCGAGACAGTTCTTCTTTTGTACTTCATAGCATTTTTAAAATCTGAAGTTCAGGGTACAGTCCTCAACACATTTACATGGGAGCAAGTCCCTGTCATGAACAGAGGTCAACAACTGTTTCCTTTTCTGGAGGGGGGGGGCGGTACTGTAAGTTCCGCACCATTCTAATCCCTGTTTACTCCCCGGTACGTGGTGGCCCCGCCCCCTCACCGTCGGAGCCATTCCATGCAGCGAAGGCAACGGGCAGGGAGTCTCTAAGTGGGCAAAGAGGCATCTTTTAAAGTGGTGTCCTCTGATACCCCTTTATGGTATCCAAAAGCATTGTCTGGGGGCCCCCCTGGTGCCCTGGGCCCCAGGCGCTGCTTCAGGGGGGGCAGAAGTTTGCCGCATAAAGGGGGGAAAGAAAATGTTACCTGCAGGTCCGCGTTGTAGCTGGGTCCTCCTGCCCGCCCTGGAGCCGTTTGGCTCCAAAATGGACAGCAAAATGGCAAGGGGGGATTGGAGCCGCATGGGCGCGCAAAAGTGACGTCACGTGGGGGCGGAAATACACCTCTGATGGTATCAGTGGTACCAGCAGGGGGAGAGCAACTGTCCATCTTCACCCCAGCATGGCGTCTTTTCCAGTGGCTGTTCTGGGGCCTCTGCTGCATCTTTTTTAGATTATGAGCACTTTTGATTGATTTTGCTTTGTAAACTGCTTTGTGAACTAGTTGAAAAACAGTATACAAATATTTTTACAGCCCAATTCTAAATTCCCTTGCGCTGATTTGTCCCTTTGCCCCGGGGAAAAACCTAGCCACCGCTATGGGTCTACTCAGACCTGTGTCAGTAATATGGCTGGTGCAAGTCTGAGTTGGTCTGTGTGTTGGCAATTCAGACCCGAAAAGGGGGATAGGATCCCACCCCCTTCTGGGCTCGATCCTTGAACACCTTGATATTCTTGGCCTTGAGCAAATTTCAGCAGCTCAGCTCCAGAAAATGTTGCTTGGAACAGCAAGAATCCTATGAAGATATCTCTCAGATTCCCAGGATCTTGGCTAGATCCCGAATTACAGATGATAACCAGCCCAGCATAGGCTGTGATGATGAAGTAATAACCTACTAGAGCAGAGGTTCTCAACCTGTATGTGAGATGCTTTTTCACGTAACCCCGCGTACCCCCTAAGGGTGCACTTACCAGGCGAGAAGCTCTTTTTTCGGCCATGCGGCGCGAGCCGGAGGACCCGCTCGGCCGCGCCGCAACCCGAAATTGCCATGCGGTGCTTCCGATCGTGTCCTCTGGCTCACGCTGCAAGCCAGAGAACCTGATTGGCTCTCCCGAACACAATAGGACTTACTGCAGAGTAGACATGCATAGGATTGCTTTGCATTGTTTTACATCTCCCTCTTCACCACAAAAGTGACAAATGCAGCATGACAAATGGCATTGCAGGTGGCTTCTCACTTTTCAGTCCTAGAGATTGCTCTGAATAGTAGCAGTGGACTGATTCAAGTCACCGTAATTTAAGCATGATCGCATGCCAGGAGAGTCCTTTTGTTCACCTCACTGTGTTGTACTGGCCCAGTAGGCTTTTTATTACGCATGCAAAGGTGGGTCCTTTCTGAATTGACTCTAAGGGCACAATCCTAGGCATGTCTACTCAGAAGTAAGTCCTATTGTGTTCAGTGGGACTTACTCCCAGGAAAGTGAGGATAGGATTGCAGCCTCAGTATGTTAAAATTGTACATGTGTAGGTTCTGTCCATACAACTGAGCACCTGATGCTTTGCAAAATAGGTAAAGGTAAAGGTTCCCCTTGCCCAGAAGTCAGTCATTACCAACTCATGGGGTGGTGCTCATCTCCGTTTCAAAGCCAAAAAGCCAGCAATGTCCGAAGATGCTTCCATGGTCATGTGGCTGGCGTGACTCAACGCCAAGGTGCACGGAATGCTGTTACCATCCTGCCAAAGAGGTACCTATTAATCTACTTGCAATTTCTTGCTTTCGAACTGCTAGGTTGGCAGGAGCTGGGGCCGAAGACGGTAGTTCACACCGTCACGCAGCACTCGGGTCTCGAACTGCTGTTCTGCCTACCTTCCGGTCTGCAGTTCAACAGCGTCTCCGCTTTGCAAGATACCAGATCACATATGCAACTTGTACATACATAGGTTCTATTTGCAGAGGATCCATGAGTACATGAAAGAGGAGAGGAGCCAGCAGGTCCAATCTCCCTCCACTTTTCCAGTATCCCTGCATTTGTGTGTTGCATTCCTTCCCAGTTGTGTTTCTTCCACTTCCCAGTCTGAATACAGATGTTTGTTCCAGTTATACACCAGAGCTGCAATCTTTGAATGGTTTGTTCCATGCTTTGAGGTCAAGTTGCAACACACCTCATTTTGACCCTTGTTTAAAGCCAAAAGTGTAAAAAGCACCTGGGAGTCCTTAAATCAACTTACTCACTTTTACAAAAAAGAAAAGAAAAGTGGGGCTAAAGGTTAATTTAGAAGGCTAACTTGAAAAACCCTAGGTTTATTCTATGTTGAAGTGAGCTCCCATGAGGCTCTTTCAAAGATTTCAAAAGGGACAAGAAATAGTGGAGGGGTCTGTAGCATCTCTTTCCTAAGAAGGATCCAAAGAATCTATTTTCAACACAAAGAAACCTGTGGATTTAAACACTAAACTTTCATTCTGCTTAAAGCTAGAACTGAATTTGTAGTGGCAGCATGGAAGAAGTCCATAGAATTACACTCTTTTTAACCATTTTCCCCCCTCTGCCAAAGGCAGCTTCAACCCCAGCTGTATTTAGTTCAAAGACAAAAGAATCTGCAGCTGGTGCTCCAATGGAGAATGCTACTCTCGAACAACACCAGAGATTTTAGATCCCCAGGGCATGTATTCATTTATAGGAATAAATAACACAATAGCAGATTTTACACACAAAAAAAGAAAAAAAAACCCTAAATCTGTTGTTGTTACAGTTCTTCTGGGGATATTCAATCAGGGTGTCTGAAGACTGTTTCATATGTCAGAGAAGCAGAGGAAGCAGATGTATGATGAGAGACTTTTGGTTCTGCTTTCGCCTGGAATGGGACTCATTCACCTGTACTCACAGTGAGACCCAGAAATAATCAGCACAAATGAACCCAGGATGCTACCTTGTACTGAGTCAGACCACTTGTCCATTTTGATCCTTTGCATACGAGGTCTGCATATGAAGAACTGGTGGGCTTGCGGTGATTGCTGCTTCCTCTCAGCCACTGTCATCACTGAGGTTCAAAGGAACAAAGGAAGCTGGCTTCTGCTGCCCATTGGTCCATCAAGGTCAGTTTTGTCTACAATATACTATAGGTTCTCAACTGGTGGTACTCGTACTAACAGTGGTACTTCGGCCAACTGCTGGTCGTATCAGACCGTCGGAACCACCAGACCGTCAGAACCTCGCTCCGACGCGGCACTTTTGGCACCTTGTTTTCACTCCCATTTGGCTCCTGCCTTTGGCTGAGCCTCTCGGGAATGCTGAGAAGGACACTCCCACCCGCCCAAAGCCTCCTACCTGTGTTTTCTGGCCTCCCAAAACCTGAAAACCTGGGATGTAATCACCAGCAGGAGGTGCCGGAGATGGTACTTAGAGTATTGAGAACACCTGGTCTATACGGACTGGCAATGGCTCTCCAGGGTTTCAGACAAGGACCTTTCCAGCACTACCTAGAGATGGAACCTGGGACTTTCCCCATGCAAAGTCCTTCTCTCTCCACCACCGTAACACATCACTACATTAAACTTGCAGAGCAGTTGATAGGAGGCACTTCTAGGTTGTGTGTCAACCATCCCGAGTGTTACTTTTGATCCCAGAAACTGCGGCTTCTCACAATCAGTCCACCTCTTGGATAGAATGAATGCCATTTTGTCTATAATCATACAGTATAAAGATTTCTCACTTCCCAGGAAATATCAAGACGCTTTGGGAAGCCTTTCACACAGTCAACAGAAATGGGAGTTAAAAGTAAAGCAAAGTTAATTTCTTTTTAATTATCTTTTCTTTCTTTTTAATGATCTTTTGATCACAGATAAGAAGAACAAATTACAAGTGTTTCTTCATTATCGGCAGAGCTTGATGATGTCTGGTAAAACACATTGGTAATGTTTCCTATTTTCTTCAAGATGCGCTGACAAAATTGGCAGTACAGAAGTAGTGGGGGGAATATGGATTTTGAGCTTTGAAAAAAAAGTGGCTTAAGAAATCCCAAAGCTAATTACATCCGTGGCGTGCCATGTTGTTGTTGTTTTTCAAATTAGAAACAAGGTTAATGGACAGTTAATGGACAGTGGCCAGTAGCATTCATGACTTTTTTTCCAAAGAGTAGATAAATACACGTAGGAACGTTACTGGTAGCCATTAGTGAGGGTGGCTGGAAGTGCAACCTCCATGTTTACACACACCATGTGTCAACACACAATTGCCAAATTCTCGGAATTAACAAGAATGGAAAGATATCACCAGCTTACCTTGTTTGTTGTTTAAAAAATACACACAATTCCCAAGCAGTACCAACACCAGATTGTTGGGACTCTGAGCAAAGCCCTGTACTGGACCCGCCCATTACACCCCTGCCAGCCCCCTATTGTGCATTGGGTGCTATCACTGCCACTACTGAGGGTTCAGGGACTGGCCTAGCTAAGTGAGCCCTTTGATAGGTGTGTGGTGGGCACTCAGCTAGTGCCTACCTGGCCAACAGCTGACCCCACCTGTTTCCAAGTCATGCACTGTGTCACAAGAAAACAAGAGGTGCCACATCTCCATTAGAGACAAACTAATCTATTGTGAGATTGCACTTTCATAAGCAACAGCCTACCACCTCCAAGGTATGGAGGGCACTGGGACAAAGGTGGATACACTGCAGGATTACAAGTCAACAAGGCAGGAACAAAATATAACAAGAAAAATCAGGGCCTGGTGACTGGACTATTACATATAGACTGAGTAGAGTTCAATTACCAGCGTGTAATTCAACTGTGGAACTCCTTGCCACATGATGTGGTGATGGCACCTGACCTAGATGCCTAAGGGGTTTGGACAGATTCATGGAGGAAAAGACCATCACAGGTTACAAGCCATAAGCAACCTCCTGGTTTTAGAAGTAGGTTTTCTCTGTGCCAGGTGCAGGGGAGTGACAACAGGAAACAGGTTATCTTGTTGGCTGTGTGCTCCCTGAGGCATCTGGTGGGGCCACGATGTGATACAGGAAGCTGGACTAGATGGACCTTTGGCCTGATCCAGCAGGGCTCTTCTTATGTTCTTACCATTTTTGTAGCACTACTGGTCAATCACCATGTTGGGATATAAAAAAATCAAACACATTAATTAACTCCAGTTTATAGTACCTTCCACTACAATTTGCTTTTCAGTGCAGGGGACATGATCCAACCACACTTTTAAGTCCCATTGATTAAGCAGTTAAAATGAACAGATCTTAAAAGCATTCCACTTTGAGTTTTCAACTTCATGCCCAGAAATTCTAAGGTGAGAGATGTCACATCCAGGGAGATGAAAATGATATTCACTTATTCCCTATATGTTTTGTGTTTAATGTCCTGTAGTCCTATAGTCCTATAGACTATAGACAGGCTTACCAGATCGTCGCTGGGACGGGAGCGATCTACCCTTAAGGGGGCGGGGCGTGGGGGGCCAGAACGCATCGCGTTCTGGCCCCCCACGCCCTGCCCCCTTAAGGGTAGACCGCTCCCGTCCCGGTGACGATCTGGTAAGCCTGCAGAAACTGCCAATGGTCAATCAGGCTATGGCATATATTGACATCATTGAGTACACGGATAAATAAGAGGCTACAACACATTCAGATCTTTCTATCACCATTCAGGGACATAGTGTGTACTGCCCTCCACCCCAGATAAGAGACCTATAAATAAGGAGCTCAGGAAGCCACTTCTTCTGCTCTGGATTATGTCCAGAAGTTAAGAATAAAATTTAATTTGCCTTCAACCTCTCACTCTTCCGGAAACTCAGTATCCCTTTTATAGAGGGTGTTTTCCCATCACTGGCGTCACTACGGGGGGGGGGGAGCTGTAAGTTCTTCTGTGATTGGAGCCTCCGTTACGCGTTGTTTTCACTGCTTTGAATGGGTCGGAAGGCGCGGGGGCAGGGCGCTTCGTTCTTCCGTGTAACGGAGGCTCCGATCACAGAAGAACTTACAGCTCTGCCCCCCCCTGTAGTGACGCCAGTGCTTCCCATAATCCTACCAAGATAACATTTGTTTAATTATTATATCCTTTTTTTCTCAAATGATCCAAGGTGTCTTACAACAACCAACATTTAAAACAAACATTTTAAATAGCAATAAAATTAATAATCAAGCAATATCAGCCAGATAATAGGAACAACAATACCAAACGGGCAAGGTGGAAAAACAGTTCCCAGTCAGAACGTTAACACGAGTGGTTGGCCGGGGTTTCCTAAGGATAACTGACACAAGTCTTCTGTTTTCTTTTGATGTTAGTTATAGCAGCTGCTTTGCTCAGTTAACATCTTTGCAGCCTCTCTGCCCCCTTTCTTGAAAAAGTCCAAAGAAATCGGACAAAATGTCGACCTTTGAAGCCAATGTTTACTGTTTTAATGTGATTTTAACAATAAAGGCCTCTTCCCTCCTAAGCATGGCTACTAATCCCGTTGTTACTCCTCATTCGATCTCAGCTCCCAGTTAACTCATAGAGGCCTATTGGAATAGACAGGTCTTCAGCTGATGCCGAAAAACCTGAACCAGTTGTACATATCCGTGTGTCTTTGCTCTGCTCCCATGGAAAGGACCTGGCAGCTTCCTGACAAGCAACAGGCACAGATCCAAGTCTATTTTTCCTTCCCCACTTCTTCTGAATCCAGCTGTCATTCCCAATCTATGGGCCTTCTCCAAATGTGCATTCTGGCATTCTTCCTTCCCTGAGTCTGTAGGTCTCTGCATCCCCTCTGTGGCGATGACATCACCTCCCCCCCCCCATCTTATCCATGATTTTCAGCTGTCCTACCTACATATCATTCAGTTAGTCATGAAATCTATGGATTAATGGGGGGGGGGGGGGAGTTAGAAAATGCCAGTATTCTTGTTTGACTAAATGGTATAATTTGATTATTATCTGGTCTCATCAAGCTTTGCCATCGAACAGTTGCATTATTATTAATAACAATAATATTTAAATACCGATTTTCAACGAAATGTCGCTTCCAAAGCAGTTAACACAGCAAAATACATCAATACAGTAAATCTCAGTATCTAAAAGACTTATTGTGAAATGAGGTGTCATGGCTCATGCAGTTATCCTCAATTGTCATCAATCAATCAATCAATCAATCAATCAATCATGCATAAATACATGAGAATCAAAGAAGGACAGAGGGGAGGAACTCCTAGCACTAAGAGAACAATCCTATCCCCTGCCAGCCCAGATGTGCATTGCATGCTAAGGTTGGGGGACACACCAGAAAGCCAGGAGAGGTAAGAAACGTTTTTTACTTCTCCGTAGGTTACCTGGCCTCCTCAGAACTATGCAAGCTCTTTTACTGGCATACGTCAGAGGAGATTCCTGTGGGAAGGTCCATGGCAGGAAAGGCAGATAGGGTCTTGGCATATGTGGCTGCCATTGAGCTCCTCCCCCTGAACCCAGTGGCGTCGCTCCAGTAGGGGGCGGGGCCGTAATTATCGCTCCGTCCTAGACCCTTTACCGAGCGAGCAGGCGGCCCCACCCCCTCACTGTCGGAGCCATTCCCGTGCGGAGAAAGCAGCAGGCAAGAGACCCTGCCTGATGCTTTCTCTGCAGGGGAAAGGCTCCGACAATGAGGGGGCGGGGCCGCCTCCTGCTCGCTCGGTAAAGGGTCTAGGACGGAGCGATACTTACGGCCCCGCCCCTACCGGAGCGAAGCCACTGCCTGAACCACCCTGGCGCAGCCCACTCCTTGCCCCAACATGCCCCCAAACCGCCCCCACTACCGACCTACCAGCTCCAGGGTAATTTTTTTTTAGTTACCTCCGTAAGCTGCTGGTCTCCAATTGGTCTCCTCGGACTTATGCTAACTCTTTGGCTGGAGTAAGTGTGAGGAGACCCTTTTGATTCTCCACTTCAACGTTTCAAAGGAAGACTCCAGCATGAAGCTGATCAACTGGAATTCATTTGCAGTTATGACAACAGGTTTGGGCTCTTTAGGGACTAGTAATGGCTAACTCAGTACAAAAATTAATTGTCCAGGTGTTTTGGGAAACTACCCATATTGCTTTGCCAGTTCATCAACAGTTGAGAATAGGGCACATCCATTCTGATCAGACCTTTTATTGTTTTGACTGCATCATGTTTTCATAATAAAATAACAATAATGGCTCGGGCTCACTTACACTTATGCCACATTTGTTAGCTTTTAAAGTCCCATGAGCCTCTGTTACTTTTGATCCAACACATGGCTGCCATCCTGGAGTTTCCCACTTTAGCATTCTGTGAGCCACTGAGGTGAACTAGGTGGACCCTTGTTCCTGATTCACACATTCATCTTTAATAATAATAATATCACACCACTCAATACGTCTAGCCCTATCCTCTGTGCTGATATATCTGCTGGTCTTGCTTCAAGCTCCATGTGTCTGGCAAAAAGTGAGAAAGAATGGCTTCTCTGCACACACAGCTGTAGGTGCACAGAAACCCCACTCTTTTCTTCCTCTGAAGAGCAGCAATGGTGTTCTCCATTCCTCTCCACATAGATCAGATCTCCTTTTCCCTCTCGAAGTATTTGTACTGGTTTGTGTAGAGGCAGGTACCATAAGAAAGCTGAGAGCGAGGAGGGTAAGGAAATAGATTGTTTGGGTAACCTGCAATCTCCTTCACTTGGGAGGATGTCCCTAATGCCCCTACGAATACATAGGAAACAGGCCTGAAAGCAAAGGGTCAAGAATGAATGCGTATATGCAGTAGCATACAGAAACCCATGTTTCTGGTCATATTTTCATTCAGATCCCAGCTAGTCAATCATTCCTAAGCCTTTCTTTTCCTTCTGTGCAAACAAGGAACAATCACAATCCACTGTAACTTCAAATAGTTATTATGTATAACAACATTCTTCCAACGCTACCCCTTAGGAGCATATCCTCCAGCATTTGAGAGATGAAACCAGGTACACTTGTTTTACATCAAACAAGTGATGCGCAGTGCTTTCACTAAACAAGTGAAGCAAATGCTTTCCAGGGAGTCTGGTGGCATTCCCTTCCAAAACAGTTTTGAAATGTTAATCTCATCAAGCAACACATTTCCCTGCAATCTGGAAACACGTTTTAATGTGTGGATATCATGGTCCATAAAATTTCCATTCTGCTGTACAGAATGTAACTTAAACATTGATTTTGTCAAGATGTCAAGATTCAGCACATATTAACTGGTGGTGTGATCGCCGCGGGCTGGAACATGGAGAGGATGATGAGATCCATGCTCCACTCTACAAGGCGATCTAGCCAGCGAATACAAATGGATATGCTCTTGTGAGGCTTGGCACAAGAGTGATAGATTGATGGCCGAACCCGGAAGTGAGGGTGAGGCCAGGTGACAAGAGGGGTATGGATTGAGGTTGCTGCTGGGGGTGGGATATAACAGAGAGGAAGAAGGAAGGTCGAAGGAGGAAGAGCTGAGGCAAAAGCTGGCGGAGGAGGACTGCAGGAAAGAGCTTCAGGAAGTCTGCTGGACAGGACAAGATAAGAGGAACCGTGAAGGGACAGGCTTCCTTTAACAGAGCCCCTGGAGGTCCAGTCACAGAGAAGAGAGAATGGTGGAAGACAGAGATGTTTGGGAGAGAAAAGGAAAGCGGTGTGTTTAGAGGAGAGAATAGCCAGGAGGCAACATCCAGGAAAACTAAAGACTTAAAAGCATCATAGAACGGGGCAGGGGAAGCTGGCCGCTTGAACCAGCGGGAGAAGCAAAGGAGCATCGCAGGATCCTAGAGACAAACGGTAGATAGGAGAAGGGGTAAGTGGAAAGGAATAGGAATCCCAGAGGAGGCCCTCCTTCCTTCCTCCCTCTCTCCCAAGCTCCCTGAAGATAGAGGATGCTCTTTCCTGGCTTACTGGAACAGCCACGAGACCTGGCACTGACAACTGTATCTTCAGGGACAATACTCATTGAGGAGAGACGAAGAAGATATTCATGTTAGATACAACAGGAGAGGACCCATGAAGTAACAGACCTCCTGTAGACCTGTATCTCTATGGAAATTAAACCAATAAGCATCTTTTCATGGTGTCTGTGAATCTGTTTGGGACCCCTGTAACATGGAACCAGGGTGTTGGGCCCTTCCAGTGCCACAGCATATGATGTGCTGTGGGGGAGCGACGATGCAACAGGTACCGATATATGGATGGCTCAACTGCTCAAGCCATTGAAGCAGTCACTGGGGATGGCAATAAGCTCAAGAAATGTGTTAAGCTTGGTCCACATATGCAAGAAAATTAGATGAGGATGAGGTGGTGGAAGGACGAAGGACGGACTGCACTCCTGCAGACTGCAGGTGGGGATTCCAGTTTTGTGCACTTCTTCATGTAAAACATAAACAAATCACTGAAAAAAATAAACTAGCATAGCATGGGAAAAGGTTCTATCCCATCCCTTTCCCTGCAGTGCTGTTTTTTCTATTTGTAAGGAATACTTAATGTAGGGGAGGTGATAACCCGCCCCCTCCTCCGCTGATGGTCTGAAGTGGTACAGTCAATTCTCCCACCTCAGCACTCTCATTTCATCCTTCACAGCCAGGCCTTAGTCTTGGAGATGCCACAGGACTCTGTTGTTTTTGCTAAATAGACTAACATGGCTACCCTTCTGGAATTACATAATTTAACCACCTACGCATTCATTCTATTCGATAAGGGAGGGAAATGCAGTCACTTTCATTATATATGAGAAGGGTTCCCCCCCCCCCAATTCATAAACCAACAGGGTGGATTCCCTCTGGTACAGTTTCTAGCACTTTGTCCAGTCTTGTTTCAAAGGCACCAAACAATTTGGCATCCGCCACTACCTCTGGGAGGCTATCCCACTATTTAATAGAACTTGGTGTCAGGAAATTGCCTTTGTGTTGCCAGTTTATTCCCATGGGTGCATATTTTAGCTGAAGAAGCCACATTCTGGATGCTTCTACTGGTATTTCAGACACTGGGTGTAGGTAGCCAAACACCATCTGGTTCCCAGCTGGTACTTTATATTTCGAGACACCTAAAACCCTTCCAACCCTCTTTGGCTCATCTCTACTTTTGCAAACAGCTCCTTAATCATTTTTAATCACTGTATTGTTTTGCTATCTGGAACATTCCTTTGTATGTATACAATTATTGGAAGGAAGAATTTAATTATAGTTCAGAACCTATTATTATTATGAACAAAGCACCGAAGCGGGTTTTTTCCCTCTCCATTTCAATTTAATTATATTTAACAAGTTTTAATTGTATATCTTTTTTTCCCATAGATTGCCACATGCTACACTGTCTTGGGAGTTGTACAAATCTTTTGGAAAGGCGATACAAATGGTGGCCGTGCTTGCACATAAACACAAGTAAAAATAGGCCCTTTAAACATGGCATAGTAGACCAAGCAGCCTGAAAAGCAATGATATCCGTCTATACAGCTGTGAAGACAGCAAGCTATTCAAATACAGATTCCAATGAGATTGCTTTGCTTGAGAAACTGTAGGCTAAATATGAGGTAAGAGATGTGGACAGCAGGTTCCAGCAAAGTCCTTGAGGGTTTCATGGTATCAGGCTCTGGACATAGTCCTGGGATCAGATCTGGGTTATCTAACGTAAGGCAGAAATCATGATCACAGGCTAGTAACCAGGAAGATCAGTGCTATATAACCCAACACTAGAATGAGTGAGTAAAGCGGTTTAACCTACTCCTTCTCTGTCCTTGTTGCTCGCTATTGCTACTGCTGCTTCACAGATGTGCCCAGGCTATTGTGCCTTGCCCTCACTGAGTAGGGGAGAGAAAAAGATTGCATCCTATAAACATAGCCCTTGTGACCTGCTGGTGTGCTGCTTTTTTTAAAAAAATGTGAGAAGCATAAAGGAAATAAAGAGAATGGGTTTCCTGCTATGCAAAGAGGAATATAGCCAGAAACATCAGCTATGACATCTTACTGGCATAGGCATAGCTGCTGCCCATGGTTGCAGAGATGTCCAAGCTTCAAATGTAGTCATCTCTGATGTCAAGGAAATTGCCTTCTACAGGGTCAGCTTATTGGGCCATCCAGCTCAGGATTGCCTACTCTGGTGGGCAGAAGCTCTCCTGGGGTACAGGCAGGGTTTTTAGCAAGCCTAATCCGGAGATTCCAGGGATTGAACCTGGGACGTTTAGCATGCTTGTGTTCAACCACTGGAGTATGGCCCCGCCTATACAATAACAGCTGTACAGTGTACTGTATTACTGTAGCGACACATGCAAAGCGATGTTACCATGTGTTACGGTAATATGCTTTTGCATATTGTGCAAACGGCGCCAATGAAAAACAGCTGCGGGGGACCTTTTCCTGGCAAACCATGCAGACGTATGTTTGGGGCTTTTCAGTGTAGGAAAACGAAACAGCAAATGACAGCGGTTTATAACATTATGAATTGAACAGACAGGGATTTTTTTCCTTTCCCTCTTAAGCTAGACGTTAGAGCCACCCAAGGAAGCTAGTTGCCAGTCAATTCAGGACAAACAAAATGGACTTAAGGGGCTAATTGTGACAAGATGTAATGTCATCAGAGAGCTTTAAAAAGGACTAAGTAGCTTCCTTGAAGATGGGTGTATCAATGGCAGTGATGTAGACTTGAGTCTATTGACTCGGACTCGAGTCATAAGAACTTAAGAAGAGCCTTGCTGGATCAGGCCGAAGGCCCATACAGCTTCCTGTATCACACAGTGGCCCCACCAGATGCCTCAGGGAGTACACAGCCAACAAGATAACCTGTTTCTTGTTGTCACTCCCTTGCACCTGGCACAGAGAAAACCTACTTCTAAAGCCAGGAGGTTGCTTATGGCTTGTAACCTGTGATGGTCTTTTCCTCCATGAATCTATCCAAACCCCTTTTAAAGGCATCTAGGCCAGGTGCCATAACCACATCCTGTGGCAAGGAGTTCCACAAACCAATTACAAGCTGGGTAAATAAATGTTTTCTTTTGTCCGTTCTAACTCTCCCTCCACTCAATTTTAGTGCATGTCCACTGGTTCTGGTGTTGTGCGAGAGGGTGAAGAATTTCCCTCTATCCACTCTCTCCATCCCATGCAAAATTTTATACGTCTCAATCATGCCCCCCCTCAGGCACCTTTTTTCTAGACTGAAAAGCCCCAAACGCTGTAGCCTTTCCTCATAAGGGAGGTGCTCCAGCCCACGAATCATTCTGGTTGCTCTTTTCAGCACCTTTTCCAATTCAACTATATCCTTTTTGAGGTGTGGTGACCAAAACTGAACACAATACTCCAGACTCAAGTCACGTCAATGACTTAACTCGGATGTGACTCGGCAATTGTAAAAGACTTGAAAGACTCGACTAGAGACATGGAGCCTTTTACATCAAGTTCAATTTTATTCAGGTTTAAACCCGTTTTCCCCATTAAATAGATAAGAACTTGGAAGTTGCAACCAAAGCCTTGGGACTTGGGGGCAAAGACTTGGGACTTGACTCGAGACTTGGAGTCAGAGACTTGATGCACATCCCTGATCAATGGCTCCTAGTCATGATAGCTAAATGGAACTTCCAAGTACAGAAGCAGTGCACCTCTAAATACCAGGTGCTGGGGGCAAACGACAGGGGAAGACTATCATCACCACAATGCAAGTTCTCTGGGGGCATTTGGCTGGCCTCTATTGGAACTGGAATGCTAGACTAGATCAGAGAATCACAAAGTGGAAAGGGACCTAAAAGATCATTGAGTCCAACCCCCTGCCAATGCAGCCTGTCCACAACTGCAACATCCCTGATAGATGGCTATCCAGCCTCTCCTAAAGACCTCCAACAATGGAGAGTCTGTTGCCTTCCAAGGCAGACTTTTTCACTGCTGAACAGTTTGTACCACCAGGAACAAACTTTCTTTCTGTGTTTCATTGAAATTTCCCTTGTTATACAGTAATTTAAACCTATTTGTCCTGGTCTAATCCTCCGAAGCAACTGAGAACATGCTTGCAAAACATATTCAAAAGACACATTCATGTCTTCCACAGGACAGGCCTCCAGTTATTTAGAACTAATCATGTCACACTTCATAACCATCTCTTCTCCAAGCAGAACATGGCCAACTCCTTCAATCTGTACTTCTAGGGCACATGATCTCCAGCCTCCTCACCAGACACCCTCCTCTAGTCCTGCTCCAGTTTATCAATATCCCTCTTGAAATACGACACTCAGAACTGGACACAATATTCCAGTTGGATTCCAGTGGCATCTGATTAAAGCAGAATACAGCAGTACCATTACTTCTCACAGTCTTGACACTACAATTCTGTTGATGCAGCCAAGAATCACATTCATCTTCTTTCTTGCGCTATCACACTGCCAAGTCATGTTTAACTTGTCATTCACTACATATTACCTACAATACCTATTACCTGGCAGCACTTCTGATTTTTCTTACCCAAATGTGCTTCTGATTTTTCTTACCCAAATGCAGAGCTTTACATTTATCCCTGTTGAAGTTCATTTTGTTCACATTTTCCCTTCTGTCAAGATAGTCGTGTATTCTATTCCTGTCCTCTATGCCCTAAAAGGTATTAGCTACTCCTCCCACTTTGGTGTCATCTGTACATTTGATGAGCATTCCCTCCACTTCCTCATCCAAGCCATTTACAAAGACATTGAACAACACCGGGACCAAGACAGAGCCCTGAGACATCCCGTTCTTCACTTTCCCCCCAAGTCGTTCAGGAGCCGCTGACAAGCATTTTCTGGGTACAGTCCATCAGCCAACCATGGATCTACCCAACGGTAGCCTCATGTAGCCCACATCCCACCAGCTTGATCACCATATGTCATGAGGAGCCTTGCCAAAAGTCTTACTAAAATCCAAATATGTTATGCCCACAGCATTCCTCCTATCTACTGAGCTAGTCACTCTATCATAGAAGGTTAGGTTTGTCTGGCAAGACTTGTTTTTAAGAAAACTATGCTGGCTCTTGGCAATCACCTCTCTCCTTTCTAAATGTTCACAGACAGACAGCTTAATGGTTTGCTCCCGGACTTTCCCAAGTATCAATGTCAAGCTGTTCGGTTGGTAGTTACCTGTTCCCCCCCTCCCTTTCTTGAACACTGGGTCACATTTGCAGTCCAGTGTCCTGACACTTCCCTGGTTCGTTTTCAAAGGTTATAGACAGACATCCACCAGTTCTTTGAGCACCCTGGGATGCAGCTCACTCAGCCCCAAAGACTTACATTCATTTAGAGCAGCTAAATGATCCTGAACCACATCATTCCCTCTTCCAAGCCATCGTTTCCACACTCCCTCCTTTGTTCTCTTCTCACCTTGGCCTGATATATTAAAGTAAGTCCGATAGTCTTAGAAGAGAAAAATAGTCTGAAATGTGACTGCAACTTGTTCTCAACATGTATAAAGATGTCTGGAAATAAAAGTTGAGATGTGAGTCATTAAAATAGTGGAGTGGGCTCTTCGCCTGTACATATAATATAATGGACCAGAGATTCTCAACCCCTTCCCAGCTGAGTACCACCTCTAGCACCAATCTCCTGCTGCTTACCACCGGAATTGACTGGCAATGACATTATTACCAGTTACTTCCAGGTTTTCAGGTTTTCGGAGGCCAAAATAATGCAGGTAGGAGACTCTGCACAGGTGTGAGGGCCCTTCTCAGTGTTCCTGAGAGGCTCAGCCAAAGGCGGGAGCCTCTCGGAAGCGATAAGGCACTGTCAAAAGTGCCATGACGGAGCGAGGTTTCAGTGATTTCTAAACCACAGTTTATAGGAAGCCAGTGTTATGTCTGCACCAGACCTAAAAGAACAATAGTGTTATCTTACACAGCACTGTGAACTGATGTTGCGTTAGTGATGATGGAAAGGGGGTAAAAGAAAGGAGAAAACAAAGCCAGACCTCGTACATGCAGAGCTGTAAATCAAATGGCAACAGTAAGGCTCCGTGACAGCTGTCACTTCTAGTGTTGTCAGGAGACAGCTGTCTTTATCCTCTCCTCCTTCTACTTGTTAAAAAATTAGTCCAATTCAATAAGAGAATTTAGCCAATATAAAACAAATAGCTAGTTGCCTATCATTTCATAGGCAGGCAAAACACACAGTAAAAGACGGTAGCATAATGGTTGGGTGACAGATGATCACTCCACCGATTTCATCGCCATGCTCATTCCTATTACATATTGCAGGCCCTGTCACTCTCTGGAACCTCCTGCCAGGCCCAGCAGCAGTTAAATTAAGGACAAAGTTGTTCATCCTCCTGGATGGAAGGAAGGCAGCCAATCACACACACACACACACACACACACACACACACACACACACACACACACACACACACACACACACACACACACACACACACACACACACACAAAAGTGGAAAAAGAAAAATGCTTGCCTGCGTACATTATGTTGTTATCCTTTTGTCCCAATGGAACTGTCACCCAAGACATGCCAAATGGTGCCATGTCCCCACCAGCGCATCTCTGGCTTCTTAACTGGGCGTTTGGCTAATTTCAAATGGCTTGTTGCTGAAGGCCATTGGTCCATCTAGCCCAGTACTGTCCTCATCATTGAGCGGCAGTGGCTCTCCAGGGCAAGGCCCAAGCGGGGCCTTTCCCAGCCCTACTTGAAGAAGGCAGGAATTGAACCAGGGACCTTCTGCATGTCAGCCTCTCCTTCCTTAAAAATCAGTGCTCAGTCTACTGTTCACTGATCCCTGGCCACAGGAGCCATGAGCAAGAGTTTGCTGCACCCTTCCAGGCAGTATAGCTGGTGCAAGGTGCGCAGGGGTGGTGGTAAACCGCCCCCATGGCATTCTGGCAGTTTTGTGCCATCTCTGCTTGGAAAGGGGGGTGCACTGTGCTTGCCTCTTGAAGTGGCGAGTGCTGCAAAAATGTGCCCTCCTGCCCACCCCTGAGTCCGTTTGGCTCCAAATGGAGCCATTATGCGGATGGGGGATAACACGCAGGCACGGGGGTGATGTTGCGATGCAAGGGGTGATGCAAAGCATCGTGATATCACCCCCACCCCGGGCAGTGACCAGGCTGGGGACGTTACTGCTTCCTGGCACTCTGGGACATAGGCTGCGTTTGTTTTTCAACTCTGAAATAGCAGGAAGTGACATTCCTAGCATGCTTGAATATTGCTGCTACCAAGGCTCCCAAAAAGAACGGAAATGACCGAAAATCAAAATGGCTGCTGTTGCTCCTCGTCCCTCGCACTAAATCTCCCAAGATCAATTGCAGCCAACCAACCTTCCTATTGGTGCATGAGGCCGCCATCTTTTCTAGCTTCGAGCTTGCAGTTGAAACTTCTAGCATGGTGAGCGGGCTGGAGAGAGTGGGAAAAAAATGCAACCCGAGCTTGCTGGAAGGAGAAAATAAAACAGCTCTCCAGCGCTCCTAGTGCTGGAAGGTGAAAACAAAGGCATCGCTCTGGTAGGGGCGGGGCCGCAAGTTTCACTCCGTCCTAGTCCCTTTTACCGAGCGAGCAGAAGGCGGGGCCGCCCCCTCACTGTCTCTTGCCTGCTGCTTTCTCTGCACGGGAATGGCTCCGACAGTGAGGGGGCGGGGCCGCCTCCTGCTTGCTCGGTAAACGGGACTAGGACGGAGCGAAACTTATGGCCCCGCCCCTACCGGAGCGACGCCTCTGGGTAAAAAACAAACACAGCCTTAGTATTAATGTATTCCCTGTGCAGACTTCACTTCCTGATAGAGCAGTCTGAAGCTGTTCAACTTCTTCTCCTTGGGATGTTGGCATTATCAAAAGGGTTCACTTCACTTCCTCCTTAGGCTCCAAGCTGTCCTCACTGCATCTCCAGAATGCTCCTTAAACTTTTCTTTTCAACCTTTCCCCAAGTCTCCAGTGTCAGCATTCTTAAATTGTCCTGCTATTTAAATTCAGGCAGATGTGAAGTGCTCCTGCTGTGCCTTTTGCCCACAGAGCTGTAATGACAGGCAGCTTTGGGGCTTCCTCTAACAGCAGGGGTAACTCTTCCCGCCTGTCAACATCAAATGTGCCAATCAGACTCTTGATGGGGAACGATGCTGCCCCCTTCCTTCATCCAGATGGTGGTACATTTCTCACATCATTGAAGTCACCCTGCATTCCTATGCAACGTCCCCTGGGGCAGCTTTAAACCAGTCCCTGGGCTACATGTCAGCGACTTTATTGTGAACACGGATGCAGTTATTTCTCTCCCCTTCTAAACATGGAGCCTGTACTTTTTTTGCAGAGTATGTGTGAGGGCAGGGGCGGGGAGAGGAACGATGTGTCCTGACTCTGAGATCATTTTTTGCTACACATTCCTGATGCTTCATTAGCCTCCTCTCAACTGACCAAGAACGGCCCACATGGGACAATTTGCACAATGATGAATATGTGCGATTCATGCATCTTGTATGACGGGCTTTGCACAAGGATTGTGCAAACATGTCTCTGTAACTCAGAAAATATCTTTCTTTTTCACTGTTATGCACGAACTCAGTAGTTTGGGATAACCTCCCTACAAAGCATGGCAGGGCTCTCGAATTTCTAGAACAGTTGTGTAGAAGAGGATATTTGCTCTTGATTTATTTTCAGTTGCATAAAATATCTGACTGCCGTAAGATCTGGTGATGGCCCGCGGGCTTTGTTTGCTTCAAAATGGGATTACACAAATTTAGCGGAGGTGCAATGTGCTAAAATAAAACAGATGGCCACATCTTGCCATAACTGAAATGGCAGGCAGTCTTCAAAGGAATTGTCATGTTAACCACATTACAATAGTTCTGTCGGGAGGATACCTAAGTCTGGGTCACAGTGTACAGGTAATTAGAAGCACAGCAGCCATCCGGAAATCCAGAAGCAACACTGGGCCAAACTGTAACCCCCCGCCCCAAGCTACTCACCTAATCCCTCAAGGGGAGTGTGACCCCATACAGAAAGAAACCAGCTGCATGGATTTTTCTTTCTTCTCAGTCCATTCTGATATATGATTTTTCTTTCAAGAGAAAATACTTTCTTTTTTATAAATATGAATAATCAAAATGACAAAATCAACAGCCATTACAATTACCTTTCATTCATTTTACACTCAGTATGATGTTCTAAACTTATAACACCGTATCATCAAAAACCTCTTAAGCTCTTCAGACATTATATAAATACGTGTAACTAAATCAGCTTTATAAAGCCACCGAGGATAAATCATCCAAATGTGACTGGCAACAACTAGCCAGGAAAAGCAAGGGTCAAGCACACACATGGTGGGCTGAGCCTGTACATCTCTGCCCACCATGAAATGAACTGAAACTCATCCAAACAACTATGCGCAACAGAAGCCATGGGCAGAAGCATCACGGGGGTAGGGGCGGGGGGGCCGTGGGCCCCAAAGCGTTGGACTTGCCTGGATGAGGCGTTGCGTTCATTCATCAATGCTTTCGTCGCCCTCGCTGAGTGGGCGTTGGGCCCGCCTGCCCACCCTGGAGCCGTTTGGCTCCGAAATAGTAAGGAAAATGGCACGGAGGGTGTGGTTGGAGCTGTGTGACGTCACGCCCGGTGTCACATGGGGGCATAGCGTCGGCGCCCCCCCACGTGGGGGCACAGCTTCGTCTCTGGCCATGGGCATAGGTTCGACACTCAATGTGAAGCCGAGGGACAGAGCGTATGCAAGCAATTTAACACACAACATGCTCAACAATGTCACAGGGGTCCACCATAGACACAGTTTGCTCACAATCCAGACTAGACCATGCAAGCTTTCCGCAACCATGACACAATTCATCTTCTCTGCCACGCTACTGTCTGTCAGTCATGCCCAGGACATTCCTGTGTACTCTAGCCTGTGGGAGGTGGCTCCTTCCAGATGTACAGACTCTAATTTGGCACATTCTTCTCATTGAGAAAGCAAGTACCACTGTGCTAAGCTGATGACTGAGAGTCACACTGCATGAAACATTAAGTTAGCAAGTGATTTACATATCTAATTTATTAATGTGTGTGTGCTCCACATGTGTGCCCAAACTAGGCTTTCGCAACACAGGCACACTGAGAAAATTTATGAAAGTTGCGGGAATTATTTCTCCTTCACATGGATTTATATGTACACTTAGGGCCACTAAAGATTCCATTTCTGTTAAGGAAAACAACATGTATACCATAACATTTGACAAAGAAAAAAAAGCCTGTTTTGCTGTGTGAGCACACGGTAGGAACCTTCTTTTAACTGCAGTTCTCACCAGGTGCTAATGTGGCAAAATAGGCAATGCTACTTATCATTTACAGCATTTTTATAGAGTGTTCAAAACAAATGACATACATCTCTCACTAATCCTTACAACAACCCTGTAAGGAGTGTCAGTATCAGTATGGGCATTTTGCAGGTGGGGTGCCACCGAATGTTTTTAATGCTTCACATGCAAATTATCTTGGTAATGCTTACAATTTTCTTGTAAGTAGATTGTTTTCAATGTTAATTTTCAATGTTAAGTAGATTAACATTATTTATTGTGTCCATACTGCAGATGAGGGGGAAAGACTGAGGCTGAGAGAGTGGCTTGCTTATGACTGCTCAGTAAGTTCACAGAAGAGCTGAAATTTGAACCAGTACACCAACCAGCTCTCTCAGGATGTGTGTTTATCTCACATCATAATGTACACATAGTTTTCTTCCCTGGAAGTGATATCCATGCAGAAAATCATCTTATGTGAAGTGACCCTTGAATTGTAATTTGTCATGCAGTGCCACATCCAGAATATGTTTAACAATGAGAGAATTCAACTCTTTAACTGTCTCTTCTTCCCTGACATACAAGTTTCAGTTTCTCGAAGAGGGTTTTTCCACCCGCTCATTATTATTTTTTTCTCTTGTGCAGATAGCCTAGCAACGCACCCCTTTTTCGTTTATTTTTAAACATGATATGTCAAGCTATCATTTATATATATATTCCCAGACATCAAGTCCATATTAGAGCTAAAAAAATTCCAAAGAGAATATTCACAGTTTGCCTCTTCCATCCAACTCAACTTCTTTGAAAAATAATCCTTTATTGGAAACATAGTATGCTGCAAGAACATTTCTGTAATCCTGTTCTCTTAGTCTACGTCATTTACAAATGGCAGCTACATGTTCAAAATCTTGAGCAGTTTTTCCAGGGTATGTCTATGGGAGTACATGCATGACCTACATCTTCCCATGCACATTTGGAGTACTCTAAAGACTATACGATATTAGTATACACACCTAAAATGACAATTACATAGTGAGTCTGTCTGCTGTCAAACACTTTGGAGAGACAGATGGACACATTTCCCAATGACTCACGCCCAGGAGCAACTGGTTTCTTCCTGTTTCCAGGAAGAGGTGGTTGGGCAGACTGCTAATTGGCTGAAAGTTGCAAGAACTATAAAGCCATCTCCTTTCCACCTCCCCATCTGGTACAGTCTCATTTTTCTCTGGGTCTTGTGCAAATCACTTTCCAATCCCACCATTGCCCAAAAAATGATTATTTTTATATGGCCCAGGTGTTTTTTTTTTTTTTTTAAAGGATACTGACAGCGCAATCCTGACTAAAGATCCATGGGCAGCCCCAGGGCCTCCTGCTGAATCCTATCTCCATTCTGGGCTGATCGTGATCACCCCGGAAGTCTACTTGGGGGAAGGGGATGTTCGTCCCCTTCCCCCAGTGTATCGAGGGGAGACCCCAATGGGCTTCCTCGGATTTATGCCAGCTATTTAGCTGGTGTAAGTCCAAGGAGGCCGTGTAAAGGCCGCACCAGCCTGGGAGGGGACGAGGATATGGCGGCCGCATCCCCGCCCCCGCCCGGGCCGGCTTGGCCAACCGCTGGCCTCTCTCGCTGCCCAGCCCGCCCCTGCACCCACTGGTGCTTCCCTTACCTTCTCCGGCAGCCGCAGGGACGATCCAGCGCCAGAGTGAGAGCTGCTGGCCTCCGCGCCAGCAGACCTTACTCATGAGTCATCGCAAACGTGCTTTATGGCATGTTTGCAATGGCGTAGTGCTCGCTCCGCCGCTCTATGTTTATGGTGGATTGTGCCGTGAGTCTGCAATCCTATCCACACTTGCCTGGGAGTAAGCTCCATTGACTATAATTGGACTTACTTCTGAGTAGACATGTGATATTGAACGCTGTGTACTGAGGTAGAGTGCAGCAAAACAGGAAGAGTAAATAATCATGAATCTAGTCATTTCCCTGGCTAGGAAAATCATAAACAGAAGAGACTTCCCCTTTTCAGTATTTATCTCACAAATTGACAGTCGTCATCTAAAGACAGACTAAGTGCTTTACTTAGAGAAATATGTATTTTTGCCATTATGAGATTCCTATAAACGAACCATTAAACCATTCTTAATAGACTTGGCACATGTCTATTTTGGTCTAAACTTGTACTTTGCATTCATTGGGGGGGGGAGAGTTGGGTAGACTACGGTAGATTAAAAGGCAGGCTTCCAGTGGCTTTTTATCAGGAAGGGCAGCAATGAGGGATTGAATACAGCAAGTAGCTGCATTATTTTGCCTTTTCTTCCAAGACAGTATGGTATAGTCGACAAAGGGTTAGACATGGAAGGACAAGACAAGGGTTCAAATCCCTGGCCAGCTGTGAAAGTCCTGGGATGCCCTTGGGAGAGTCATGGTCTTTCATTTAATTTACCTCATGGGTTGTAAGTCAAAATTTCATGGTAAACACAGTCCAACCCTATTCTCCGCTAGTCCATAGCATGTGTGTGTGTTGCATGCTACAGTGAGAGAGGGGGCAATCAGACGGCCAGCAAGAGGTAAGTTAAAATATTTTTTAGTTACCTCAGGGTAAGCCACCTGGTTGCCAATGGGTCTCCTCAGACATACACCAGCTATTTTGCTAATATAAGTCCGAGGAGAGGAAGGAGGTGGGTATGAGCAGGGAAAGGGGGATAGGATCTGGTGTGCATGACTGCCACTGAGATCCACCCCCTCCCACCCATGAACCATCCCTGGTTTGACCCACTCCCTGCCATGATCCTCCCAAACTGCCCACGAACTGCCCTCTCAGTCCGCTTAATTGCACCAGCGGAGCGTATGGGCAGTTCTGGCACGCACACAATTTTTCTGGCCATTTCTGCTCGTGGCTCCGTAAAACACAAAGGTGGCATAATGTCTGCACCGTCGCAAGGTGACTTATGGCAGCAGATCACTAGATCCATTGCCATAAGTGGCCCATGGGACTGGGCTGTCAGTGTGGTGAGCTTCAATATATGAAACTCATCTATTTCCAGCCTTTATGTCTTGGATAAGTTAATGGCTCTCAGGAACAAATGATGTATTATGGCAAGGATGTACCTTTGCAATTGTGTGTTCTCCCACCCACCCCTAAAGAGCAGCAGTGGGGGGAGGTGATCAGGACTATGGCATGGGGGAAGGAGGCATTTAACCATTTGCCACTGCTAGATTCCTAATCTGGATCAATGCCACTTCCATGACCGCCATTTGCCCCAGGATAGAAGCTTCTTAAACTACCTAATTATGTTACCCTGTCCATAAAGAACAAAGGCTAGTATGATTTGAGAATGTATGACTTTAATGTAGCCAAGCTCATTGTATACTGTGCAAATCTTAAAGATTATCTATTACTTATTCAAATAATGACTGGCAAAATCTGAATTCATGATCTAGATTAGTTTTCAAAGTCCTATTTCTAAAACTTCCCAGCAAATATGTCAATCTTTTTTTCCTCCTGCTTGCTGTGTCCCTCTCCGTTACTAAAGCGTTTTGAAAATCTGTTGTTTCTGACATACACAGTCCAACTCTTCATGAAGATTTAGACACCATCACCCCTTCCGCAAACAATAAAAAATGCTCAGAACTTTTCGACTGCAATGGAAGGACATTGGAACTTTGCTGCAGGCGATTTCCTGAGAAGTCAGCTATTTCAGGCAAAATAAAATGCACATAATGTAACGAGATGGCAGTTTGTTTCTGCATGGGTTATATGTTTCACATTTGTCATGTGACAGAAGATCAGCTGACATAAAGAATTTGAGAATGGGCCTAAATGCAATAATGGGAGAAGCACCCTTGTACCTTGCATTGTTTCCCAAGAAGCAAGTTCTATTCCAGACTGATGTGCAAATATTTTTGTGTGTGATGGTTTGTTTCTTTCATTGTGGGTGATAGAAATGCAAACCCTGTCACTCTTGTTCTGTGCTTGCAGGGAGATGGTCAGTGTTGAAAAGGGATTGTAAAATCTCCACCTGGCATTTTGCCACTTTGCTGCCACCATTTAACGTGGGGGGGTATCCCTTGCCCATCTCTGTCATCATACAAGGCAAGGGTGGGAAGATTCTGGCACTGTACAGGTTGAGTATCACTTATCTGGACTGCTTGGGATGGGAAGCTGTCTGGATTTCGGATTTGTCTGTATTTTGGAATATTTGCATAAATCTAATGAGATATCTTGGGTATGGGACCCAAGTCTAAACACAAATCTCACATTCACCTTATACAAATAGCCTGGAGGTAATTTTGTACAATATTTTTTAATAACTTTGTGCCCCAGCATGCCTTGCGCTATGCCAACCAAGTGCTGGAAAACAGTTTAAAAAAATCATAGCCCCCCCCCCCAATGTCTGGATTTTGAAATAGTCTGGATTTTGGATGTCCGAATAAGGGGTAATCAACCTATAACGAGTGTGCTGCTTCGGGGGGGAGGGGCTTCCCCAGCCATTAGCCAGAGTTGTTTGTTCTTCACTGCAATATGCTCCCGTTAGCTCCCCCACCCCCACCCTCCCATTGCGCAGTCTGAGATGAGCTGGTTGCCTATGGAACCAGGTCGGAATTTTTTTGCTAACCAACAGATTGGCCTTGATTGGCTGTTTTTTCACCTCCCTCAGAATGTTTTCTTGGAGCTTGGTGGGGTTTAGTAGACAGGGTGATCACTTCTGGCAGGTTTTGTGCAGGCCAGGGGGCAGGAGTAGGGATTCTTGTGTGAACCCTGAGGTAAGCAGTTAGTGAGCCAGTATCAATGCCTAGAGGCTGTCTGGCTTAGGAAGGCTGGCTGATGAGCCCTCGGGCTTAGACTGCAAAGTCAAAGGCTTTCTGCCTTGGGGAGGCAGTGCAGTCCAGCTTCTGCAACTCTTCAGGGTTGGTGTAGAGAAGTTCAGGTCATCCATTGACGAGCCACAGCTTAGAGTCAGGATGGGAACACCCGAAAGGGGAGTAGAAGGTCGTTTGCTATCCCTTCTAGGTTAGATGCCCACATTAAAGGGGGGAGGAGTTGTGAGGTTTTGCCCACTGCAGTGTTGCTCAAGTATGTGATTGGCTTTCAATAAAAGAGGCCTAATTTATATTCCAAGTGACTTGTCTCTTATGTTTATTGGGGGGGGGGTGTGCATGGGAAGTGTGTTTCATGGCAGATTGGGACAAGTGTTTAATTGATCAGAACATGCTGGTGTATCCTACACAAAACCCTGAGCCAGAATTCAATTGCCTATTGACAACATATTTAATTGTGAAAACAAGGTCCATAAATTGAAACTCAATCACAACGGTGCTAATGGAATAAAGCTCCTCTTCTAATAGGTTACACAATCCTCAAACAAATGAATCAAGGAGAAAATGTCTCAAGGTGAGGAGTGGGGAAGGTTGGGAAAAGAATATACAATTGAAAAGAAGAAGTTGAGAAAGAAAACAGATAGGACTCAAAGCAGCTGAGTGGGAAGCTGGCTCTAGAAAGCCTGTAAAAGGGCCAAGTATATATATATGTATACCTTTGGGATACCTTCACCAGGGATGAGAAATGTCACTTACCTTGTACAAGCTCACTTGAGCTCACTGGAAAATTCTCAGATGTTTGGCCATAAGAGAACATCTAAAATTCACCTTGAATGTAATTTTGCGTGAAATTTTGGTGCTAAGCCAAGAGATACAGAATTTGTTGGTGACTTTTTTTTATTGAAAAGTGGTATATAAATATTCTTCATATTAAGATACAGTATAAAAATGCTCTAAGAAATTTCACTTGTCCTATACAAACATCTGCAACCTCCCATGAAAATTCCTAGATATGCCACCTGGAAGGAACCCATAAATTTACTTTAAGCTTGTCCTTTTTCAGAATTTCAGTGCTACTCTACATTTACTTATCGAAGAAGAAGAAGAAGAAGAAGATCATCCACATCATCATACTGCAGTTTGAGGCATGAGAAACAAGCTTGATTTTGTGGGAAATGCCCTTATAAAGATTCATTCAATCTGAATGAAGAGGATGCATTCTGGGTCTGTTCTTATTCACACTAATATAATAAGGAGTAACTCCAGGACCGTAACACAATTCCAAAGCAGTTGCTTATTTACTATTTCTATACTTACTGTAAACACACACACACACACACACACACACACACACACACACACACACACACACACACACACACACTATTCCTTGATGAGCTGTTTTAAGATGCTCACGTTTATCTATGAATGGCTTCTCAAAGCTAAACTGAGTTTAGGTTACCATTTCTTTACCTTCTCCTGTTTCATCTGTCAAAGTTTCCTTATGTATTTTGGAAACTTCCCTTAACAAAAAAAATCCTGTAAGTATATAAAGAATTGTTTAATATCAACAAGCTTTAAAACAGCAGTCTCTTACAGCTCAAAGAAAGTATTAAACAATTCTGAATACAGAGCCACAAAGAATGTTGACTCATGAAATTTCAATGTCAATTCTTCATATTTCCTGCAATCTGTACATATTTTGTCTAATTATTTTGGGAAGTACATCTGCTTCAGCACCTGCAGAATTACTGCAAGCTGTCATTTTCATTTTGGGAAAATTATTTAAATTTTAGATTTGGCACCTGTCAGAAAACAAGAGACAGTAAACAAAATAAAAGGTGGTGGTGGGTGGTGGGTGGGTAGGAATCTTACTAGTGGATATTATTATTTAAGTTTCAAGCAGTCACACAGAATGACAGACAGTGCTTCCAAAGTAGAACTTCCTGTCAACAGGACCTAGGGAAAAACCATCTTGCAAAGCAACATCTCCTGACATCATAGATTTTATTCTGATTAGCCCATGTAAAATGGATTGCTCCAGAAAGATAACTTATAAACACTTGACAATGCTTTTCCCCTAAAGTCCTGTCAGAAACTTTCACACTGGTCCCAGTAACATGAGTCTCGGTTACAGGCCCTGTTTGACAGACTAGGATGTAGGGACCTGTCAGCTGAAGAGCAGATGAAGATTATTGTTAAGGGGATTTGGTACTTTGTGTGTTTTGCCTAATAGGAGAGCCTGTGCTCAGCATTTCCTGAAGCAAAAGAAGACAGATGAAATCTCTGGGCACTTCATTGCTGCAGCCTCTCAAAGATTTCCTGTCAAAACGGGCCTATGAGGGGAGAAAGGTTTTCAATAACATTTTTTTTTAACCTGGCAGGATTTCCAGTCTTGCTATGAAGAGAGTTTGAAGGCGCTGTCTTTGTAAAAACCTCTGCTGCCAAGCTACCAGATGTAGTTGTGTTTAAAAATAAAAAAGCAATATGATTCACATTACCATAGCGTACAGTATAAAACTAGCTTTGATTGACACCTTATCCATATTTTATATAGTGCTTTCCACTCCCCACCCCCACCTCCCCATCAAACACAGCAAGGGACTTTGATGTTAGTGAAGTTCACAAGTTAAATAAGCCCGTTGCTGCCAACTATTTTAGTGGCTTGGTTTCTGCTGAGCAAGACGGGGACGAGGCGCACCGTCCTGAAACTCCTGCAAGTTATTTCATGAGTCCTTTGCTCCCTGAAATACAGGCTTCACCAAGAATTTGGATGCATGCCAGCTCCTACAGAATGTAGAATCTGGAGTACATTGCCGATTGTGGTCGACTACAAGTGAAAGTGACCTCCAAGCTGGCTCCACGATGTAGTAGCCGTGTCAGATGATATATATCAAAAGTTCTACATGGATAGAAATTTCAAACGTCTTGTAAAGTCTTATCTTGGCCTGGAAGAAACTCGCTGCTTGAGAAATGAGAAGCAGTTGTAGGAGCCTGAAAAAATGATGAACCTTGTTGATAACTTCGTGTCTCTCTTGTTATTAAAAGTGTGTATTGCAAATGTAATATGTAGGAACAAAATGGTTTGAGAAGAAGCGGCCATTCTCCCTATTTTAAGAACGGTGAGGTATTAATCAGCATTTCATAGCATTCTCTTAATAAGTCTTGCCTTCTCATTTCTGTCTAAAGAAGAGCCCTAAGAAATCAAGGAGACTTGGGCTTAGTCCCAGTAAAGATAATGGCCTTATGATACCTTTGTATTCAGGTATAGAAACTCAAGAATAAAATACATGCATAGTGCATTGAGTATGAAGGGCGCATGCATTACAGGAGTCACCTGCTTTCCCTTGCTAGGGAAGAGGCTACAGCTCAGTGACAGAGCGTATACTTTGCATGCATAAGGTTCAAACTCCAGCATCTCCTGTTAAAAGAATCTCAGGTAGCAGGAAGACGTAAGACTGAGACATTGGATTGCTATTGCCAGGCAGAGTAGACAAAGTTGAGCTAGCTGGACCAAAGATCTGTTCTGATCTCTCCGATGCTCACGTTTTTGATATTCTAATGTGTAGCTTATACATTATGAGACTTTGCAATCTAACCAGATCCTTAATATGAGGGCCAAACTAGATATGCATGCAAATGCTTGCAAAGGAGATGTGCTACAAAATGGAAAAAATGCCCCCATAGGGGAAGGGGAACCCCTGTCAGGACCAGCGCACTGGGGAGGTTCACTCTTTCCCTGCACTTTATTTTCCTACCAAAAATAGCTTCCTAAGGCAGCAATTTTTCCTCAAAGAGGCAACTTCCTCAAATTACCACCTTTGGATCAAATTGCTTCTTTTTTTGGGGGGGGGGAAGAGATCAATAGGAAAATGGTGTATGAGGACAAAGTGAACCTCCCCATGTGTCTCACAGCCCAATCCTATCCTTTCCCATCCCCTGAGGTGCGTGTTGTATCCAGTGGGGGAGCAGATTGGGAGGCTTCGGAAGGGAAAGGAGATTTAAATCCTCTTATTCCACCATAAGCCTCCTGCTCCGCAAAGAGTCTCCTCAGACCTGCGCCAGCTATTCTACTTGCACCAGCAATTCCACTGGTGCAAGTCCAAGGAGAAAAAGGGGAAGGGGAGACTGCTTCCAGAGAGGAGAGGATCCACCTATCCACCCCCTCCTGCCTCCCCCACTGGTTTACCTGCTCTGGCAGGTGGTCAGCGATCTGGCAATGCGGCTCCGACTTTCCCGCTGGCACTCAGGCAGTGCGCTACTTCATGTGCTACCAGAAGCACTTTTCAGCAGCTGGAAAGCAGGTAGCGCTGGTGGAATACGCATTCCACCAGCTATAAAAGCCCATAGGATTGGGCAGTCAGTCCCAAGGGGGAGGGGGTCACACTTTCCACATGGCTATATATTTTTTTACAAAAAAGAGAGGTGCTTCCAGTTTGAAGCATCTCTCTATCACACACATTTCCATGCATGTCTAGTTTGGTTCTTCTTGTGACTGGAAGCAAACTAGGATGTGGGCAACCTAGCTGGATCAAAATAAAATGAAAGGCAAAAAAGCAAGATAGAGGGAGGGTCATGAGAGCAAGGACAAGACCAAAGTAAGAATGGGTAAGCAGGTTTGAGGCTCAGTGAAGAAATTCTAATCCTGAGTGCTTGATGATTGTTTCAGCAGCTTCTTTGTTTTCCAAATCCACTAGAACAGCAGTTCTCAAACTGGTGGGTTGTGACCAACCAGGAGAACCGGATGCTTCCCCTGCCCCTTTGCAAAACTGGAAGACTCAGAAATCAACATGGAGCAGCAATTTGAAGCTTGGGGAGGCCTGCAGAGCGGTCCCCAGGCCTCCCTGCACCCTCCAGAGGCCTGCCAGTAAGTACCAAAACCCAATTTCCAGACGTTTTTTCCCTGACGGCAGCAGCAATCCCTGGGATTGCTGCTGCCACTGTCCCCGCCCCTGCAAGCACTCTAAATTCTCCCCGCCTTGCGGGTAGAGCTTTGAGAAACAGTGCACTAGAAAACAGGAGCTAAAGGGACCAGGGAAGGCAAAGGCTTACAAGTGCATTTGCTTTCCAAAGCGGGGCAAGCCTGAGGAAGGATTTTGTGACAGATCCATAGGAAAAGCAGTTGAACCAAACTCTACCACAAACCAATCATTTTTTAAAATAACAGAATGTTTCTGCTATGTATGATGAGATTATGCTTAAAATTATAAGCAAATATCAAAGGAATACGTATCCGATCTTTTAATCCCACCATTTAAATATTCATTCAAAGCAAATGTTACCTTGCAGGATCTTGATGATAACATATATCATAGCATATCTATCTTTATCTATCTAACTACACATATATCTATCTAACTATCCCTCTCTCTCTCTCTCTCTCTCTCTCTCTCTCTCTCTCTCACACACACACACACACACACACACACACACACACACACACTTTTCCGTATTTCCTAAGACTTGTAACTTTTAGGAAATTGGAGGGTGGCTATTCACTATTTCACCCTGCCTTTATCACTGCAGCAATTGTGTGAATTGCAATCAATGTTCTCCTTTAATAAACATCCCCCCACCACCACCACCTGGGACTGACATCATGCTGAGGAACTTTCACAATTAACACTTCCTCTGGTTGACAACATTTGCCTTTCAGCAGCTATTACTGCCACTCCATTATCTCCAATTGCATGTATTCACAGACAGATCAAGAAACAAATCTAATCGTCTCCATTCGCCACTTATTTATTGAAAGAACAAGACCACAGCCAACCCAGAATAAAAATCTCCTGATTGGAGGGTTACAAGTATTAGATAGGCTTCTTATATAAACTGCTTAGTACAAATGTAGGAGAGAAGCATCAAGACAAAAGCACAGCTGAGGTCAATGTTACTTTAAGTTTACATGAGAAAGATTAGAATGCACTTTTTAAAAGTTAAAACGCGCGTGCGCATGCACACACACACACAGACTAAGCCTGCAATCCTACATATACTTCCCTGGGAGTAAGATATATTGAACACAATGGGGCTTACTTCCACATAGACATACACATGTAAAGGCTGCACTTGGAAGGGAAAACATCTCGAGCATGGAAGGTTCTATACAGGAATAGAACAATATTGTAAAGATCCTTATCAGGTCTAAAGATAGCCTGCCTATGTAAGCCGCCTTGAATAAATCTGATGAGAAATCTGATGGTGAGAAAAGCGGGATATAAATACAGAAAATAAAATAAAATAAAATAAAAAATGTGATGATGGAGCACTCTCCATAAATAACAGCCCAATCCTGCGTAAAGATCGGGGCGGCCGCCTGAAGCCGTCCACCCGATCCTGATCTCCGCCGCGGGCAGCCTGCAGCAGGCAGCCCGTGGTGGAAAGTCTACTCGGGGAAGGGGACGCTCGTCCCCTTCACCGAGTGTAATGGTGGCTGGGGCAGATAGGCCTCCTCGAATTTCTGCCAGGTATTTTGCTGGCGGAAGTCGGAGGAGGCCGTTATTGGCCCAGCCACCCGGCGGGGACAGGGATATGGCGGATGCCATGCACCCACCCCCGCCCAGGGCAGCTGGGCCTATGGCCTCCCCCCGGCTCCGCCATCCCTCCCCCGTCCGCTGACCCACCCCACCCGCCTGCTGGATCCTGACCTACCTGGTCCGGTGGCGGGCCGAGTCTTCGGGTGGTAGAGCTGGGAAGGCCGGCCTTGTGCTGGCCTTCCTGGCTCGAAAGTAGTCCGCAAACTTGCTTTACGGCACATTTGCGACTATTACGGGAGGCGGAACGCCAGGTCTGCCACCCATAACTTGAGTTGAATTGCACCCTAAGAAACTTAATGCCAGTCTCCAGAGCCCTTTGCCTCTTTCCACCAACCTCAAGGACAATGACAAGGATATCCTTTGCTATCGTCCTTCACTGCTCATCTGCCATCTGTACCAAAGGCACCACCTCCAGCTGCAACCACCACTCAAAAGTAGGCAGGAATGAAAGCACTTCTCTCCTCCAAATGTTGAGGTTCCAGCTCAGTGCTCTAGTTAGATGCCAGTGATAACTCACTTCAGAAGCAGCACAAAATCAAGCCTGCTGCTCTCTCCCTGCAAGCCAGGTGTTCCAAAGGGAATGCTTTTTGATGCTACCTAAAATGCTCACCCCCCAAAATGACTACTTTTGGATTAGCCCTACTTTTTAAGCATAACGGTGTCAAGCCAATACAGTGCATCCAGTATCTTGGGCTAAATATCAAAATGAAGTCATATAACAAATCATAAATAGGTGTCATGTGGCTTCTTAAATACTTAATATACATGGTTAGTACTAGGAAACTGTCTAGCGGCGCACAGACTTGCAGGAAATACTCAGAAAAGCACTAAGGCCTGTATCAGATTTTACAGTCTTTGGAAGGCTCTATATATCATATCAGTAAAAACCAGACGGCTATCAGTCATATAATCCCCCTCATCAGACTTCTGAGACGCACACAGAAACCTTAAGACAAGATTTTAGGGAAAGGATACTACTAGTTCGGCTATCAATTGAGCAGACGACTGACATTACATTTAACAATGGCTTACGAATTTTGAACATGAAAGCATCCTCTCTGTTCATTCTGGCTCCCTTATTTGATCCCAGGTTGACAGAGACCTACAACCTGACCTCCCTTTAAAATTTTATAATCTCAGGGACAGTGTGCCTTAGATTCCAAATTTTGATAAAAATATAAAAGGCATACTGCTATCGCAGGAGCTCTACAAGCACTGCTTTTTACACAGGGATTGAAAGTTGAGTTGTCCTTAAGCACTACTATGCATACTCATGGGAGCTTAAAGAGAGAGTTGGAGCGCGGATGGGAGAGCACCAGCTATATCACAGTCTTTGTTCCTCATCTCATTGGCTGAGGGCTGTGGCACCCCCTGCCCAACCCCAATAGTAAATTCGGCACTACCACTATCTCCAGTACTGACAATTCATGGGTTGGCTCTGGCTACACGAGCCACGGTGTCCAAACTGGCCAACAGATGATTCCACCCTGGTTCTCTTTCTTAGTATACATTGCATATCTACACTAGGTCTATGCTCCCATTCCCCTTACCAATGGAGAAAAAGGGAACACAACACTGTGGCTTTACCATCCAAGAATAGTATGTTACATGATATCTGCAGGACACTGTTCCTGAGTGTCAGTATAAAGACTGAAAATCATCCTAAGTGCATCAACATGTTAACTAAAAATGTCATATGCAATTAGCTTCACTTATTTTATGCTCCTGGAGCAAAGTAAAGAGCAAGTAGTAAAAACAAGCAACTTCCATAGACAGATTCAGAACCAAGTTGGAGGGGGTCCAGGTGCAAAGACCTGCACTTGGTTCCAGAGACGATCCCAGAGGGGGGCCGCCAACGCCACGCCCCCACGTGATTCGTTGGCACGTGCCAAGCGTGACGATGCACGTGCGCCCAGCGCGGCTCGTCATCCCCGGCCGTTTTTCAGCCTATTTTGGAGCCGAAGCAGCTCCAGGGCGGGCGGGAGGGCCCAGGTCGAACGCAGTGGAGGGAACGCATCCCGAAGGTAAGCGCACCCCTTCGCCGCCACGTCCAGTGCCCGCGCTGGGGCCCAGCGCACCACCCTCCGTGACGCTTCTGCTTGGTTCTCCATGGTACCTTCCAGCTGACTGCTGATGTTGCACGGGGCAGTACCACTGGTACTGAGGATTCAGGGGTCAGGCTCAAGCACGCAGATCCCAAGATCAAGGGGCCTTGGCCAGCACCCACCTACTTAACCCCCGACACCAACCCCATCTATGGGAATCTGGAGGCCAGCATTCCCAATGAAGAATTTTGGAAATTTTCAACCCAGAAAGGTCACATTCTGGCCTAAAAGAATTGGTTAAGATGTACTGTCCCACACTGGTAAACAAGACACGTTTAAGAAACATCTTTCGGTAAAGATGTGTGTGCGTGCAATGAGTTTAGACACAACAGGAGTTTGGAGAAGAATTAATATGGCGCTTCCTCTTTGTTCCACACCTTTCCTCTTGGCAAGCACACTGTTTTATTCATTCCTGGTGTCTATTACTCAGGACATCAGACATCTTCTCAGTCAGACAATGATTCATTTGTTGATTAAGACAAAGAGGTTTGTTAGCTTCTATTGCCACATAGTTTCACTTTTTTTTTTTAAGATTGGGCCATCAGTCTTTGAGGGAAGATCCAGATTTAAAGGGCACACTAACTTCACATTGATTTCAACTGAGCAGCGAACCAACCCCTTTCAAAGATTCAAAATGGAGGAAGGAGAGGGAGTAATGTAATGTATGTGCATGGAGGTATTCTGAAGGCGAACTCTACTATTGGCACATGTTCATTACAACGTTTGAAGAGAATAATCTGTGTTTATAGCTGAAACCATGGGTGTAGGGTGTAGGCACCACCCAAACTGGCTTATTCCCATCTCTGCAAAATCCTTGTACCCCTTCCTTCCTGTACCCCTTCCTGTACCTAGTGGTGTGTGGACCGCTGGTTGGTGGTACACCGGCACTCAGATGGCAAGATGGTAGCTGCCATTGCGGCCGCACCAGAGTGTGCCGGAGCCCTGAAAACTATGGTAAGCGGCCTGGGTGGCCAGCAGAGCTCGAGAGCGCGAAATTCCCATGATGGGAAATACCCTCCTGCCTGCCCTGACCCCTTTACCGTCATTTTTAGGGCTCCATCAGAGCCGAAAACCTGGAAGTAAGTGGCAATAACATCATCACCACATACTTCCAGTGGTACGTGGTACGATGTTGGCCCCGGAGGTGTTATGCCACACCAAAGGGGTTGAGAACCCCTGGTCTAGAGGATATATAATTGGCTCTTAGGACACTAATACTGTACTACAGGGAAGAGCCAAAATACTGTTCTTTTAATCAGCGTAAACATTTCCCAATCTGGTGCTTGTTCAATGAAAAAACCAAGTTGCTTTTTTGTGGATTTTATAAGGCAGGTTGTGGGTTCCGCAGAAGCAACTGAAAAGGAAACTCAGTCCAGTGTATTCAGAGGAGATGCACTCATTCTTTTTTGGGTCACAGTGTGGGGATGTGCAGAAATCCTCTGAGACATGTCAGCCAGGATGGTGTAGTGGTTTGGGAGTCGGACTTAGACCTGCAAGATCCAGGTTCAAATCCCCGCTCAGCCATGAAGCTTCCTGGGTGACCTTGGGCCAGTCACTATCTCTCAGCCCCACCTACCTCACAGGGTTGTTGTGAGGACAAAAGGAGGGGAGGAAATATGTACACCACTCTGAGCTCCTTGGAGGAAGGGCGGTATAAAAATGTGAAAAATAAAAATAAACTTGTGTTGCAGAAACTCATTTGGCTTCCCCTGAAAATTCTGTTGTTTGTCATAGGAGGACCCCTGAAATCTACTTTGAATTTCGCCTTTTCAAAATGTCAGTGCCCACCCAACAACTCAAGGTTTTCTGGCAGTCTGCACAGATAGTGTTGGAGAAAGGGGCATGCAAGCCTTTGTAGTTCAATTTCACTGTCTGAAAAGGCTGCTAAGTGTAGCTCTTTAATTTTCTTCTTTCTTTGTCACCCAAGTGCATCATCACTATGGAAGGTCAGTTCTTGGAATACAACGAGTGAATTTGCAGAAATCAATGTAGCTTCTTCCAGCATAAAGCCAGCTACCCATACTAAAGAACACAACAAAACCTGACTCCAAATGCTGTGAAGGGATTCTTATAATAGTAAAATATTTAACATTCATTCAGTGAAACGATCGATGGGTTTACACTACCATCGTTGCTCTCTTTTTGTAACTGGAATCTCAAGCATTGTATTTTCTAATCTGTTTTGTCCTGCATCTGCAATAACACCACTGAGGATGATGAATCATTATATAATGAGAATCATTATATTTGTGCTACAACCATAAAGTTTCTGGCTCCAATCTGATCGCCTGCCTTCAGGCTTCTAGACGCTTAGCCAGCATCATTCCATGACAATGGCCTCATGTAGTCCCTTGATAAGATCTGAGCACTGACCTTTGTGCTTTTGCTCTGCTTGAATCCTGACCTTGTGTCCATTCCAGGCCCAATCCTTATACAGTTGCCAACTGAACAGGAAAACAAAATGATCCAGCCAAGTGTTTTGTTTTCATGCCAGTTGCAGAAAAGAAAGGGCAAGGGCTATTTTCTCCCCTTCAGTCTTTTTTTTTTTTTTTAATATGCTGCAAGACCTTCATTGAATAGAAAGCATTTGTGCTGTGCTATTGTGTGCTGTGTGCGGGGCTGGGCTGCCAGACCAAACAAAACTAGTTGGGCTCTGCCTCCAGGCCTGTTCTGGCTCCACCCCAAGACCAGGGTGACCAGATACAATGAAGGACAAAGTGCCTATACCGTTAACCATTGTATAGAAGAGAGAATTATGGCAGGTGCAGCTTTTTGTACCCTTCCATGATGAGCTGCACCTGCAAAAATTCCCTCTTCTATACAATGGTTAACGGTATAGGCACTTTGTCCTCCACTCTATCTGGTCAACCTGCCCAAAGATCCCCCACATACCAAAATATTTTATTTCAGATATTGTCAACCTTGGGAAAATAACAGATACAAGGATGAGAGAGAAGAAGTTTTTTGTTTGGTATCAAAAAAGAAATATACACATTTCTAGCCCACTATAGTTCTCCCTGAAACTTTGGGTGAAGGCAGGCATGCCACGTGAAGAGATCACTTGTACAGTGAATACATCTTCACCACTGGACTGGACAAATGACCGTCTGAGCCCTCCTCCTCACACTCCCTCCCTCCTTCGTCTACTCACCGCCCCTCCCCCTCCCCACCTCCTCTTGCTGATGCAAAGTAGCAACACTTCCTGCAGCTAATTGAACAGCTGCAATGAGATGCTTCCTGTTTCAGGCACCTGAATGTTGATGCCTTGTTCACCTTCCCAAAATGGAGCAGAAGCAGGAAGAAGAGGAAGCAGTGTAGAAAGGGGCAAAACTGACCCCTTCCAGAAATCATTTTGCTGGTATTCTTCTCGGTCAGTTCAGCTGCGAAGATGGGCTGGCTGTTTATCTGAAAAAAGTGCGGTGAGCCCCTTTTGTATATTTACATCAATCTTTTCCCTTTGTGTCTTCTGTGTTGTTGTAGTTTTCAGCTGGCTTTTCTGACTGTATGTCTACCAGTGCGCTCACCTTCCTAGTGCGATATACAGGTACCTCTACAGTATCTTTATGAGTAACAGTTCACTTCCCGTTCCTGCCTTTGTCTCTCCAGTTTCCTGCTCAGTGGAATGGGTTGAACACAGCCCTGTTTCCAAGTGCCTTAAACTTTCCATATATCTGTATTTGCTCTTGACTAAGAGGTTGACTGGCCTTCTTGGGAGCTGAGTCACCAGAAAATACTGTATATTGGCTCTTGAATGAAGACATGATTGAATAGGAATATTGTAGCTGAAACATTTGTTTAAACGAGAGATGGACTAACTGACAGCATAATTCTAGCTCCTCCTCTGAATTTTAATGCTTCTCTTTCATAACCCAAGTACTTTCTTGACAGCCACCTCTAAGACTGCACTCATATATGCACTTACCTGTGAGTAGGCCCCACACGGAACTCAATACAGCTTACTTTTGAGTATACATGATTAGGGGCACAATCCTATCCAATTTATGCCACCGGCTGAGCTCTGCTCAATCCTATCCAATTTACACCACCGGTGTAACCAGCGGTGCAGCGAGAACGGGAGGCCCCAGAACGGAAAGGGGATTCAAATCCCCTTTGAATCCCCCTTTTGGAGGGAATTTGAATCCCCTTTCCATTCTGTGGCCTCCTGTTCTCGCTGCACCACTGGTTACACCGGTGGCATATTGGATAGGATTGAGCAGAGCTCAGCCGGTGGCATAAGTTGGATAGGATTGTGCTGCCCGACTGTGCTGTAAATTTGATATTCTTGTCACTCTTGGGCTTTCAGTAAGTGCCATTCCCCACTAAAGCCAGAGCCAAAGGCGTAGTGGTTAGAATTTTGGGCCAGGACCAGGAATACCCATATTGAAATCCCTATGCAGGCTGGAAGCTCACTATGTGATTATGGGACTCCATCTTTCCACCTAACAGATTTCAGGGGATTATCGTGAGAATAAAATAGGACAACCTCAGCATATATAGGGCAGTTAATAGTAATGTTATTGAGGAAGGGATGCTCTGAGATTAGGTCTACATATGCAGCAGTAAACAGGATCAAATTTTCAATTCTGATAGGCATGTTTATCTAACTGTTGATATAAATGGTCTGTTGATAAGAGAATGTACTTTGGGAAATATCGTTTGTCTTTTCTTTTTATCAGCAATGGAAGTTGCTGCTGCATGGTCGGAAACCTGGTGGAAGCCACCCGAATGAACTTCTGAAACCCATGAATGGCTCCATTTATTAATTAATCTGCAATTATCCCCTGAGGTTAGTTTGCAGTATTGTATATAGGTAAAGCAAATTTTAAACCATTATGGCACAATTAAGTAAATGAAGTACACAGCTGATTGCTCTGATCAGTAATGAACTTTCATGAAAGCCAGATCACAATACTGCAGCATAATTTGGAGAGCGGTGGAGAACGGGAGTTCATAGGGGAGTGTTTGAGTGATGCCAGAATAAAAGGCAGTATATAAGAT
The DNA here is from genome assembly GCA_026170595.1 of Plestiodon gilberti rubricaudatus. NCBI lineage: Eukaryota > Metazoa > Chordata > Lepidosauria > Squamata > Scincidae > Plestiodon > Plestiodon gilberti. The sequence continues at coordinate 135,797,072 of JANXHW010000004.1, read as the reverse complement.
CAGCCCTGATAGCGTTCTCCAAAATGCCAATGATGCTTCCTTAAGCACACGCATCTCACTGATTTTTTTTTTTTTTTTTAGGAAATGATGCATGTTAAATGAATAATTTTATGAACTGGTTTTGTGATTTGCTGCACTAGCAAAAGGGCTGCTGAGCCATCACGTCACATCTATTGAACAGGTAAGAATGGGGAGGACAACGTTCCTCTATGGTTAGGCTTATCAGATCCATACTGGGACAGAGTGGACCTTTAGGAGAAGGAATGTGGGCAGGTGTAGCTTGTTAAACCCTTAGAGCACAATCCTAGGCATGTCTACTGGGGCTTGCTTCTGAGGGCAAAACTGGGCAGGGAGGGGGCATAATGTGGGCAGGGAGGCTTCTGTTATAAAACAGAAGTGTTTCACACTTAAATTGTGTGTGGAAGGGGTGGATCCAGTCAGTGGCGGAACTTGGGTGGAGCGCGTGGAGCAGGAGCTCCAGGCGCTCGGGCAGGCGCACTCGGGGAACTTACCCTCGGGAAGCACCGCGTTGCCTCGGCCTGCCCTCCCTCCCTGGAGCCCGTTTGGCTCCAAAATGAGCTCAAAATGGGTGGGGGTGTTGACATGATGCAAGGGGCGCGTCAACGTGAGGGGCGCGTCAACGTGACGCGACGCAGGCCCCGCCCCACGCACCAGGCACCAGGAGGGCGCCCGTCATTTCTGGATCCAGTGGCCAATGCACGTGCTGGATCCTATCCCCTCCAGCAGTAACCTCCTCACCCCCATTATTCTCCTGACTTGCACTAGCAAAATTGCTAGCGCAAGTCCAAGGAGACCCATTGCGGAGTGGGAGGATTACACAGAAGTAAGGGGATTTAAATCCCCTTTCCCTGCTGAAGCTTCCCGATCCCCCCCCCACACTGTATACAGTGTGTCCATTTTTGGCACAGCTGCAGCAGCAAGGGGGGCGGAGGGGAAAGGAAGGATAGGACTGGGCTTTAAGTGATGAAAAACCTGGACATTAAATACAGTAGTTATTTTCCTTACTGTTTAAATTTTCTTATCCACAATGAGATTATGGAGAGAAGAAAAGCCAGAATAACTGGTGACATAAAATTAGTTCATCTGCCATCTCAAATCAGAAGTTTTGGAAACTGTAATCATTTTTTAGAGTATTGTAGATTCCTGCACTCAATGCCGCGAACTGAGTTTTCTACTTAATGCTATAAAGCAACACTGAATAAATACAAATAGTTTAATTTTCCTCTGCAGTCACATCCTCCCACAGTGGTGAGTGTAATTAGGAAAAAAGCTACATTGCATGTCTTGAATAGTGAATGCAGCTGATTGTTAATCATTATATTTACATAGTTTATATGAAAAATATTTAAATTCATGAATGCTTTAACTTTTCTTTGCCATAGCATTAATACTTGAACAAGATCTGAATGTATAATACTGTATGTGCAGCTTCTTTTGTGGCATTCACTGTAAAAAAATTGGTTGGATAGCAGAATCCAAGATACAGGGAACATTCAAGTGAGAGTCAAAGGGATATTATTTCGAAGAAACGTGAGACATGTTGTGGAGTGGGAAAGAGGGAGGGAGATACATACTTGTAAATTGCCACAGAATCATATTTGCATAAAGAAATGATAAGCTATAATGTAGTGAAAGATATTGGGGCAAATCACCTCAATGATGCCTAATTTGCAAAATGCATGGCAAAGCATATCTCATATTAATTTTGTGATATTTTGTCATCAGTGTTGCTATTGATTTCCCACAAAAACACATTAGACAAAGAATTTATGCAAGACACAAAAAATCTCATTTGTACAAGCAACAGTAATAGTCGTGTCTGCTTTATGAACAGGAGGAAAACAAAGCAAAGCAAACGAAAGAAATACTCCACAGATTTTGATCATTTGTGAGAAGACTGCTCCCTTCTTAACAAAACGAGCCAGCTAAGCACAAAAATTGAAACTCGGGTTAATTGGGTTAGTGTAGAAGTGTTTAACATGTTCCAATCACACTTTAAAAAAAAGGCATCTGGCAAAAAGAAACAAAACCAAACACCAGTAAATGTTACTATATCTAAGAAGGACCTAAGTAGTGCTGAACCCATCTTGCATCTCTCTCAGAGGTAGTCAACCTTCTCATGTGAGAGTTTTAGACACAGGAGTTACTTAGCAGAGGAAATATTGAAAACCAATCCAGTCTGTAGTGTTGCAGCCAAAAGGCCTCATGTGCCTTGGAGGTATTCAGAGGTGAATAATGAACAGTGTTCTCTCTTTAATAACACGTCTGTTGGAATTTTAATGGCACTATAGCCTAAAACCCTGACTTTTCTATCCTTTATTTACAATTACCCACTGCAGGACTTGCTTGAGCATAACTGCCACAACCTTCCAGGCTACTGCTAGCACCTATCCAGGAAGACAAATTGCTATGTAAATCACTTTGAGAACTGTTGTTGTAGTTGCAAAGCAGGACAGCAATACCTTGACTTCCACCCACTTGACTTTCATTGCTTTGTTCTTTCAGCCGTTTTCAACCACATTTCAAATTTCGTTCATGTGCTTTGGTCTTTCATCCGATTTCATCCAACCTTCCACAACGTTCGTCAACGTTCTTATGTTCAATTTTTCTGGTGGTGCACTGAGTACTGCCATTGCCACTGGTCCTGAGGGTTCAGGAACTGACCCAGCTGTGTGGTTCCTCTGATGGGCATGGACCCTTTGCCAGCCACCTGACCTGACCTGGCCACCTTCTGATGTCGCCTCTGCAGGTGGCAATAATTCAACTTGCTACCAGTACAGCTGCAACTTAAGCTGATTGCTCACAATACTGAGGTGGAAGTCATTGGATTGGATCCAAAGAACTGCAGGCAGAAGAAAGCTCACGGAAGGTGATCTTCCTGCCCAATCCTTTTTTCAGGAAATGCAGATATCGAAATCATGAAGACCTTAGCATTCACGTCTGTAAAATGTACACTTTGTTTCATGCTTGCAAGCAACATTTCCATTCTGCCTTCATTAAACCACAGGAAAATCTAGAGTTCTAGATATTGGCGGTGGAGGGGCATAGACCACTGCTCTTTGCCTGGTCCCTCCTGTTGCGCACCGGACTGAAGCACAAAAATTAGAGCCATTAATTGGTTGGGGTCAGCGTTGAGGCGTGGCGGGCCGGGTAGTCAGGAGTTCCGTTCTCCTGGCCCCTCCATTCAGAGAGCTGGCGCATGCACAGAGTAGTGCAGCACCAAGCCCAACACCGAATACTGACAAAGAGCTGGAACAGGAGGTGAATGAGGAATGAGAGCCACGAATAGGGGATCCAGGAGAGATGGATGAGCAAACTGGGTAGGCAGCAGATGGTGGCCACTTATGGTGTGATCTTGGAGCCCCAGGGCTCCTAGAAGCACACTTTGAGAAATGCTGCTATAGGCTAAGGGCCCACAGCCAGATGTGAGACATTTCTTTGGCACAACTTTGTTACAAGTGCTACACTCTCTGACAAGTTCCTTGGAAATTCCCCACGTTATATGGACTGTTCCCTTATCACATGGCAGTAGAGTGGCAGCCATGCTTGTAAGGGAAATCTGAAATATTGCTAACCTTTTGGGTAAAAAACACCAAACTATCATTTTCCTTGCCTGCAGCATAACTCAGGGAAAGCGCTTAGAATGAAATGAAGATGACACAAGATGAAATTATACCTTTTCTTTCCTTGCCACCTATAAAACACATATTTTCACATCAATCACACAAATGCGTATATTTGTATATTTTTAAGCAAGTCACACAAATCTAGCACTATATCTTTCAGAACGACAGAGCTCAGTATCGAAGGGCTGCACTTGCACATCCACCAAACAGATTGTCATAATGGAGGGGAAATTGGGGAGCTCTGGATTTAATTCCCCGACTCCCAACTGGAGAACAGCATAGTCAAAGTTGGTATGTATGGATCCACTCCAGAAAGGGCAAACACCTTCCTAGTACTTATTTGCACATACCAGGCTTCATACGCCAGCGGGTGGCGCAATGGGTTAAACCACTGAACCATAAGCTGTTGATCGAAAGGTCGGCAGTTTGAATCCGCGACGGGGTGAGCTCTCGTTGCTTGGCCAGCTCCTGCCAACCTTGCAGTTCCAAAGCATGTTAATGTGAGTAGATAAATAGGTACCGCTTGCAGGAAGGTAAACAGCGCTCCGTGTTCCAGCTGCATGCTACGCGCTGTGGCAAGGAGCGTCATGCTGGCCACATGACCACGGAGGTGTCTTCGGACAACGCTGGCTCTTCGGCTTTGAAATGGGGATGAGCACCATAACCTAGAGTAGGACATGACTAGGAATTAATTGTCAGGGGTCACCTTTACCTTTAGGCTTCATATAGAAGGGAATCCACACATGGAAGTCTCTCTCCCCCCCCCCTATTTTTCCAGTGTGAGATTTGCACTTACACCTCTGTCTCAAAATTCCTGTAATGATGATTAGGAAAACTTGAAATCCACATTATTGTATTGCTCAGAGGTTGCATGGAAACTGTTCTGAGTGAGAACTGACTGAAAGCCAGTTCTTTGTTTCGGGAACTGTGCTGAAACCCTTGGCTGATGCAGCCATGAGAGATCTGAAGATCTGTAGACATTCCAAGACAGCTAAGGTTTTGTCCAGAAACATTTTCCAGAAATAGAGTGAGGAAGCAGAGCGTCAGCTAGTCCTTTGTGCAAAATTAATGACTTTTGAATTTGGGATTCTTCTTTGTCACCTAAACAGGATATTATTATTAAACATGGAACAATACAATGTTCCAGTTTCTAAGGAAACAAGTTGCAGGAACAAAGTTGATAATGCTGCATCCTCAAGAAAATGATTATAGTGTTCGTCTCTGGGGCATCATTACAAAGTGCAATTTGCATTTAAATTTCTATAACCCTTAAGCAACAAGATTGTTTGTTTATAAGTATGGCTATGATCTTGTAGTTTTTCTGGGTGGTGTTTGTCCTTTTTCCAGGGATTAGCACCGTACAGTTATTTAACTGTTTATGAAGTTTGCTTCGCCAACTGCCATATGCTGTTAGTAATTTTGTTTTGTTTTACTTTCGCATTGTCTTTTCTTACACAGCCGAGCTTCTGTTCAAGGCTCAGTGCATCATGTGTTCTTCATTAGTGGAAGCCTTTCATTCTGCTTCACACATGGCAGCAAACATGCCAAGTCCTGCCGCCATGTGTTGCAAAAGAGCAAGATTTTGACAAGAATCAATACATCTGTTTTGCACCTGAGGCTTCAAGAATATCAGGTGATGGAGTCTGGGCTCTGATCTGAAGGGGATTCGAGGGAACCACGCAGATTTTCCTTGACAGAAATGACACTTGCCATTCATTTTTGTGTTGTGCAAAAGAAGACAAATATTCCAGTGAGTTCCTGATGCTCTTACAGTTTACCATTCTCCTGATAAACTAATCTGCTGTCCAAAGATGATCAAGCTTTGACGTTCCATTTCTGATTTCATAATATGTGGAAGAATCTGTAAAGGCTAAGACTGGATACAATCATAAACAACCTCAAAACAATCAAAGCATTTTTTTTCTCTTCAGTGAAATCAACAATACCGTACTTTGTCATCAGGCAGCTGTTGATTTTCTACCTTCTCTCCTATCCACCTTTCCCTTCACCTCTTGCATGTGTAATTATTTTAATGAAATTACCCCTACAGTTTGGCAAGCTCTGATTGTATTCGACACTGATTAAGAGGCAGAAGAAGTTCTTCTAAACAAAGCACTTTTATGATCCAGCAGTCACGCTTCCCAAAGAAGGGCAGAACCTACGTGGGACGAGGGAGAACAGAATATCACAGAATGCCGTTCAGACAGTGCAAACACAGCATTTTCTACTGAAAATGCTGGTGATTAACTGATGTTCTGACCTTGCTCTGAACAGTGATAGATTGAAAGCAGGCTTCCCTCCAGAATGTTATTTTAGCAATGCAATTTGTAGTTAGCCTTTTCCCCTTTCCTTAGAACCTAGTACAAACCCCTAAAACCACAGATCTGGTTTTAGACATTGTATCAGACTAGTACATATTTAAATAGCACTTTCTTGGATTCTAGTTGCTTTCCTATGCACCTTGGTGTCACCCCCATAATTGGGGTCAGGACTCTGCTAGTGATACATTTGAACCCTACGCTGTAGTGATGCATTTCTCAATGGACGTCAATTCTGTGTTTAGTAGTGAGACAGCATCCTACAGTGGAAGGTTCTTGTCATCCTCATTGAGTTAGGATGAGACCCAGCTTGTTTAACAGACCAAGCTCAGTACTAACTAGATTAGTTTTGGCTCTACCACTGCCATACCTGACATGAGCCTACTTCCTGTTCCTTAATTTACCAAGACAGAGAAAGAGGGGACAGTAAGAAGAGCTCATATCAGGCACTGTGGTAAGACTTCTATTAGGTTCTAGAATTGCTGCAAGCATGTATCACTGTGTCCAGAAACACTGAGGATCATGGGCAATATCATTCACATTGTTTCGGACATCTATGGCTGTGGCTCCAAGTATGGTCCCTTTGCTTTGGTACATTACAGAGAAGAAGATTAGTGGATAATTCTTCTCTGGTGCTGCATTCAGGATCCTACCTGCTTTGGACCCAGTTTAAAGCTCACGTTGTTTTGACAAACACCTGGTTCCCTAACTTTTTTCCAGTGCAACTGGGAGAGGATCAGCAGCCTCCCAGGTAACTGGTTAATTTGATCCACAAGAATCTAAAGGGCTAATAACATATATAAATGAAGACTCCCTGCTGAGAAATGTCACTGAATCCTGGAACACCCGTAAAGGGTCTGATTTTCTAGAGCAGTGGTTCTCAAACTTTATAGCACCAGGACCCACTTTTTAAAATGACACTATATTGGGACCCACCTAGCTTTACGAGACGCTCAAGCAAAACATCTCCCTATATTTACACAAGCTTGCAAACTGCAGGAGCTCAGCTCCTTGCAGAGGAATTAGCAGCTATCTTGCAAGCTACAGGAGCTCAGCTATTTGCAGGGCAATTAGCAGCTATCTGATTTTTGAATAGCCTCAGAGCTTGTGGCAATTACTTATCTGATCTTTCCATCACCTGGGCCCCACCAGAAATGAGGTTGCAACCCACCAAGTGGGTCCTGACCCACAGTTTGAAAAACACTGTTCTAAAGGGCTAATAATATACATAAACGAAGACCCCCCCCCTACCAAGAAATGTCACTTATGTCTCTGCAACTCTTGCAAATTCCCTGGAAATTCCCAGGGATCTCTTCTGAGAAGGACCCCTCCCCCAAATTCCATGAGTGCTGAATGTTGCTAATCTTCCTGATGTTACTTGGCTTTCCTCAACATTTTGATAGATATTTCACCTCAGCAGGCCTGTGCAAATACACCTCGAATCTCACTTCAGGCTAAATTTGGTGGCAGCTCTAATGAATCATAGCAGCAGGAACAAGACTGTGTACAGCTTTAGAGCAAATATCAAAAAAGGGTTTGTGTGCGGGTTACCTCCTTGTTCATAAAAAATGTCTTTTTCTCCTGTTATGCTTGAAATTATGAAGGAAAGAAAGACAGGGAGAATTCTTCAGGGTAATGCCAAAGACAAGAATACTGGAAGGCCCGTTGTCTGTGAGGCTTGCTGTACTTTTCATCAATATGCTTTAAGCCTGACCTGGAGGGTCCGCTTCAGTTGATGGAAGAAAGTAATTAAGTCTCTGTGCTCATTACAAACTGTGTAAGCTCATGAGCTTAAAATGCCTTTTGAGCCAAACAGCCCACTGGTTGTATGACAAAGACTTCTGAAATGTAGGGTTAACAATTAAAGACAGGCGATGCAATCTCTTCTGAGGTGTGATGGGCACTGAAGGGCTGCTTTGCCCCCAAACCTCTTTGAAAGGATCTTGCAAGCGTTTCCCGATATCTCCCCAGCCTTTTCCCTGCCACCTCCAATTTTGACCAACCTACAAGATGGCAATGAGGCCATGTGTCAGCTGGTGTGATGAAGTTTGCTAAGAATGTGGACTGGGAAGAGTAAGGGAAGGGGGTGGGGCTATAGCTCTGTTGAAGAAGATGTGCTTTGCATGAAGAAAGTTTCAGGTTTGGTTCCTGGCACAGCCAACGAGGATTGGGAAAGATCCGTCTCTGAAATCCTAGGACTACCATCAGCCAGTGTAACCAATTCTGAACTAGATGATACAATACCCGGAGACAGTGCAAGGCAGCTTATGGCAAATCTGGATGGTGGTATTCATTCTGACCTAGAGTGGCACTTCTTCTGAAAATGCAAGTGCATTTCAATTTAAATTAAAAACAAAAACTGAAGCACAGTTGTAGGCCCCAAAATGAATGGGGTTTCAAAATGAATCCCCCCATGCACACCCTATTGGTGCAGTGACCAGACACCCTGCCCTAAACGTTCAGTAGCTAGCACAATAACCCATAATATTAGCCCATTAGTTATTATCATTAACGTCTAATAATTATTAATGCCCATAGATCACGATATCTGTGGCACAGAAAATGCACGATGAGAATCAGTTTACCTTCAGAATGACATAAAGGCAGTAGAACGGGGGCAGCCGAGTAGGATTCTTTTCAAAACAAATTTGGCATGTATCCAGTTAGCTCTCTGTTCTATTGAGCACTGATAGTTACCTCCACAGATGAATCTCAACACACACTGAAGCTTAAACTACCTCTGCAGCCTTGTCATTTCAATTCTTCACACTGTTGTCTGTGTATTTTAACAGTCTTATCTGCAAAGCCCTTCAAAATAACTGAATTCTCTGTGGCAAGCCCCATGAGTAAGGCAAGAATGCATTCAAGAAAGAGCAACAGCCACACAACTTCCTTACGACTGAGTCACGAGTATACTGCTGTTGCTGTTGCCAAGATATGAGCGATCAAAATATATCCAGATACTGTATTTAAATCAGGCAGTGCTCAGAGGCCACAATGACACGATACTGTTAGAAAACCTAGACAGAAAGACTTCATAACTGAAAACGTGAGCAATATACCGGAAAGATGCATAGAGAGGGGAAATATCTGCAGGAAGGTCAATGGAAGGTGCTTACATTCTTGAAAGAGGGTTGATTGTCTTGCAGATAAAATCACATATAGGGTTCATCACTTTGGAATGAACACTATAATTCTGTGTCAGACCTATTTCGTTCTGTCTGGAATCTGACCAAAATGGGTCAGACCCAATCCATTTAGGCCAAGGCTCAACAACCTACAGCCCATGGGGCAAATCTGGCCCACCACCCAATGCCATCTGACTCTGCAAATTCCCTGTCCTGCATTCAGCAAATTGGGCGGGGAGCTCCGTGCCGCTTCTTCTGGGAGCTTGGGAACCTGGAATTTCGGTAATGACAACATCGCCAAATGTCCAGCCTCTTTGCCCAAAAAGGTTGCCGACCCCGGATTTAGGCATTCAGATCTCAGGTCTGCTTCATTTCTCTGGCTTAGGTGCCTGCAGATAGGATGTGGAGCTGGGGGGGGGGGGGAGAGAGAGAACAAGACAGAGCAGGGGGGAAATTGGCAATGGAAACTCACCAGTTGTGAACTCAGACACATTTTCTACAAAGTGTTTAAGACTATGGTCTGCGAGGCTGGACATTTGGCGATGATGAAAAAGTGTTTAAGACTGCTGGTGGTACTCAGATCACCGGACCACCAGAACCCCACTCCAACGCAGCGCTTTGGGTGGCACGTTTTTACTCCCAAGAGGCTCCTACCTTTGTCTGAACCTCTCGGGAATGCTGAGAAGAGCACTCCCACCCTCCCAGAGCCTCCTACTTGCGTTTTCTGGCCTCCAAAAACCTTAAAACCTGGAAGTAACTGGTGATGATGTCATTGCCAGTCACGTCCGGTGGTACACAGCAGGAGAGTGGCGCTGGAGGTGGTACTCGGCCAGGAAGGGGTTGGAATGCCATGAAATGATGACGACGAGTGCCCATGAACATGAATAAAGAAAATGATTCATTTCTCATACCCTCCTAATCACATGCATTGTAAGAGACCAAAACATACTACAGTACATGGGTTCTGCCATGATATGTAAAATGTCAGGAAGTTATAGTTAATGTAAAAATAATAACAATGATTTGTGTTCTGTGGTCAAACGCCAGTGGTGCAAAAAAGTTGAGAAGTTTTGGAAAGACCTGATAGCATACATAAGAAAACTGCCTCAGGGCTTCCTTCAGAGCCTGTTGGGGAAACTCAAATATATTGCAAGTATAGGGAGAAGAAATTACAAATTAATAGGCAACATGTTGACAGCAGCGTGTTTATTAATATCGCAAAATTAGAAATAGCAACTTCTCAGCAACTGAGCACTAGTGAAGAAAAAAGAGGCACGGGACATTAATGTATAAAATGGCATGAAATTTGGGAACAAATACAATGCAAGCATTAACAAATGCTGATTGTGGCCCTGCTGAGAAACAAGAACTGACAGGAGAAATTGCTCCACTATAATATCCAGCAGCAGGTGGCTTGTATAGCGGCTGGTGCCACAGCTCCATGGTGAAGCCCCCTTGCCTAGGTTTGTAACTCAACTCTTGCTACCCTGCTGGACAGCTCCCTGATGGCCCAGGCCTCCTGACCAGGTCCTGGTTCTTGCTCATCTGATCCCGTTGAAGAGTTCCCTGGCCAGGACACGGGCCTGCCACTCCTCCCCCCCCCGCCCATACCAATCAGGGTGGGCAATAACCGTCGAAGCGCAATCCTGACTAAGTATCCGGTGGTGGCCCCAGGGCCGTTCGCTGGATCCTATCCCTGTTCAGGGCCGATCGTGATCGACCTTGAGGTCTACTCGGGGGAAGGGAATGTTTGTCCCCTTCCCCTAGTGTAGCGCAGGGAGGCCCTAATGAGCTTTCTCGGATTTCCACCAGCTATTTAGCTGGCATAAATCCGAGGAGGCCATGTAAAGGCCGTGCCAGCCCGGGAATGGGACGGGGATATGGTGGCCGCCATCCCCGCTACCCCGACCTGGCTCAGCCAATGGCCCCCCTCCCTCGCTACTTGGACCACCCCTGTCGGGGATCCCTTTCCTTCTCCAGCGGATGCAGGGTCGATCCGGCGCCAGAGTGAGGGTTGCTGGCCTCTGCGCTGGTGGCCCTTACTCGCGAGTCATCGCAAATGTGCTTTACGGCACGTTTGCAATGGCTCAGAGCTTGCTCTGCCGTTCTAAGGTTAGTCAGGATTGCACTCTCAGTGTGGGAATATTACAAATGAAAGGTCTTTATTGGAGTGAGACAGGTGATGAAGTGGAATAACTGACAACAGCTGTTTCACCTAATGAGGACTGACATGATTTCTTTAGAGTCAAAAATCCTAGACTGTGAGGAGATTTTGAGTACGGCATAGAAAGATGAAGAAACCTAGAGAAAATGAAGATTATGCTAGGTAGGGAAAACACTGCAAGGGTAAACAACGTGAAAGGGAAGTCTCTCCTCATCAAAGTCAGTTGCCATCATGTTATATATGTAAAAAATGGAACCCAAGACCACTTAATGCAATTTAGTAGAAATTAACCTTTTCTATCCTCCAAAATGAGGGAATTTGAAGAGCTGGCCTAGATATAACACTCAGTATTGGGACCAACATCTCCAAGGAGAAACATGCAGCAAGTTTCACTCTCTCTCTCTCACACACACACACCAGCCCTCTAGTTTAGTACACATTGTGAAAGAGGCCATCATGTTCTTGTGCTACCCCACCCCAAAAGGTGAATGATATGTATGTGGATCGTGGGAAGGGAAACACACAGTCCAGTCTTAGGCATGTCAACTCAGAAGTAAGCCCCATTATAGTCAATGGTGCTTATTCCCAGGAAAGTGTGCATACCTGGCTTCAGACTATTAATTTTACAAAACAGAATGGCCAGATGGGAAATTCACTACAGTGATGCTGTTTCTTATAGCAAATTAACAACTACACTGGTTCAAAAGGTGATGAAGCTATAGATTTTCTCTGACTCATCCCATGTATATCTATGCATTTAGTGGACTTCCCAATTGACATTATGAATTTGATTGCAACATGGCATTATTTTGTGTCCATAATCAGGACTGAGTCACATATACAGGTACAGTTGGACCTCGGTATCCATGGGGGTCCTGTTCCTGGAACCCCCGCGGATACTGAAATCCGTGTTAAGTGAAACCCCCTTTTAGTGGATACAGGGGTCACTTTAAAAATGCTTTTAAAAAGAAAAAAAAGTTAAAAATAGCATTCCTTACCAATGCATTCTGGGGCAACCTTGGGGAAGGGAGGGGGGAAGTTGAGCAACCAGAAAGAGGCTGTAGGAGTGCAATTTCACTGTCTACAGCCCTGCAAAAGAAGCAGTTTGCCAGTGAAAAGGTAAGGAATGCTATTTTTAACTTTTTTTCCTTTTTAAAAGCATTTTTACTGACCCTGTATCCGCGTTGAGACAAATCCACAGATGCCGGATCCACGGATAGTGCAGTCCGACTGTGTAGATATCACTTGGAGCCAAACTACATGTCAAAAATGCCATGTGGTACAATGGCCTTGGGACTATGCCACTTCAGAATGCAAGGTGGGGAAGAACATATTAGCACATTCCAAGCTTGTAAAGAATTCCAAACTCATCAATACTGTATGACATCAGGAAACAGAATTCTATGACTTCTAGCCTAGCCTTCTCCTTGATGAACTGCCTTTCCCCTTGCAATCATAGAATGATGATGACGAATGCTTTTCTTGCTCTTACTCTTCTGCAAGGTCTCCAATTTATCAGGTAATTTATCAGGAAGTTGAGTTTTTTTTCTTCTTGTTGCAACTGTTGTGGTTTTCATTACAACATTCAAATTCACAACTCCCAAATGAAACTATTAATACCGTAAGAGCTTTTCACAGTAGCTTGTAAAATGATCTAACTATGCAAGAAAATGAATCCAACAATTACAAATGGCCAGGCCTTGTCAGAATCAAATGTACTTTTCCATCCTTTTCAAGGTCAAAACTACATGTGACACAGGATCATACATGTGATTAATCCTACTGCTAACTGGGCAAGAGGCGCTTTTTCAATTAGTGCTCCTCTTATATTTAGCAGGGGGAGAGTAACTGCCCCCTTTCACCGCAGCACAGTGTCTTTTCTGGTGGCTGTTTGCTGGTGGTGTTCTGCATCTTTTTTAGACTGTGAGCCCTTTGGGGGCAGGGAGCCATTTAATCATTTGATTTTGTCTGTAAACCGCTTTGTGAACTTTTTGTTGAAAAACGGTATATAAATACTGTTGTTAATAATAATAATAATAATAATAATAATAATAATAATAATAATAATAATAATACTGGGGAAAAAGAGAGGTACCTGCATTGTGTTTTATTTCCCCCCACCAATTCTGTCACGGATTGAGTTAAACTCCCAGCACCCATGCCCATGCCATTGCTGCCAACTATTTTTAGACTTAAAAAAAATTTAAAAAATTCCAGGAGAACCAATCGTGGATATTCCACTTCGTGTGTAGTTTGGCCCTAACAGCATACAAAGAGAGGAGGGGGAGCTTCTGATATGGTTTGGCCTAGAGCTCCCTGCTGTCTAATTGAGGAAAAGGTGTGAGATAATTCATAACCTATTCTGTTCTTGCAAGACATAGATGTAGAGGGAAAAATAGATTGTTCTGAAGCTAATAGTCTGGTAACGTGACACCATCATTTTATTTCTATCAGCTGGAAAGATGTCACACATAATTTTTCCTGTATGAAAATCTCTCTCTCTCTCTCTCTCTCTCTCTCTCTCTCTCTCTCTCTCTCTCTCTCTCTCTCTCTCTCTCTCCTTTTTATTCACCACAAAAATTTGGCCACAACCTGCGATGCTAGTACTTTGCTGGAAGGAATAGTTCAGGAGCTCTACCGCTGTGTTATTATCTGGGATCTATTATGTTTTACATTTTTCAAAAATCTTTAAGCTAGATCTTTGACATTCAACTGCCTATAAAGACATACACCACCTGATGGGAAGCTTTGATGTGCATTTTGAGGATTAAATAATCTAGATGGAAGGCAATGTGTCTCCAGCCAAGAAGAAAACTACGGAGGAAATTTTGCCTCCTGCCGTTTAGCACCACTGGCAGTCAATACCTTTTAGCTTACCCTCTAAATTTGATTTCATACATATTTACAGACTATTTCTTCCTCTTACGACTAATTCTTTTGAGACCAAATTAAGAACAAAGATAGCAGGAAGAGGCTTCATCAAATAAAAATGTAAATATGCTGCATCTCATTTGCAGATGAAGAAGCTTTATTTAAATATTTTCTCAAACGGAATATCCTTGCTGCATCATTATCACTTGCAACTGAAGAAAAGTAATAGGCTAACAAGTCAGAGGAACCCACTGGGATTTCAGGGGACGGAAGCATTCTGGCAACATAGTCTAACCCCCCTCCCCCAAATTTTCCGCATCTTCAGTCAAGGGAAAAAAAATCACAGCGCATTGATAATGCCTTATCAGTGCATAGTGCCCAACCTCATTATCATGCAGATGGACTTGAAAGAATTATCACTGTTGTCGTTTAAGTATCACTGAATGTTTTTTTTTGTTTCCATGCACATTGGTGCCTATAAGTGATATGTCCAGCTGGAAATAGTTTAAAGAATACTGTAGTATTTCAGGAATAACAGGCTAAAGATACTGTTGTTGTTAATAATAATAATAATAATAATAATAATAATAATAATAATAATAATAATAATAATAATAATAATGAATATTGTAGTATTTAGAAGGAAAATTTAAAAAGTCATTTCGCTTTTTACTATTTTCTTTATAGTATTAGAAATATTTAAACAACTTTTCAACAACAATCATAGCAAAAGGGCACAAAACAGAGCCAAACAATGAATAATAAGTCCCTGTCCCAAAAGGGGCTCACAATCTAAAAAAAAAAAGGAAAGACAAAAGGGAGACGCCAGAAATCAGCCACTGAAAAAGACACTGCTAGGGTGAATAGGGACAGTTGCTCTCCTCCTCCTAACAGCACAATCCTATCCAACTTACACCACCGGTGTAAACATCGGGGGAGGGCAGGGCGTGAGGTTTTGGAGGGGACGGGAGATTTAAATCCCCTTTGAATTCCCCTTTGGAGGGGATTTGAATCCCCTTTCCGTTCTGGGGCCTCCCGTTCTTGGTGCACCATTGATTACACCAGTGGTGTAAGTTGGATAGGACTGCGCTGTAAAGGACGACCACTTAAAATGGTGTCTGACCACCACTTTTCATACAACTTTTACCTCCATACATTAAAGAAGGGTCTCCCTCCCCCTCATCCTACTGATTCATGCTTACATTGTTTGTCTCCCTCTTTTCAAGATATCCTTTGAAGAAAAAAAAGAATCATATCGCATATGCCTGAGCATTATTAACTGTAGTTAAACCAGATGATGTAAGACATCACAGCAGATATTGGCGGTAATAATATTACCGCTAATATGGGTGAAAAGGGTTTAGAATGATGAACAGCAAGGGCTACCACATATGCCAGATCAGATGTATGCCAGATCAGATTTATTTAAGTCTATCTGACTACTTGATTTCTGAATTGCAGTCTTAATTACTTTTGGGCTGCAATCTCTTCACGTTCAGTGGCATTCACTTCTAAGTAAACATGTTCAAGATAGGGCTGCTGGTGTTATCCCATTGTCGGTTATCTCCACAGCCTCTGGGGGCTAAGCTATATGTCATGTTACTACAGCACTGTTTTTGGGAAATAGATGACTGGCATGAGGAGGAGGAGGAATCAGCACTGGGACTACAACATGGGGCTGATATCGTGATCCCAATCTGGATCACAGAAGCCTATCCCAGAACCACAATTTCCCCTGGGCAAATCAATAGTAGTAATGCGCACACACACACACACACACACACACACACACACACACACACACACACACACACACACACACACACAGAGAGAGAGAGAGAGAGAGAGAGAGAGAGAGAGAGAGAGAGAGAGAGAGAGAGAGAGAGAGAGTCCAAGCCTACTGCTGCATCCCACAAGGCAGTTTTGGCTTCTAGAGGTTTCCTCAGAGTAAGGGGACATTTGTCCCCTTGCCATGGGGTAACCCCCAGCAGCCGCTATGCATCAACTTGGACCTGGTGCAACTCTATGTTGACCTGTACAAGCAGATCAGTCCCAGGAAGGGGGTTAGGGTTCGGAGGGTGCTGCCGCCGCCAAATCTACCCCCTGCCCCCAATCTGCCCATCTCCTGAACATTCTTCCCACCCCACCTTGTTCCACCCCTCCTTGCCCTCCCCTTGCCCCATTCCATCCCCTGCGCTGGGCTTACCTGCTCCGGTGAGCCCCCTGTGTGCACTTTACAGCCACTTTGTGGCAGCCTACACCAACAGAACATGTGTTCCGCTGAAGAAAGCCATAGATAGGATTGGGTCATATGTTAGGATTGGGTCATATGTTATTTAAAAGACAAGCGTGCCAGGGTCAATAAGGCAATTAACTTAAAATAGATTTTGGCCCTTATATATTCACAACCATGTGTTGGCAGTAACTAACTAAACAACACTGCTGATTTAGAGTATAGAGTATGTTCCCATACCTTGTGGAGACATCCGTGACTTCCCCCACTGCAGAATGCAGCGCATGCCCCATTGCCACGGCTGCATCAGCACTGGAAATTTGGATAGGATTTGGCCCTTAGACCTATCGTTATCAGTAGAAAAGTTAAAGTGGATCATGTCCAAAATTTACTGAAGTACATTGGAAAAGCAGTATAAAAAAATGCAAAAATAACTATTCACAGTATCTAACCCAACATCACCATTCCCATTCACTTTCCATATTCCGTACTAAGTAGCCTTGGTGTCTATGAGATCTTACTTAACCGTTGTTTGCTGGAGAACATTATCCTGATTAAAATTTTCTATTTTCATTACCAGTTTTTTTGATGTACACAGATATAAAAAAAACTTAATTAGCAGAGGTGGTGTGGAAGAGTTTTCCAAACAGCAATAGGCAAATAAAATTAATAACAAGCCCAGAACTGCTGAAAACCTCCAGTGAAGATTGTATATAAATAAGCCAAATTAAACTTCTATACTTTTTACACACACACACACACACACACACACACACACACACACACACACACACACACACACCCTGCACTGAAGTATCCATACTTTCAATATAAAATCCTCCCTGTACCAGATCTGAACATTAGTTTTTTCAGCATCTTGTCAAAGTGACATTAATGCATCTCGGACTTGTTACAGCTATTTCAAAACTTTTTTCATTGGCAATATTGAGGCCTAAGCAGCTATCATATTAACTGACAAGGGTCTAACATTTCAGTTGGATGGACTTCACACAGAGACAGAATACCCTGCTGGAATTTTATGGTACTATTCAGAGAGCACATATTTTAAAATATCCCAGGTTCCCGTCACCTTATTTAATAGGTGTCACTTGCTGCCAAAATCCAAGCTCCCTAAGAAGCTATGATACCATCATTGTTCTGTCTTGCAAAATGCTCTGTGATTTTTCCTCCCTTCCTTCTTACATTTATGTACATTTCTGGTTGCTTACATTAGCTGAAATCTCAAATATTAAATGTTAATTATAGTGCAGATATTAATGTCTATGAACACATTTCAAAGCTCAGCGCCTTTCAGCTTTACAAGAATGAAATAGATTTTTTGAAAAAGGCAAAGATTTGATGGTTCAGAGGAATGGCCTGTTCATTTTAGGGCTGGTATACACATTATAAGCTTCACATGGAGATCCACTGAAACAGTCTCCACAGGTCAGTGTCTTTCCACAGGTCCGGTGTCCCCTAACATTGCCTGGATAGATTTCATCGCATCGCCAAGCCAACTTCCAGAATGTCTGGCGATGGTGTGGATGAAGACAATCCATGCAGCAGCCATCAAATATGAAAAGGCTTGATTGAATGTAACGTGTAACATCTCATATGCACATAGCATTGGTACAAAATTTGGAAAGGAGATGTGTCAACCCCAGTTAGGCCTCAGGAAAGTACATATTCACTTTGGCAAATGCCACCACATGAGCACAGAATTTTCTAATGGCTTGTATCAAAACATTGCATGAATGCAAGGAAGTGAGGTTGCGACCCACCAGAAATGGGGTTGTGACTCACCCAACCCACAGTTTGGGAAACACTAAGCAAGAGCAATGTGGTAAGGTTAAGGATCACATGCTACATGATCCCTCTGAAAGGAAGGTAATTCAAAATGCCTGAACAATCCTTGATCCACCAAGCCAAACCCAGTCTCTCAGCCTTGTATGGTAGCCCACCAGGCCCTCAGGAAACCTCCTGTTTTTGTTCTCTGCCTGGGGCAGCAACAACAAAAGTGTTTTCAAGCATCTCGCTGGCACAACACATGACTGGTGGGCTGCATCCACTGTACTCTGAAGGCTGCAACTCCGCAACTCCTTTCAACTGGGCATCACTATGACGGCAGTACAGTTTATGTGAATGTAAGTATTCACATTCACCAGCGGGTGGCACAGCGGGTGGCGCAGTGGGTTAAACCGCTGAACCATGAGCTGTCGATTGAAAGGTTGGCAGTTCGAATCTGTGACAGGGTGCGCTCTCGTTGCTTGGCCAGCTCCTGCCAACCTAGCAGTTCCAAAGCATGTTAATGTGAGTAGATAAATAGGTACCGCTTGCGGGAAGGTAAACAGCGCTCCATGTTCCAGCCGCATGCTATGCGCTGCAGCAAGGAGAGTCATGCCGGCCACATGACCACGGAGGCGTCTTCGGACAACGCTGGCTCTTTGGCTTTGAAATGGGGATGAGCACCACACCCTAGAGTCGGACTGGATTTAATTGTCAGGGGTCACCTAAGTATTAACTGTGCCCAAGACATATAGATCTCCATGTCTTTCAGAAGAATTTCACAGCGGAGATAATAATAATCTGGAACTTCAAAGCAGAGAAAGGGAAAAAAGTAGTGTTTGGGGAATGGGAAAGGAAGGGTTAAAGACTGACCTTTGCAAGAACATATTTCATACCAATTGCTTTTCTCTTTAAAGGACCACCTTTCCCATTTCTGCAGGTGAAACGTGTTCCATGCTAATAGGGACTTTCCTGAAAGTTTAATGTCTAATTCATGAGGGAGAAAAAGTTGTCACCTACAAGGATGTATTTTTTTTTTAAAAAAAAAAAAGGGGGACAGGGGGAGGGAGAAAAAGAGACAGTTATACAAACAGTTTGAAAAATGACTTTATAAACATGAATTATACAAATGAGCATTTCCATATCCTCAAAGTTTCTACCGGTAGTAATGAAAAGGAGAATTAAATTGTGCTTTCATTTTGCTACCCTTACCTCCTGAGGCTAATTTAAACTTTAGAAAAAAAAGTCACAATATTCATTCATTCCTCTCTGCCATGTTGTATGTTATTTTAAAGGTAACATCTATGGTGTCCTTGCTTTCAAATGTAGATTTATCCTCTCTGGATGAAGGTTGGTGAAGCAGCTGTGATTCAAAGTATGAAAAATTACCACTTTTTCAATGTGAGCCCCTCCTTTACAGGACTCCCTCAGATAGAGAAAAAGCATTACTAGTGGCTGTGGCGCACGATGGCCCCAGGCAGCAGATGGCAGCATACAGGGACTCCTTTTGGTGCAGAAAACCAGTTTGAATATAACCAATGCTGCATATAGCCAAGAAGCAGAAGCTTACCAGGGAGGTGAGCAATGTGGTTGGACTGGAGATGGGAGATATACATGACTGGGGTAGATAAGCAGAGAGCAGAGGATACAAGATATTTTTACACCTTAGACCAGGCAAGGTTCAGGGCAGACAGGAATGGACTAAAGGTAAAAAGATGAGGTAGGATGTGGTGGTGACAAAATAAACAGAATAAGTAGATTGAGGGATACCAAACTTACAGCGCAATCCTGTGCAAAGTTGGGCCGGCGGAGCGAGCGCTCTGCTGGCCTAGGGTGTTGTGAAAGTGCCGTAAAGCATTTTTGCAACACCCTTGGAGTAAGCGGCGCCGCTTACTCTGCCAGTGGCCCTGGCTGCCGGACTCAGGTAAGTGCTGCGCCGGGCAACTGGAGGGCTTGGGGAGAGCGAGCTGGGGTGGCAGGGGAGGGGGCAATTGGCTGGTCAGGCCAGGGAGGGGGGAGGGATTATTGGGGGCATGCTCCGCCATATCCTAACCCCCTTCCCGGGCCTGGCCGGCATTACACGACCTCCCCAGATGTGTGCCAGCAAAATAGCTGGCGCACATCCGAAGCCTACTGGGGCCGCTGGGACTAACACCGGGAGAAAGGGACAAGTGTCTCCGCCGGCATGGGCCACATCCTGCATAGGATGCAGCAGCCGGCAATTTACGCCGGCCAATGCATTTTACGCAGGATTGGGCTGCCCGTTAGGCACAGCCAATGAATGCCAAACATAAGCAACTCATAAGCCAATGAATGCCAAACTCAGCCCACCATCAGCAGCAGCCTCTATCGCCTTTTTCAGAAACTGATGGAAGACTGGGTCCAATCAAAGCAGATAATCAAAGTAAACTGACAGCCCAATCATATGCCAGCCTCTACCGGTGAAAGAGTACATGCGCTGTCCCAAACATGCCGTAAGGCACTTCGTGGCAGCGCGGAGGCTTGTGGTGCTGGCAGAAAGGCTGGCACTGGCCTGCCGACGCCTGGTCCTTCTGGAGCCCCTGTTGAAGCAGGTAGGCTCTGGCCAGGCTGTGGAGGGGCGGGTGAAACAGGGGCGGGGGGGGGGGGTCAGGGCCAGGAGGGCTGGGAAGATGAGGCCCGGTAGGGGTTCAGCTCGACAGAGTAGCCGTCTGACGAATCTTATCCCCCTTCCCAGGCTTGAAAGCCCAACATCAAGCTGCTCGGACTTGTGGCAGCCATTTAGCTGGGTCACATCTGAGTAACCTCATAGAGGCTGCTGGGAGGTCGACATGGAGTAAGGAAACGAATGTCCCCTTACCTCAAGGAGACCTCCAGCAGCCTCCAGCCCTATGCTGGATACAGCAGAGCCTGCCCCGGCACCGCTGCGTCCCAGCGTGGGAGGTTGGTTAGGATTGGGCCGAGAAAGTCAGACACAGGGCCTGAAATTGATTTGTGGCAGTTTGCTTCTATTCAGTATTATCTGTGTACTGCAGGGGTCGGGTGGGAGGGAGAGAGACGCTGATTACTTATCACAGGAGGAATTGGAGTATACTCTAGTCCTGAGCAGAGGTTCAATATCTTTCTTCTTAACACATGGAAAGAGGATTGTGATCACAGCAGCAGACCTTACTCTCTCTGCATGCTTTATCTCAAATGTACTGTAGAATGGAGTCCATAACATAGGCATAGGCCCTATGTCCATAACACAGACCCCTATATTTTCCTAACATAATTCACAGCGCACCATGACGTCACTGACGGGAGTAACGTTGCAGCTTCCGCAAAGGGCGTCCGAGGCATAGGGTGGGTGGACAGGCTGAACTTTTACACCGCCACTCCCCATTTTTCGTGGTGCCACTGCCTATTCTGCCACCCGTGTGGTGGGGTTGTCGCCCCACACCGCTTTGTTGCCCCCCCCGCGTGCCACCTGGGGGCCCACTGGCCCCCCCGGCGACGCTTCTGACCTCACTTATGGAACTCTCTCCCTCTTGAGTTATAAATGGCACACCCCTCTTGGTTTTCTGACAGAGGCTAAAGACCTTTTTGTTTTGTTGTGCCTTTTCACTTTAATGGTTTTTGTTGGTTTCTGCAGCTTTATTATTGTTGTGCAATTGTTACTTTGTTTTATTGCATTTTATTGCAATATTATTAGTCACCTTGAACCCCTTTGTATTAAAGGAGAAAGGTGGGATACAAATGTTTTAAAATAAATAAATAAAAAGAGTTTTAATTATTTTCATATCATTTATTTATTTATTACATATATTGTTTTTTATTCCTGTTTTGTCAGCTGTACGGAGTTGCCCAGTAGGGCATAGAAAGTGGGATAGAAGTGTTTTAAATAAAGAAATAAATCTGCATAGGCCGTAGCTCAAATATTCTACTGTTCCAATGGATATTGATACAGTTCTGGTTGTCCCCTCTCGAAAGGGATATCGTGGAGCTAGAAGAGGTGCAAAAACAGGAACCAGAACCATCAAGACAGTGGAGAACCTTCTCTATGAGGAAAGGCAAATAGCAGGGCTTCTGATAGGAATTTTTATCAGGGGGCAGAAAGTTTCTTTTGGGCTCCTTCCCTTCTCCATAAGTCATTCTGTTTTTCTGGCTCCCCCCCTTTGACTCCCGGCCCCCCTTTTTGACCCCAGAGCCAGGTAAGATGTATCTTCAGCACACACACACACACACACACACACACACACACACACACACACACACACACACACACACACACACACAACCCTCTCAGAGGTCCTGGGTAAAAACATTTGGGATTTTTTATTTGAAAACTTGTGGCTATGGTGGGGACATGATAGAGGTTTATAAATTCATGTGTATTATACAGAAAGTGGGCAGAGATACGTTTTTCTCCCTCTCCCTTAATGCTAGAATTTGAGGTTATCCAGTTACACTGACTGGCAATAGATTCAGGTCACACAAAGCAAAATCCTTTTCCCTGCTAACTGGGTAAAGACTCACCTTTTAAGTGGTGGTTCTCTTATGATTTGAAACCACAAAAGGACTGCATTATCCTTCTCAATAGTGGCGTTCTAGACGTTCATAAATAAACTAAAATCAGTCAGTTTAAAGAAAATGCACACAGCACTAATTACACATGTTCACACCAGCTATATTCTTTGAGGGATGGACAAGCAGTAATATATATAAAATCACAGGAAGTGCTGTATGATTATATATTAAATGAGGGGACAGTTCCGCCTTATTATTATGTGTTAAGCACTCATTGATATTCATTTCCCAAAGACTCCAGAGGGTTATGTAGTGCTGCTGCTTGTGTGTGTGTGTATGTGTGTGTGTGTGTGTGTGTGTGTGTGTGTGTACTGTATGTGTGTGTGTATGAGAAAATACATAGAACACTGTTAGTTGCAGTAATACACTCTATTCAACTGCAGTGTCCCGTCCCCCCGTGAAATGAATTGGTGAAAAATCCCCAGTGTCCAAAAAGCATGATTCTAGACATTTATTACTATTATTATTACTACTACCCTTTTTTGTCAAAAAGACACCCCAAACAGCTGACAAATATTAAAAGCACAATAGCGATAAAATTACAGGAAAAAAGGTATAAAATATAGAGTGCCAGCATTATATTAAATTACGAAGTAAAACATAGAATAAAATAAAGTGGCAAATCCCTTCTTTTAAAGTAGCAGTTCATTAAAGAAAATCTCATAAATCAAAGATTTTCTGAAACATAAAAGACCCTAAAAGATTCCTAAAACAGAAGGAGCCTAATGTGCCTTCATGGGGAGCATATTCAACAATCTTGGTGCCACCACCAAGATAGCCCTGGCTCATGTGTACACCCTTCTGATCTTGCACAACCATGGAATGGAGAGCAGGGTGTCTGATGCCCATCTTAAGTGCTGGGCAGGATAGTGTGGGAGAAGGTGGTTCTTGAAATAATAAATAAATAAATTTTATGAAAAATTATAATAAATAAATAAACAAATAATTGTAATACGTTCTAAAAAGTGGGCTTGCTAGAAACATTTGTAAATACAACTGTATATAGAGCTTACCAGAGATGTTCTGCCACTTAGTGGTGGAATGCTGTATAGCAAGCAATATAGAGATCAAAGATAAGGCGATTAAAGGATAGAGTAAGCCCTCTACAGGTCGCAAAAGCGGCCAGGAACAACAATGTACAAGAACCACCAAACAAAAACTACTAGAGGGAGCCGAAAAACACCAGAGGGAACCCAAAATCGCTTATAGATACCACTAAAAGAGGTGAAATCGGGTTATTTCGTTAAATAAGGAGCATTTCATTTTCTGTGTTTTTAAAAGGTTGATTTCACAATATAGCACCATATTTTGCAATTACCACAAACGTCTGCCCCTACCCATAACTATTAGAACAGAGGTTCTCAACCTTTGGAGGCCCGGGTACCCCCTATCACGGTCCAATTTTCTGACGTACCCCCTGCTAATTAACTGCTAATTAATTGGATTAATCAATTAATTAATTAGGTAATAATCATTAAATTAAAAGGTACTAAAACAATTTTAAATGTGAAAACCTCTGTATTAGAAGACAAATAAGTTATATACTATAAGAAATCTGATAGATCTGCATATTCTATACAAAGAATGCAGTCTTTTATGGAACAAAATATGAATTACCAAGATTTTGGTACAATATTTTAATTCTTTTCTTTTTAAAGAACAGAGCATACCTGTAGAACATCCATTTAAACTGTTGTGGTGAATGTACACAGAAAGAGCAAATTTGAGGTCTTGTTTTGCAAAATATGGCTTATTCTTGCTGGTCTAATGTAATATAATGAAAGATTATGTACCTTCGGACAGTCTTAATCGGATCCAGAACTACACATGGCATTTCATTTAAAATGTCCTCCAACCTGACAAAATTGAATTCAGTTGGAAAATATATTAGCTTTCACCGAAGAGACATATTGTAGGAGGTACTTCTACTAACTGGTTATCCGTTTAAAGCTGGCCTCAAGAATTAAAAAAAATGTTCAAAAATATGCTTTTAGTATAATGAGCTTCCATCAGGAATGATAAATATCTGACATCACCCTTCTCAGATCCTGCTTGGCTGCTACAGCTAGAAGAACCGTGGTGACAAAACTCTGAAAGCTGAATTTAAGATTCAGCTATATCTTTAAAGACAGTTTGTGCTCTGAAAAACGGCAGTTACTATTTGGGAATGTAATAATACTATGACATCTTGAGTTTCTAACATGTTCTTATGCAGGAACAGGTAGTAATTATTGACTGAAGCATTAGACAATGGTTTGCCATTAAGGGCCTTAGTGCCTACTCATGAATTCTCTATAGTGTCTAAGAATTCCCTAAGAGAACACACAAGACTTAAGGTACAATGACATGTTTTGGCAGTGCTATCGTTTCTCCATGATCTCTTGGCAGACTAGGATGAGGAAAGATCCATGTCACTCAATGTTAAGAGACAGAAACATGGTGATGATCTTGGGATGCTCTGAAAACTGAGTCCATGGTGCAAAGGATGACCAAAATAAAAATTATGCACTCAGATTTAACTTGTACAGATAACAGCCCAATCCTAGGCTGGGTTTACAGTGACAGATCTTGCGATCCACCATAGTTAGTCTCAGGATTACAGTGCAAAAGTGCTCTACCATTCTGCAAGCCGGAAGTGCTCTACTATTCTGTGCTCTACCATTCTGCCATTCATACAGTGCTCTACCATTCTGCAAGCCGGTCATGTCAATGGAAATGGCCGGAGGCTGTGTGCGGGCGCCACTGACCTGCAGAACCTCTGCCATCTTCCAATGTCACTAGTAAGTTGGCAACAGGGGCAGTTTGGGGAGGATTGTGGGCTGATTGGGTTAGGAAGCGGGTTGGGCCAGGGGAAGTTTGGTTTGGATCTTGGTGGCACTAACGCAATCGGGATCCTATAGCCCTTTCCAAGCCCAGACCCACCCCCAGAGTCTCTTCAGACTTATGCCAGCTAAAATCCTGGTGTAGGTCTGAGGAGACCAGTTGGAGTCCAGATGGCCTAAGGAGAGATAAGTAAAAATGTTCTTTACTTACTGCATGTGCTGCATGCTCTGGGCTGACAGAGGATAGGATTGGGCTCTGAGTCCTATGTAGCATAATCCTATGTGTGTGTACTCAGAAGTAAGTCCCACTGAGTTCAATGGGATTTACTGCCAGGTAAGTGTGGCTATATAGCCAGCGGGTAGCGCAGATGGTTAAACCACTGAACCATGAGCTGTCGATCGAAAGGTCGGCAGTTCGAATCCGTGCGACGGCTCCTGCCATCCTAGCAGTTTGAAAGCAAGAAATTGCAAATAGATTAATAGGTACCACGTCAGCGGGACGGTAACAGCGTTCCATGGGCCTCTGTGTTGAGCCATGCCGGCCACATGACCATGGAAACGTCTTCGGACAGCGCTGGCTCTTCAGCTTTGAAACGGAGATGAGCAGCTTTGAAACAGAGGATGAAGGCTCCGGGAAGTTCTGAATCGGCTCTGGTTCACAAGCTAAGTGGGAGAAAGCATACACACATGTAGATTACAGTAAAAAAGCCCGTAAACCCCCGGAAAACCCGGGGGGGGGGATTTATTTTATTTTTTATTTTTTTATTTTTTTATTTCATTTTTTATTGGGGGGCGGCGAAATCTGTCCCCCCCGGGGGGGGGCGCAGGTTCGTCTCTGGATGAGCACCGCTCCCTAGAGTCGGACACGACTGGACTTAATTGACAAGGGATACCTTTACCTAAGTGTGCCTATAGGATTGCAGCCTAAGAGGCATCTCATGAAATTTGCAGTTATATTAGGCAGAGGACATTGAACGGCTTACACCAAAGCTAAGAGGGCTGTAGACTGATAAATTTTGTATTGAATATAATGTAATTTTGCAATTGATTTCTTTTCCTTCAGTTCAGTGGCAAAAGCACTACTTATCGATAGAGCTCATTAATTCGCACTCTTAATTAAGTAGATTAAATGAGGTTTAAATTTAGATTTATTAGGGCACCCCTACGATGTTAATTAAAGACCAATTGATTATTAAAACATTTTTGCTGAATTTTTAACGACTACAGTATGTTACACCAAGGCAGAAGAGATGGGGAGGGGGGACGACTCTGCTCCTCTGTTCCGTAGAACTGTACAGATGTAACCAATAGCAGAGGCTGATTGAATAAATGGACTTTTACTACTTATCTGGTGTTTGTGTAACACTTAATTGCTGAACAGCTCAATGAGTATATCAAAGGCTTTGCTAAGTGTATTTGGGTTACTTAAAGTGTTAAGGTAAATTATTGATCATGCTGTATATCACAACGCCGTAAAAACATACTAATAAATGTCTAACTTCCTTTATTAACTGCCATAATATGCTTTAATTCACAGAGGTGCTAAAGATTACTGGCACCTGAGCACAAAGATCTGACGTTACAAATCTATGATCAGGCATAAAGTAATGGCATTAAAATCAGCAACTCAGACTAACATATATCCAACTGCCAGAGCAGTGCAGAAAATCTTCATATATATCACCTGGCCTACAGAGCTGTATATGAAAGGAACTAAACTATCTTATACCATTACACAGAGCTTG
The DNA here is from genome assembly GCA_026170595.1 of Plestiodon gilberti rubricaudatus. Lineage (NCBI taxonomy): Eukaryota > Metazoa > Chordata > Lepidosauria > Squamata > Scincidae > Plestiodon > Plestiodon gilberti. The sequence goes on along the minus strand of JANXHW010000004.1, from coordinate 135,769,811 downwards.
TCTATTAGACCAGTCATTCCCAGATGCAGGGTCGTTGACCACAGGCTCGTGACCACATTATCAGTTGCACATCAGAGCTGGTATAATTTCCCAGGATATGATAGAACACAGGTGTAAAGGTGGCTAAACCGACAGCGATACCAACTTGAGCTCACCAATGCAGCTTTGAGAAGCTACATCACAATCATTCCACTGCAACAATCTTGAGCCTTGTCCTTGGCCATATTACTGTCTCTCTGCCTCAGCTTCCACCTGGAGGCTAGAAGCAGTAATAGCCTGCAGCAAGGCAAGATTGGGGGAAAGAAGGAGAAACAAGGGTTACAAAGCACTTAGTATACTGTCAAAATGATTAACAACTTTACGGCAGGGCTGTTCACTCATTCAAATGTCAAGTGCAGAAAAAGGCTGTATTCGAGAATGTTACTGTCCCACAATAGAAAACTACAGTTGTTCATCTTGCTTCCTGCATCTCTCATGACATATTGAGTTTTAACGGAGACTGGGAAGAGGGACTGAACAGAGTGGAGGTGGAAGCATTGTCGATCAAGTACCAAGTCTTAAAGTGAACATATATTTAGTAGGCCCTCTTACTAAACCAACTGCATCTCTATAAAATTGGCAGTACAGTATGTCCATTCAGCTAATACATATGCCATATGTATACCATATGTTTCCATATGCTTTCACTGCTGACTCCTGTTTGTTTGTACATTGTGACACATTTTAAAACACATACAAAAACATACAATACTAACAGTCCAATCCTGTCTAGCAGGATGAGGCGGTGCATATTAAGGCGCCCGCCGCATCCTATCCAGGATTGGGCCTGCCTTGGTGCAGCCGGCGGCCTCCTCTGGGTAAAGGGATGTTTGTCCCTTTACCCCAAAGAACACACCAGCTGCCCCAATGGGGCTACTTGGATGTGCACCAGCTATTTTGCTGGCGCAAGTCCGAGAGCCCAGTGCAACAGCAGCAAGGCCTGGGAAGGGGGATAGGATATGGCAGAGGCTGTCAACCCCCAGAACGCCCCGTTCCGCCCTCCCCCCATCCCTCTGCCACCTGGCGGGTACTCACCTCTCCGTCGCGGCGTAACTCTGTCCTGCAGCGCTGGAGGAGCGGTGCAAGCCTCTCCACCGGTGCCTCTTACTCTTCAGGTGACACAAACATGCTGTAGGGCATGTTTGCAACACCCTAAACCGGTAGAGCAGTTGCTCCACCTGTCTATACTTAGACAGGATTCTACTGTGAGATAAGTACATCATACTACTTACTGATCTCAACCTCCTTCTCTCATTGTAAGCAGCAGCTAAGGCCTGCTTCAAAGTTCTCTCCACAGCTGGTATGTGGAACTCCAGTAGGCTGCAGAAATGTCTGAATTGGTTTCCCACAATTCAGGGTAGACACGGCCCTGGCAAGGGTTTCTCTCACAGAAATCCACATGAGAAAAGGATTCATACATCCCCACAGCTATGTGGATCTCCAACTACAGGGAAAGCTATTTTGAGCAGCAATCACACTGTTGGCAGAGCATTTGAGTTGGGCCAATTTTATTATACTGTACAGAAATGTATGTACAGTATTGTGTTTATTTTTAGTGTTCCGTTCTTACCCATTTTGCACCTAGGGAAAGCAAAAAAGCATTAAAGAAAAATATGGCACTGAGAGGTACTGAAACACTTACTCCATTTAGCAAAAGGGGGGAAACAGCCGTTAGAATAGCAAGCATTTTTTTAAAAAAATAAATAAATCTCATATCACTATGGGGGGGGGGAGAACAGAAGTCACACATATGTTGTAGCTTCAAACCCAGCTTTTTTGCATTCTTTTACTGGAAGCAGAGCAGCAGCAAGAAGTTAAACACAGGGCCTGCTTCTTTCTGCCTTCTGAAATAAGAATGGGGATGCAAAAGGGAGTAGTACAAGCTTACTTCACTTCCAAATCCTTAAAGGTAAAGGTGACCCCTGACAATTAAGTCCAGTCGTGTCCGACTCTAGGGTGTGGTGCTCATCCCCATTTCAAAGCCGAAGAGCCAGCGTTGTCTGAAGACGCCTCCGTGGTCATGTGGCCGGCATGACTCTCCTTGCCGCAGAGCGTAGCATGCAGCTGGAACACGGAGCGCTGTTTACCTTCCTGCAAGTGGTACCTATTTATCTACTTGCATTAACATGCTTTGGAACTGCTAGGTTGGCAGGAGCTGGCCAAGCAGCTCACCCCGTCGCGGATTTGAACTGCCGACCTTTCGATCGACAGCTCATGGTTCAGCGGTTTAACCCACTGCGCGGTTTAACCCGCTGGCCTTACAAATCCTTACAAGTCACTTATTATTACACTTCTTGATTTTCACTGCATGAGTCGTACCATTTTATGTGGGATGGATGTGCCCATCCATCCTACAGGCTCTCTTACTGGCTACAGATGACCCACCTACTTAATAGAGATCACCTGAATCTTAGGATGATCCACTGAAGGTGATCCATTTTCTCTATCATTATCTCTAGACCAGAATCAGGTGTTTTAGACACATAAACAAGGACCAAATAATTATTCTGCCAATAGCTTAATGACTGGTATAACTGAAGCTGTGGCAGTGGTGATAGATGCAGAGATACCATCACTTGCTAGTGTTATATGCCAACTAACAGTGTGCCAGAAATACAGTCAGAAGCAACAAAAAATGTTTTGTTAACATTTGGGCTATTAGGATTCACACTAGGAAATCCTTGGTTTTTTTGGCATACCTCTGTATTTCTGATCATTTGAGGATTTATAGAGACTACGGCAGTGCTTCTCAAAGTGTGGTCCGCGAGCCATCGGCTGCTGGTCTGTGTGGCATATCTCCTGGTGCTTCCTTCTTCCATCTTCTCAGAGTCTCCTGAAGCTTGCAACGCAACTTGGACATGTGCCAGTCCTTGTGAGAGGCTCTAAGAAGCCAGAAGACGGAAGCAGGGAAGGCCAGGTAAGCCTGTGAGTAGAACTGATCTAGGGGACATCTAACAGATCGATGCATTCTTCCTCTCCTCCTATCTGAGGAAGCAATAGGATTCCACAGTGCTGTCCTGTTATTCTTGCTTATGCTGAGGAAGGAAGGGCCCATTTGAATGAGCGCTTTCTGTGAATAGCAGAAATAATTTCAATTGAACATTTTGCAGTAAAACTCCTCTTAAAACATACAGGTTCACAACATCAGACTGACTGCTGAGTGCACAGATTCCTAGGAAGCTTATTGGCAATAATACTATCAAACTGCTGTGGGGTGGTGGTGGAGTGGTCTAAATCTGTTCCCCCAAACATAATGGAGGCTATCACCTGTGATCTGAGTGGGGTTAGAGATACACAGGTCCCAGTAGTGGTGAGTTAGGGTAGGGCTTTTTTACTTAGCTTGGTGGGTATGTGGCCTTCCCTATTTGGGTAAGGAGCTGGTGAGACGTGGTGGGCAGCCTGATCCTGCATAAGGATTACAGCACCATCCTATGAATGTTTACTTGGAAGTAAGTCCCATTGTGGTCACAATGTTGTTGTTAGCTAACAATATAATATAATAATATACAGTATTTATATATCGCCTTTCTTGGTCATTGGATTTCTCCTCCGACTTTAATCCAAGGCGGTGTACATGGGCAGGCTGTCCTAACCCCCTTGGATTTTTTTACAATATATAAATGTCCAATCTTTCATGAACGGCTACATTCCAGGTGGTATCCTTTTTACAGTCTGACAGTTCTGCTGGCTGGCACCTCCCACACTCGACCGACACAGCTGGAATCTCTTATCTCTCCTCCTGGAGGCTTTCACAGCTTTTTGCCGGCGCCGTGTCTTGAACTTATTAAGTTCATCGGTCTTCGGGCTTTGAAGGCAGCAGCTCTCCCAACTGAGCCAGACTCTTCTGCCCAATGCTAGTGTTGCTGACCTTCTGCTATTGCTGAATGTTATTATTGTGAAGATTGCATATATATATATATATATATATATATATATATATATATATATATATATATATATATATATATATATATAAAATCCTCCACTATCTTCCTGAGTTCGCTCATTTTCATGTTCGTTGCATCGGTGATGCTGTCTAACCATCTCATCCTTTGCCTTCCCCTTCTCCTTTTGCAAACATGCCAATTCCTGGAGACTCCAGACCAATTCTGTGGTGTTGATGACCCTATGTAGAACAGTCCAGTACAATTCATGTCCCATCAATTCAAATCAGCTCAACAGCCCTGTGCTACTATGGCCCACCTACTGTTTGGAAACATTTCCTCTGTGGTTTGGTTATCCTAGACAGGTAGAAGGGAAAAAAAAGGTTTACTAAGCACTGGTGGGCCTCCATGAATAGCTTGTGGGTTGTGTTCAACTAGGTAGGTCACAGTGTGCAGGCTTGCTTTACAGCATCCTTTTGAGGAAGCAAAAAGTGTTCTATATAATGTCATTTTGTCACTATAGCGACCAAGCAACAAATGAAATGTTCACTTTCTCATAGACGATATACTGTACATTTCTCAAAATATGAGGCAAATACTGATTGATATGTATCACCCTTGTCACAATCTTTGGCTAAAGACCGCAGGGCCTGCTGGTTTCTATGGGAAATGGCTTCCAAGTTTTCAAACTCAGAGCAGTTAAGAAACAAAATATTTATCCTCCTCTAACTTGTGTGCTTCCTGCATGGCTAGATACAATACAGATGCTAAGTCACAGGCCTGCAAGAGCCTTTCACAAATCTATAATAAAATAATTAAATTAGTGAGCTGTGTTTAGATCAGAGTTTCTTGGCTGCCAGCTCCTAAGAACTCTGGGAATTCAGGACCACAGAAGGATCATTTGGAGTCCATTTGGCAAAAATGTCAGAAACTCGCTGCTCCTGGGAACATCCTTTTCCAATAACATTTATAGCTCTAGATGGAAGTGAAAAGCACCATATGTTAAGAGTTTCCTGCAAAGCTTCCCGGTAAGAGAGGAAATAAATTCAACTTGTCACATCTGCTTGTGGACCAGTCAAGAAGGATTTTATCACAGCCTTAAGTGGTTTACAAAACTGTCCGGTTATCAACCAAAAGGTGGCTGTACTTTTTTTGAGATTATTTTTTTCTTTGCCCTCCCTGAATGTTCATATAATCTGAATTATTTAATGACTTATACTTCAGTAAGATTCAATATTATGACTTGTGTTTGCCTCTAAACAAGAATTACTTATGGGTTTTTGGTCACAAATCGCATTTCACTCATAGAGAAAATTCCAGCGACTATAGTTCTTTCTCGGGGATGAAGGAGCCCTGCTCTAGCCTCTGCATCTATACTGAATCTCTTGAGGTTCCATGAAAGGAGCAGGTATGTCTACCAATTTTTGCTTGATTAATCACCTGCCTTTTAACTGATCAGTTAATAAGGTATATTTAAATAAATGCACACATTACCAAAACCTCAACGGAGATGCAATACAATATTTTGAGATACTATACAGACAAAGAATTATAATTTGTTAAATAAAAGGTACACCATTGTCAGAAGAAAAGGCTATTGTTAATGTATTCCATTTCATTCTCAAGTATAGTAATTCACCAGAACAAAAGTATGTTAAAAGTAATTCAGGGTACCCTTGATTCATAGAACTACACCACAGTTAAAATTGGCCCTCACCATAACCTCTCTTTTTATCTAGAGATACGCAAGTATCTCAGTGTTCAACTTGAGATGGAGTCACGTTTTTGTAAACATTCCCAGCAAAAACAACTACAACATTTTGATCTTTTGCAAACCATCAGTTTGATCTCTCACAATGGCTTGAATGTACCCACAAACATGCAAACTTTTGCAAGCAGCAACAACTCACACAGGTTCAAATGAAGGAACTAGACTTGAAAGCAGTTCATTCGTTCAGAAAGGTTCCAACTCTTGCAGGCCTGTTCATGCTCGTCTTGATTTTGCTTGCAAGTATTCGAGAAGGAAGGTCAATATTTTGAGTTCCTTTGGTTGAACATCTCTATTTCTGTCAATGTCTATGCCAGTTTCAATTATCGAATCAGGCCTTGCTTCAAATCTATTCTTTTCTGGGGGGAGGGGGGACTGCTGTAGCAAGAAGCCAAGGCGTCTATATCAGTTGTTCCAAAACTGCAGAACAATCTCCAAGCTGGGCTGCATCTACCCTGTCTTTATTGACTTTCAGGATGGGTTGTAAAGGTGGGTTGTAAATTTTGCCTTGTTGTCAATTTGGCAGTCTAGTTGGTTGGCTTTTTTCCTGAATTGCTGTTCTTCCCTCACCCCCCCCTTTTTGTATTCTTTCTGTTTCAGTAGTTGTTCTAAGGTTCATTGAGCCAAAGATAGTTGATTTTTTTTAAAAAAAATTAAAAAATGTTTAAACAAAACGTTTTTGTTTTAAAGAAAGCACTTTGCCAATCAACTGATTAAATTCATTAGAGCTTGCAGCTTTAAAGATGTATTAAAATTTGCAGTTAATCAGGCAGTATTCAAGTTTCTTTTGTTAGTGGCTGCTACAAAATATAGGTGTCAAGTTGGAAAAGACCTTTGATCAATCTAATCCACTAGCGGCTAGTGACTAGCCTGTTTTCAAAAGCAGTCTTAACCGGACACATCAAAAGCCCTTTCTTTGCCAGAATAATTTTTCCAATACTGTTACTTTAGAGTCTGTTCAGCCCTACTTACAAAAAAAAAAAAAAAAAAACCACCCTCTTTTTTGCTGCAATTTCATGAATGCCTTCAAGCTTTTAGGGTTTGTTCCTGAAATATCAGATTTGGTGGGGTTTGATTCTTGAAGCTGAGTCCAGAAAACGTTTGACATGACCTTCATGGCTGAAATGTCTTTCTTGCCTGAGATACACTGACATTCTCTAGATACTTTAAGTGGATGGCCACGATTGTGTAAGAAAAGCTTTGATACAACCATCATTAAACAGAAATGATCACATGTGTCTAGTAGCATGAATGTACTGTATTTCATTTTCAACAGATCATAAAAGTTCCAATGTCAATGCACCTTATATTCTTCAGAGCTGTTTTCTAAATTTTGGAGTCTCATGAACTTCCTCTAAAACCTGCAACAGAGTATAAGTGCAGAGCTTATGCACAGATGTGGATATCCAATCCAGTTCCATAGAGGGGTTTCCCCACCGACTAGACAATAAGCCAGAGAATTGTGCTGAAAAACTAGGCAGTCTTTGGCAAAACAATCAAGCAACAGGAAATTGCTTCTCTAAAGGTAGGAATGTCTCCAAAATCCAGATGCGTTCCCGGAGCTGATTTAATTTGCACTCACAGACGTTAAATATATCTGTTTACACACACAACTTCTTTGCCCTTTGTTCACACACGCAGTTTCTACTCAAGTTAGTAGAAATCGGATGCCAATCAAGAGCAATACGAAAACATGTCCCTAAGAGCTCATTGATTCTGCTCTATCACCAAGCGCGGGCGAGAGTTGAAGTAACACATCATATTACATCCAATATTCATGTCGTTATTGAAAAAAACTGTAGTTCTACATTTGCAAACTGTCCATAATAATTTAATTTTGTCTCTTCAATTTATAATATGTTAATTAGGCATGAAATTAAATGCTTTTTAACATACAACTGATTATGCCATAATGTATCCAACAAGGGTTGATTACTGAATAATAAATCATGATTTGCATAAGTATTTTATATCTTTTTTTTTAATGATAATGCACACTGTGTGGGAAAAGGAAGATAGCAAAAGAGAAAAGCAGGAGCTCTCAACAATGGGGAGGGGGGGATGACACATAGTTGTGCAGCAAGGACACAGTTTAAGAAACCACCGTGGTCCTTATTTTGGTTAGGTTGAGGAGCTAGACACAAAGGCCAAGATCCTAATGCTTATGCTCACGCAAGATGCTTACATAAACCCAGTGGTTTGTTTCTTTCAACAGCAGACCACGGGACCATATCACAAAAGGCTTTGAGTTTCAGAAGCAATTTTCTACATTAAATCAAAAGGCTGCTGAGAAAAACAAGTCTAAACCCCCCTCACACTCACAGGATTTATGGAACTAGTTTTACTATTCTTTGGATCTTGACCAGATACAGTGAGTAAGTGAATATTACACAGGTAGCCCAATCCTATCCAGTGCTGGTACAGCAGGGCCACATGGCCCACACTGTATCCAGTGGGGGAAGGGGAAGGGCTGAGGTCTCCTTGGGGTAAATGGACATTTTCCCTTTAAACCCCCAGCCACAATGGGGCTACTCGGATCTGCACCAGCTCAATCACTTCCAGTTTTGGATGGGAAGCGCTGCCATACACATACACACACAAAGACTTGCAAGAGGGGAAAAGTTTGGGAACCTCTAGCTTACAGGCTACCTGTTTCCCTTCTGTGTTCCTGACAGTGCTTTTTAAAACACTCATAACATGAGCACACCAGGGAAAAATAATTGTGTGCAGGGACCCAGCAAAATGGCCAATGGTGTCACTGTACCATTTGGCGGTGAAAAGAAAATGGAGACGAGGGTGAAGATGCACAAATATTTAGTGCTCGGGGAGACAGAAAGAGAAGGCTGGAAAGGAAAGGGAGATGTGGGGTGTTACCACCCTGGGCAGAAGCGTCACTGTGACGCGCATCACCCTGGACCAGGGAAGACGCGCGTCACTTCCCGTGCCCCCCCCCGTGCACCTCACCCCCGCGCATGCGCAAAGCGGGCCACCGCCATTTTGCGCATGCGCACAACGCAACTGAGGCAAAACTGCCCTTTTGCCCTCAGTTGCGGGGTCCATCATTTTGGCACATGCGCAGAACGCAGAGGCATTGCGCGCATGCGCCAAAACGCTGGAGAGGGCCCAGTTGAAAGAGGCTGAGCCGCCGGGCGGACGCTCCCGAGAGCTTCTCCCGGGCCGGCAAGTCAGGATGGAATGGGCAAGGGGAGAACAAACAATTGAGTAAACTACAAAGCCACAGGTTATTATATATTTTGTCCCATTCAATCAGGGGATCCTCTATTGCTAGTAGAGGACCCCTTCTGAGTTCTGCCTCTGTTTTCCCACCCAGTTGAAGGGGCAGTAACTAGCTATATGGCCATTGGACCGTTTCTAGATTGGAATCCAATCATTGAGTTGGTGAGGAATGTTGGAGGTGTGAAACCTTTCTTTTGTTTTACAAAACAAAGTTTACCAAACTCAGGAGTCCAGGGAGGTGGCTATGGTCACTCAACACCAAACATGCTGTTCTAGCAGGAGTTGGAGCTGGAAAGTTTCAATTATGTTTTGGAGGCATGAAAACTGCACTTACACTTAACGAGAAAGAAGTCTCCATTCAAATTTGGAGTGTTGAATGCCATGGATTAATTAAAGGCGGGGGTGATTACACGGTTCAGTGAAAAGTATGGTCTTCCTGGACTGAGGATCTGTGTGGCCTCTTGCCATAAGTCCTGTAAATAGATACGTTACTGGTCTGGCCCTTTGCTCTCCAGGCAGACTCTCTAGACATGTTTAGGTGCATGTCTCCTGAACACCTTGACTTAAAGGGGGGGAAAAACAGAAATAAAATATTGTCCTTGTAGCAACTGCAACTAACTGAAGTCGCATTTTTTTCCATGAGATTTAGGCATGACCGCCTTTTGCTGGGTACAGTATAGCTTTATTCCTCATTTTCATATACTTGAGCTTTTGCTGTATGCTGGGTGTCCTCTTGTGGGTTTTGCGGGGAGGGAAGTGGCTATTAAGAAGCCTGCAAGCTCTTAGAAATCATACATCATTCATTCTGGAAATGCAGCCAAAATAACTGAACAAAACTTTCCCATGTCTTGGTGTGTTAAGACTTTGCTTACCAAAAGAAATAATGAGAGAATCATGTGGGTATGGCATGCATTCATTCCCCCCCACCAAAAAAAAATCTGGATGCAATGTCAGTCCCACAATTATCAATAAGGTCAAATTTCATTGACGCAAGGAAGGAAAACCTAAGAACAATAAGAAGTCACAAACTGCAAGACATCTGCTCATCCAAAGCTCTCCAACTAAGCTGCGGCAAGTGCCAAGAAAAAAGTACTCCTCATAACAGACACAGAATAAAACGTGTTTGAGATTCAAACCTTGCAAATCCTTGCATATCCTTCTGGCGTTGAAATTCAGACATTTGCAGAATCAACTCCTTTAAAATAAAATTATTTGTTCCTTTGCCTATATTTTCTGAGATGAGCTTCATTTTTCATTTTAAAAAAAAATCCATAGCAGCAAAGAAAGGGACTAAAAAGTACAGCATTTAGGAAGGGCCTCAAGACAATAAAGAAAAAAACCCTGAGAGGCAATTGTTTTTGTCCCAGACTGATAAGTTCACATGGAGAATTATTACATCAATGAAGCATTTTGTTTTTTAAAAATCTGGAAAACTTTCTGGAAAATTATGTTGCACAACTTAGATGAGAAACACCCAGTTGGAACATTCCTGTAGTCACGAGGATACGGAAGATTGTTTGCTCTGCTCTCAACAAAAGTTTGGATGCAGGAGAGAAGAGCAGTCATCCTGTTTTAAAGTGTGTAGTAGTATCAGAGACAACTATTTCAAGGTCACTGGTATCTGACTTGCCAAAATTATAATGATTATAGAAAAGTCATAGGAGAGAGCTGTTAAGGGAGCAAACAGCCAGTAACCTATCTCCATGTGTTGAAAATATCATAAGATCCCCAATTTTGAAGAAATCATGATGATAAGACACATAGCAGATCGTGAGTTACCACCAGCATCCTGTTACTAAACTGCTTAGAAGCTACTTCCCCGGGAGGTCTGCACGACGCCCGTCCCAGCCGGCTAGCGCCTGCCCAATACCAATCACAAGATTCTGGAAACAATCTAAGCCACTCTCAATAGTATGCTGCATAGGTAAATGTTAACCTACCATAGAGAAACTCACCCATCAGGTGCTCACAGCATAATAGAACCAGAAGACAGATAATTTCCTGACCATATGGAGATCATTCATAGAATTTGCTTAAAGAGTCTCAATCCCCCAGTCCCAAAGTGCAAGTCAGTTTACATCTATTGAAACCTGCCCCCAGACACATATAGAAGGCTTCCAAATAACAAACGAATGAAGCAAATGGACAAATAACTCTGAATCTCACATTCCTCTCAAAGCTAAGTGTTCCAAACAATTGCAGGGGGGTGGGGGTCCTTAAAGTACCTGGGTTTGCTACAAGTTAAGTTATTAATGTTCAACATTTCTACAAGGCGGACTGCAAAAACCAATGGCGGATTGGGATGGACTAGATTTTCCACAAACAATATCAACTCACAGTTGACACAGGCCTGTTAACGTTCTGTTCTATCTACAGTAACATTGGCAGAGATGAAAAATAATCTTAAGCCCCATGAATTTTATCTTCTTACACAAACTGTTAACCCCACATCGCAAGCATAACTAACTGAAATGCAAAAGCGCTCTGCTGATGGAACCAGCACTGCAGCTGATGTCCTAGGAAGGCGAAATCATGCTTCATTGTATCCCTGATCTATTGGCCACCCTGGGGTTAGAAGACAAAGAGGCTACACCACACTGAGAGTCTAGCAGGACCAGGGCTTGTGATGATACACTTGCTTCAATAATATCATTAAACACTGTTCATATTCTTCAACATGTATTTCTGACTGGCTCTGCAACCCCTCCTTCTCCCCCCCCCCAATTTAAGGACTAAACTACATGGGACATTAAATGCATCACTGGCTTTGATGTGCTTTAGTTTTCTTTGGCAAATAGCATCCAGATTGGGCCTCCCATGAATTGGCATTGAAGTGGGGGATAAGGGACTTTCAGCGCAATCCGACTTAACTTTTGTGCAGGTTTAACCAGCGGCGCAGCGAGAACAGGAGGCCCCAGAATGGAAAAGGGATTCAAATCCCCTCCAAAAGAGGAATGCAAAGGGGATTTTTTGAATCCATTTTCTGTTCTGGGGCCTCCCGTTCTCGCTGTGCCACTGGTTAACCGGCACAAAAGTTAAGTCTGATTGCGCTGTACATTAATCTTTGCTACAGTCCCAATCTAGATTGAGCACTAATGAGCATTGTTTTCCCATTTCACCAATAGCATTTGTAGGACCTGATTCAGAACAGGATCGGGGGGGGGGGTAGGTTTTAACCACCTTACCCCTCCTGCTGTGGTCCCAATCTGTGGGGAGGGGGCCTCTATCTGGCTGTTCCTAACCAAATAAGCCCGAAACACACCAGGGCCAGTGACACTTAATGGTATGTGCTACTAGACCCAAAAACTGGTTTAAGCCTGTGAACAGGGGCCTAAGAAATACCTGCAGTGTTGCTTGTCTTGCTTTGTGCTGGAGTGTTTGCTGCTATTCAGAGGAAAACCTTATGTCCTGAGTTTTTGAAATGGGAAAATACCTTAAATATGTTTATGTCTGTAAATCTGTCAACGTGTCTACATTAATTATTCTATTGTTTTGCTTCCTTTTATGCAACTTTGCCCTCTGTAGCAAGTGTGACTTATTCAGTGGCAAAACTAGGTGAGATGTGTTTATTCACATGTCTGCCTTGTGTACAAACAGAGCCCGGAATCTGGGTTGTGCTGCAGTTCCTGGAACATCTAATTGCTCAGAGAAGTGGGGTACAAGCATGTAGCAATATTGACTTGGCCTGGCTTGCTGAAAAGCCAGGGTGCGGGTGATGCAGGAGGTCAGGCATCAGAGACTAGTTCAAACGCGCATCCTGTTGGGGTTGTTTTTTTTGGCCCCTCAGTACTTGCTGAATTCAAAATTTGTTTGAAAATGAATGCTGTTACTTGGGACAGATTCACTCATTTATGGCCCAATACTAACCCCCATCAGCCCACAGAATGCAGAGCCACTAACAGAGCATGTGCTGCATGCTATGGTGGGAGATGACAGGACTGCCCAGGACAGGTAACTAAAAATATTTTTTACTTACCTCCATGGAGGCCGCTTGAATTCTAATGGGTCTCCTTGGACCTACACCAGCTATTTAGCTTATGTAAGTCTGAGGAGACTCAGGGGGCATGTCGGGCTGGGAAAAGGGGGATAGGATCTTGACTTGTGTCATTATCCAGCGGCGGAACTTGGGTGGAGCGCGTGGAGCAGGAGCTCCAGGCACTCGGGCGGGCGGGGGGGCGCGCTCGGGGAACTTACCATCGCGAAGCGCCGCATTGCATCGGCCAGCCCACCCTCCCTGGAGCCCGTTCGGTTCAAAAATGAGTTCAAAACAGGCGGGGGCGTGTCGACGTGATGCGAGGGGCGCGTCGACGTGACGTGACGCAGGCCCCACCCCCACGCGCCGGGCAGCGGGAGGGCGCCCGTCATTTCTGGTCATTGCCACCAAGATCCTGCCCCCAGTTCTGCCCAGTCCCCACCCCGATCCTCCCCCAAACTGCCCCTACCGCCACCTTACCTGTCCAGCAGGGTGTCCCCGGCTTATGCTGATGGATCATGAGATCCCATGATAGGATTGGACTGCTAGTCCCACAAGTCAAAAAAGGGTTACAATGCCAGGGTTACTATTTTCAATGTCCCTTTTTACAATTAATTGCATTGTCAACAAACGTTATGCTGCTGCTACGTCACAATGTAACTAAGTTGTAGGAAGAAGCAGTTTCATGGAGGAACAACAAAAATGCCTCAAGGAACCTGTAATAAGATTTTGAGGGCACGGATTTTCAGTTAAATAATTCCTCTGCTAGGAACTCTACCGCAGGGAAGGTGTGAATTGCCTGCTATTAAGTGATCTACTGAGCTGAAAGGGAACAAAATAGACAGGCCCATTAAACAGCTATAAGCCAGGGCATTTTAATTGTATGCAAACAATGGCAAAGCATTTTTTGTGTGCTGGGCCTACCTCAGCAGGTGTTCACATTAAGTAAAGACATTCTAACTCAGTTGTGTTGTAATTTGGAGTTTCAGATTCAGTTTTTGAACTTCAAAGTTCATGAATTTGAATTAGCAAGATGTATTAGCCCATGGAGGGGGAGATGCATTATCTGTATGCCCCAGAGGGCAACTTAAACAGCAGAGTGAAAGAGGTCATACTGTAGAACCTGGGACTCTGGAACACACATAATTTCCAGGGACGGACTCTGTTTATTACTCTGTTTAATCAAGTTCTCATAAGCTAGGCACATTCAAATATGCATTGTCCTCTGTTTTAGTAAAGCAAAGATCCCCATTAAGGGGTCTTCTGAATACCATGTAGATATGCTGTGAAACCTTCCAATGAGGGACTGCAGGACAGTTTTACACTGTACAAACGCTTAGTGCCAAGGTCAAGTGTATAGAGTCTTTGGGGAAATGTCCTGCCATGCCCAGCGTATCCTCCCCCACCATTGGGTGAAAGCCTATTACCTGGTGGGGAGGACAGGAGGAGTAGCTCATCCTTCTCCTGCCCTACCCACTGGGCAATGGAAGCATCCCCTTGAGGACGCACAATGATGCAGGGTGGGACCTCTGGCAGGAGAGTCTGGCTCAGTTGGGAGAGCTGCAGCCTCATATGCCTGAAGATCAAGGACAGCAGTTCTAGACTCCATCGCCACCGACAAAAAGCTGAAGAAGCCCTCTGAGTGTGAGAAAGCTGCAGCCGGCACTCTGTGAGGGGGAGTTGCCTGTCAGTCAACACGTGGGAGGAGAGGTCAGACCGTGAAAGGAAACACCTGGAAAGAAGTGTCCTATGAAAGATTAGGACATTTATTGTCTTGTAAAAACCGTTTGGTTTAGAATTTGGTTTGGTTTAGAATTGCCTGCCTGTGTAAACTGCCTTGAATTAAAGTCAGAGGAGGAATCCAATGACCAAGAAAGGCAGTATATAAATACTGGAATGATGATGATGATGTTCCCATTTATAGATGGGGAGCCAGACACTGCAGATGGGAAAGTCTCTTCGATGATTCAAGTGTCAGCGCAGACAGGTGGGCTTGTCAATGCCTTACCAGGCCAACCAGTCGCCGCCCTTGCAGACATCAGGCCTGACTGGCCAATATTTCTTCATTTTCTTTTCTTCTAAAACAGGGTTTCTCAACCTTTGGGAGACCGCGTACCCCCTACATGGGCCCCTATAGTCTGAGTACCCCTGGACCCCCCAAAAATGCACCCCCCCCCCGCGGAAGTCCACCCGAATTGGCAGGGCTGTAGCTTTACCCTCCAGGTTGCGGCGCAAGCAGAAGAACCCGCCCAGCCACGCCGCAGCCCGGGAAAAATGGGGAAATTGCCAGCGCTAGCTTCCCTTACCTTGAATCCCGGCTGCCTTCAACTTGAATATCGCGAAAATCTCGCGAGATTCAAGATGGCGGTGGCCAAATCTCATAAGGGCATATGAGGCATGAGACTGCCTCATGTTCCCTTACGAGATTTGGCCGCCGCCATCTTGAAACTCGCGAGATTTTCGCAATATTCAAGTTGGAGGCAGTCAGGATTCAAGGTAAGGGAAGCTAGCGCCGGCAATTTCCCCGTTTTTGCACTCCCCCTTATCAGCTGCTGATCGCAGCAGCTGATAACTGGGACCATCCCGCGTACTCCCAGCCTGCGGTCCGCATACCCCCAGGGGTACGTGTACCACAGGTTGAGAACCTCTGTATCTAAAATAAATTTATTTTAGCCAAGCTGGAGACGGCCAATCCTTTTCCCAGTAAGCTGAAGGTAATTTAAAAGAGGGATTGGGGATTGTCCAGCCACGGGAATTGTTCTAATTACAGACTTTTCACAGTGCTTGGTTCTCTAAGTTAAAGCAAAGAAGGTGTTTCAGTTCGTTCTTTTTTACCCCTCTCCTCATCCTCACATTCCCTCCTCTCAAAGACGCCTCTGCAGAATTAGCAGTGACGTACTAATTGCAAGTAATTAAGTGCTCACTGGCCTTACAATTCTTTTTTTAATATTAATGAGATGGATTAGGATAGCATTTGTATTAATATTATAAATGAAGGCCTGCATGGATCACTTCCTACTGTTTTATATTACACACTGTGCTTGCAAAAAAGCCTGCTTTGAACATTAAAAAGGAGGCTACCATGAGGCTACCACTCCTGTCGGCAAGTGAACAGTAAAGGAAATTAAGTTAAGCTTTCCTAAGTACATATCATTTCTTGGTACACAGAAGCTACACACTTTGTGGAAAGAAACGCCTCTCATCAGTCTCTGGAAGTAAGCAGAATGGATCAATTAAATGATTCCATGGTCACATATATCAACCCTCACCATCCCTTACTATGTTGGGGCAACCTGACAGGTCCTGAATTTTCCATGCATGAACTCCTTAGGACTACCAGTAGCCATTTAACATTCTAATTGTGTTTCTCTTCCTGCCCAATGACAAGTTACTTGTGAAATGGGCTGTTTCTTTTTATTCATAATTGCTTCTTCATCCGCCAATGCTGGACTTCTTCCTCCTTTTCAAAAGTCAACAAAGATTTGGCCTATTTTTCAGAAACACTCATGCTAGCAGCTATGTTCGAGTAACCCAGCTCTGCCTCCAGGCCACATCAAGGAAAGAAAAGGAGAAACCATTATCTTTCTTTGGAAACTGGCTTGTTGCAAATGAAATGTGATTCTTGGATCTATTCCCTACCTGCTCTAGGATTTTTTTTCTGAAATACCTTGAGTAAATGTAGTGATTTAGGAGAATAAGGACGGAAATTTGTACCTTGTCTCCTTTCAATAGCTGTTGTAGAGCTTCCAGGAGGTGTTGCAAGGATCAGCAAATTAAACTCTATTTAAAGGCCATATGGACAAGCCAACCACATTCAAAATGGCTGCTGATCCAATTCTTCAAGCAATCAAGATGTATAATGGATATACATGGGATGGTTATCACATGGAAGCCACAGCAAAAAGCATCTCACTGTGATATGCAGCAGTACTTAACACTTTGCATCATACAGAGTCTTTGCAGTCATGGCGAACATTGTCAAAAATGTGTGGTGTTGGCATGAAAACTTTCTGTGAGATGCAGAGGATCCCCATGGCAAATATAAAGGTAAAGGTGACCCCTCACAATTAAGTCCAGTTGTGTCCGACTCTAGGGTGTGGTGCTCATCCCCATTTCAAAGCCGAAGAGTTGTCCGAAGACGCCTCCGGCATGTGGCCGGCATGACTCTCCTTGCCGCAGCACGTAGCATGCGGCTGGAACACGGAGCGCTGTTTACCTTCCCGCAAGCGGTACCTATTTATCTACTCGCATTAACATGCTTTGGAACTGCTAGGTTGGCAGGAGCTGGCCAAGCAACGAGAGCTCACCCCGTCGCGGATTCTAACTGCCGACCTTTCGATCGACACCTCATGGTTCAGTGGTTTAACCCACTGCGCCACCCGCTGGCCTCAAATGTAAAGGTATCCCTTGACAATTAAGTCCAGTTGTGTCCGACTCTAGGGTGTGGTGCTCATCCCTGTTATGAAGCCGAAGAGCCAGCGCTGTCCAAAGACACTTCCGTGGTCATGTGGCTGGCATGACTCAATGCCGAGGCGCTCGGAACGCTGTTACCTTCCCGCTGAGGCAGTACCTACTGTATTAATCTACTTGCAATTTCTTGCTTTTGAACTGCTAGGTTGGCAGGAGCCGTCGCACGGATTTGAGCTGCCGACCTTTCAATCGACAGCTCATGGTTCAGTGGTTTAACCCACTGCGCCACCCACAGGCCCCATGATAGGCAACACTATAAGTTATGAGCCTCATGCAGAGGATGCCAGAAAGGCCTCCATGCAGCACTACAGGAATGTGTAGTGCCACTTCTCACATGGATCCTCATTATATTCTCAGCATAGAGATGATCCGAAACAGAAGCTACCAGTATTTCAGTGGCATTCACACACGGGAACTATAAGCCTAAGGTCATCATGCAATAAAGCCATTGTACTACATGGAAACCCTGGACAAATGAAAATGCAACAATTGTGATGACCAGTATAGAGTTGCCAATGAATTGAGAATATCGGTGGTAAGTTGCAAAGCCAAATTCATTTTATCATACTTTGTGGCAGAGCTTGTGGCAGTTGAAATGGGTAACAAATTATTTTTTAAAAAAATCTTTAGAAGTTTGCCAGCAGTAGCGTAACAGTAAATTTTGAACTGCAGGAGCTCCTCATGGCACCCCTCCATAGGAAAGCACATGTAGGAGGGCCATCTCAGAAGATCTCAGTGGGAGGGCCAGAATATATGGAAGATGCATGTAGATGTATACAGAATATATGGAAGATGCATTGATCAGATGTATAAAGTGAAACCCTTAGGCAGACATATATGTCCATGGTATATACAGAAAATGTGAGGGGAAAAAGGTTCCAAATGCAGGAGGACAAATCACTGGTAACCAGGGTTGTAGTTGAGGGGGAGCAAAGCTCCAGGGCTTTTTCTATAGCTGGAGCAGTGATGTCATCAACAGGAGTGCTCAAGTGCTGCCTTTAAACTTGTTATATTGTATATTTACAGTATGTATATTTATCTGGAACTTGAACTGAGAAGAATTATCAGGCTGATCAGGAGGAGACAAACTGAGAATTTTTCTTAGGGGCATCTATTAGTGTCTAGCGTAGACCATTGTCTTTCCCAAAGTCTGCCTGAGGGACAATATGCAGCTCCTGTTACACTACTAAAGCTACAATCCTAGGCAAATTTATCTGGGAGTTCATCCTACTGGACACAGTTCTGGGGACATGTGGAGGCTGGGGGTAGGTGACAAAAGGTAGGGCCTTCTCTGTGGTGGCACGGCAGTTATGAAACTCCTTCCTTTGTTATTTAAGAGCTGCTCCCCCTTGAGGTGTTCTGGTGGGTGGTTAAAAACTTGTTCTTTCTATTTAGCTTTCTCTATGTATTTGGGGTGGGCTGGGGGGTATGCTGGGTTTGCGTTTTGCCACTGCACGCCACTTTTTATGACCACCATTATTGCTGTTTTATTATGTGTTATCGGTATTACCGTTACTGCATACCGTCTGTTCTTTTATGAAGAATTTTATGCTGCTGGTTTTAATTGAGGGTTTTTACCACTGTTCTATTACCGATATTAAATGTGCTGGGTTCTTTGTTATGCCGTGGGCTGTTTTCATACAGTATAATTTTGTTTTAATGGTGATTTATAGCATATTTATTTTGTTGTACTGTTAGCAGCCTTGGGTGCCCACAATGTAGGGGAAAGGGGGGGGAGGGACACATTTATGAAATAAATAAATAGACCAGAAATTGTGTAAGGGTGGGCACTGGCCAAGGGCTCAAACCTATCAGACTAGGGACTACCTGGCCAGGCCAATCCAGGAACACAAAAAAACTTCAAAGGAGATGGGTAGAGTACTGTGGGGATCCACTTCACCTGATGCCAACACTAAAGTGGAATGTGGTTCACCAAAGCTTAGGATGAAATAAACTGGTTAGTCTTTAAGGTGCTATAATATTCTCTTTCTGTTTTTGGAGGCTCTAGTCTAGAACACATTACCAAATTATTATTTTTTTTCAAAAGAGGAAGGCCTGAGTAATTCGGACCTCTTTTCACTCTTGCTATAATACATGCAGGTGGGAGTCACTTATCTCCAGATGAGGAATAATCTCTATTAACTTCCTCCTTCACAATAGATGAGTGAACAAAGAAAGCAGGGCTTCCTGTTTTGCCACTTCTTATAAAGTCTGAAGCAGCACATGACACCAAAACACATGTGACGTGGAAGATCCATGACTTCCTGACTTCCCTTCCTTAAAAATAGTGGAAATGGGGCTTCAGTGTGTCTTTGCACAGTAGCAGTGGTGGGTGGTAAACCCTTTCCCTCCCTCCCCCCTCCCATACTGTTGCCCTAATCAAAATGTTTCTGGTGGCAGCTACAGTCAGTCATTACAAGGACTTACTTTTTTCTTTTCTTTTTTGAATCTGTGGTGCTTCAAGGATGAACTCTAGATCAGGAAAATTGCATGGGGAAAAACCATTACCTACTACCAAAACAGGAGCTCCCTGACACTCCTAAAGTTAAACGGGGTGGGGTGGGGGGGACTGATCCAGTCATGGATCTCACTTGGCAGATCTGCATTGGTCCTAAGGATACAAGACTTATGGTGCAATCTTGCCTAACTATAGGCTGGTGGAGCGAGTGCTCTGCTGGCCTAAGGAGTCGCAAATGTGCCAGAAAGCACGTTTGTGGCTCCTTAGAAATGGTGCCTGTGCGGAGGCTGGCGCCGCTTACTCCGCAGTCCAACCTGACTTGCACTGCCCGCCAGCCGGCGCAAGTGAGTCCTGCGCTGGTTTGCACAGGTGGGCGGGCAGGGGCGGCGAGGGAGGGGACAATTGGCTGGCCTGAGCTGGGAGGGGGTGGGGATATCGGCACTTACTCTCAAAGTGTCAAAAAAGTGCCTTATGGCGCTAGGTCTGCCGGCCTAATGTTACACAGGATCGTGCTGCCTGTTAGCAAAGTCTAAGCTATGCTTCGGGGGAGGGGGGACGACACTTGTGTAGTAGTGCTGACCACGTGGGACATAGATTAACTGGAGACACAAAGCAGATCCTCTGTATTTTATGTATCAATTGTATACCATTTTCATAATCTAACGTAACTATTCCCAGTTTACTGGTGGAGGTATGCTGCACCCATTCTTGTTATGAAACTACCAAAACCATGATACGGTTCTTAAAAAATATTTGCTATACTGATGACTTAGACCATGTTCACACAAAGTGTTCCTTCAGTTTAACAAAACTTTAATATGGTCAACTGATGTACTGGGAGGGACAGTGGGGAGAAAGCAGTACATTTCTTAAAAGAGAGTGAAATAGAATGAGTATATAATATGTGCAAGCACGTATGCACATGTGCATGCACACACACCTTCTCCTGAATTGTTTGTTCATGTGCATCTTAACAGGGTTTGACATGCTCCATTCCTTCCCATGATGCCTTTTTCAGTGGACAGAGTAGGAAAAATGATTTCCTGTTTCAGGAACCAAAACAGAGAGAATCTCTGAGATATTCTCATGCTTATTTATTTGCATTATTCATATGCCAGCTTACCAACCAATTGTGCAAGGTAGCATACACAATTAAACATGACATTACAATCAAAGACAGGAATAAAAACCAACACTAAAAACCAACAATGTCAACTGTACACCAACTTAGCAAAAGATAAAACCACAAAAGCAGCAGCAGGGCTTTAGCCTTGGTGAATTAAAACTATAAAGGTTGCAATTTAAATGGCAGCAGTCAGGAAGGGAGGTGATGTGGTGGGCTTCCCTGTGGGGAAGTTTCCATGCTGCACCTTAGAGAATCCTCACTTCATAAAAGAATGATACATGGAACAGTGCCTTTGCAGGTGATCCAACGGTGTGGCAGCATAGCTCCAATTAATTTGGAGGCCAATTGTGCACTTTGCAACACAAGCACAAACATTTGCACCAACTAATACCAAAGGATCTTTTTCAGAGACAGAGGCAGTTGAAATCAACCCCCTGTGGGCACATGCAGTAATGTATACCTGTTTGAGTATGAAGGTTGATGATAGCAAAGAAATCATCCCGTCATAAGATGCTGCCATTGTTCTGACCCATAGATAGGTATGGGTGAACTATGAAATTTAGAATGGATTGTAACAATTTTACTGCAATTATTTAAAAAAATCAACTTCACGGATTCAGAGTAGAGACTACCATACCCGATTACAGCAACAGCCATATACACACTACAACACCACGCCTATGTCAGCTACACTCTTGCAAATTCAGGAAATGATCTACCTTGCTTGAGGCTTGACTTATAGTGCAAAGACAGAAGTTTCAGTTACCCTCAGTTTTAACACTGGACAACAGTGATAGCAATGGAATTGTGCATACTAGCTTATGTGCACTCATAATAATAGGTTATGCTAGCTGGATCCCAGTTCAGCTACGAAATATGACTGACAGCCCAATCCTATTGGGCTTTAGTGCTAGTAGAACAAGCATTCCGTCAGCACTAACTGCCTCAAGGCACTTGTGAAAGGCACCCCAACAGCGCACGGAGTTGTGCGCTGCCAGATCACTGGTGGGAAGGCCAGAGTCTTCCTGTGCACACCGACCCTCCCTGATCCATTGAGGCAGGTTACGGTAGGATGGTGGGGGAGGCGGGGTGAGTAGTGGGGGGACAGAATGGGGTGGAGACAGGGGCAGGGGGAGGGCGTAATGGGGAGGCAACAGGATGGGCAAATCTCCTCAGGGAAGGGAGCGAGTTTAGCAGCAGCAGCAGTGGCTGCAGAATCCTAGTCTCCTACCCTGACCTGATTCCACAGCCTGGATCCACACGTTCCTGCTCCAGCGATTTCGCTAGTGCAGGGTTCACGTAGACTCCTCCGCACTATTGAGGCTTACCCCCGGGTAAGGGAAGAATGTTTCCTTACCCAGAGGAGATCTCCATGCCTGTCCCCTGCAGGATGCAGTGGAAGCCATTTTGGCATTGCTGCATCAGCAGGGGGGGGGGGAAACCATAGGATTGGGCTGTGAGTTATCCAGAAAGCATCCACACATTGCCAAAAATATGTTGGCCACTTCACTACAGAGAAAACTAAGCATGGGTTATCTGCAGTCCCTATTCAACCAGCTCCTGAGCTGGACAATGCATTTATAAAAAAGATAATGGAAGTGCAGTTAGCGTCACAAACAACCCCGGTGACCTTCAGTGATGGATGTTTACCAGCCCTGAGTTTGCCAGAGTAATACAAGAATTCTTGAAACACCATCTGGGCACACGAGTGGAAACACGCTACTTGTGTTTGAGTGCCTAGTGTTCAGACAGCATTTGCAAAAGGTATTCGTTCACTTGTGGAAATGATTGAAGTGCTCTGTAACTTTCAAAAAAGAGAGCAGAAACTTCCTTACCTTCCACACAAAGGAAGCTGCAAGCGCTTCTGCTGCTGAGACTCTTAGAAAAAAATGGAGAAAATTGAACATGTTCAATTCAATACATTCATAAAAAGAATGGCTGGTTGGCATGATGTCATCAGTTGGTTTGGATCTAAGTCACAATCTAATATTATTTCAAAATTTAATGAGCAAGGCAGCAAAAACAAGAAAAGAGCTCATCCTAATGAAAAGAGCTGTAAAACTCTTTTCATTTCTGGATTTTGGCTGCCAGACACACGATAGCTGATTTTTTCAAACACGCCGGGACAACTGTGCCTAGGTGCCAAGAGTGACCTGATGAAGATCTTTTCAGAGACACAGAGTGAGCCACCCACCATGACATGATGCCATTGATGGAGTTTTCGTCATTCAGATGCCAACTATTGGTGCTGCCAAAACATTTAATGAGTGTTTACACACAGTGTTTATTCCATATGTCTCAGGGCATCTACAAACTGGATCGTGCCTAGATTTGCTGTGGGATCATTACGTAGTATCATCGGTGAAAGGTAAAGCCAGAGCAAAACAAGGAAAAGGAGAGCAAAGGGATATTGTAGGGGCTGCACCACTACCAGGAGACTTGAAGGATTTCCTTCGTGCAGACAATAATAAGGCATAAGCTCAAAGACACTCACCCAGTAATTTGATGCGATAGACAAGGAACATGTTGCTAGAGGAACATATTCACAGTACATCACCACAACACAATCTACACTCATGTTTCCCATGCAACAATGAAGTGGCAGACACTTGAATGGTGCTGCCTGTGGTACATACCACAAAATATGGTCATCACAAGACATTCATATGTACTATTGACCGTGATGTCGTGGCATTGACTGTAATGGTGATGCAGACAACGTCCACTTGAGGTTGAACTATAGCTGGTATTTGGTTCAGGGAAACATTTCTGCTCCCTGTGAATGCACCCAGTGCCAAGTCTTAAATGCCCAGTGCAGCAGGATTGCAATATCCCCATGGCTGAATCCCACCATGCAATGGAAACACTGAATAGCAGGATCCTATTGGATTGGCAGCTCAAATGGGAAATTCCCATCTCAGTTTTGCCTTTCCAACTTTAACAAGATGACACGTGGGATCCAGCCACAAGACATCATCAACTACACCACACTGGTGATCTATGAACGATTCGAGCCATGAGAGTTGGAAAACAATTAATTGGGGCTTTACAAATGTCATAACATGCTGTTCAGAAAATTCCAGGATTCAGTATGACCGAACAGTAAAATCCAAGCTTTATTAGATTCCAGAGTGAATCTTCCTTCATCTCAGTTGGGCTTTAGGAATCAGAAACGTGGGGTGATTCTTACAGCACACTCTTTGCTTCCAGCCATCAATGATTATTATTTTCTTAACCACACATGCCCCAAGTCCTGTCTTTAGAACCGGAACCTGTGCAGCTTCAAAGAAAACTGCTGAAAACTAGAGCAGACTGACACCAGCAATATTGGATACACACATCAGGCTTCCTTACGGATACTAGGGACTGAATGTGGAAAAGGAGAGGACAATGTGTCCTTACAAATATTAACTGGTTACGAGTTGTGCTCTTTTGCTCTCTCAAAGACAATGTACTGTACATATGTTATTTATATGCCTCCATTTTAACCATTCGTCAATGAAAAATATCTGGTTACCATAGTAACTGCCACATTGCCGGCTGTCTGAGACTACTACATCACCATACTAGACGCACAGACTCGCACCAATAACTCATGGGAATGTCAGTTAACATTAGCCAGTTTAGAAGAACAGAAGCTTCCCCCCTCCCTGTCTTGTTACTGTACTGATTAATATATGACTTTGTTGCACATCCAACTTTTTCCCCATTAAACATCAATATAAACAGGAAAATGTGTGGAACCTAAGTATTGACTTGTTGCTTTGGCCAGAAAAGACGGCATCATCTCTGCTGCAGTCATGTCCTGCATCGTGGCAGTACATTTGGTGCCATACTTTCCTCCTCACCAGGGACCTGATTAGTATGAAAATCATAGTAATTAGAGATGGAAAAGGCCCATCAGGACATCAGATTAGTGCTCTGCTAGAGCAGCACTGTTCTTTCTGATACATTTCATTAACACACTTCCAGGCAAATGATGGTGAGCTTCCATTTGGGAAAGCCACCTTGGGAAATTGTTCCGACGTCCCTCAGTAAAGTGCCATGTAAGGAAGTTGCAATTTCTGTCTCCATTTCATTCTGTGCTGCATTATGAGAAACACAAATATTGCAGGAGTGGGAATGGCAGAAAATAACATACCTCTAATCATTATTCCCCCTAGTATAATCTTAAAGCAATCTTTGCTTTTTTCATATTTAAGCCTCTAGAGTATTTGCAAGAAGTTATAACCTTCCTTAGTTCTAACTTGTTGAACGAAAAATAAACATCAACATGTTAACCTCCACAGTAGTAAAGTATAAGATATTCCTGAAGAGAGTTCATAACATGGGAGGAGATATTATGATTTTTAAAGAAGGGTTAGATCAGGAAGTTTGTTACACCATAGCATAGGGAATAGCTCCACCTAACAGCAGAGAAGGGTTTATTCACAGCTTCTGGTCTGTAGATTTGTTTGTTGTGTCAATTTATAGAAATCCAAAAACCGGGAAACAACCAAGAAAAGGAAGGAACTTTGCTGCACAAAAAAGTGTCTAGCTCAGCACAATGTCCTGTTGATGCTGAAATGCGGACTGGCAACATTGTGGCATATGGAGGAGACTCCATAGAGGGAAGGTAGGAAGAAGAAGAAAAAGACAGCAATATATCTCAATGGGTCCATGTCAGTTTGTAGGCAAAAAGGTAAAAGAAGGGGACGACAAAGGATGAGATGTTTAGAGCCAGGATGGTGTAGTGGTTTGGGAGTCGGACTTAGACCTGGAAGATCCAGGTTCAAATCCCCGCTCAGCT
Source organism: Plestiodon gilberti rubricaudatus (assembly GCA_026170595.1). Classification (NCBI taxonomy): domain Eukaryota; kingdom Metazoa; phylum Chordata; class Lepidosauria; order Squamata; family Scincidae; genus Plestiodon; species Plestiodon gilberti. The sequence continues at coordinate 135,744,067 of JANXHW010000004.1, read as the reverse complement.
ACGAAGCTTCCTGGGTGACCTTGGGCCAGTCACTATCTCTCAGCCCCACCTACCTCACAGGGTTGTTGTGAGGACAAAAAGGAGGGGAGGAAATATGTACACCACTATGAGCTCCTTGGAGTAAGGGCGGTATAAAAATGTGAAATATAAATATAAATATAAATGTTTAGATAGTGTTATTGAGGCAATGGACACAAAATTGAGCATAATTCAGAGGACGGTGGAAGACAGAAGGGCCTGGCGTGACTTGGCCCACCCACGGGATCGTGAAGAGTTGGGCTCGACTGTGCAACTGAACAACAACAAAACCTAATGGCCACATTTTATACTAAATGAAATTTCGAAGATGTATTCAAAGGTGGTGGTGCACACAGCACATCGCAGTAGTCCAGCCTAGAGGTTGGCCTTCTTCATGAAGGCCCTCTAGGAAAACAGACCCTTGTGAGGAAAGAATTGGAATGTCTTCATTCCTCAAGTGCCAGATAATGAACACACACACACACACACACACACACACACACACACACACACACACACACACACACACACACACACACACGTGCGCGCGATCAAAACCTGTATATATTAAGTCTGTCCTCCTTCGTGGCCGAAGTCAAGGAAACAATGGTAAATAGCCTTTTTTAATCAACCAGAAACTCACTAAGCCCCTCAGGCTACCCTGCAGCTTATATCATCAGCCTCTCAGTGAAGAATCAGGAGGACTTTTTACAGCATTTTCCTCTTACTCATGAATTTGGCACTAATAAAATATGAGTTTCTCACATCAGAAGGAAATGAGCTCAGTTCCCAAGACAGAGACTGGAAGTTATAGACTCCCCCTTTCTGTGGTGATTCAGCTCTGAGATGTTGTTCCTGTTTATACTATAAAGAATTAGTAATGACAGTCTCCATTATCTGATCCTTTCTGCGTGCATAGAGTTTCCTACTATCCCTATGATAAGTGATTCAACTCCTGTGAATTGCCACAGGTCAGCCAGCATCAGCTCACGTTTTTCAATCAATGTACCTTTGAGATAATTTCTTAATACTAACAAAGTTGATAGAGCATCTTTTTTTGGTTTACTCCTAAATTTCAGACACAGCACTGACATTACTTTATTCTCCCACTTCCCGTACCTTCTGAAGTCAGGTGAGTGGTGACTGGAGAGAGGGTCTTTTCAGTTGTAGCTCCTTTTATATGGAATGTCCTCTGAGAATTTCATCTAGACTGGAGGGAGCCAAATCTGATGTCTTTCTGGTGGCAGACAGAAGACCATTCTCTGTGTCCATGCCTTCTAGCATGCCATGAAGAAGGTGATCTTTTACTGTTTCGGGCCGATTTTATCACCTAGAATTGTTTTAATGCCCTGCTGTGTCATTTTATTATTGCTACTTGAATTTTACTATTTGGATTTTGTGTTACGACTCTTGTGGGCCAGTCAGACGGTGCAATCCTATCTTCCCACAGTGCCAGCGCTGAGACATCAGCGCCAGTCTAGAGTGTCACAAACATGCTGTAAAGCACATTGTGGCACCTGGAGAGCAAGGAGCACTGGCAGGAAGGCAGGCACCATCCTGCTAGCACTGGATCCAGATGCCTGCGCACCAGAGCAGGTAGGAGCTGCTCTGAGCGGTGCGGGGGATGGGGGGGAAGGTGGAGACGGGGGTGGTTCAGGCCTGGGAAGGGGCTGGAGCAGCAGCACTGGCGCACACTGAATCTTATACCCCCTCCCGGGCTTGGAAGCCCAACATGAGGCTTCTCGGTTCTGTGCCAGCGAATTAGCAGGTGCAGATCCGAGGAGCCCCGTTGTGCAGGCCCCCTTGCTTTACCCGGAGGTAAGGGGATGAATGTCCCTTTACCTCAAAGAGACCACCAGCCTGCTCTTGCCATAGATTTCCAAGCAGTCTTCCTAATTATTGTCCTTACTAGGGAATTTTCCACAATCCTTGTACTCCAGATCAGGGGTTCTCAACCTGTGGTACGGGTACCCCTAGGGGTATGCGGACCTCTTGCTGGGGGTACGCCAAGCCCTGCCCCTTATCTGCCCCATCAGCAGCTAATTAAGTGTTAATTAACATGGATTTTAAATTGTAATTATTTTCGGAGCCCTTCTGTCTCTCTGATTTTGGTTTTGGGCTTATTTTTGTACTTTGGAAAATGTACTTTGGTGGGGTGGGGGAGGGAGGAGCTGATTAATTAATCGATTAATCCAATTAATTATCAGTTAATTAGCAGGGAGTACTTCAGAAAATTGGACCGTGATAGGGGGTACCCGGGCCTCCAAAGGTTGAGAACCCCTGCTGTAGATTGTGCCTACTGCATCATACAGCATCCCTTCTAGTGAGTATTGGGTGCCATCATATCATAGGCAATTTCCTGCAATACGCTACTGGCACATGGACCAGATACCATGGGTCTGTATGTGAAATGAAAAACAGAACTCCACAACTGAAGAAAAATCTTACATGCCGTGTTCTATACCCACACACTGGCTTCTATGCTTAACCAGAGGATTTCCAAACCCCTATTAGATTTCCAATAGTTGGAAGAGAGGAGATAAGGCCTGGTCAGATCCTCGGGCCACCCTGGATCTGACCACCAGAGGATGTAGGGGGCCTGAACAAAGTACTTCACAACCAAATCCTATCCACTGCCCCCCCCCCGATGCAGTGGCGCCAAAATGTTGACCACTGCATCCTATTTTGGCGGGGTAGGCCCAGAGGCGTAGGAAGGGATGGGGCGGGGGTGGACCACCACCGGGGAGCAGGCAGGGGGCATCATACCGCCGGCGGTGGTGATCCAGGCAGTGGCGGCAGCAGAGAATACGGCGGCGATCCAGGCGGTGGAACGGTGATTACCTTCTGTGAAGATCTAATTTATTTGATGATTAAAACATTCTTAAGGTACAGATTCTCCATGCAGAAACACATATGAAATGCCAGAAATGAAATACCTCTGGAGAAAAAATATAGTTTTTAAACTAGAACTCAGTCCATTGTTTTAATCTGAAGTTTAAATACTCTGACAGCGCAATCCTTTGTAACCTTGCACCGGTGTAACAGTAGATGCACTGATGTAACACCAGATGCACCGGTGTAAGTGCAATTACACCAGTGCATCTACTGTTACACCGGTGCAAGGATACACAGGATTGCGCTGTGAAGCTGGTCACATTGAAAATACTGAAAACGTCCACTAATTGAGACATATTTGGCAATGTAGTAATACTGCTGCTTGGCAACTTGGAAGAGCTAGTCATTTGTGGCTCTTGTTTGCCAGCATTTACAAACTTCAGTTTACTCATAATATTTCTCTTGAATCCAGAGGTGCACCTCTTAATAAATGCAGGTGGGATGCTCTTTCAATACAGTTACCCCAATCCAGCAAAGTCTTTGAGTACTTATGCTGATTTCACTGGGTTTACATGATATAAGTAGAAACATGCATAAACGGAAGCAGATCACATCCTAAATATGTGGGGGGGGGTTGCTACTTTAAAATCATTTTTTTTTAATTTCCAGTACTCAAGAGGGAAAATCTTAAATCTGTCCTTACTTTCTGAACTATTTTTGATATATTGTATTATCTTCTAGCCACTACTTTGCATCAGACCATTACATAGATGTTGTGCCTTAACTTGATTTCCCCCATATTGACATCATAATTGTCTTAGACTTAGACAATGAGCAGAAAAAACAACAGCAACAATTAAAGTCTGGAAACTGGATGTAGGAACACAAAAATGGGTGGTGTTTTTTTTTTTACTAGCGAAAAAAAATCAGACAATCAGACATGAATGCTTTCAGAATTTCCTCTCCAACTCTTTTGAGTTTTTAATGATTTGGATAGTGTGGGTAGTGGAAACAGATGCTATCAGATCTGCATTTTGGCGGATGATGAAGCAGCAAAGGCTAACATATTCATGCTGTTTGCAAACTGAAATACACTACGGTTCATCGTTCCAAAATACACTTAGGCTGGATAGAAGGTTTCCAGCATTTGATGATGCTCAGTGATATCATTAATATCTAAATATACCTTTGCATTACCGAGGAGAAAGAAAATCACATAAAACACTATGGAATGAATAAAAATATTTAGGCAACAGTAAGGGAAGTGCAAAGACGCTTCCTGCTCTACAACTGCAAGAAACATTAGGCAGCAGGGAGTCCCAGGGATAGATCAAACCATTTTTTAGACTCCCACTGGGGAGAGTTGAGAAGCAGAACAGTCTGGATGAGGGACTGTTGTTCAGGTGGTTTTTGGACTATCTGTGCAGGTCTTTAAACTGAAGTTAGTGGAGAGGAAGGAAAAAGAGAATTGCATGCCCCATCTAGGCAAAGATTTCAAGCAGGTAGGCCTAATCCAGCTAACAGCGCAATCCTGTGTAACCTTGCACCTGTGTAACAGTAGATGCACCGGTGTAAGTGCACTTGCACTGGTGCATCTGCTGTTACACTGGTGCATCTACTGTTACACCGGTGCAAGGTTACACAGGATTGTGCTGTAAAGTTAGTTGTGACTAACTTTACTTCCAATGGGATTGAGGCCAATACTTTTTAGAGCAATGGTATACTTTGAACTGGTGGAAAAGGCAAAGTGGCAGGAAGAGGCCAGTAACATAACAATTTGCATATTTTCTAGCTCAGAGCTGGAGAAAAGCTCAGAACTTAAGTGTTTATAAAGCTGAAAATAAAAGAGATTAGTACAAGTCTCTAAAGACACTTGCAAGCCAGAAGACTTTCCATTTAATAATCTTTTAAATAAATTCTGTCTTGTGGCTTGACATACATTTGAACTTCTGAAGGTCTTGTATGGTGTGTTGATGAGATACGGGGGGAGCAGATAATTTCTAATATTGTAAAATCACATTATTAAAAGATTCAGCTGGTGAGTTTTGCTTATATGTGCAGTGCACAATGAAGAACCCTGCACATGTCCCAAAGCCATGTTCTTAGCTGGGAGATGAGGAACACAGTACAGCAAGTCCCCACTTAAAGTTGTCGATAGGTTCTTCTTGGAAACTGTGACTTTAAGCGAAATGACTTATAATGGAACCAATTTTACCCATAGACTAATTGATAAATGTAAACGTTCCTATGGCATTTCTTTAACAGCACAATCCTATCCAATTTATGCCACCATTGTAACCAGTGGCTCAGTGAGAACGGGAGGCCCCAGAACGGAAAGGGGATTCAAATCCCCTCCAAAAGGGGAATTCAAAGGGGATTTGAATCCCCTTTCCATTCGGGGGCCTCCCGTTCTCGCTGAGCCACTGGTTACAACGGTGGCATAAGCTGGATAGGATTGCACCCTAAATGCTTTAACTTTAAAATGAAACGACTTTAAATGAAATAACTTTAGGTGAGGACTTGCTGTATTTGTCTTATGGTGCAATCCTGGGTAGCGAAGCACTAACGGAGAGTGCACTCCCCAGGTGCAGGGTGTCATAAACACGCCGTAAAGTGCGTTTATGGCACCCAGCGAGTAAGGAACGCCGGCGCAGTGGCCGCCCTTACCTGGGCTCCTGCCCGGCCCTGCGCCCACTGGAGCAGATAAGTCCTACCGGGGCAGGGGCAAGGGGAGGGTGGACCTGGTGGGCAGAGAGCGCGACCATTGGCCACCCCGAGGCCTGGAGAGGGCGGGGATATCGGCGGTGAGGTATGCCATATCCTAGGCCCTCTCCAGGCCAGGCCCGGCCTTACACAGACAGCGCAAATGTATGCAAGCTTCAGAGCTCGAGTACATTTGAGGAGGTTCATTGGGCCTCCCGCCACTTACACCTGGGGAAGGGGACGATCATCCCCTTCCCTCGAGGTGCCTCAGAGCTGTCCCGGGGCAGCCCTGAACCTGCATAGGGTACGGCGGCCGGCCCTTTAGGCCAGCCGCTGTATCTTACACAGGATTGGACTGTCAGAGAAAGAAACAAGAAGCTTCTTTCCTTGCAAAGCCCTCGGTCCAAATCATCAACAAAGCATGATATCTGCTTGCCAGTCTTCTGCTTCCCCAGTAAATCATGTGGCTGATCCTTTACAAGGATCACTGTAGTGATATTACCAAGCTCCTTAGAACATTTCACATTACATTTAATATGTGAAAGGGACAGGATCACGCATGCTTCCTTGCTCCTGACCTCCATATCCTGAGCATGTAACTGCTATGCACACATTAAGCTGAATGCGTGGAAGTTGGGAGTGGAGATGGTGCATGTGATCTTATTCTTGCCTCCACATATTTCATGCAAAAGTGCTCTTTGGGGGAAAGAAAAATGATGAGAATGTGTTCTCCTCTGGATATGTCTACGGGTTGTAGAACAAAGTGCCCCTCTCTGGATAAGCATTAATACGGGCAAACATCCCATTTTAGCATGTGCTTTCTTGCTAGTTCCCAGGCTCATCAGGCCTACAAACAAGGGGTTGCCAAGACAGAGGAAGGCAACAAACCTTCTTTGTCACTTAGTTCTCACAAAGATGCACCTGCCTTGGTAACTGCTATTGCTAAGTAACACAGCTATATCTTGGGGATGATCCTACAATCCTTATACAGAACACATTTTCCTACATGATTCACATGGATGTTGCACAAGAAATTGCCATGACAGGTAAGGTAAAGGTAAAGGTGACCCCTGACAATTAAGTCCAGTTGTGTCCAACTCTAGGGTGTGATGCTCATCCCCATTTCAAAGCTGAAGAGCCAGCATTGTCCGAAGATGCCTCCGTGGTCACGTGGCCGGCATGACTCTCCTTGCTACAGCGCGTATCATGCAGCTGGAACACGGAGCGCTGTTTACCTTCCTGCAAGTGGTACCTATTTATCTACTCGCATTAACATGCTTTGGAACTGCTAGGTTGGCAGGAGCTGGCAAAGCAACGAGAGCTCAGCCCCGTCACTGATTCGAACTGCCGCCCTTTCGATCGACAGCTCATGGTTCAGCGGTTTAACCCACTGCACCACCCGCTGGTACCATGTCACAGGTACCCGCTGGTACCATGTCATAGGTACCATGACAGGTACCTATCCATATATCATGTTTCCCCACATTATTCCCTGTGATGTGCAACACATTGTTCCCTGTACTACCACACTGCATGTGTGGTACATGGATTTGCCTTAATATATTTTCACTATACAGTATTAATAAACTTATTTGTATCACTCACTTGTGGAGATGATCAGACAGGGAAAATAAGGGGTGCTGAAAAAAAGCAGAGGGAAGTAACTACTAAAAACTGCCACACATAGCTTCAAAAAAAACAAAAACAAAAACACAGTACTCAAATGGTTTTAATCCTACATAAAGTATGTGCAATCCCCCCAAACAGATTCCAACAGCATGTATACTGTATATGCATGATTTGACTCCCAACAGCATGTGCATGCATGTAAAAAGAACAGCATGGTTCTTGCACATCCTAGACAACACAATGAGTTGGTGGCTTACAGAAACGTAGCTTAATTTCCAAGGCATGGGAAATGACTCACATGCACAATGGAGCACAAGTGCCAACATTCAACCAATGTTATCCTTGTTTCCCACTCCCATTCTCTCTGTCCATTGTTTTCCCCATTGCTTTCCCCATTGTCCCCATTCCCCATTCAAATTTCAAGCTCTTTGGGTGGCGAAATATCTATTTTTTTTTTGTTTTTCTATTCAACTGTATAAGCAACTGTATGGATAATTATGTATAAACTGTATAAATAATGATAGTAATAATAACGTGGGTAATGGAAGGATATTTCCAACTAGAAACCGACTTTTCTAAAAACGTTTTGTTAGATATCCATGAGGACTAGAAATTATATTTGTTATATGTTTTCAAGATGGTTGTCTAGATTCCAGATATTTCTGTATTGGCTTCTTCTGTGTTCCAACAGATCCCACACTGCCTTTCATGTTTGCCTCCAAAGCAGAAACCTTATCCCTAGATCATGTTGACATTACTGATAGCTTCACAGATGAAACATCAGTGATGATAAACAAGACAAGGCATAATTGGTTTTTGCTCATGCAGGGTGGGTTGGGGAAATCAATATATACCCATTGGGGCAATAAGGAAAACACTTGAGAGCGACTCGATATTATTTTCAAGCTGTTATGAAAGTATAACCAATAATAGAAAACTGAAAGAAAGAAAAAAAATGACCAAAGACTTCTTGACAACATCCTTCTGATACAGCTGGAAAGATGCTGTCATCTGTATTATAGCTGCAGGAGACTATTTTTCACTGGGGAAACAACATACAGAAATAAAATGTCCTTTTAATTAAAGCATTAATGTAGTAATAACATATCATCTTGAATTGTGTCTTGTGAAAACAGCAGTTCAGATTTTTGAAAGGACTGGATAACTTGGCAGGTGACATTTTAAAGAGAAGCCTTGCACCTGGGGTGGCTCCTCTCAGGTAAAGCACTGGGATGAATTTCTGACTGAAGATGAACTACCAAATCTGGGTCTAAGGAAGGTTTAGTCAGAATAAAGTAACATATGGGACAGTGTGTGGTTGGAAGGGTAGTTTTCTCACACAACTCTTATAGCATAATCCTATATATCTTCACTCAGAAGTAAGTCCCACTATGTTCAATAAGCCGCCTTACTCCCTTAAGGCTGCAATCCTATTCATGCTTACCTGGGAGCAGGGATGTGGATCAAGTCTCTGTCTCCAAGTCTCGAGTCAAGTCCCAAGTCTCTGGGTCCAAGTCTCAAGTCATGTCCCAAGTCTTTGCCCCCAAGTCCCGAATCTTTGGTTGCAAGTTGCGAGTCCCTATCTATTTAATAGGGGAAATGGGTTTAAACCTGAATGAAATTCAACTTGTCGTAAAAGGCTCCAAGTCTCATGTTGAGTCTTTTACAATCGCTGAGTCAAGTCTTTGATGAGACTTGAAATCAACTCAAGTCTGAGTCAATAAGACTCAAGTCTACATCACTGCCTGGGATTATAATGGGACTTACTTCTGAGTAGACATGCATAAAATTGGGCTCTAAATGTATTTAGTCCCTCTAAGGTTCTGGGACAAACAAAACATGGCCATTCTGTCTTAACTATCCCCATTTTCAGCAACAACTCCCTACGTACTCCGCATCTGAAACTGGATGAGTTCATGTACATAGAAACATTTATATTACAATGCTGATTTGCAAAGGGAAGCAGATTTATTGATTGTAGATTACAAGTCTTCATACTGAAACTAGGATTCTGCAAAACTTATTAAGACTACATGTTAAAGTATATATCCATTAGTTTGCTCACTTACACAGTACCCACCCCAATGGCACCATATCTGGATTGGTTGTTAGAATCCTGCTTATGCTGTACCTGATAGTGAGAAAATGAGAGTGTGCCTACCTGCCACCCAGCCATACCACTGGCATTGACATACTCCACAGCCATGCAGGGACGTGTGGTGCGGGGGTGGCAGGTGAGGCAGAACTACACTGCCACAGTCCTCGGAAGACTCAGGTGCAAGCGGGTGGTACGCACACACGATCGCCAGGTTAGGCTGCGGCGATCTTCCGAGGACTTCGGCAGGGCAGTTCTGCCTCACCTGCTGCCCCCGCCCGCACCACACGTCCCTGTAGCCATGCTTAAACCTCCCCCCCAGTACAGCTGCTGTTCAAGAAGGGCAGCACTGAACCCATCAAGGTGAGAAAGTAACATCACTTTCTCCCCATGATGTTTAGCAACTGTTCCTGAGGACAGCATGGGTAGAAGGGGGGGGGGGGAGCAAGCTCCTTACCATGCTTCTCGCACAGTTTTGTCAAATTCAGAAGTGCAAGACTTCCATTTTTGTTTAAAGGGACAGCACATGCTTTAAGGAAACAGCATAGGAAGTAAGGTAAGAATGTGGATAATCCACTTCTCGCCCAGGCGCAGTGGCGTCGCTGTAGGTGGGGTGGAATGCTTAGTTCTGCACCACTCTGAGCCTCTGTTACTCACCAGCATGAGGCTGCCCCGCCCCACGCCATTCAGAGCCATTCAGTGGGGCGAAGCTCCAAAGGCGAGGAGACAGGGCCGCCTCATGCCGGTGAGTAAAAGAGGTTCAGTGGTGCGGAACTTAGCATTACGCCCCACCTACAGCGACGCCACTGCTCAGGCGAGCCGGAACTGGACCAGCCTGTATCAGCGGCAGGCTGGAGGGAGGCGGTAGCAGCAAAGCACACCCAGAATCTGCCTCCCCATGGAAACCTGCTGATGCAATCCACCTCGCCTTATGGTTGGGCCAGCAGTGGGTATGGTTATGAATTATAACAACATCAGGAGCATGGCTAGCTCCTGTCTTCTCTCAAGAACAGCACTTCCAGGAATGTAACACCTGAACACAGCTTTGGAGTTACCGGTACGGTACCTAGTTGGGGACACTGGAGGCCAGAAGTTACTGATTTTAACGAACACTGATATAACTGTAAGGGAACTTACTCTGTAAAAAAAAAAAAAAAAACAAGGACACTTTAGGGATATGCATTTGATTTGGAAATAATCCCATTACAAAACAAATCATCTTGCTTCGGAAAGAATGCTAAAAGAAACAAGGTTCATCCGAAGCATTCTGAACCGAAACAAGCCATCCGAAACAGCTTCAGACCGTTGGCTGTTTTGTTTGGATTTCCTTCCCCGTCTTTTCTTTGTCTGGACCTAAATGCCTGGAAGCTTTTCTTTCATACATGGACAGTGGCTTCCAAATAGTTAGGGAGTGGTCAGGGAAAAGACAATGTAATCAACAGCTCCAAGCTGTCGGTGAGGCACATGACAGCCAAATGCAAGCTGCTAATTTGTGTCACCTTTGCTTTTTTTTCTTTCAATCAGTGTGATCAGTTGAGTTCCTCAACATGATACAGAGAGGAACTATGAAAGTATGAAAAAATATAGAGTTATTGGGCTCTTTTCTCTGCCCTGTGTGTTCTTTCTTGCAGTGAACATTTGCAGGAGCACTCTTTAAATTAATACATCCTTTCCTATTTCATTGCTCCTAAATTATCCATTCTTTCCCATCAAATTACCTTGTTTCTTAATGTGTGATTCATCTATTTTTTCCTCTGTTCATGTGTTCATGTGTTCCCAAGTTCCAAACCCAGTCTCCCAACTCCTAGTTCAACCCAGTTCAACCTATGGTTGCATACATAGGTTTAGGTCAAAGGTAAGAAACGAAAGGTTTTATCAAGAATTTTATTAGGTGGTTGACTGGTTGCGCATGAGCAGTGCTCCGAAAAGATGTTCTCTCCCTTCTTCCTCCATCAGGCTATTTTATAACAGTATGCTACAGTAGATTGCAACAGCAAGCCCTGGTCCTGCCTGCTGCTTCCTAGTCTTTGAAGAGGGCACAGTACAGAAGACTGGAGAAACCGTCACAGTATTTGAAATCCTCCTAGAACTGAACTTGTATAAGTACTCATTCATTGTGGCTCAGACCAGTGAGGGTATCTCCTCATCCTTTTATTTATAAACAAATCTAGTTGAGACATTCAAGAAATGTCTCTACATAATGTGCCTCAACAGTCCTTGGGGGGCTCATTCACAGGGAACAACATATGATCAAGTTATGTTGATCAGTTACACTGCAGCTACCCACAAGAGAGTTTTGCGAAGGTGATAGCTTGAAAATATGCTCCACAACCACAAAAATTGCCACTGAAGGAGGCCTCTGAGACTATCCCTCAGAGACCCATCATTCAGAAACATCTGAATGCTTGAACCAACCCCAAATCATACCTTTATTCTCAATACTCATCAGTATTTTTGGAGATTCTATTCTAGTTTAATATATACTTTCAAATAATGGATCTGTTCCATTAGAAAGCCCCTGCGCCGCCAATAGCGGTGCGGGGAAATTATCCTCCCCCCCCCGGAGGAGGCAGGAGGCAGGCTTGCAGAGGCCCCGCCTGCGATTGGCCAGGCCCCGTCACGGGGTACGGGCGTCAGCTGAGAGAACGCCGCAGCGCAGCTCGGCCCCTCAATCGGCGCTCGGGAAGCAAAGCCCCAGCCCGCCCTCCCTTGGCATAGTCTGGGATTAGCCGGTTGCCCGTTGGGGGCCAGGTAGGAATTTTTGGCTTCCAATAGATTGGCACCAATTGGAGGTTTTTTTTCGCCTACCTCAGACTGTGGCCATAGGGGGTAGGCTCTCTGCCAGTGGGTCACCTGGCAGGCGGCGTGCAGGTAGGGTAGGTAAGGCTTGATAGGGATCGGCGTGCACCGTGAGCTCGGCAAGGTCAGGAAGTGAGGCAAGACCACTCATAACGATGCTCCTGCAGCTCGGTGAGGCAGGTTGGCAAGTTTCCCGGCTGGAGCGGGTGAGGCCCATCAATGGCTTCAATAGCTTGGGTCTCAAAGCCTGCTCCACTGTCTCAGCCCTTTGGGGATGGCTATGAGAGGGTCCCCAGGCAGCTGTCCTGGGGGGCCTGGAGCCGGGGTGTTTGACGCCAAAACAAGCAGGGGGAGGAAAATGGCTAGGCCCATTTCCCCCGACCGGACTCCGCACGCCTTGGGGGGGTGGATGAGTTTCCCCTCGGTTTGCCTCTGCAGGTTTTTAATGTTAACTTTAAATAAAGTGACCATCTCTCCATAAGCAGCTTGTCTTGTGTCTTCTTTGGGTGTGTGTGTGTAAGGATAATAAGGGTCAAACTAGACATCACACTAAATTGCAGAGGTTTTGGTTGGCTGTTTTAAAAGAACAGTAGCTAGTGGGGCTGCCAAAGCGAATAGAACCATGGCAAGGGACTGGGAGACTTTAGGACTTTGCCCCTACTCCAGATCTGCTCCCAGTCACACCCCTTTCAACTAAGTGTAAATAGAACCACTGTAAATTAATCTGTGGAACTCCTTGCCACAGAATGTGGTGATGGCACCTGGCTAGGATGCCTTTAAAAGGGGATTGGACAAATTTATGGAGGAAAAGTCCCATCACAGGTTACAAGCCATGATGACTATATGCAACCTGCGGGTATTAGAGGTAGCTTATCTCTGAATGCCAGATGTAAGGGAGTGACAACATGATACAGTTATCTTGTTGTCTTTTGTGGTCCCTGAGGCACCTGGTGGGGCCACTGTGAGACACAGGAAGCTGGACTAGATGGGCCTTTGGCTTGATCCAGCAGCCGGGCTCTTCTTATGTTCTCAGCAGCAGCAGCCATTGGGGGGAGGGGAACCCTTCCTTGATCATAATTCAACAACTGGAAGTGAAACAACTGTTGTTCACACGCATGTTTTCCATGTTTTCGGTATTAGGAGGCACATTACCTGGAGAGCACAAGAACACAAATGTCTTTATAGGACTTGACCATGTTCATTCTGTGACTTGAACCCAGTAACTACCCGAACATAATTGTCCAACCAGAAATGTATTGAATTATTCTTGCTGATCTGATCGCGTAGCGTTGTTCTCTTAGACCGAGTCATAAATAGGTGCATTGTACAAAACACTACCGTTAACACAACTTTTATTTATTGGTTGGGCAGCAAATCATTGCTAGCAGTCTTTAGAGGACGGCAGTATCTCTGCTTTTTCCATAAAATGAATGGGGTAGTCCAAAAGTGAGGAGTAATAGTTGATGCTGTGATTGCAATGTCAGTGCTAATTTGGTGGAGCGGATTTGTGGGAGAGTTACCATGGCAATTAGCTGCTTGAAATTTGCTCTGTTTTGCTTTTCAAACAAACCTGTTTTGGCAGGAAGACTGACTAGGCAGGCAAGGAAAAAGACAGAGAAAAAAAAATAAGATCCTTTCCCCCCCTGCTTAGTTGTAGTGTGTACAACAGTTAATTCCTCTTCTTCCATCTGTATGCTCGAGGCAATAAGCCCCACCAGTAAACCTTTCACCTCTCACATTTTCTATTCAAAGACTGTCAAGGCAGATGGCAGTAAATGCCATCTTTATTGAATCATGATCCTTAGTACTTTACCAGAAATAAGCAAGTATTAATCAAAGTACAAAAGGTTTGGGGGAGGAAAAAAGGAAAAGGTGCAGCATTGCAAGCTTGAAGAAAACAACTTGGCACGCTTGCCAGAAGATCTGCAGTTCAGTTTGCGAATGATCTTCCTGGATCTTTAAGTTACTTTCTGAATGTTGTGTGAATTTCGTCCTCTGACGGTAGGAGTGTCTTTCTAGGATGATAGTATGAATGGCAAACATCTTTCATATATACTATTTCGAGGTCCCCTTCGGCTTTTTCACCTCCCCTGCCCTTTGCCATGTTCTTACTGCTGCCTTGTCATCTTAACTTTATGTTTCTTACTTCTGTAGCTTGTGCTGGCCTGGCGGGTAGAAAGTGCTGCTCTTCTTCAAAGAAGAAGAATCCTGTCTTCTTTTCACCAGAGCAATAGCAGTAACAGATCAGCACAAATTGCCCCTTATGCATTCAGTCAGCGCAAAGGAAGGAATCTGCCCAACTTGAGCCAGCCTGGAAAAACTAGTATCATGCCTGGCAAATCTACGGCATCAAGCCCAACATGTGAAGCCCACAGTTTGCTGTAATCATTCAGATTTAGGAAATTTAGAAACTTCTAAATTAAGCCCTGCTGTGGTTTGAACTCAAAGCACACTTATGTGGCAATAATGCACATATGATGCCAGCCTAGACATATCTACTCAGGAGTAATTCCATTGCATTCCATGGGGCCTTACTCATAGGTAAGTGAGTATAGGGTGTGTATAGGATTGCCAGCCCAATCCTATCTAACTCACCCCCTGCCAATGCAGCGGAGCGTGCACTGCATCCTCCAGGGGTGGAGTGGTCAGTCCTGGAGATTTCCTCTGGGTAAGACATTTTTTCCAAATCTCTTTATGGAGTTTTTTGAACTAAAAGCTATAACATCAGCTGAGGATAAACCCACAACTTGGCTGCGCTACGTGGATGATGTGTTTTGTATCTGGGACCATGGGAAGGAGAAATTGGATTCCTTTTTGCAACACCTTAACAGCCTGGTCCCAGAGATACAATTCACAATGGAACTAGAAAAAGAAGGGACATTACCTTTCTTAGATGTGCAGGTTACAAGAAAAGAAAATCTTACTTTTGGGCACTCAGTGTATAGAAAACCTACTTTCACTGGAAGGTACCTGCACTATCTGTCAAACCATCACCCAGCACAGAAAAACTCGCTGATCAGTTCCCTGACATATAGAGCAATACATATATGTGATAATGAATCCCTGGCTAAAGAAAAATCGGTGGTAACAGAAACTTTGAAAACAAATGGATACAAGATCAACCAAATTGAGACTGTATGGGAAAAACAATTGGAGAAAGCAAAACATATACCCACAGTAGAAGAAATAAATAGGAGAAATGAAGAGAAGGAGAAGGAAGCAGCAGAGCAAAAACAAAAAGAACGCAGATGGTTATCTCTTCCTTACTTGCAAGGTATTACAGATAAAATTGCCTATATTTTTAGGCAACAAAATGTAAGGACCATTCTTCTTCCTACTACCAAGTTGGAACAACTATGGGGCAATCCAAAGGATAAAAGACCACAGCTTTGCAACCCAGGAGTTTATAAAATACCCTGTGAAAATTGCCCAAGTACTTATGTGGGACATACAGGAAGATTTATTAGAACAAGGCTACAGGAGCACATTCGTGCTGTTAAAAATCAGCAGGAAGAAAAATCTGCTGTTGCTGCGCACGCAGCAGCAACCGGACACTCCATTGCCTTCCAAAAGACTCGTGTGCTCTTCTCAGAACCTCAGCTCAAACAACGTTTAAATTTAGAAGCGATTTCAATCTCTCAGAGGAAATCTGGGACTTTGATGAATCGCCAACAGGAATTAACATTCATTAATCGCATTTGGTTTCCCTTTCTAAATAAATCCTATAAGCAACGCTGCGCCTTTAAGAACTCACTGGGTTTTGAGGAAAGGTTACTTTCGGTCAGCCCAGAGAGCGCAACTCCTGCTGTCAATTAAAGTGATTAAGCATTTCCTGGGCTTTCCAGAAGAGGTCTCTAATTTAAATGGTTGGTTTCTCTGCAAAGGCAGGACCATCTCTCAGTGGTTTCACTGTTGTTCCCTTTGCATCCGCTTTTGACAAAGTCCCGAGAAAACGGGAGGAAACGTAAAGCTAGTTCAAAGACATCAAGGAGCAAGACTTTAGTGCCTGCCTGACTTCAGGATAATCTCTCCAGGACGTCTGTACTTCCCATGGAACAGTTCGTTTGGAAAAGAATTTCTTCAGGCTGGTTGGAGTTGGAGTGATTTTGACTGCTTGTCTGACTACAGAACAATTTTATCTAGACATCTGTGTCCTCAACGGGGATTTTTTCGTTTGATAAAGAACTCATTCAGGCAAGTTAAAGTTGTAATATCTCTTTATTCTTGATTTCAAAAAATTGCAACATGGCTGGAAAATCCATAAATTTTACTTCTCTGTACATTGCAAAAAGCCATGAAAATCTACATGCTACACATTTTTTCCCCTTGCCTGGGGGTAAGCCTCTACTGCTGCAATGGGTCTACTCGGACCTGTGCCAACAATTTTGCTGGTGCAAGTCCAAATGAACCCAGGAAGGCAGATCGAGGTCGGGAAGGGGGTTGGTATTGGCGGTGCTGCTGCTGATACTGCCCCCTTTCTGGCCTCAACACCCCCTCCCCTCCCTGGTCTCCTCCCTGTTTTTCCATCTCCCCACCCCTTTCCACCCACATCAACTTACCAGTGCTGGGTTCCTTCAGAGGCTGCTGGCAGGCAGCTGCAGCTGGTCACAGCATTGGCCCAGCTGTGCAGAATGGAAGATCTCCTTTTGAGACAGCTGTAAATAACGCTGCACCACTGGAATGAGAGTTCCAGAAGCGCAGCAGGTACATAGTTTTGGGCCCTGAAGCTTTAAAGGCCTTATCCTATGAACCACTCTACCTGCACAACTACCTATAGGCATTTATTAAAAGCTCTGAGTCTCTGTTAAAAAATAGTGGCAGCATACCTCTCACCCTCATGAGCCCATACTAGGGCACAAGCCAGCTGCAGTGCTGGCACAGCATCTGAAAAGATGACACTGCCTTATGATAGGATTGATAGCACATTCTGATAAATGCACATAGAGTGGGAACTGGACTGTGGCTGCTGCACCCTACTTGCATTCAGCATAACCTGTAAAAGAGCCTATGAATCAATGCAAGGATCCCTGATTGTTTGCATGGAGACTTGTTCCGTCTTTCACAGGTTTCACTGATTATGTGCTTGCCACCCCAGTACATGGGGTGAGGCGGGTCCAGCAAGTGCAGAAGAGTTCTGCTGAGTCTGACCATTAGTCCATTCAGTCTATTGTAATCTTCTCTGACTTAGAGGAACTCTCCAAGGTGTTAAGCAGAGGCTTTCCCCAGTTCTGCCACCTAAAACCTTTTTAATTAAGTGGAGATGCCAGAGACTGATCCTAGGACCTTCCGAATGCAAAGCATGTTCTTGACCACCAAGCTATTGCTCTTAACCCACTGCTACATGGTTCTTATCTCCTAGCTCTTCTATGCAAATGATTTTATTCTGCTCTGATTGAATGAGGTCACAGACAGCGCCATGCACAGGACTGTGAAGACCCTCACAGTGGATTTGGATCTCCTGCACAGGCAGGATCTTGCATACCATATTTTTGACAGTTACAGGGCTGTTCTGTTTAGCTCATTTTATTAATTTGTGCACCACCCTGCTAAAACTTGTTCAAATTACAAAACATTGTTTAAAACATTGAAAGAATAAAAGCCTTCCAGAAATAAAGTAGAATGTTCATGTTTTTAAAAGACACCTCACCGCAAGTCAGACTAAAAAGAAGAAATCCAAATTCAAGTCACGTCAATTCTCCAAAGGTCTTCCTTATATTGTTTTCCAGAGTCTGCTGACTGGGGCTAAGGCAACCTAAGGCAAGCCAAACAAATCCCATACTGCTGAGGTCACTACTATAAAGGTCCATACCTCATCCCACCACTGATTGATTGCAGGGGACTACACTGTTCTGCCTGTTCTGTGGTCTGCTCCAGGGGAAGGAATCATACAGCTTTGCCACATTTCTTTCTATTCATGGTAACTGCTGTGTCATTCAGCGTAACACCTTGCAGCAGATTGGCTAATGCTACCAGTTCAAACTGTTTTGCAGCATTTTGATTCACTTTGTATAAAATGTTCCTTTCAGACACTAGTGAGTTGGGGGGATTAACTCCCAAAGTCACAGAATTTTGAACCACATCACAAGACAAGCGGAGAGCTCGTCTGCTCATGATCTATATTGCACCACCTGCATCGCTTCTGGATCCTTCCAACAAGTTTTGTCATGAACACAATCTGGTTGACCACATGAGAGTTTTGCTATTTCCACAACAAAATAGTCATCAAGGTAAGACCGGCATAGTTGCCAACTGACCAGAAGAAAACAAAACTAGTTAGGTTTCCACATGCCCCTTTCGCAGAAGTTTAACAGGAGAAAATGACGCTTTTCGTGTCATGCAACTGAACACTTTCACAGGCTAATTACAGTCAATCTATCTGCTGTTAAAGGGGACAGTTACATGGGCTAGTTTAAAAGTTGGCACTTTTTACCACCCTTTCAGTTTGCAGTCCATCATGCCATCTCCCACAATTCATAGGCACTTCTACACGGAAAGTAAGGCTGCTGAAAATGTCCTGGAGTGGGCAGATGCATTAGCTTTGTAATCAATGAACACAATGAAGCTAATGGAGCCCATCCAATTTATTTTCCATTCATTACAAAACAAAAGGCAATTTAAGTGAATTTAAGTGACTTTTTCATTAGTTCATCCATTTTGGTAACTCACATTTGCTTTTGTTTCCCATTGCTTTCAGTGGGAGACCCAACTACATTTAAAAGGATACATGTAGGGAAATGGCTGGTGGTGATGAACAGCAATCCATCCCTGAAGACCCTTGAGGCAAGACAGTCTCCAGCATTGGGATGATCTTTGCCCTCTACCAGGCATTTGCCCACCACACAGGATCCATCTTTTATTGGTTTCAATTGAATGATCTTGGCTCCGTCAAAGTCAATTTGATATAAAGACCCTGTGTGCTGGAAAATGGATTATGAGGGGCAAAAAAAAAACTCATCCCAAAAACTCTTGAGGTAAAAGTGTCTGCTGGGAAGAGTGGCCTTTTGCCCCCATGAGCTATTTTTCAGGGTGTTGAACATTTTACATTGCCCATATAGACTCTACTAGAATGACTTTCCATCTTTACAGTCTATGGGCATTGTGTAGCACGGCAGTCAGTCTCCCATTCATGGCCAGCCCCATCCATGAAACAAACGATGTGGCTTGTGTCGAGTATCCAATTGCAAGGAAGAAGTAATGACGTAAGGGGGTAAGGAAAGTAGATCGCTGCCACATGCCCAAAAAACCACAAATGTACAGTACGCCCTACCGCCTCACCTTTCTTGCGTGAGCCTTTTCCACAAAACAGAAAGTACAGGAGCTCCCAGGATGTCCCACACCTTCTGTTTTGTTGAAAAGGCCCGCCCAAGGAAGAAGTGAGGCAAGGAGGTAGGGGACTGAACCACCATCAACTGAGCTGTTTGCCATCAACTTCCTGCTTCTGTGCAGCAGAAGCAGGAAGGACTTTGCATTGGGAGGCAGATCACCTTGGGCAGTCCCTGCTCCCTTTGAAAGCAACAGGAAACTAAAACTGGGAGCTCTGAAAAATGAATAAAATATTAAGAATTAAATTATACTTTTAACAAATGAAATATGAAACATTTTCTTGCACACCCCAATGAAAGCAATTCAGACAAAAAAAAACCCTCAAAAAACAAATTCCAGACCAGATGTAGTTTGACAGAAACAAATCACTTAAGCTGCAAAAATGTAACAAAAAGCAGTATTGAAACCACCTTCCAGAGACTCTAAAACTCTTTCACATGATCCCAATTTATATACAAAGCATTACATACTGGGAAAGAGAAGAAAAAAACCCAAACATCACAAAAGTGGTTTGAGTGTTCACTATATCTGAGTTGTTTACAGTTAATTACATAGTAAAAGAAATCAGGTTTACAGTTACATTAAAGAAGAAATTGGATATACAGTAACATAAACATAACTTTTATTGTACAGTCGGAGAGGTTTTATGTTCACCATCACCCATGTCTGATTCAAATCAATAAGGAGGTTTATAGATTTTCTGGGAAAATACCATCCTCATTCATGAAATTCTTCTTGATTTTTTTTTTTTTTAAAACACTGATTGCTAAGGCCAACTAGTTTGGCAAACTCCAGCCTCCAAAAGTCTTTAGTGATAGGACTTCCAGTATATTTTAACAAGTTTTTGGCAATTTTATCTATGTCATGTTACACTGCTAAATTTGAAAAAGTTTGCAAAGAAGAGACATATTTCCTGTATTTTTTCTGATATATTCCCAGATGAAAACAGTAGGTAATTTGCATCCAAGAGACGCAAAAATAAACACAGGGTAGAAGTGCAATTTCTTCTGCAAAATTATGAATATCTTATTCAACAAGTATCAATAGAAATTTCATCTAAACGGCAGTCTTTACGTTGCAAGCATTCAATGCCAACTCTCCAGGGTTGCCAACTCTCCAGGTTTGTCCTAGAGCCTCCAGGAATCAGCATCAAACTCCAGGAGACTACCGAAAGCAACCTTGGAGATTTTAACAGGGCCTCCTTGGCTAAATGACATTACAGCATACTGGAAAAAAGAAAATCTATAGGAATAGCTTCAGCCAGAGTTGGCATTGGCAACCCTAAACACATAGGCTGCATCTTGACAGCAGCTTCCTTCAACAAATGTCATGGTAAACCAGAATGTGTCTCTCAAAAGATGGAAGCAGTATGGTGTGTGTGTGTGTGAGAGAGAGAGAGAGAGAAAATGGTGTATGTGTGTTGTTACTACTTCTGCTATGCCATCTTCAACAATCCTGTTATTCCACTTAGAGGAGCAGTAATCAATACACAGCCTGGTACTTTTTCTTCCAGAGCACCAATTCAGCATGCCCGACACTGGCAAAAGCCTTTATCTGGAAGTACCATTTCAAGACCTCGTGGTTTAAGTAGGAGTAAACAAGCAGCTATCCACATCACACTATGAAGTCACAGGAATCAGTTCTGTACACATGTAATGTAGGAAATGTTTATATTTGTCTACTTTTCTGAGAAGACATAGATGCTGCCCAGATACTCTAGATTTTTGCCATATCCACGAGTTTCTCAGAAGCTGAGAGGATAAAAACTAGCCTTGTAGTTTTCAACTTCTAGGAGTTCTCCCCCTGGCCTTAAACATATAACATGGGAAATTAGACCAGGGTCATAACTGAATGTGTGTGGTCTCCAACCCAGAGGCTCCTGAGATCATTTATTAGAACCAGGAGACAGTATTGCGCTGTTGGCCAATTAAAGGCAGAGGATCAGGCTCCTAATATTCATTCCAGCCTTGGACAATTCCAAGGTTTGCCCACCAATCACTTGTGGCTGATGCTATTTATTTATGCATTTCATGCAAAAAAAAAATAGATCTCACCATTTCACCAAATACAGGTCCTGAAGGCAGCTTACAACAAAACAGTCAAAACAACTCATTACAATGAAACAGGGTCAAAACATGAATCAAATGCATACAGATACGTAAAACACAGAAACTAACAATCATGTTTTGCCACATGCCTTTGTGAGGGCTATCCCCACCTAAGCTGGTGTGGAGCCTCCACCAGGGACCTTCCTCCGCCCCATCCTCTGCCTTTTCCTTCCTGTACTAACCAGTCCTCTTTAAATTTCTCCCTCGCCGGAGTCCCCCAACCTGCTTCAGCTGGCATTCCGGCTTCTCTCCAACGCTTCCAGTCTCGATCAAAGCTAGGTGATCTCCTTCCAAGTCTCGCATGATTCTCCTGGTTCATTCACATATATCGGTTTATCCCCAGCATCTGCAGCTGCTTGGCTCCTCTGTGATCACTACATGGACAAAGATGGGCACCCCCTTCTACCATTCTGCTGCCTGAGGCGACCACTTCAGTAGGCCTCATGGATGGGCCAGTCCTACTTCAGTCGATACATTTTCTCCAATATTATCAATCAATAGTCAGTAAAACATATATACCAAAGTCATTGTTCCCCTGCAACGGTACTGACCAAGTCTTCATGCTACCAAACCAAATCAGTCTACAGGTGTCCACGGTGGTTTCCACATAAACTATCTGATAACCACAGAAATAATAGTTCCCTTTAAGAAAAAAGTATGGATTATCTATGAAAAGTTGCTTTTAATTTTGTTTTATATTCCTCATACTATAACTGAATGGCATAGCTAAATAAAAATAGTAGCCCACGTTGGTGTGAACTATGATACAGATTTAAAAAAAAAAAAGCAATCAGTTGTATACTAAACAGGCCACATACCATCTGTCTCTTACAGTATTAGTACCAAAGATTGCCCAGAAAAAAACACAATTAAGGAAAAAGCTCAGAAACGGAGCCGTAATAAGCTCCCAACTCATGGCCCTGTTTGGCATGAGGTTGTGGTGCTCATACAGAGAGTTTCAGAATTAGTACTGGGCCATTATTAGATCGATGGTCACCTCAGATTCCCAGCAGGTGGCTCATAAATACTTAAACATATTCAGATTACCTGGAAGAAGATAGTCTTCATTTATGTTTTCTGGTCAAACTAATGTGATTTTCTCTTTCAAACAGAACTAAATAGATGTGTCAGAAGGGGTAAAATTGTTAATGGAACAGAACACAAATAGTTTGTAACCCGCTGCTAAGGTGAAAAATGTGGTGGTTTGTTGTCATTATCATGGAATGGAAGGCTTTGCATAATTTCAAATGCATTTCTATATCCACAGGTAGTCAAATAAGTGACCATTACCACATGTGCTGAAGGAGGTAGGA
Organism: Plestiodon gilberti rubricaudatus; assembly: GCA_026170595.1. NCBI lineage: Eukaryota > Metazoa > Chordata > Lepidosauria > Squamata > Scincidae > Plestiodon > Plestiodon gilberti. The sequence goes on along the minus strand of JANXHW010000004.1, from coordinate 135,721,244 downwards.
TGCAGCTCATTTGGGGGCTTGCTGTTGCGGTTTTTCCCCTTCCCCATGTACTGCAAGGGACCTGCCCTAGCGCATATTCACAATATGTTGCATAGGGATCTGTTCCCTCACCAACAAGCCTAAACAAATAAAAAAAAAATCAAATGCACACAAGGTTAGAAGAACTGTGTTTCCTTAATGAATAAAATCCATTGTCTGTAAATTTGGGGAAAGAATCAAACCAGACCTGCTCTTTCTAAATTTCAGATTTTCAATTAAAAAAAGAACAAGAAAAATCTCCCTTGGGTTCGGTTGGATCTCAAAACTCCTATCTGAAATTATGGAAGGAGCTCAATCTTCAGAGGGATTCTACAGTCCAATGAGTGGGTTGTTTAAAACAAACCCTTTAAATAAAGGTGTTTCTCTCAAAATTATTTTCTTGAATTAAACTTTAACCCAAAGTAGAGGAGACTGCCATATTATAAATCACGCAACAGGCTGCCATATATCAGGGAAACGTGTTTCTGAAAATGTATAACACTGTCAGGTTGCGTCTCGGTCATCATTCATGACATGATCAAGACACCTGAGCAGAAATATTTGAAACAAGCTCCACAGCGTTGAGTAAATCACAGCTTTGGAAAACTTTCTGAGGAGTTTTCTAGCCCTGGAACTTATTCTTTAAGCCAGATTTTCTTTGTTTATGCCTCTCCCAAATAATTCTTGCAACTTGTTTGGCCTAGGTCAGTGCATATGTGGTCTTCCAATGACATTTGGAATTACCCTAAAGCTTCCCTGAATCATTGGCTTCGTCGCAATGCCACGTCTAGTGTCCTCTAGACCTGAGAAGAGAGACTGAGGCCAAAAAGATACTGGAATTTAGATACCTGACAGCGCAATCCTATCCAATTTACGCCACCAGCTGAGCTCTCCTCAATCCTATTCAGCTTATGCCACCGGTGTAACCAGCGGTGCAGCGAGAATGGGAGGCCCCAGAACGGAAAGGGGATTCAAATCCCCTTTGAATTCCCTTTTTGGAGGGAATTTGAATCCCCTTTCCATTCTGAGGCCTCCCGTTCTCGCTGCACCGCTGGTTACACTGGTGGCATAAGTTGGATAGGATTGCGCCCTCAGTTATGTAAGGATTTAAACTGATTATTTTGGTTAGTTGTACAACAAATACAGTTGGCCTGCATCTTACACAACACAGTTACTGCCTAAAGCCACAATCGCATATATCCAAAGTGATTTAAATTGCTGTTTTTTCTCCATGTGCATGTGTGTTGGGGGGCAAGTCTAATTGAATTTGCACAAGTAAAACCCATGTCAGTGGCATAGCAAGGCTGCACCCCTGTGATGTCACGGCTGGATGCGACATCACAGTACCCGCCCCCAAGTGATGTCGGCCGGAGCCAAACATCCTTCGGGGGTCAGGCGGGAGCCAAATCAAACGGCTGCACAGAGGCGGCGGACAGCTTCTCCTGCCGTCTCCGAGCCGTTCTGCCGACTTTGCGGTCATCTCCGCCGCCCCCGCCGCCATTTAGTCACTCTGCCACCATTTTGTCACCCTCACCGCTGATAAGTCACCCCCTCACCGGCTGCCCGGGGGCAATCCGCCCTCTCCCCACCACATCCCTTCCTCCGTCTTTGGCCCGTGTAAGATGCAGGCTGACTGCAGTTATTGTTGGAAGCCGGAAGTGTGGCACTTCTTTCATGGGCAAATCTTATTATGTAAAATAATCACTAATGAGTTACAATAAAACCTTAACTAATTGTCACATGAAAAGCCAGTAAGTATTGTACTTAGCGTGCTTTAAAAGGAACTCATCTTGGGTTTGAAACCAGGAGAACATATTTGGATTCTTTCTCAATCGGTTGCCCTCATTTTATCCAGAAAATTCTTCAAGCAGAGGCTTGATAGGCACCTTTTGGAGATGCTCTAGAGAAAATTTTCCTGCTTCATGCAGGGGGTTGGACTAGATGGCCTTGAAGGCCCCTTCCAACTCTAAGATTCTGTGATCTCAAAACTTGGGCTACATCCCTGCATTTTCTGATGGACTTTCCAAATTAAGGGGCTATTCTATATAAATGCTAACCAATCAGACCGCTATACTATACTGTATATCTACCTGCCATTTTTGTCTTTATAAAACAAGAAACATAGAACAGGCCTTTTGAATACAATGTGATTTCCTAAACACTGCAAAGGAGCTGCTTCAGGCACTGCTAAAAACATTATAATGGCTTATAATGCGCTGTTCTTTTCTGTTTTCTCTATCACAAAATCATTTAAAGAGTCAAATCATTTTATGTTGCTCAAAGAAAAAGCACACACACACACACACACACACACACACACACACACACACACACAAAATATTATAGGTTTAAGTCAGGATTTAACATTACCGGTAAATGGCACTACCTTGACCTCCATCTTGTTGTGATCCATAAGCACTCTAGGCTGTACCAGGGTTGCCTCCGGGGTGTTATGCTAATGACTGCAAGGCTTACCATAGTAAAGAAAATTGTGCTTTTAATGTAGCACTCTAGGTGTGCATTAGTATTCCTTAACTATTCATAGGAAGGTGCTTGATGGTGCTGGGGGGCTTTCTGGGCAGGCAGGCAGGCTGAGGCAGGCAGGCAGCAAAGCCTGAGCCAGACAGCTTAGTGATCCCATTTGATGCTCTTTACACCATTTTGTGAGCAAAAACAGATTTTCTCCTTACACACTTAACTGCACTGTTGGCCAAATAGTTATTTTTTTAAAAAAATGTATATCACAGTCCCTAAAATGGAAATCACTTATTTTTTCATTAGCAGAAATCCCGCTATTAAATGCAGATGTGCTTTAAAAAAGAAAAGGAGAGGCTGCACAGGGGGAGGTATCACCCTGGAAAATGCTTCCATTTGTTGCCACGTAGACCAAATTAAAACAATGGGATCTGCTAAAGCCATTCCAGTTGGACCCAAGATCTGTTTAATGGTAAAATTCCAGTTCCTTAAAATGCAATCAGTGATGGAGCTTTCACAGAAGGTATTGTTCTATATAGTTGCTTCTCATAGGAGGGAAACATGTGATGTCTGAACGCTTTAACCTTGTCCTTCCGAGAAGAAATTCAGGATCAGTATTAGTTTACTCACGAGCTGGTATGAAAGGATGCAGTCCAGAGAAGCATGCTTTTTATTTCATCTGCCTAGGCCACGTCATACAGCTTTTTATACTCCCTTAAGTTGTATAATTTGTAGAACAAACAGGCCTCAGAGGATATGTTGCAGGAGGGGAAGCAAACGTTTCAAAGCCCTAATAACAAAGGCTGTTGATTTATTGACAAACGCAGTCAGTTCTCTTTTGCCATCAGCTCACACAACAAACTTTAAGAAAACCAAGTAACCTCACCAGCTCTGTTGCCAAGCAAAATGCTATTTCCAAACATCTCAGGACCTTGGATGAAACAAGGTTTCTTCACTTTGTTCCGGAATCTCCCTCCCCTCACCATGCACACAAACTCTGGCAGTTTGGGCATGGCGATATTGCAGCGTTTCGGAGTTGTTGGCTAGACTTGAAAACAAATCCCACCAGTTTGGAAATAACGAGCACATGATGAACCAAGCTAAAATCCTTTTGAAGTTTAGCTAGGCTTCTAAAGAAATTCAAGCCGTTCCACGCTGCCTCCACCCCTTTCCTTTTTCCTTTTCTCTTCTCCCCAAACAAACTTACCTTCCAGTAGCAGCAGACAAGGAGCAGCGGGCGAACGGGAATGTTGTTCCTTAGTGTCCATTAAATGAAATCTGAAAGCCTCATCATCATGTAACACGTTCCCAGCATACTTATTGGAACTGTAGTTTACCAGGGCTCCTGGGCCCCTAGTAAGAAGCTGAAGCACAGGCAAACTACAATTCCCAGAGAGCTTAGTACTAGAGACTTCATGGGCTGGCAGGCCTAATGAAGGGCCAAGGAGGAATAGTCCCCCTTCCTGCCAGGAAAGGAAAAATAGAAAGATCTGGGGACAGTGGAAGGCTGCTAGCAGTGATGCACAGCATTTAAAACGGGTTGGCGTTTTCAGGGACTAATGGAACATCAATTCTGAATAGAAATGGGGAGGGTTATACCCATATCTACTCTGACACCAAAATGCAGTCCTTTTTGGCGCCTACTCCTTCAGAGCTAGGCAGCAGAGGCAGGGCTGGCGGTGGGCAGCCCGATCCTCTCCAACTTTAGAGCGGCGGAGCACACGCTCCGCCGCTCTAAAGTGTCGCAAAAATGCCATAAAGCGGGTTTGTGATGGCTCGAGAGTAAGGGCCACCAGCGTGGAGGCCAGCAGCCCTCACTCCCCCGTCAGACTGTCCCTGTGCCTGCCAGTACACAGGTAGGTCCTATGCCGACTGGTGCAGTAGTGGGGGAGGGCAGGTAGGGGCATGGAGGGAGGAGGGCTATGGGCCGGGAGAGGGCAGGGATATCGGCGGCATGCTCCCGGCTCAGCCTTACTCTGCCACCTCGGATGCATGTCAGCTTCAGAGCTGGCGTACATCTGAGGAGGCCCATAGGTCCCGGGCAGCCCTACCCCTTCTCCCAAGATGTTCCCGGGTCACGCCAGTGCGGCCCGGGAATGGGCTCAGGATTCTTTGGCCGGCCCTTAAGGCCGGCCGCGGAACATTGCACAGGATTGCGCTGTTAATTATACAACTTTGCTATGCTCAGCGATTATGCATGAGTGTTATTCCAAACATTAGTTTTGTGCTCGATAAATTAAAGCTCTGGCTCCATATGCACACACAATTTCACAAACACTATTTCTGGTGCAAATTTGTCACAGGACCAATTTTTCATTTCCACTGAAACCAATATCAACAAAAGATTATGTTCCTCTCCAAGTAGCCTGAACAGTTCAGACGTCTTGCTACGGTGAAGAGAGAGGCAACTGCTTTTCCCCTGCAAAATATAAGAGGTCACCACTTTAAAAAGTGCCTCTTTGCCCAGGACAAAAGCACCTTGGAGCCTCACTTTTGCTGTAGATACCTTGTGGGAATGCTGTTAATACGCAGTTATTATTGGTGGACTGACCTCCTGGTTGGAGGCTACAGATGCTAACCATTTTTAATAAATGTAATCATAAGGTGACCCGCTGGGGTTGTTTGTTTTAATTGTTTTACAGCGCAATCCGACTTAATTTTTGTGCCAGTGTAACCAGCGGCGCAGCGAAAATGGGAGGCCCCAGAACGGAAAAGGGATTCAAATCCTCTTTGAATTCCTCTTTTGGAGGGGATTGAAATCCCTTTTCCGTTGCAGCTGCGCCGCTGGTTACACTGGCACAAAAGTTAAGTCGGATTGCGCTGTTAATTATTTGTTTTAATTATTTTTATTGTTGTATTTTATTATGTATTTTAACATGTTTTAATTGTAAGCTGCCTTGATTGCCCTTACCAGGAGAAAGGCGAGGTAAAAAATATTTAAATAAATAAATAAATAACCCTCTCGCCACGTGATTACAGTTGCCATGTGGTTAGCTTTTAAGTGGCTATCATATGGTTCCTGGTTGTCTGAATCTTCCCAATGCCTCACAACAGCAGCACGTTTTATTATTAAACAAAGTATTCACAGACATTCAATTACCTGCACGTGTACTAATTTTCAAAGACGAGGGTTAATGTATCCCACACTCCATTCAAGGTCTGCTGCTAAGTGGCGCAGAGACTGTTTGCTGTGCACTTTTAGTAGAACAGACCATGCACTGTTGGAAAATAATCTTTAAAAGCTCTGACATTTCCACACATACACAGAGATATATTTTAAATAATGTTATTGTGGAGCAACAATAAAACTTCTACATTGGAAAATTACAGTTCACTCTGGACTAAATACATATCTCTGAGCATCAAGCAAAAACCTGTGATTACATTTAAAATTAAGATTGCTGTAAATTAGGAAGATGAAGTCATGTAAAAGGCTGTTACTTTTGCATCTATTTCCACTGAAGAATTATGTAAGGCGATGATGCTTTATATACACATTATAAACACCTTAGGGTGTCTCCCTAGTGCAGTGATGGCGAACCATTTGGGCTGGTGTGTGAACATTTTTTGAAAATGCCTAACTTGACTCTGCTGGTGTGTCACTCACCCACCCCGAACTTTTAATAGTACTTTGACTATTGCTATTTTTAATAGTAATTTTGAATTGAACTGAACTGAAAACAACTATGGAATACATTGCATTTTATTTAACATCAATTAATGATTTTTTTGTTGCTGAGTTTTACTAGATAATGAGAGAGGTCTGCCAAAAATCTCAGCCCTAAATGTTCAAGACAAGCCTATAAAACATTTGCGAAAATTTAAGGTGTGTCAGGGGCCCTGGGGGAAACACTAGCGTGTCACCCAAAATGACCTCGTGTGTCACCAGTGACACGCGTGTCATAGGTTCGCCATCAGAGCCCTAGTGGGGGTTTCCCAAAAAAAACCCTTCTCTTTTTGAGGAAATTACATTTGTCTAGTGAGACTCTAGAGAAGGGGCAGTCAAGTTGGGAAGATTTCCATCATTAAGTGATCTTGTTGAAGAACCCTGTTACGTTTCCAGTGAACCCCAGGATTCCCCAATGATTTGAAAACCAAGTATCTTAATATTTCCAAAATACTGTACATTCTTTATAATTCCATCATGTATTCTGTGCTCTAATCTATTCCCTTGTTTTCATTTACCTTTGGTTAATTTATTTTTTACTTGTGTATTCTTTTGTACTTCTTCCTCTCCCTCTCTATTTTGATGGTTTAAAATCTGTTCAATGTGTACACTTTATGCAACAGACTGCTTCAAATTCTGTCTTTCTTTATTCCCAGTACAAACATTGTAAAAAGTTCCTTTGAGCCATTTTTAACCTCTGTTCCAATTTCACTGGCAAGGACATAAGTCTCAATCCACACCAGTTGTTCTATGTGCCATTAAAACGCAGTATTATTACCACATTAGCTTTCACCAGCTGAATCGAATAGTTTTATAAATTACTTTTCATCGAAGATTTATTTTTTTTCTCTTTGCCTTCCCATCAGAACAAAAGATGGATGATTCTGAAGGCATCAAACAAGGATATTAAGAGCCAGATCACAGAAAGGATGTTCCTTAAAAGTTTAGGGGGTGCATAGATATAAGGGTTTTGTTTAGAGAATGAATTAAATGCTGGCATAAGAATCTCTGCAACCTTTATTGTGCAAAAGGAGATTTCGTAATGATGGCAAGAAAAGATGATAAGGAAGGATGAAATACATCTCTGGGACCATGAAGGATGATAGTTTTCGAGCCCATAAGCGCTTCATATTTTTTTCCTCTTACCCTCATTTTTCAGCAACAGAGTGCTCTTGCCGAAATGGATGGCTAGGCTCGCGGTAATGATTCAGACCAAAGTGACAGGGTAACTGGAAATAACCATTTCAGAATCATAAAATACCCCTAGTGATTGAGATATAAAAGAGTCACTTTTAAGTGTTTCATTAAATTCCCAGCAAATACTATGCATAACAATTTACCGTACACTGCAGCAAACCCATGAAGCTGCTTCTTTAATAAATGAGGTTCATCTGTAGTAAATGACTTGGTGCAACACAAGTGGCTCTAATCAAATTTGGGGACAGATGAGTTCTGTAGATTCAGTTTGTTTTGCTAATTTACTCCTGCTTAGCACTCATGGTGGATGGTCAATTGATATTATTTGTGACAATGCTAAATAAAATAAGCAAAGGGAAAATAAGGTAGGTGATGTATTACCAAGATAAATCACAGTGCAGACGGTGGGCAGATGAAAGCCTACGGCAGCACCACTTAGCACACTCCATTTGATTCTCATTCGTCAGCTTCACTGCCAGTGGCTCGAAAGAGAATGCAAAGGTAAATGAGCACACACGCACACACTCAAAAAAAAAAAAAAGATTTACAGCACTTGAAAAGAGTTCAAAACATTTAAATCAAAATTCTAGGACTTTGCAGGAATCAGATTACTCAAAATACGAGTTTTTAAAAACAGTAATATATTGATATTGTAAAAATTGCATAGACATCTCAACAATCCAGGATCTCGGCCATGTGGAGTTTTATTCTTTTTCAACCCATAAACATTGGCATATTAATTTTACCCTAAATAGTGTTGGTATTGGCTTGGCTGTTTATAAAACGGCAAGCGTTTGTTGGAGGCTGTCTCTGTTTTTTCAGGCTTTTATAGGATAAGAATTCATTACTTTGTGAAACTGAGAACCCAGCAACAGGTGTTTCAAGTTTGTCACCTTATAAAGAAGTTGGCTAAATCCATTGGTTTCTTCCGAGAATTGTGCTTGTTTCAGATGAGCCCATGAGATGTGTAACCTCCTCTGCTGTGCGACTCACGCTGTTCAGTGTAAGGACCAAAATGTGTTGGGTCAGCCAGCACATGTTCTGTCGCTTTACCCATCATGCAGCTTACAAGCAGGAGGCAGCAGAGCTAACAATTATAGCTAGAGTGTATCATTGGTTTCAATCAACTGCTATACATTTACTTAGGAATTTAGTGAGGAGGAGAGGCTATTGGAATGAAGATAATATTTTAGCTGACTACGAGAGATTTACGGAGCAATCCTGTCTAACTTTGTGCCCTGAGATGCAGTGAGGCCAATGCAGCCTGCACTGCATCCAGGACACAAAAAGGCTGCCAGGACACAAAAAGGTCACCTCAGGGGAAGGGACTGTTTGTTCCCTTTCCTCGGGTAAAGCCCCAGACACCCTGATGGGGCTACTCAGATGTGTGCCAGCTATTTTGCTGGCACATGTTTGAGCGGCCTGTGTAGTGGCGGCCAGGCCAGGGGAGGGAATATGATTCTCTCAGAGTCACCACCGCCAATCCCTCCCCCTTCCCGGCCCGGCCAACCAATCCCACCCCACAGAACCCCCCGTTCCGCCCTCTTCCTCTCCGCCACCCGGCAGGGGACCTACCTTCCCTGGCCGGTGCGCCTAGGGATCTGGGGAAGGGAGAGAGAGAGAGAGTTAGAGAGGATTGAGCTGTTAGGCTGCAATTCTATGCATACTTACCTGTAACTAAACCCCATTGACCAGAATGGGACTTATGCATAGGATTGGGCGAATGAATGAATTGAAGATATTAGCCATTTAAAATATTATGACAAAAGCAACTAACTATATACAGAAATTAATATGCTTCTTTGTTTCTCTTTACCTTCCAGATGTGTTTCTGGACCTTCCAGATGTGTGGAATACCTTCTTCCCGTTTGCTGCCTCCCCCAACCTGCTGCTCAAAGCAAGTATGTTTGTGAGCCTCATGACTTGCTGTTCTTTCTACACTATCCCAGGAGTCTTCAATCTTCAGAATCGGTATTTTTTGACACACAGAGAGTTTTAGCATGGAGGAGGGAGTGAGAAAATCATATTACAAGCAGCTCACAACTCACTAGATCCAACCCATAGTCTTCTATCCTCTATCCTTTTCATAAAGGAAACCAAAGGACAAAGAACCATCAATTTCATTTTCTCCACACAAAAATCAATAAGGATTTCAAATAGAATCACAAACTCCAATCAGGCAGTTTATATACAAAGTAAATAATTCATAACTAATATCACACTCAATGATATTCATCCTTCTGTTGTTCATAAAGTGTCCATTGATAGCTCATAATTTTGTCTTGGTCTACAGTATGTTCTGCTACATCTGCGGCTGGTATCTAGTATTCAAAATTTGCAACTTGTGATTGACTGGATTCCTAGAATCCGGCTGCATATTCTTGTTCATCAGTTGGATGAACAGAACCTCAGTTGAGCTTTAGATGCAGATGCTCAGCAAATAATGGCTGTAATATGCTGATGCTTGTGAATATTTTGTAACACTCAGTTTAAAAATGTGATCAAGGAAAGCTCAGAATTTTGACAACAGCTATTGCGGGAAGAGAAAGTTTGGCTTGCTTGTGGAAAAGTCCATCATTAAAGATGCTACTTGCAGCAGAGTGGCTGTAGAGAGCCCTGGGCTGTAATCTTAGCTACATTTACTTGGAATTAAGTCCAATTTAGTTCAGTTGGACTTACTTTTGAGTAGACATGCATAGGAATTCACTGTAAGGGACAGTGAGTCAATAAGTAATGAAATATTTAGTCTCTGCATAGCAAATATTTATTATGATGTTGTAGTCACTGATGGAGTTTAGATTGAAAAGCATAAAAAAGAACATTTCAAGAGCCCCAGAGATATCACCTGTCTGGAAAGGTGGAGATTTTGATACTTCAAAGAGAGAACAAACTGGAACCTTTTTTTTTGCAAGATATTAAGTATAGTTATGGGTTTTCTGTTTAATTACCGTACTATGAATAGGCCTCACACTATGATTCTGCCTTACAGCCATGCTTGATCAGGATTTCAGATTTGACAAAAGAATGTTAATGTTCCTTAATGGTGGGTAGGTGTTTCCTTAATGGAAGCTAATGGTTCAGATGTGGTTGGTAATTGCTCTGAGTGTTTTGAACAAGAGGGCTGTCAGAATTTGGGAAGAGTGACACATCTCAACCCCTTCAGCTAAGGCGATGGGGCAGAGGTGTGTGTGTGTGTGTGTGTGTGTGTGTTTGGGCAGGAGCCTTTGTGCACAGGCAGTGGCTTCTTCTCCATCTCCCAATTGGTGGATGGGCTTCCACCCAGAGGAAGCTCATTTTCCAATTAGGAGGGGCAGAAAGCAGCAGCAATGTGAGCTTCTCATTTGAGAGGCTCACACTGTCGCTGCCACTACAGAAAGGTAGATATTAGGAGGCTTCAGGCAGGGATGACCCAACCAGATCTACCACCTGATGCAGTCCCTGACCCCCTGCTGCCATGTGCCCCCCCAAAAAAACCCCAACCCCCCCCCCAAGAAAAATGCAGCCACATACCTTGCTCCTTCCCATGCAATCCTTTTTGACAAAACAAGAAGTGCAGCTCATGCTGGGAACTCCCACTGTGTCCCGCACTTTCTGTTCAGTTTAAAGAGTCTGCAAGGATGGAGAGAGGTGAGTGGGTAGGGAAGCACATCGATGCAGCTTCATCCACAGCAGGCTGGAGGGAGGCAGCAGCCAACTCGGGGTGAAGGAGCGCTCCAAGTCTGCTGCTACCCCCCACCTGCAGTTCAATGTGGGCTCATTGTTAGCATCGTAGATAGGCTGGCCCTGGCTTTGGTGGGTCATACAATTGGGCTTTTGTTGGGCATGGACCTTTGGGCGCATGACGGACCTGATCTACCTGTGACACTGGGCCTGGGGGGACAGAGTTGTGTGTCAGGAAATAGAAGTTTGGCACAGACCTTGTCAGGAACAGAAGCAAACAGAAAGAATGCTGAGCTGGAAGCACTTGGGAATCTGTGCTGTCTGGAAGGGAGTGCATCTTGCTTCCTTCCACCTTTCTGTTTGCAAATAAAGCAAATATTACTAAAATGCCAACGTTTCCAGTGTGCTCTCATACAAACCAGAACCTAAGTAGTTCTGCCCCATGAAGTGCACATTTGCCCAGGGAAGTGGGAAGACTGCAGCAGTATACAAAGATGGCTAGGTGATTGGCTCAATATTTTTTTCTGTTTAGTTACAGACTAGAAGAACAACACTTAGAGGTTGAGGACAGGGAAAGCATATATTTGCCATAGATGGTAAGGGGTTGATTTTTCTCTGAAGGTTTTGTCACATTCATGGATTTACAGGCCATTCTGGAGTTCCTCTTAGGTTCTGAACCAAGATTAATGACACTGGAATGAATAAACATTTAGAGTTTTGTACACAAACCATCAATCAATCTAGCATCCATGTTCAACAGAATCATTAGCTTAAAAGATCAGGGTTTGGGATTGAGGCCAACCTATGAGCCATCTATAAACAAAATCAATAACTGTCTAATTAGCTGGTGCCCTGTACTACAAAAAATTAAAATGCAGGAGACACAGACTTTGACAGGATGTGCTGTGATTATAGTGACTTTGAGTAAGTTCCTAAAGCAATAAGCTAACCAACAGTAGGGCAATGGTATTCTCTTGGAATCTTTTTTCAGCTAACCTTTGGCTGTTTCCAACCCCATCATCTTGAACGTGAGCTTAAGCAAGATCCAATAGAACGTTGATTCATTATAAACTGTTTCGGGCAGCCCAATCCTACCTAAGTTCCCCCGCACCAATGCATCGGCGCCAGCGCAGGCTACGCTGCATCCCGTGGGGGAATTTAGCAGTGGGAGGTCTCCTTGAGGTAAGGGGATAGGATTGCTAGTTAAGGGGAGAAAAATTCAGTTGGGTTGGTCTGCTTTGGGAGTGTCCCACACACTACTGAGGTGGCGTTTGTATGAAGAAGGCCCAATCTATACATTACTCAGAATGACGTGGTAAACTGAGCTGGTGAAATGTGGACTCATATTTAGAATGCCTCACCATGCAGCACCCCCCCCCCCCCATCCCTCACCATGTGGACAATGGAACACATTGGAGGAAATGTTTGGTTCAGACCTCTTCCAGACTTGCTGGTTTACTGCAAAATTGCAGGTTGCTTTCTTGAATGGGGAAGGTTTCTAAATTATATGACTCCCCACCAGCAGTCTGAAATGGAACAGGCAGAATTTCACCACCTCAGCTTACCACCTCATTCTGGGTAATGTGTAGAATAGATCTTATTTATTCCATGTCCCATGAAAGACTGGGTTTTGGCTGAGTGTTGCTGGGGTAACCTATGGAGAAACATCCAGGCTGGTAAAAATCTTGAAAAGAGCTAGTTTCAACTCAAAACAAATGGGGGCTGAGAGTCTTGTTGTTCAGGAGAGGGCATGTGGACACTTGCTCACGCCAGTTAGAGGAGCAGTAGAATTTCCTTGGCTCAGTGCTGAAGAGACATGTGACACTTGTGCAGTGCCACTTTTATACACTATACTCTCTCTCTCTCTCTCTCTCTCTCACACACACACACACACACACACACACACTCACACTCATGGACTGTCACACACCATTAATGATGGTATAGAAAATAATAGCAGCAGAATATGAATCAGAGCAGAAGTGCTTCTTTTCAGCTAATAAAGGGTAAAGTGGAAGTCAATGTGAAGGTAAAGTTAGTCAGAAAACACTGAGGATGCAAGATCACAAAAGATTATCTCTGAGGTTATTTCTAATGGATGGGTAAAACAGCTTTCTAGAACAATCTAGATTGTTAAGATTCTTACAGCCTTAACAACAGCAGATAATATGATATTCTTCCTTTGTATGGAGACTGAAAAGAAAAGGAACTGGTTATACTTTGTGCTTCATTGACAATAGGTAGTTTTCATCCATCAGTTCTCCTATGAGAAAGAGTCTTTTTCTTGCACCCTGGTAAAAGCTTTGTTCTTAGCAGGTATTATGAAATAGTGCTTTTACAGAGTAACAAGAGCATAACATAGGACAAAATGTGCTCTGTTCGGTTGTATGGGGGAGTGAAGGACATAAAACACTCTGTGTGTGTGTGTGTGTGTGTGTGAGAGAGAGAGAGAGAGAGAGAGAGAGAGAGAGAGAGGGAGGGAGGGAGGAGGAGGAGGAGGAGGAGGAGGAGGAGGAGGAGGAGGAGGAGGACAGCAGCAACAACAACAACACAAAAATAAGGCCCAAGTGAAAACAAAACCAATTTAGAAAATTAAACAAAGGGGAGGATGGCATCTAAAAATGAAGGAACTGGAACTGAAGGATTAGTCAGACTTAGAAATAAATGGAATTGTAATAAAGAAAAGATAAAAATAAAAGTCCATTTAATGCCGCACAGAGTAATACTTACCATTTGTGCTGAGTGTGCAAAGCACCTCACCTACAACGCTGTAAGTATGGTTATCCTCGTACTGCAAGAATGCAGCTGAGGCTGAGAGGGAATGATTTGCCTAAGTCCACCTAGTGAGTACATGGCAGAGGTGAGATGTGAACTGGGGAAAATCTGAACCACTTATTGACCAATCCTGCCTAACCTTACACCCTGCGATGCAGCGAGGTTGGTACAGCCAATGCTGTATCCAGGGTGCAAAGAGGTGGGCGGGAGGTCACCTCGGGGGAAGGGAACATTCATTCCTTTACCCTGGGTAAAGCCCCAGTCACCCGAATAGGTCTTCTCAGATCTGCGCCAGCTATTTCGCTGGCGCAAATCCAGGACCCCGTGTTTATTATTATTACTAATCTAGATTGCACTATTAATGTGTAGTGCTTTGTATTATCTTCTCAATGTGTATTTGAGATGGATCACTATGACACCCTTTGAGTGGGGAGCTGAACCTGCTTTTCCCGAGACTTATGGACCCCTGTTAATTCACAGTCAAGGTAAGAACTGAATGAAAATTTCCAAGATCGAATACTTTATCTGCTAGCAGCTAGTTGGTACTTTTGTCTCTAGAAAAAACTTTGTTTAGAGTTGTCACCAATTTCCCACAATGGAAACCGTAGGATGAATTTCTACTCAGATAGTTTTTTGATAGAACTTAAACCTATTCTGATAAGTATCAGTATAAGTAAATGTGGGGAAGGACCATAAGTCAATGGTAGAGCAGAAGATCCTACGTTCGGTCGTTGGCATCTCCAAGTAGGACCGTCTCCACGTTTTGGCCCCTTTCTGAATCCTGCAGACGGCTGTCAGTCTTAACAACAATGAGCTCACAATACTGAGTGGTCTCAATCAATACAAGGCAGCTTATTCTATTCCTAAAATGATCAAATTACACACCCAATTTCATCCTATTCAAAATTAACATCATTTCAAGGTAAACATCTGATGAAAACACTTTGTTGAGATTGCAGAAATTTCTTTTAAGGCGTTTCACACCTTTCCATTGATTGAACTGCCAGAGGTCACCCAGTGGACCAATGGCTGAGGTAACAATTAAATTCAAGTCCATGTCCAAATCAGTACTCTGTGCCACTCTTACTCAGCCATAATAGTTTTAAAAATTGCCAGGAGAGGAGAGGAAGGAGGGGGGGGGGTAGAGGAAGAGAGAGAGAGAGAGAGAGAGAGAGAGAGAGAGAGAGAGAGAGAGAGATGTAAACTAAAGGACTATGGAACATTTATTTTGTGTCTCTTATCCCTAAGAGAATGTTTGCTTAAACAATGGCCACATTTCCAAAGAAGGTAAAGTGTAATTCTAAAGCTATTAAAATGGTTACAGACTCTTAAAAATCACAGCCATACAAATATCCAAATGTGTTAAAGCAAGAGGAGGACAGCAACCAAGAAATTAACAGATATTCACAAGTTCATTTAACTTAGAAGAGACCCTTGGGGACTGAAAAGTGGCGAACATAACAAAGTTATTTAAAAACTGCCTGGAGACATAACAGGAAACCAGAGACCCGTTAGCTGGATAGACGACATGGAGAAAGTCCTAGAATATCAAGTGGGGAAACAGTTGAAGAAGCACAGCTTGATTAAGAATTGACAGTATGGGTGTAAGGGTGGGGGGAGAGAGCAGGGGTTCATGGCTCACTAACTTGCAGGAATTCTTTGCAAAGATTTCTGCCAAGGCAATCTGAGGGAATGGAAGAGCCTCTTATTGTGAGAGCACTTTGATGTCTCTGAAATAACAGACAGAGCTTTTTAGCGGGGCATTAACCCCTTCACTCACAGCACTGCCTCGCAGCTCCTATACGAAAATTCCGTGGTACCTACAGACTATTAGAACTGTACAAGCAAGGAGCTATGAGTTAACATTTTTTTTAAAAAAATACGGTAGTTTGTCTACACTGCCTGCACCTTGCTGAAAACTTTGCTGCATTTCTTCCTTAGGTTACAGTCTGGACCCGGTTTATGTCAAGACTCCTGCTATTTTCGAAGGATCTGGATTGAAACCGTATTTGTTGGAAAACTGAAAAAGGCTCGAAATGTCGTCAAAAATGTTTTGTGTACCAAAACTCTGGGCAACTGTTTCCACTTCAAGCAGCAATCTGACAGCTACTGGTACCAGATCAACAGGACTTTAAAAATGAATCAATTCCTGTTTTAACATCTGCTAATTTAGCGCATTCTCTCCCCCCCCCCCCCGCCGCCAGGCTACAAACAATGTTTTTTTTTTTTCCCCCCCGGCTCTGGCAGGTGGACAAAATAGGGCAGCTACACGCTGCCTACTAACAGAGGCCAGCTGGAAAGTACACTGAATGGCTGCTTCAGAACAATGAATGGTTGCTTCACTTTCCTGTCAGGAGGAGTGTGAAGTGGGGCAGAAAACGGGAAAGATTTACGTGCTGCCTAAAATGTGGTTTTCACACAGTAGCTGGTACTTGGTGCCTTTCCTCATTCCTTTACCAGACTGGAAAATGAAAAATCTCTGGTTTCCATTCAGAGTCCAAGTGTCATCACCTTCTCCACACATGTCAGCAATAATTCTGCATGCATACTACTGAGCACTATGCAACACTTCGAAACTTCTTTTTTTTCTTTTTGCAGCCTGCTATTTTCAGCTTCATCCTCCACATTTTCTCTAAACCCTCAGAAGTGTTGACATAATCTCTTCGACGCCGTACATCATAACGGATCTCGAAGAGAGAGCGACAAAACACAATTAGGTTTTCCTGTAGAGGTTTTGTCAGAAATAAGTAACAAGTTGCATTTGGTGAACATATTATTATGAAATCATTTCAACCATGACCGTGGTTGAGCAACCTGACTGTGGTTGAGCAAAATGTTCAAGGTCATCCTGCATTTTCAGGGGGCTTTCTGGCAGTGATGTAGACTTGAGTCTATTGACTCAGACTTGAGACGGACTCAAGTCATGTCAATGACTTGATTCGGACTTGACTTGACTCAGTGCCTTTTACGGCAAGTTGAATTTTATTCAGGTTTAAACCCGTTTCCCCCATTAAATAGATAGGGACTTGCAACCAAAGACTTGGGACTTTGGGGCAAAAACTTGGGACTTGGACCCAGAGACTTGGGACTTGACTCGCGACTTGGAGTCAGAGACTTGATCCACAACCCTGCTTTCTGGCCACCTAAATTAGCATGGAGTAGAATAGGTCTATACATTACTCTGTATGGAACTCAGACAGCAGATTGGCATGTACTGCCCGCCTCTGTCCACCCACTTGCCTCTGCAGGCCCTCCTCCTCCTCCCACTTCCGGAAGCTGCACACTTCCACTTCTGTCCCCCTCTCCCCTTTACAATCCAGGGAGAAGGAGAAACAGAGGCTAGTGCATCACCTGGTAAGTAGGGTAGACTTTGGCATGCCACCTTGGCTGGCCCTGCTCCTTCAGTACAAGAACAGTACAAGAACAGAAGTCACCTCCAAAAAGGAGCATGGCCTTCTTAGTAGTGGCATCAGCACAGTATTGTGTACCTTTCTCCTGGTCTTTAGGGGCAGAGCCCACCTTTTCAGGAAAGCTTGGGAAAATCCTGATAGTCGCTGGCTATCCTGAGAGGAGGAGGAGGATAATAATAATAATAATAATAATAATAATAATATACAGTATTTATATACCGCCTTTATTGGTCATTGGATTTCTCCCCCGACTTTAATCCAAGGCGGTGTACAGTACATGGGCAGGCTGTCCTAACCCCCCTTGAGGGGTTTTACAATATGTAAATGTCCAATCTTTCATGAACGGCTACATTCCAGGTGGTATCCTTTTTACAGTCTGACTATTCTGCTGGCTGGCGCCTCCCACACTCGACCGATGCAACTGGGAGCTCTTATCTCTTCTCCTGGAGGCTTTCACAGCTTTTTGTAGGTGGTGTGTCTCGAACTTGTCAAGTTCACTGGATCTTCGGGCTTACAAGATGGCAGCTCTCCCAACTGAGCCAGACCCTTCTGCCCATGCTTCTTTTTGTTGCAGGCTAGCAGGGGCTGTTTCTTATTGTCGTTTTGTAAAAAATATATCTGTATTAATAGTTAAGTTAATTTGCAGTGTTGATTTGTTTCAGTTTTCAAGTTGGGTGACAAGCAACCCTGAGCGTTAGTGTGTGTGTGTGTGGGAGTAAATATTTTCTTATAAATAAATGTGGATGCTGTTGAGGATAGAAAGTGCTGCCACAGGGAGTCAGCATAACAGTCAATTTAGCCAAGGATGTTCTACTCTGACTGTCAAGTTTTCAGGCAGAAATCTCTCCCATCCCTGCTGCTTGCAGACATTTGAAACAGAGATTCCAAGGACCGAACCTAGGGAAGGCCCTGACATGCACCACGTATGTGCTCTAACACAGAAGGATGGCTCTCCCCCAAATTCTAGAAATGTCGACATGGCAGAACAAATACTTCACCTCTCACAACTCACCTGACTGATTTATCAGTCCCCCAGGCAAGATACATTTCTACATTCTGTACAGCACCTGGCACAATGTTGACACTAATTACATGTGCCTTGAGTGCCCTTGTTGGGAGAAAGGCGGGGTATACATTCTTTAAATAAATTAAATTAAATAAATGTAAAGAAATCATTGTAATGCTGATCATGCTGATCCCCGAGTCAAGAGAAATAAGATCAAGGGAAGACAGAGAGAAGAGTTGCCTCTCCAAGTTTTAGATCGCTGCTCTGTGGCAATTATGACCACTTCCAGTTTTCAGACAAAAACCACTCTGCAACTAACTAAAGCTTGGGGAGGCCCGCAGAAGGATCCACAGGCCTCCACGCATCCTCCGGAAGCCACACAAGTACATAAGAGCTCGACAGCCTTGGACTTGTGTGAAATACTGTACCCTTGCCCAGGGCCTCTGAGAGGAATTTTATCAGTGGTACAAAGTTTATTTTAGGCCCCTTCTCAAAAGGGGAAAACAGGGTGGGGGATGGCAACAACAGCTGGAAATTTCTCCAGAGCCCAGGTCTATCAGGCTTCCCGACGCGACGCCCAGGTCTACCTGCCTGGTAGACCTGGTGTCCCGGTTGGCCCAGCTTCCATCTTTCACTCTCCATGAGGCCAGCTGAGATCCCAGGAAATTTATAGACCCCCTGTTTTGGCTCCTGGGCCTCCTCCTCCTCTTTACCCCCCCCCCTTCATGGGCCTTGCCCTTGTCCAACCACACTTGCCACGGGCTCCCCTTATTGACTAATGATTATCATCCTGTTGATCCCATAGAGCTGGGTCTGTCCCTTGATCATTAGAGCCCTATCTGTAGCCAGGACAGCACATCACAGAAGAGAAGGCAGCTACAAATCAGTTGGGAGGACTGGTGGAAACAGAAAAACAAACGGACACTCTACCATGCAAATATACAGTACTTCTTAAAACAAACGAACACACAGAAGTAAGGAAAGTTGGCTTCAGAGTACAGGAAAGTCTAGCCCTAATGAAAGTGCCAAGGGGAAAGAAGTGAGTGGCAAAGACCTATCATAAGTGTGACATTAATCACAGTAGAAACAAATTCCTGTCTGGCACATGGGGAAGAATGCAGAATATGTGGCAAATGTCATCCTTTTGCCAAAATGTGTAAAACCAGAAAGGCAAAGAGATCTCAAGCCAGAGATGTCTTTACACTGGCAGAAACAGATGAAACCCCATGTGATGGTTCATCATTGGGACACAATGTTCTTCACCTCTGGAAGATGAGTGGTGTGTGTCTGTCTTCTCATCGATGATTCCAAACCAGTGAATTTTAATCTGACGTCGAGGCACAGGCTTCTGCACTGCCTTTAGAAATGGCCAACGAACTGCAAGCTGAAATACTTCAGCATCCGAATACTAGTTCAGCAACATACTATGGAAAAAAGTTCTTGGCAAATGTGATTTGAACTGCAGATATAAAATATAAGATAGCTGGAACGTTGTGAAGTAGATTTAGATGTACAAGCTGCACTCTGACTCCTTTTCTCCTGGTACCTGACACTGTGGTTAGTTACAGACCTACTAGCAACAGTCTATTCTCCGGTATCCCACATTGGACAGAGGCCACCTGTGCTCTCCTTTCCAGGTTAATGGCAGTATCTGCCAGCCATTTTGTTGCAACGTCTTTCCTTGCTCTGAATACTTGCCCTTTTCTTTCTTAACCTCCACATTGCACAGACAAGCTGAAGGCTGGAACTGGAACCTTCATTGATTTCAACCGAGCTTTTTATGTGCATTTAGAAATTCTGCTAGGTCGTCCTAGAGTACCTTGCCCTGAACCTAGCAAAATGGTTGGGCCTGTCTTGGGGGACAGTAGTGGAGGGAGAGACTACTCAGCAGCTAACCTGGGGGGCCCTTTTACCCAACAGATGAGCCAGAGCCATTGCTAAGAGGTAGCAATAATGTAAACATCTCTCAGCATCTTATGTACTGAGCCACACACATCCAAAAATGGACTAGGGCATCCCTTTGTGTCATTGATCCCAAAGTGGAAAATTATTACTTATTATTCACACAAACACACACTGAACATATTGCAAATTGAAATTTCTCTCTTTCTTCTTGATGATGCCATTTATTTTCTTTCCCAAATGTTGCTTATATGCCACTGTCATCTCCAGCGCCAGAGGCATTTATGTATAACCTGTCTGGTACTGCATTCATTTGGATACCAAAAACAGTCCTTGGTAGTGCAAGCGAAGACTCTTCCCCCCCCCCACCCGCCCCCCGCTTAGGCTCTGTTTCAGAGGCTTGTTTGTTTTCCCTGTTTGTAATTGAATGAGACTTTGTCATTTGTCAGTGTCTCTATTCCCTCCTATAATATTTTGCTGATTTCTAGTATTTATCTTACTCACAGTGGTGGTGCAGAATGATAAACAAAACCTCCGTGTGCTTTAAGGAAAGGTTATTTTGTCAAGGAGTGTTGTGTGTGTTACACACACACACACACACACACACACACACACACACACACACACACACACACAATGAGTCCCATACTTGGGCAGTCAGAGTCTCATAAGGGCCCCTTTGATGTGCATTCTGGTCTGCACTGTGTGGAATGCAAGGCTGTACATGTAAAGGTGAAAGAACCACTGGATGAGACAAATTCTGAAACAGTTTGCAAAAGAAGGAAGATGAACGATGTTGTGTTTGGTCATCCTAATCCTGGGTGGAAAAATATGAAAACGTCTGTTGATTCTATAGGCCCATGCGGTACTTGTAGCCCTTTCTGTCTCATTTTCTCATGTGCTTGGAGTCACCACTCTCACTTCTATGCTACATTAAGAATATCAACACTAGCTAACCAGTAATGCTGCACAACGCTTAATGGATTCCATTTGCAAAGGGCTTGTGAGAAACACAGTTTAAAAAAAAAAATGTCCAGGGCTGCCTCTGAATTTTGTTTGAATTCCAGGTCTGAACAAAGCCCAGAACTTTCCATGAAACTCAGCTGAGAGGATGGTGTTTGGCCTGGTTTCAAATGGAAATCATGTAAAACCAGGCACAGATGACTTCCATCATGACTGCAACTACACCTACAGGGCCCCTGAGAAGCTGGACAAATAGGACCCCATGCACACATTAAATTCACTCTTTCAAGCCCGATAGTTTCCGCCTCCTTTCTGTTTTTATTAAATGCCTATGCTTTTATTCCACTTATTCTTTGCCTGCTGCAAGTCGGTAGTAATGGAACGAAGAAGACAGGGCCTATGATGAGCCGCTGAAACCTAGGACCCCTGTCTGTTGTTTTTGGAAAGATACTTGTGAAGAAGTGCAAATGTAGAATATTGCACTGGGATTCAAAATATACTTTGTGTGTGTGTGTGTGTGTGTGTGTGTGTGTGTGTGTGTGTGTGTGTGTGTGTGTGTGTGTGTGCGCGTGGTGTGTGTGTGCGCGTGGTGTGTGTGTGTCTGGATCTGAGAGTGTGTATGTGCTCCGTTTACGGAGAGTGGAGAAAGCAAGTGCAGATCCTTCCCCCATCCCTTCCCTACCATTGTGAACGATCAAGGCATCCCTGCTTGTATCATCTATTCACATTACTTCTCAAAATGTTGAACTCCCCTGCATGAACTCTCCCTGGTTTTGAACAGAAAATCAAGACGATTGAACACGAACGTGCCCACAACTGTTTCTTTTTCATTTGAACGTTTGCAAGACGTCAAAGGCTTTGCAGATGTTTGCTTGAAACATGCACAAAACCTTCGGCCCAATCCTGTTGGAGTCTGCTGGGTGGGCTGGGATACAGTGTCCTTTTGCAAAGCAAGGCCAGGCTGCACAGCTCTTGATCCTGAGGGAAATGGAAAAATGCAGCCAAAAAGGTGTCCCTCTGTGGGTAGAGAAAGTAGCAAGGGTGGCTCCTGAGGCAAGAAGCTCTCCAAGTGGGAAAAACCTCCCCAAAATGGAAAGAGTGGACGTCTCTGTTGGAGGAAAAGGAAGAGACTACCAAAATGGGCAGTGTGGATGCCTTCAGCATCCAGACTGCCCGTTTTGGTAGTCTCTTCCTTTTCTTCCAACAGATCAGTAGGGAAGAAAATGCCAACTTCCACCTCCAGATCAGGGCTGGATCAGGACTTTGGACAATATATACAAAGACATTCCTGGGTGAATAATGGTATCTTGAACATCTCCCTGGTGTGCACCCAGGAGTTTCTTGGGCTTGATTCAGTTAAGGTGTGACCTTCCAGGAGGTCACAAGGGCTTAATTGCTCCCCAAGCAATGAGGGGCCTTGGCAGACAAAAGGTATGGCAGGGTGCGGGCTGCACCCATGCTTACGTCATTGGAGAAGGAGATTGAAAAGACTATTCAGGTGGCCTGGCCACTGGGCAGTTAGGCTCAATTTATTATGTAGATGTTGTAACCATGATCCTGGCTTGCTAGACTATTCCGATGATGGAAAACTTTGAAAGGGACCCTGGGATAGAGAGTGCTTGTTAGTGCCACTGATTTGGTAAGAGCTTTGAATCAGGACTCGCTTCTCTAGGTGAGTGTGATACGAGAGGCACTGTTTTGTGTTTGTTTGTTTGTTTGTTTGTTTGTTTGTTTGTTTGTTTGCCAGGAAATCCATCGCAGAAGATGTAGACCCACACTGCTGATGCCTTATGGTTGAAAAGGCTCCTTTTTTTAAATCACTTGAAGGGGGGAAAGGGGAGTCTACTTCTGGGTGTCTTAGCTGAATTCAACCACAGTTTTTCAACCTAATTTTCCTCGTTCAGTTTCAATTAATAGGTCTAGATGGGCAGAAGGAGACAGCATATTTCAAACAGCCCATTAATTATAGAGTATTACTTTGGGGAGTCAGATATGTTCCCAGGGCACGTTATTATGGGAATGCAAAGAGCTGAAGGAAGCTTGGCACGAGAGCTACAGCAGGAAACGTTCTCATTGGAAAGAGAGGGACTCAGTCAGCTCAGTCAACAGCAGAGAGCTAAATTCCAGAGTGAAGGAGGGAATCCCCTATATGCAAAAGATACTACCACTACCAGACATAAGTCATGCCTTCTTAACTGCACCAATTATGGCAATTTTCTAAACTAGTTTTAAAAAATAGCATTCCCCCCCTTTGGTCTTTTTTGCACAGTCCATATTGTAGCTTCATTCAAAGCCAATCACACCTCAGTCAGACCATCTCCAGACATACACAGCATCTCCATTCCATCAGTAGACAAATAAAACCACAGCACACCCAGTTACAGACGCCAGTTACTAGCATCCTTGAAACCTGCAACCACTTGCTTACCAGACCCAACCACCTGGTTCAGAAGGCTTTGTGGTCCTTTCAGTCTATCTGGCCAGTTGAATTACTATGATAGGATGTTGGTTGGATATTGGCGAATGGTGGCTCTCTTTCAAAGCAGATCCAAGCCTTTGCCAGGGCAGCAAATGATCTGCTTCAGTGGCGCTCAAACACTTGTTCTGTTATCTCTTCTTGTGCTCTCCTACTCTTTGCCGCCTCCTGCTACACCTCATTTCTCTGACCATGATTTCTGGCTTCCTTGGGTGCAAACAGGTTCTTGGATCTGAGCTCTAATGCTTTTATTATTGTAAACTATTTACTGCTTTAAAAAAGGGGAAAAAAAGAGGTGCACAAAGCAGGTCACATACCCCAATTTAAAAAAAATGCATAAGTTTTGCATCTGTCACTTTGATCAAACTGCTTTCCTGGCACCCAATCCTGGCTTTCTATTATCCTTTCCTGTTATTGCTAGTTCTCCTTCCATGGTTCCCAGAGGCTTCTTGTTGGCCAATTATTGTCCCAATACAGCTCTGATTCTGCTAAGACATTGGACATAGGTCTTACAATTGAGAAATGTTTAAACAGCGCACTTCTCCAGTCTGTCATGCCCAAATATATTTCCCTTATGCACGCAGTTACACTCACTAATGACTATACATTGTGCATCCCCTTTATCTCAGGTTCCGACAAAACAGCCACATTCTTTCAAAAAACAAATAAAAAATCCACAGAATGTTGGGCAGCCCAATCCTGCGTAAAGGGCCTAAAGGGCCGGCCGCAGTATCCAATGGCCTTCCCAGGCTGCGCTGGCGCAGCCCTGGAACATGAACACCTTGGGAGAAGGGGACGTTCGTTCACTTCCCCAGTATAGGGCTGCCTGGCCCCAATGGGCCTCCTTGGATGGGCCTCCTTGGATGTATGTTGGCTCTGGAGTCGGCTCTGGAGCCGGTGTACATCTAGGGTGGCGGGGTAAGGGTGGCCCAGGCCAGGAACGGGCTCGGGATATCGGCGGAGTGTGCCACCAATATCCCTGCCCCCTCCCAGGCCCAATGGCCCCCCTCCTTCACCACCCAGCCCTCCCTCCCTCTGCCCCTCCACCAACCTGCACCAGTGGGTGCCGGGTCCGAAGGGCAGTGGAAAGAGGGCTGACGGACTCTGCACCGGCATCCCTTACTCTCTGGGTGCCATAAACGTGCTTTATGGTGCATTTGCAACACCCGGTGCCTGCAGAGCAGGCACTCCACGGGAGACAATTTGCGCAGGATTGCACTGTAAGTAAATGTATGAATTTAGTATATGCAGTTTTCATGATGTATTTCAGTTGGATTGTATGTTGTGTTTCTTTTTCTGGTGTAAGATATTATTTGGCACAGCTTTTCACATCATGGAGCAGTGTTTATTCCAGTGGTTGGATTAACAGCAATGAATTAATTACATCTTCTACAAATGAATCTGAGATTCAGCAAGGGATCCAAATGTATCTTTTTGTTTCCTTCTATTGCTTAAAATAACATCATTCAGAGCACAATCCACCGGGACATAAGAACGGCGGAGAGAGCGATCCGCCGTTCCAAGACATCGCAAACGTGCCCTAAAGCACGTTCGTGACCCATCGGGAGTAAGGGAGGTCGGCGCAAGGCTGGCCGTCCTCACTCCGCCACTGGGACAACCCCTTGGCCGCCGGAGGAAGGTAAGGCTCTCGGCAGTGAGCGCAGGGGCAGTCTTGGCGGTGAGGAAGGGGGGCCATTGGCCTAGCCAGCCCGGGAGGAGGAGGGGATGGCACCCGCCATATCCTTGTCCCTGACGGACCGGCTCGGCCGTTACACGGCCTCCTCTTACTTCCGCCAGCTATTTAGCTGGTGGGAATCTGAGGAGGCCCATCAGGCCAGGCCCAGTATACACCCAGGGAAGGGACAAATGTCCCCTTCCCCGAGTAGAACTCCGGGAAGCAGCAGCACGGCCCGGAATGGGGATAGAATCCAGCAGGCAGCCCTGGGCTGCCAGCTGAATCCTTACGGTGGATTGCGCTGCCCATCTGTACCCCCGTTTTATACTCGTGGTTAGAAATAGTCCTCTGAAATAAGGAAAGTCAGTGTTTCTCAAACTGTGGGTCGGGACAGTCGCGCCCTGATTTCTGGTGGGTCCCAGGTGATGGAAAGATCAGATAAATACGGTAATTGCCACCAGCCCTGAGACTAGGCTTACCATATTTTCCCCCTCAAACTGGGACACCCCCCACAATTAATTAATTAATTAATCAAAAAATCAAAAATTAAATACAGTTAAAAATGAATTTAATTTTCCAAAACGAAGCGTGACTGGAATTTTTATTTATTTATTTATTTATTTATTTATTTACTTAAATAATTAAATTTACTTACCACATCGTCACTGTCGTGCTGCTGCTTCTCATACTGCTGATCCGGCAGTGCTGCTCCTCGTGAGTCGTGCTGCTGATCTGGAGAGAGACTGCCTGGGCCGCGGGAGCCTCCCAGAGGCTCGCGCGACCTGGGCAGTCTCTCATTCACCTGCTGTCTCACCAGCTCCAAGCCGGTGAGACAGCGGGCCATCAGGAGCCGGTGAGAGAGCGGGCAAATGGCCTACTCACCCGCTCGCTGCCGCCATTACTAAAGAAACTTACCTGGCGCCGGCATCTTGACTCGTGAAATCTCACGATCCAAGATGTCTGCGCCCAAATCTCGTGAGGGCATCATGCCCTCTTGAGATTTGGGTGCTGACATCTTGGATCTCGTGAGATTTCGCGAGTCAAGATGCCGGCGCCGGGTAAGTTTCTTTAGTAATGGCGGCAGTGGCGGCGACGAGGCTTGCCAATCGGCCTGGAATCATTCCAGGACTTTTCCGGTAACCGAGGCTGGTTTCCGGGACTGTCCCAGTTTTTCCGGGACTGTCCCGGTTTTTCTGGGATGAATGGTAAGTTTACCTGAGACTATTCAAAAATCAGATAGCTGCTAATTGCCCTTCAAATAGCTGAGCTCCTGCAGTTTGCAAGCTTGTGTAAATACAGGGAGATAAATCTTTGAGTGAGCCAGGATGGTGTAGTGGTTTGGGAGTCAGACTTAGACCTGGAAGATCCAGGTTCAAATCCCCGCTCAGTCATGAAGCTTCCTGGGTGACCTTGGGCAAGTCACTATCTCTCAGCCCCACCTACCTCACAGGGTTGTTGTGAGGACAAAAAGGAGGGGAGGAAATATGTACACCACTCTGAGCTCCTTGGAGGAAGGGCAGTATAAAAATGTGAAATAAAAAAAATAATAAAGCTAGGTGGGTCTCAATAGAGTGTCATTTTAGAAAGTGGGCCCCGTTGCCAAAAAGTTTGAGAACCACCGAGGTAAGTGACTTTTTATAGCCCATGGTTCCTATCACATCTTTGTAGGAAAAGCAGGTTTTTGTGTTGGGACTGAAAATAACTATGAAAGACAGATTCAAAGAAGATAATTCCACATCAGGAATATAAGAAGACTCTAATAATAGTAGTAATTTTTCCTTTATGCTGCCTTTTACCTTGAGAAGAACAAAAAATGTCTTCTTTCCCCGTTCCCTCTCTGAAATGCCTTTTGGAAAGAACAGATCTGTTCTAGGAAAAACAATGCCGTGCTGTGTCTTTCACAACCACTTTTATACTCTTCCTCTACATTGTGCTGCAAGATCATAATCTTCTCATTGGTGTCAAGAACTTATGGGAGACAGCCAGTCCAGTGGATAGATAGTTGCTCTTAGATCTGTAAGTCCTGAGTTCAAATCCTTGTTCAAATCAAGGCCCACTCATGGACCTTGCGTAAGGACATTAGACAAAACAGTGCAAGATCTGCAATTGTATTTCCTGTGTGTTTTTAAATGATTAGGACCAATGTGCTCAGGAAAGAGAGTTTTTTGTCCTGTGCTGTTTTCCCAATCCAAATCCCCACCCCAACTGCTATTTTGTTCAAATTGTCCTGTCCTCTCCAGTGCTACAGCTAGATCTGAATTAAGGCCCCCAGCAATTTAGCTATTTTTAAAAAACTACAGGAGATTCAATCATAAATTGCTCATCTTCACATGTGTCAGTGCAGAGAGAAGAATGTCCAGACTGCTCACAGTGGAGCAATGTGTGCATACAAGAGCGAGTGCCCAGCGGGGGACACTGCAAAGCTTTGCTCAGTGGCTCTTCAGAACCTGGTACCAACATAGAGAAGAAACACAAACCATCCCATTTTTTTTTGGGGGGGGGCTTCCATTGCCTTTTAATAATGTATCTAGCTTTGCTTAGTAATGGTGTGACTTATCTCTTTTGAAATAGTTTACTACTGAAGTTCACAATAATTTGAGGCAAAAGACACTTGCAGGATATCATCTGTTCTTTACCCAGAATACTTTATAAGTGGAAGGATTATTTATAAATTCTAAGCATAATGTTGCTGAATATCTGCAGATTGTTACTTAAATAAATACAAGTGGTGATTATCTACCAGATTTGACCTGGGCAATATAAGCTCATGATACTTTCCCCTTTGTACAAAAGTATAAATGCCAGGGTGCTCTTTTATAGGAAGTGATTCCAAGTAGGTCTGTAGTTGGTGTTTCCTCCAAAGCACTCAGAAAATCCTTCTAACCATTTCAGAATATTTGTGCTCAGATCATGTTTTAGTATCTCACAATTCAGTATCTGCTATTTATTTGTTTAATTTTCCTTCACCTCACCGACTATTCCTAGCACTCATTACTCAACAAGCCATAACACATCTTGTCATCAGCACGAACGATAAAAGAAGGCAAAGGAAATGGTTCGAACAAAGGGTTACATGTGACATCTGTCTCCTGGCTGTCTTCCATAATCCTCCACAGGAAGGCATTGACTGAATGGGTCAAGGACATCCCATGAAATAGAAGAGTCCATTAGCTGTGCAAAGGAAACTTGCAATCAAGGAAGCAAGAAGCTAAATCGGAATGAGTGACAAACACCACAATGATAGGCGTAAGGCAGACACACAGATTTTTTTGTCCTTTTCTGGTAATAGCAAATCAGTTTTCCCCAAGAATATATAATGACATCACAGAGGTACTGAATTCCAAGAGACAAACAGTGGCACAATCAAATTATTAATTAAAATATCTGCAATGTATGAAGCACCTCCATTCCAAGTCTATACTGAGACAAGAATATGACACATAGTAATGAAGATAATTTCCATAATACTTGTAGTGGATCACACATTGTATGGTTCTTCATTTCTCCTCACAAAGCAGGCTGCCCATAATTCCACACATGAGTCATTATGGAGAAAAAATGTGGCAATAATAACTGGTCTAGTGACTTTGGTGGAGGAGGGATATGAAACCAGGTCCTCTAGCAAAGAGATAAGGCAATTCCCAGGAGGCGTCCAAGGACCAGAGTCCAGACTTAATTATTAAATATTTATTATTATTATTATTATTATTATTATTATTATTATTATTATTAACAGTATTTATATACCGCTTTTCAACAAAACATTCACAAAGCAGTTTACAGACAAAATCAAATGATTAAATGGCTCAACAGCCCAATCCTGCCTAAAGATGAGGCTACCGGCCTAAAGGACTGGCGGCTGCATCCTCGGCCCGTTGCATGTCACACCGGCATGACCTGGACTCACCTGGGGGGAAGGGGACTTCATCTCCTCCTCCTGGTGTACGCGGTGCAGGACCATGGGCCTCCTCAGATGCACAACAGCTCTGGAACTGGTGGGCGTCCAGGGAGGTTGTGTAAGGCCGGCCTGGGCGGTGACGGGGCTTTGGATATTGGCACTGATATCCCTGGTTCCCTGCCCCCTCCCAGCCTGAGCTGGCCAATGGCCCCCTCCCTCGCCACCTCCCCCCTCCCTCCCCCCGCACCAATCAGCACAGAACTTACCTGCAGCGGCCAGCATGCAGAGGTGTTTCTACGGTAGGGGCCCTACCGTAAGTCGCGCCCCGTTCTAGTACCATGTTTACGAACCGGAACGAGAAGGCCCCGCCCCCTCACCAGCGGAGCCGTTCTGTGCTGCGAAGGTGACGAGCAGGGAGTCTCCTGCCCGTTTGCCTTCGCAGTGCGGAATGGCTCCGCCGGCGAGGTGGCGGGGCCTTCTTGTTCCGGTTCGTAAGCATGGTACTAGGACAGGGCGCGACTTACAGTAGGGTCCCTACTGTAGAAACGCCTTTGCCAGCATGGAATCAGTTCTGTGTCCTAGTAAGTGGTGCTGGCCTCCATGCCTGTGCCGCTTACTCTAAAGGAGCCGCAAACATGCTTTATGGCACATTTGCTACTCCTTAGGTCGGTGTGGTGCTGGCCTAACAGGCAGGATTGCTCCGTAATTTTAACTGAGATTGCAATGATTGCTGGAATTTCGGAGTTAGGATAATAAGCCCTACAGAAGTTGGGTGGAGTTCTTGGCAGGCTTACCTAAAATTAAATCATGGATGTCTTTGGAGAAAGGAATGAGGAATAGAAGGAGTCAAGCCATAATCCCTCCTTCCATAATTAGTTGGAGAGATGTTAAGCAGGCAACCTGAGAAAAAGAGAGCAGCTATAGACACCCAGATCAGAGACTGGAGGCTTCTTGGATCCTCCTCATCAACCAAAGACCAACAGCGCAATCCTAACCAACTTTCCAGTGCTGGTGTAGCACTGCATTCTGCAGAGCAGGGGCAGTCATGGAGGCCTCCTCAAGGTGAGGGAACATTTGTTCCCTTACCTCGGGGCTGCATTGCAGCTGCACCGGCACTGGAAAGTTGGTTAGGATTGTGCTGCAAGTCCGATATTCTATCCTCTGGCCACACTGGGGAATTACAATACAGAAAACAACAAAGTTTCTCAGTGAGACCCAACTTGTTTAATAATATTCATCTTGCTCACCAGCCTATAAAGTTGAGATTGAAAGGTTTTTAATGTTATGAATTTGAGGAAAATGAAAGCCCTGTTGAACATTTCCCAGGTAAATATTGGTCTGTAAAACCTGTTTGGGCTTTTGTTTATCTTGGAGCAGAACTTCACAGCTCCCAATGGAATGTGAAGTGCTGCTTTTTAAAGAAGCAGATTGACTGGCAATGAAAATGTCCCAATTTTCTTGCTTCCAGCAGAGGCTTTTCACTGCTTTCCTCATGATTGCACATAAATTACTGCTTCCTTCAAAGTCAAGCTGTCTAAAAACACACACACTACCAGTTTGTGCATTTCCTTCCATCTCACCTGCTGAGCTTGCCTTTGGACCAAGATTCACCTCCTAAGGCACTGACTGTACCACTGTTGCTCCCACAGATTGTTTTTGGCCACGGCTCCAAAGCTTTTCTGGAAACAGCTTCCCTCTTCTGACTCTAGGTCACAGTCCTCTGTCCTCACTCACTAATAACCTGTGTTTCAAGCTGCCGTTTGCATAGCGTCATTGTCTGCCCAGCAAGTCTCCTGTGTGTATTCAGGCTGCCCTCCAAGTTTCTTCGCATTGTGAATCTAAACTGGTTAGGCAAAAGATAATGATACCTAGCCTAGCCATGCCCTTACAACAACAGAAAGTGAGCCTTTCTCTACCGTACAAAAACTAGGCCCTCAGCCTGGAATCGCCACGAATTTGGGGCTCCTCAGCTTTAATAAAAATCAGTAATATGGAACCCACTTTTTAATCCTGTACTCCTCTCTCTCTCTCTCTCTCTCTCTCTCTCTCTCTCTCTCTCTCTCTCTCTCACACACACACACACACACACACACACACACACACACACACACACACACACACACACACACACACACACACACACACCCTGCTTGGGTAAGGACTTCAACTGGGCTGTGGGTCACAATGTTGAAGACCAATAACATAATGGCTGAAGACCAATACCATAAAAACAATACAAACACTCCTTCTGTAAAAGCAGCCAAGTAGCTATGCTGTGCCACACTCAACACTCACTCACAATGGTGTTTCTGTTCCTGATGTTCCACCCTCATAGGAAACTCCTGCCTCTCCCCATTGTGCCCCCAATCGTCCAACATGTACCGTGAGTAAACAAACCCAATAGAATGACTAAGAATCATTTAATCTGAAACTTTTTCTCCAAGATGAGGGAGACAATCTCCAACAGAGAATAAACACGTACACCATCATGTATCAAGTATGGTGGCACAAGATCTCATTCTCCTGCAGTTGTATGGCATGGCCAGCTGGTACTTTCCAGACCTGCTCAATATATATGCCCTCATGGAAAGAATCAACTTGGTCCTGTGTACACACTATGGAGTACATTCCCCCCCCTACTCTAATATTGCTTCCATATAGGAACAATTGGGGCCAGCTCAGCCACATGGTTGGTTGAACCCTTTGCCTCACGCAGTGGGTTGGGGCAGGTGGCAAACTAGTGGGTGCTGCCCCATGACCCATGCCATCCTGCTGCCTTCCCTATCTGCTGCCTACCCAGTGGACCCATCATCTTCTCATATGCTCCTCCATATGCTTTCTTCCTCTGACCATCAGCGGCAGATTGCGAGGGGTCCAAGGAGGTGGAGGATTTGGGTTGCCTTTCATCCCGAACCTGCTGCTGCCTCCCTCGTCCTCCCCAACCCCCTACCAATGCAAGCCACAATGATCTGCTTCCCACTCACTCGAACGAGAAACAGCTCATTCCCTTCCCTCTTCTTATACTGTTGTCAAACCCAGAAGTGCAGGACTTCCGGTTTTATTTACAGGGACAGTGCAAGAGTTCTCACTGTCCCTGTAAATAAACCCAGAAGTCCTGCACTTCTGAGTTTGACAACAGCATGAGAGGAGCATGGTAAGGGCTTGATTTGTCTTGTAGAGCAGAGGTGGCAGACCAGAGATGGCATCAGGTGGTGCTCTGGGTCACACTGCCTCTTCCTCCAGCTCTGCCATCGCTTCTTGTGGTCAGCAGAGAAAATATTGGGAGCTGAAATTATCCCAGCTGAGTCACTTTACAAAAAGCAGAGCTGGAGGACAGAGGAGGAGGAGGAGGTAAGCCCTCCTCCTCCTCCTCTTGTGTGCTTCCAAGCGTGTGGGAAGAGAATGAGGCTGCTGGAGAGACATGTACCATCCCTGCATGCACCACTGATGTTGCACGTGGAGGAGATGCATGCTATGTGTGTGTGTGTGAGTGTATGTATCTTCAGAGAGATCTGAAAAAAAAAGTTTGTGTTGGTATTCTTCCCTGGGCTTGTCAATCAGGGACTGCCTACACTGTCTTCCTTTGCCTGGGCTATTCTTGGATATTCTGTTCTACTCCTTTACCCACCTCTCTCTGCCAGAGGAAGAACTTCTCCCTTTCGACTGGTAGATGTCTAGCTCATGTGACAATAGCTTTGCTCCCACCAAATGTTGCTTTTTGTTCCTTTTCTGCAGCAGCCTGAAGATCTCTGGCCAGGATTTCTGAAAAGCCCTCTCTTATGGGGGCTGTACAGGGGAAAACGTCCTGGAAATAGGGTAAAGGGAGAAAGCCCTTGCAAGATCCTTCTCCCCTGTTTGTTCCACCAAAAAGTATAATATATTCTTCCTTCCAGGAGGCTGCAGGCTAATCTGTTCATACTCCTGTGCTATCCAGAGGCAAGCATCTGAGCCTTCATGAAGTTCTCATTCCTTAGCAGAGGTTTCTCATTTTTAATATTACACTTGTTAGATTTTATTATAGGTTAACGGTTGGAATAATTTTACAAAGGTTATAGAAATATTCATATTTCTCAAGGCTTTTCCATCTGAAGTAGCTGCTTTTTTGAGGTCAGGTCACCTTGGAGCAAGGTTGTAATGGGTGTCTTGGTTTGTCTTTCCATCAGCAGCTGAGCTAGCATGTAACCTGTAATTATTCATAGTACTTGTGGGTCTGCCTGCTACAAGATTAGAGTGATCGTATTACACCAGGAGCAAAGTTTAGATAATATTGGATTCTGAAACAGTTGCGTAGCTTGCCCACCCCGATGGGGGGACGACGACACGTTTTGCATCATCGCCCCACCCCCTGCACTCCCTGAAGGCTTCATTTCAAGGCTTCCATGACTCAGGGCGAGTGGGCGGCCCCCCAAAACGCTCTACTTTTGGCGCGTTTATGTTTCGCAGCTGCAAACACAGCCCTCTGGCTACAAAAAAGCAGCCGCGGAGCACGAAAATCCAGTCGCCACTCCTTCTAGCAAGGAGACTGCGCTTGTCACCCGAGGGCACAGCATTCCCCTGGCTCTCCCTTAGCGATGCCACTGCTCTGAAAGAGAGCAACATTCAGCAGGCCCTGTGTATCCATCAATGCAAGACTTCATCCCAGGTACCTGAGATATTTGGTCTAAGTTTTAATAAACATTGGCATTTTAACATCCATTTTGAAAATAGTTACATAGCTTCCAGTTTATATTTTGGCACTTTTAGGAGTAACTTGAGAGAATTAGAAAAAAAAAGTCCCCAGATTCAATTCCATTTTCATTTGGAATAAAAATATCCAGCCTCCCTTGCCGAACGGTTTCTCGCTTAGATACTATCATTACAGTTTCTGCTTCAGAAAATACAACTATCATTTAAGGGAGAGAAATGGACTCAAATACATGTGTTCTTCCTGACTCTTCACATCTTAAAGCTTTCTGTAATTCATTCCTCAGACTTCAGATGTGGGTTTCAGAAGGAGCGTGGTGTGATCATATGTATTTTTCAAGGGAAACTGATGAAAACCCAGAAAAAGTTTCCAACTAACAGGGTGTTCTGTTTTCTTGGAGAAGGGAGGGGATGCACACAGTGGCATTTTCTGTTTCAAAAGATGGCGTAAAATACTATGGCAATCAGTAACAATCACACCTCAAGCAACCAAGAACACCTATCATATTTCATGCCAGTCTCCCTTTGCTTTGACACACTCAACATATCATGCCAACAGGCTTCTGGAGTTTGGGAAGGCAATCGATTAAACAGCCTTTGTTCCACCCAATAATCTTAACGTGAAAGGGAATGACATCTTAAAATGTTTACTTCTTTGCTAGCATTAATCATATTAGGGGGTGCACTTGAAAGAGAGAAGGGGGTGCAATCCTGTCTACATTGGAGACTGGCGGAGCAGCTGCTCCACCAGTCTAGGGTGTTGCAAAAGTGCCGTAAAGCATGTTTGTGACACACTGGGAGTAAGCGCTGCCGGCGAAGAAGCCGACAGCAACCCCCCTGCCCCAGACTCCAAGGAGTGCCCACCAGGGAAGGTGAGCTCCCCACTGGACAGTGGAGGGGTGGGGGAGGGCAGAATAGGGGCATTCTGGGAGGGGGTATTAGTCAGCTGGGCCCGGGAAGGGGGAAGGATTGGCGGCCACTCCACTGAGATCCTATCCCCCTTCCCAGGCCTGCCTGGTGTTACACCGCCCACTTGAATGTCCACCAGCAAAATAGCCGGCGGACATTTGAGTAGACCCATCGGGGCGGCTGGGGCTCTTTACCCCAAGAAGTCCTCCAGCTGCGCCGGTGCTGGGTCCTATCTGGCTTGGTGTGGGCTGTACATCCACGTTGCAGCCTAGCTACACAGGATTGCGCTGCCCATCTTCTACTGTACCCTACTGATCCTTTAAGTTTTGAAGAATTCATCCATTACAAAATGCGGTTCATATGAAGGCAGCCATACGTTACTGCTTATCCTTCAGCACACTGCAGTGCATTCCCTCCTGTAACTCTTCTGTGTGGGTCTGTGTGGGTTCTGTGGGGGAGGAATAAGGAAAATAGGGGAAACAGTAAGAAAGAACAATCATGGATCGGTTTCAAATGTCTTCTTCAATTGCTCCCTTCGGATCTGTGCAATGAGGCTTGGCTGGCTTCTTTGCATATATCCTGTTTGGAGCGTACAGTATTAATTCAGGCTGATATAATAAGAGGCTATTTCACATTCCCTGAGCCTTTGATACAGTCAGTGGATAGTGTTTTCACTATCCTATATGTCCCATATGACTATATGTCCTCTGGCTGCACTGGACGTATAGGACTCGGAGACGCTGGGCTCCTAGAGAAGCCCACGGCTGTCCCAGTGCAGCCTGCAGGTAATGAAAACAATTTCAGTCACCGGAGCATTTTTGGAAGAGGTAGGAATCCATTTGTTTTGCAGATTGGGGAGAGTTCCTGGGATTGCTTGAAAAAAAATGCTTTCACTACAGTTGGCACCCAGAGCTCTTCCTGATTTGAGCAACGTTTGTGAGTATCCCTATTCTCAAGCTCCTTTACAACCATGAAAACATTTTTTTTCTAAAGGAGAACATAGGTAAAGGTAAAGGTGACCCCTGACAATTAAGTCCAGTTGTGTCCGACTCTAGGGTATGGTGCTCATCCCCATTTCAAAGACGAAGAGCCAGCGTTGTCCGAAGACGCCTCCGTGGTCATATGGCCAGCATGACTCTCCTTGCTGCAGCGCGTAGCATGCAGCTGGAACACGGAGCGCTGTTTACCTTCCCGCAAGCGGTACCTATTTAGCTACTCACATTAAGATGCTTTGGAACTGCTAGGTTGGCAGGAGCTGGCCAAGCAACGAGAGCTTATCCCATCGCGAATTCGAACTGCCGACCTTTCGATCGACAGCTCATGGTTCAGCGGTTTAACCCACTGTGCCACCCGCTGGCCTAAAGGAGAACATAAAGCACCATAATTTGATTTTGATTCTGGTTGCATAATGTATGGGAAACATAAAACATGCCCCAAAACTCACATTGCATAATGATAAATTATGCCATTGGCTCCAATGACATTTTCCTTAGAAAAAATAGCTAGATCCCAAAGTGACATTATGTCCTACATCATCTCTGTTAGATTATCCCAAGGGTAATGTGTTCAAATCTGTAATTTATACAAACAGTTCATTTCCAAAAATTGACCACTGTTTCTCCAGACATTTTAAGGATATGTCCTCCTTCAAGTGGATTATTTACATTGGAATGCATGAAAGGATTTTGTAGCGGGAAAGCCTCTGGCAGAGATTACTTGAGCTTCTCTAATGTCACAGAAGGATAGAACTGGCTGAAGGATCTCTAACTCCATTGATTAAACTGGTCTAAAAGCCTAAGGGCTCAGTCCAGCCCAACTCAGGCACAGTTGAGGCCCAATTGTGGCACAATTGGGGCCCAAAATAGGACCGAGTTAGGCTGCAACTGTGCCTGAGTTAGGCAGGAGGCAAGAGCAGTGGGCCAGGATCGAGGCAAAACTTACCACAGAGGCAGGCAGGCCCCTGTGGGGAGCTGTCAGTCTTGTGGAAGCGAAGAGCCCCCTCCTCAGCCCATCTGCGTGCACCTACCACAGCTGCTGCAGCGGTCGCAGCAGATGGGCAACCACAGGTGGGCCTGCAGGCACTGGGCGTGCGACAGTCAGCTGAAGGGCAGAGGTTGTGCCAGTGCCAGCTGCCCCAGGGCACCCTGGGCATTAGCCACCTGCCGCAGGGGGGAGTGCGACTGCCCTCCCTCCTGCAGACTGCGATGCCACCCCCAAGCCACGGTGAGGCTGCACGTGGGAGTCATGGGGGGGTGAGCGGGGGAGAGAAGGGAAGGAGGGGGTGGGAACGGCACGCACAAGGGGGGTCTCATGAGGTCTGGAACCGCCTCCGCCATGACATGCCCGTGCGCTGCCTGAAGCCCTGGGCCACCAGGGCCGTGCCTATGCCCACAAAGAAGGCATCCCGGTATGCCTTCTGCTCCGTGCCCCGGCCAAGACCGAGAGATGCCTTGCGCTTGTCTGCTGTGAGCGGGAAGGGCTCACGCAGCTCATCACTCCCCAGATGGGGCAACGTAGGCGCCTCGCGGCAGGCGCTCTGGCGGGGTGGGGGGTGCCAGCGTCCATCATCAGGGAGTGGGAGGGGAGGCAGGCACACAGGCAGGCGGACAGGGGGTGCTGGGGAGGGACACGGGTGGGTCAGAAACAGACAGACAACAAGGCTGGTGGGAGAGGGATACAGGGAGAGGGGTCTGCAGAGACCAATAGGGACACAGGGGTCACTTCGCAGACGGAGGCAATGCAGGAATGGGCGCCTCTCATGCAGACGGACCGAGGGCGGAAACGGACGCCGTTGAGGGGCGGACTGAGGATGGAAACGGACGCCATTGACGGGCGGACTGAGGGCGGAAACGGACACCGTTGACGGGCGGACACGGACGCCGTTGACGGGCGGACCAAGGGTGGGTGAGAGCCCCGGTTGCTGAAAGGGCTCTTCACGGACGTGGGGGACGTGCGCCATGTCACCTGTCACGGTTTGCCTGCCTGAGAGGCCCCCCAACTCCCCCCTCCCCTCTGAGCCCTGAGGGTCTGGCAGCCCCCCTGCTGTGTTCTCCCTGGGCTGGCTGTGGCAGGCCCTGGCTGGGATTCATGCAGGGCCTTGTGTGGTGGGCGCTGTCTCTCTGTGTGTGGGGCAGTGCTTGTGTAACATTGGGGTCATGGTGTTCAAGGGGCCTTTGCCCATGGGGCATCTTTATTGTTCTGGAACATTGGCAGGGATGGCCAGGCGAGGCTGCCAGGGGTAGGCACAGCAGCCACTCAGAATGTAGCAGCAGCAGCAGCAGCAGCTGAGGAGGGTTGCAGGGCAGGCTCCCAGACCTCTGGCAGCATCGAGGCAGACGACCATGGGGCAACCAGACTGCGGGCCCAGGGGTGCTCCCCAGAAGGTAGGTGGTGGTGGACATTCCTGGGGAGACATAAATCACAGGGGTATTCCATGGCAGCTGCTGTGTGGTAGCAATCCCCATTGAAGAAATGCCAGTGTGCCAGTTGCAAAGGCCTGCAGGGAGAGAAATCAAACACAGCTGAGTGGTGTGACACACATAGCCTGGTCTGCGCTCCTTCCCTGGGTGTAAGGTGAGCATGATCCTGTAAGGGAAAGGGGTCAAAGAGAGAGACAACAACACAACTTGGGGGTCACAACCATGGCAATCCTAGCAATACTGACCTGTCAGTAGACCCTGTGGAGAAAAGAGGGGGGGAACAGCTGGTGTCTACATATGGGTTACAGTTCCACACTCATGGCATTGTGTGCTCACATTCATACAGGCAGCTATGAGACAAGACATTGGTATAGAGCAGGGGTGGCCAACCTTCCACCATTAGGGCTACTGTGTTCTTAAGAGTTGTGTAGAAGACAGAATCGTGGCAGCTGCACGTATTGATGGTGCTACTAAAGCAGCTGCACCTGCTGAAATGCCCTCCCCTATACAACCATTTAAAGGGCCAGCATTCATGTTGAAAGGTTGGCCACCACTGGTATAGAGTCATATCATGGCAGGCATTGCAGGCAGCTATGAGACAAGACATTGGTATAGAGGCATATCATGGCAGGCATTGCAGGCAGCAATGAGACAAGACATTGGTAAAGAGGCATGTATCCTACCTATATTTCTCTATGCAAAGAGGCAGATGTCAGACCACATGTCAGCAT
Source organism: Plestiodon gilberti rubricaudatus (assembly GCA_026170595.1). Classification (NCBI taxonomy): domain Eukaryota; kingdom Metazoa; phylum Chordata; class Lepidosauria; order Squamata; family Scincidae; genus Plestiodon; species Plestiodon gilberti. Next base: position 135,682,380 of record JANXHW010000004.1, on the reverse strand, counting down.
GAACCCTGCACTTACCTGCTGGTGTTGTTGCCTGTGGGGGGGGAGAGGGGCTGGGAGAAAGACATGGGTTAGCAAACACTTGCATGGAGACAGCTGCCCAGGCACAGGAGTACACAGTTTGGCCACAGGCAGAACAGCCCTCTCTGCCCTAGAGGGGGGCAGAGAGGAGAGAGGAGAAGAGAAGTGGGGTGTTAGAAAAGTTTTCAAAGTCCCACTTTGTGGCTGCTGGGGGACAGAACCCCACGCCACGTGCTCAGAGAGAGAGAGAGAGAGAGTGGAGGGCTGGGGCTGGGCTTTTGTGGGAAAGAGGCTGGGTGGGGCTGGGTGCTGATAGGGTAACTATTTGGTCCGGTTCCAGAGTTAGGCCACAACTGTTCCGTCCTAACTCAGGCACACCTCAGGCCCAGGGTGTTAGAACTTTTCAGGAGAGGGCTGGTGTGGGTAAGGTAAAATGGCTCCTAGGGGTCTCCTCACATTTGGGTCCACCCTTTTTGTTGACCCAAATTTTGGGCCTGAGTTGGGCTCGAGGGGGCGTGTCAGGGCTCTCCAGCGTCTGGAACCGGACCAAAATTCGTAACCGCCCCCGTCACACCCCCGACACGCCCCCGACACGCCCACTTTTAGGCTGCAATTATGCCTGAATTGTGCAGTTGTGCCTGAATTGTGCCGGAACCCAATTCAGTCACAATTGCAGCCCAATTCAGGCACAATTCAGGCACAACTCGGGCCTAAAGCACTTGGGCTGCAATTGTGCCTGAATTGTACCGCAGTTGCCTTGGGCTGGACCGGGCTGTAAGAGTTTGTCAGTGACTGAGCTTCCCAACAGCCATGAAGAAAGGGCCAGGGAAGAATAGGCAGAAGAAGCAGGACTCAGCCCAATCGTATCCCCCATCGGTCCATAGCATACAGCGCCACTGATGGAGTGCATGTTGCATGCTATGGGGGGGGGGAGAAATCAGACAGCCAGGGAGAGGTAAGTGAAACTATTTTTGACGTCTAGTGGGACCTTTCTATCCGCGGATCCGGAATCTGTGGATTTGATTTACCATGGGTAAATCCCTGGGGTTTTCACCTTCAAACCACTGTAAAAAGGAAGAAAAAAAGGCTCCCAGTCCCCGTTTGTACCCTTGCATGGTCAAACCGCACTGTTTCCAAGCCTCTGCAGGGCTTCTGCAAGCTGAACGACCCACTCCTGGGTCACGTGAAGGCTTTTCTCTCCTCCCAGGCTCACCCTAGAATGCATCCTCGGGCAAAGCTTGGAGAAGAGAAGAGTCTTTGTGCGACCCGGAAGTGGACCCAGTTAAGCTTGCAGAAGCCCTAAGGAGGCTTGGACAGAGGCATCGTTCGGGGGTGGGTGGGTTGTACTTGCCTCTGATTTTGCCGCCAGGTCGCCCCCTTTGCTGCTCTTGTTGTCTTCTTTTCTGTTACTACGCTGGCTGCAAGATCAGCCCTCCAGCCCGCCCTGGAGCCGTTTGGCTCCAAAAAGGCCGGACAAGTGGCGGTGTGTGTGTGTGTTTACGCTGTGCAACCGCTGAAATGTGGCAGTGTGTGAAAATGATGTCATGCCCCCAGGGCGGGGCTTGTGGCATCCTGTGGGGGTGTTGCATTGGCGCCCCCCAAGGGGGGTGTAGAGAAGCACCACTGGGCTTGGAAACTGTACAGTTTGACCGCCCAAAGGTACAAACGGGGATTGGGTGGGCTTTTTTTCTTTACAGTGTTTTGAAGGTGGACCCCAGTATCTGTGGATTCTTGGTATCTGCATACTGAGCTGCATTTGGATTTGGAATAATTAGCTAGACCTTTTGATGGGGCCTCTTGTTTGAAATAAAAAGGGAAAAGGAGCAAGCCCACCTCAATCCCTCCTTTCACATTTGTTGTTGAATTTTTTCAGGTTGCTTCGGAGAATCATTAAAAAAAAAAAAACACCCAAACCTTACATTTAGCTCACCGGCAGCTGAAAACTGCCCTGCCATCGTTTGGTCTATCCTGGTCTCCTTAAATGGCTGATATCCCAGCATGTGCTGAGATCACTGTAATTAAGATACTGGAATTTACTGGAGGTAAGCCAAAGGAGCATGAACTGATCTCAGAGTGGAAGCTGCGAAAAACCCTCTCTAAGCCAGCTAGTGTTTAATGATCACAGAGTGACATAATTCAAATTGGAACACAAAGTTGCACTGTGTAGGTAGTAATCCAGCTAAGGCAGGGCATTTAAAGTCTGAATCAAAAATTATTTTTTTGCACAGCCCAGTAAATCCTTCTATTGTGAATAATTAAATTACTTGGAAATGCAGAACACATGGCTGTAAAGCCACATTTTCCCCCTTAAAAAGTGGATTTAGAATGTTTACCCACAATTACACCGAGAGTAAATGTTGAAACTTTTTTTTGGGGGGGGGGTCTTCTTGCAGCAATCCAAGAAAGGAATTTGAAAAAGCAAAACAGGCAGCTATCCTTTTTGGATAGTTAGCTGCTCCATGATGCATCAATCATTCATAGGCTGGAGTCTGTGTTTAAGGACAAGAGTGTATACATTAAGAGACCTGTCTTCTTCTACACGACCTCAAATGTGCAGTAAAACCAACTTCCCTTCCAAAAGGAAAGAATTTGAAAAAGCAAAAAAGGCAACTATCCATAGGACATAAGAAACTGCAGTAGTGAAATCTTGCCCCACATGGCAACCAAACAGCTGTTTATCATTGGCCTAATTATCAAGTTAATGAGATACTAATTTCTATATTCATAAAGTATGCATGAGCAAACATGAGCATATGCAAAGCAGAGCTTACTGACAAACTTAATAAATAAAATAACAAGGTATTGGTAAATAAACATTAATGAGCTTTAAAGCAAAGACTGGAGTTTTATTTTATGAGAGTCTTGCATATACGAGGCTTCATATTAGCAAGACACTGGAAGATGTATACATCAATGGCATCAATCATTCATAGGCTGGAGTCTGTATTTAAGGACAAGAGTGTATATATTAAGAGACCTGTCTTCTTCTACATGGCTTCAAATGTGCAGTAAAACCAACTTCCCTTCCAAAACAGAACTATCTCCAAAAGACTATAGAGTGGCCAGGGAAAGAACAGGACATAATAAGTCTTGCCAACGCTGGCTGAACCTCAGAATCTCTTCTCAGTGGCAGCCCTCCAGCCTGGAAACTAAGCTATTGGCTGAACACAGAAGTTCTTCAACTAAGTCAATCCAATCCAAAAGAGTCCAGGTGGAGCAGCACACACAGAGTCCTTTTATGAAAGCTAAAATCCCACTGATCATTTGGTGAGGACGGAGAAGTGCAGGGGAGAAGCCTAAAGAGATAAAGAGTAGCTCCATGCACTCAGCCCTGTCTGACTGACTGGGGAGGGGAACCATATACATAACATCTGGTTGTGCACATGGTTTCCCATCCAGCTGCTAGGGATATATATGTATGTGCAGCTAGCTTGCAAGAAGTTGGGTATGCAAACCAAGGATTTTGTCACACCCCTATGCAAAAGGAAACAGCAACCTGTCAAGCTGGTGGATCCTTTAAGAGTTTTAGGTGCTTGACAAAAGTTTAACTTGGCTGCCTTCTGGTGCTGGCTATGCCACTGATTAAGCACAACATTTTTCACAGACCTAAGTTGCACACAGTAGTGATCGATGAAACGCTTCGCTAGTCGGCTGCTGTTGGGTGAATGTGTGAAGAGGGGAATTCCCATACTTAGTAGAAGCTGTAAAGAGGTAGGAGTGGAGGCAGGGATTTTATGAGAGGCAGCATGTGCAAGCATTCAGTTGCTGATTGGCTAGCCACCTTTTCCCCACCTGTGAACAAATAACTAATCAGTAGCTGCAACCTGGCATGGTACTGATTGAGGCACTGTCCTGTATTCACCGCTGCTTCTGGTAAGAACAGGGTTTAATGGCTTTAGGGCCAAGATTTCTGAAGGACCACCTTCTCACATGTCATGTGAATCTTTCTATCTTGTCATATCTTTCAGGAAGGCTCTTTTGGGGGTATTGCTGCCATCAGACGTTCAGCTGAAACTGACCCATGAATGGGCTTTTTAGTGGTAGCCCTAATGCTATGGAACCCCCAGGTCCTGGAGGTGTGGCTGGCATCTCTTTTTCACCACCAACTAAAGGCCTGTTTTTGTGTCAGATCTTTGTAAAGTTTGTAACCTTTGTAAAGTTCTGTCCTGGTTGGATTGTTTTGTATTTTTTCTTTTTTGCTATTTTTGGTTGTTTAATTGCATTGGTTTTTAATTTATTTATTTTTTTGCAAACTACCCTGAGTCCTTGTTGAGAAAAGCGAGATATAGCTTAAATAAATAAATAAATAAATATGCCCCAGCACCTCTCTTTTAACAAAGATAAATTAACATCAACATATAAGGAATGTGTGCAGCTTCCCATTTTTGATATGAACAGATGTGTCATAAACACTACTGGTTAATTTCCCCAAATAAACTGGAGGGAATGAAAGAGCTGAGCTTGCCTGAAAACAAAACAAAGCAAAGAGGTTGATAGCTCATGATCATGTTAATCGCTTGAAAAAAGAAATTAAATGTGGCAGCGGAATGATAAGCAAAGACTCTTAAAGGTCTTGCTTCTCTTTCCCCATGTTTGTTTTTAAACACAATACATGACAAGCTGACACTGAATCCCGCATTACAAATCCTAGCTGTCAGGTGGGAGGAGGTTGACGCTAACTGGCAACCACACAACAGGGAAGAGGCCCAGTATTTTTGCAAGAATTTATTGGGGATCTTTGTTTGTTTGCTTTTAAAGAAAAACAGCAGGTCTAGTACTGGTTTGTGTTTATGTGGTGCTGATAACTGTACTGTACTGTACTCACCCATATGCTCATAGGTAGTTAGATTTTTCTGCAAGCACCCAGGCAATGCAGTTAATCATTTCTTGATTATGGCGTAGCTGTACTTATGGTACCTTGTAGTTGAAGGCAGTGATCCATTATAAGTCTAGTTTCCAGAGCTCTCCTTATAGCCTGTCCAAAGTAAGCAAGTTCTCTGAAATGCTGAGTGCTGCCCTTCATTGCTGAGTATGTTACAATTTCCTACATTGTAGAAAATTTACATATGAGGGGAAAAAGAGAACGGAATCAGCTCTCCAGTCTCTAGTTCCAATCTGCATTCAAAATCAACATTCTTTTTAAAATAAGACTGTGGTTCTTAAACTATTTTTCTGTCCCCAAGTTGTGGTTGCCACAAGCTTTGAACAATCACCTAAAGCTCACAAGATGTTTCAGTCCTTTAAAAGCAGACATTATCAAATGGCTGTTTTTTGGTCAGCCCGTTTAAACACACTGATATGCCTGTGACAACTGAAGCACATTTTGTTTTGCAACTAAAATAATAAAAATGCATTTTTAGAGATTGACAACTAATCAAAAGACTAAAGGCGCTTTCATTAGTAGCAGCAGCGTCACTAGGGCTAATGACCCCCGTGCCGCCCAACAGCTGGCCAGCGAGGATGTCTCCGGAGCTGACAGCAGCGGAGCCTCCGCTGCTGCCGGCTCCGGAGACATCCTCGCCGGCCGGCTGTCTTGGGCAGGAGGAGGCCTCGGAGCGTCCGCCCTCGGAGGAGCTCCAAGGCCTTCTGAGGGAGGCCCGATGCGTGATGACATATTTATAAGGTTTCGCGCATGCGCAGTACGTTTCTGAGGGCAAATTTGCCCTCAAACGTTCTGCGCATGCGCTAAACCTTGTAAATATGACGTCACGCATCGGGGTTCCCTCAGAAGGCCTTGGAGCTCCGCCGAGGGCGGACGCTCCGAGGCCTCCTCCAAGGCGTCGGTGGAGCGCAGCGGGAAGGGAGGACCGCCTGCGCACGACGCGCGGGTGCATGCGCGGGTGCATGCGCGCGACCACGCGTCACCCATTGCGCGCGGCGCCCCCAGGCGGTCCACCCTTCCCGCCACGCTCCAGCGACGCCTCTGATTAGTAGTACAAACTGAAAACAACTTTTAATGTAGAATAAATAAATCATTGGTGAAAGGTATCGGGGTCAGATCAGACCTGACACTAAATATTTCATTGTCTTTCTGTCTTTAAAGGAAACAGCAGTTTCGGGGGGGGGGGTGTTGCAATCTGGATTGGGACCATGGGGCCTGGGGAGTGAGGGGTCCACCTTTCCACCCATGCTGCATTCCTGATTAACAGCGTGATCCTATCCAATTTATGCTACTGGTGTAACCCAGAGGTTCAGTGAGAACGGGAGGCCCCAGAACAGAAAGGGGTTCAAATCCCCTTTGAATCCCCCTTTGGAGAGGATTTGAATCCCCTTTCCATTCTGGGGCCTCCTGTTCTCGCTGCACCGCTGTGTTACACCGGTGGCGTAAATTGGATAGGATTGAACTTAGTTACACCGGTGGCATAAATTGGATAGGTACGTAATCCCACTGATGGGTCCTGGTAGTGATCACATGAGGCCTACTGGATATATGAGTAGGCTTACCATAAGTCCCGGAATGGCCGGGACAGACCCAGATTTTCGGGTGCTGTCCCGGGGTCCGGGGACATATGGTGCCGCGTCGTCTTGCCGCCGTGACCAGGCCTCTTTGTGCGTTGCGAAGAGGCCTGGTTGCGGCTGGGAACCAGGCGAGTCCAAAGCGCCCAGCCACGCATGCCCATGGCGCCACTGGATGCTTCGATCCTGCCCAGTTCCCAGCTGGGAATTGGGCAAAGCCGAAGTATCGAACTGCGCATGCGCACAGCGCGGCTGGATGCTTCAGACTCGCACAGTTCTGAAGTGTCCAGCCCACGAGGAGCCCTAGCCAGGGGCAGCGGTAGCAGCAGGCACAGCAGCAGCAGTGCTGCGGGAGGAGCAGGAAAAAAGGCAAGAAGAAATGGTGCAAAAATATCCCCCCCCAAAAAAAATAAGACAGCAGTGACACGGCCAGAAAAAATTGGTGGGAAGAAAAAATGGGGGTGTATTTGGGTCCCTCAGAATATGGTAACCCTATATATGAGGTACACTGACTTGAAAATACATTCAGCTACTAAGTGGGACTGCCACTGTAGGCTCTTTCTCCTTCTGCAGCCAGCACTGGATAGGTCTGGCTGATGTGCGGTGGGTTGCTACACAGAGTCCCTCTTGAGTTCCAAATCATGTACAGGTAGGCCCCCATATCGACTGATTCGCTATCCACGGTTTCAGTTATCCACGGATTGTGCCCCCCCCCCCAGGCTTTTACTCCTTTCCCAGTAAACTTCATTTCTTCCTTAAACAAACAGGAGAAGCAGCCTCTGGCTGCTTATTGCAGGCAAGTAGAACAAGACTAAGTCCTAGAGAGGCTCTGCAAGGTTAACAGAAACCTTGCAGAGCCTCTCCAGGACTTAGTCTCATTCTACTTGCCAGCAATGGAGGCTGCTTCTCTGTTTGTTTTAAGGAAGAAACAAAGCTTGCTGAAAGAAAAATAAGAGCTGGGCGCCCGTGCACGCCTGCCCGCAGGGGAGGCGGGGGGGGGGCCTCAGGAAACCGTGGAGGGGGTGTTCTATCCACGGTTTCAGGGATCCCCGGAGGGGCCTGGAACATATCCCCAGCGGATATGGGGGGGGGGGGAGTACTGTATAGTCACCAAATGATATAAGTGAGATGACTTTAACAATTATTGTCTAACATGCTTATGAAATCTAATCATATTTCATTTGCTTAAGCTACTCATAAACCCATGCCTGCCTGCAGGGGAGGCAGGGTGGGGGGCCCCTCAGGAAACCATGGAGGGGGTGTTCGCTCTTATCCACGGTTTCAAGTATCCACGGAGGGGCCTGGAACATATCCCCAGCGGATATGGGGGCCCACCTGTAGTAATATTGTACCAATAAGGGCTGGTTCTTGCAGTACAGGAGTGCCCCATGCAATCGCCCCTCGGAATGCTTGAGCTATGAGTGAGACTGCAGCCTGGCTGGAATCTGGTGGACCTGCTGTTTGTATGATGTCCCATCCTTACAGCAGGATGAATGTGTGACCTCCATGATTTGCACCAACCTGGTCCTATAATAAGCAACAAAACCGGGCAGCAGGAGGCAATGATTTATTTTCTACCCCTGGCAATGTCACACCACTTCCAGGGTACTAGCATCACCCTCTCTATGGGCCAAACAGTTTTTCTGTGGGAGGAAACCCATCATTCCCCTGGCCTACATGATTCCTTTGTTACTGAAGAAGTAATGGAGGGGGGGGGGACCCAAGGTGTTCCCATGTGCCACCATGGTAACATACTATAAATTGGTCCTGGTATTCCCAGGGTGATGCAGAAAGTGACCCCAGTTCAGCCCTGCAGCAAACAAAAGCACCATTCGAGTAATATAAGTGCAGGCAGACACTGAAGCAGTTGCCTTACCTGTAGAAAGAATTGTTCACTAGGATATAGTCTACTCACATGAACAGTGTAAGGAGGACAAGACTCGCACAAAAGTTCACTGTGATAAGAAAAATGACAAGCTGATAGAAGAGGAAAAGTGATCTTTTGTGAGCTCTTTCCTCTTGAGGTTACATGGCTCACCTGATTAAAACAGTGATATGAACAGTTATCTTTGTACACATCGGACCGCTGAGAAAATGTCTGCTGCAGCTACAAAGCCCAAACTACACCTTAGCATGTGTAGTTGAATTCAGCCTGGTACAGATAGGAGTGGTAGGAGCCAGGATGGTGTAGTGGTTTGGGAGTCGGACTTAGACCTGGAAGATCCAGGTTCAAATCCCTGCTCAGCCACGAAGCTTCCTGGGTGACCTTGGGCCAGTCACTATCTCTCAGCCCCACCTACCTCACAGGGTTGTTGTGAGGACAAAAAGGAGGGGAGGAAATATGTACACCACTCTGAGCTCCTTGGAAGAAGGGCGGTATAAAAATGTGAAAAATAAATAAAATAAAAATAAATCCCTTGTAAGAGTTACACTCCTTGTGGACATGTCCTTTATTTCCACATGAATAGCACATGACTTGCTTCCTATTGTCCTTGCAATGAGGAGTTCTGGTGAACCAAAGTTTGGTCCCTTAAAGACCTGTGGGACCTGAGGCTTTCTGGCAATCCAAGCAAAATATGTACCACGAGGCTAGTCTGGGTCATGCTCGCTTGGTATGCACCCCGCACGCATTTGCAAATGTGTCTGGCAACATAATGCTATACAAAAGAGACATTTAGCAAAGCAAGTTTTTTTTTCCCTCAAAAATTGTCCAGGTTTTTTTTTTCAAAATCCACAGAATTTTCCTCATGAAGGACTGACTCATGAAGGACTTTCACCCTCCAAGAAAAATGTCTGCAATTCTAATCCACGTACTGTATTTGCAAATTGATTACTAAGTTTTCCATGTCCAGTTCACATTCCACACCATACCTCTGTATAGCTTTAACTCAGAGTTGAGTTTGTGTTTTTTAAAAAAAAAAAAATCCAGGAAAACAGCTTTTCATAAAGGGGTTCTTATGAGCAACATCTACATTACTTGCACAGTGACAACATCATCTAAATGCCTTGAACGTTGCTTTCTGGTAGGAAATCATTTAATCTTTCTCCTACTGGTAGTATTCTTGTGTTTCCCTATCTTCCTTTTAAAAATCAATCACTGATAATATTGGTTTGAGTTTGAGTTTTTCATTTTGTTGATAATACATGATTGACAGCACAATCCTATCCAATTTACACCACCGGTGCAGTGAGAACGGGAGGCCCCAGAACGGAAAGGAGATTCAAATCCACTCCAAAGGGGATTCAAATCTCCCCTCCACTCCCAAGCCTCCCGCCCTGCCCTCCCCCACTGGTTACACCGGTGGTGTAAGTTGGATAGGATTGTGCCTGCCAATGCTGTAAAAACAAACAAACAGATGCATGTAATTTAAGTGAGCTGTAGCCTACACAAGCTCATGCCACTATATATTTCTTCATCTTTAAAGTAACTCAGGACTCACTGCTGACAAAGTAAGGTGGATAATCCAGTCAAAGATCCAGCCCAAGTTTCTATCCAGGTCTGGCTTTATTTTCAATATCTTTCAAACCACAGTCATCTAGCTTCTTTTCACGAGAGATTCAGTGAAACAAAGATGTATCACGCCAGCATCCTGCCTTCTGTTTCCTTGGAAGACTGTTCTTAAAGGTTTGTGGTTCTTAACACTGTGATCCAGGGACCCTCAATGGTTCTTGGTAAACTTTCATGTGACTCTCTAAAACCGTGATGAAAATAACTCAGGAAAATGATGACAAGATAAGGAACAACTCATGGGCAGCGCCTGTGTAACGTTAAGCGGCCGGCCTAAAGGGCCGGCCACTGTATCCTAAGGCCATTCCGGGCTGCCCCAGCACTGCTAGAGCACACCTCAGGAGAAGGGGATGTTCGTCCCTTTCCCCGGATGTAGGCAAGCCCGGGGTCTATGAGCCTCCTTGAATGCACGCCAGCTCCAGACCTGGAATGCATCCGGAGAGGTGGTGTAAGGGCAGCGTGGGTTGGGAAGGGGTTTAGGATATCAACGCTGATATCCCTGCCCCTTCCCAGCCCAGGCCTGCCAATGGCCCCCCTCCATCATCACTGAGCGACGCAGGACTGGCATAGGTGGTGGAGTGAGTGGCTCCAGCCTCCGACGCTTACTCTCCCATAGTTGCAATCATGCTTTATGGCACATTTGCGACGTTTTAGGATGGCGAGCGCATGCTCCGCCAGTCTAAAGATACACAGGATTGCCCCATTGTTCATTTAAAACGTTAACATTAAAAGAGAAAAGGCATTTACCTCATTGGCAGTGCACATGATTGCATTGGAAGCTTCAAAGGATGTGTTCAGGCACTTAGGTGAATGCATCCAAGCAGACTGGATCATGGCTACAAAGGATACATGCAGCAGCTGGGAATTGGGAACACAAGGGATACTTTCGTGGGCTAGTATAAATATAACTGATTGATTGTCCACAGCCAAATTGTAAGAACCGCTGCTGTAGACCTAACACCACCACCACCACCAATACCACCACCTCCTCTTCCTCCTCCTCCCTCCTCTATACCACCTTTTCTTTGGTCATCGGATTTCTCCTCTGACTTTAATTCAAGGGTGGTTTACACAGGCAGGCTTTCTAAACCCCAAGGGATTTTTACAATACAATAATATGTTCTAATCTTTCATAGAACCCTTCATTCTAGGCAGAGGGGTCACAAGGGCGCGTGCTGCCCCAGGGCCGGGCGCACACGTCACCCTAGTGACCCCTCCCCCAACACACCCCCTTTGTTCGCCGCGATTTGGGGGGACGCCCGATGGGCGTCGCTCCGGGCGCCCCCTCAATCGTTACAGCCGGCTCGGGGACAACTTCCCCGGCCGGCTGTCTGGGGCCTTCTAAGGAAGGCCTGCTGCGCGAATGTTATTTATAACATTCTTTTGTGCGTGCGCAGACTGTTCCTGAGGGGAAAGGGCAGCCCAGAAGGCCCTGGGCAGCCGGCCAGGAAGACGTCCCCGAGCCGGCTCTCCCAGCCTGGCGAAGCGGGCGGGAGGCCCCCAGGCGACGCGTGCATGTGCATGTGCGCGTGCGTGTGCGCGCGTCACCTGGGGGCCCCCCGCCTGCCTCGCCACGCAACAGTGACGCCCCTGATTCTAGGTGGTTTCCTTCACAGTCCAGCCTCTCTCTGGCATCTGCCTCATCACACTTTGACTGACAGGCAACCTTAATAACTCCCAGACAATGTGTAGCTGCAGCTTCTCTCCCTCACAGAGGCTCTGCAGCTTATTAGTGGCGTGCCAGCAGCTCTACGACAGACTTCTGGCAGTCCCGAACTGCCATCCTTGAGATCATCAGGCATATGAGATGGCCGCTCTACCAACTGAGCCAGACCTCCTGCCTTATGGCTATGATGAAGCCATGCACTAGCTTGGGAAATTTACAGCCAATTCTGGCTCTGCTGCTGGACAGCACAGAACAACTTCATAAATAAAGTGCCTGACTAAACTGGAAACTCTTCAAGGCAGGAATCTGAGTTTATCTGTCTGAAAGGTCAGTGCCTGGCATATTTTTTAAGGGCTATGAGAGAATGAAATGAATGCAAACGGGGGGGGGGGGAGCAGTTCCACTACTATCCACTCTCCCCATGAAAGCACAACTGAGAGGCTTCATCCCCTCCTGTGGCGTGTGAAAATTCACTCTCTTTCTATGCCCTCTCTTATCACCTGCTCTAGGAAAAAAAATGTTTAAGCTGGATCAGTTAGTTGGCAAGAATCATGTTTAATGGGGATTTGAAAACAGACCTAAACGAAAGAGCCAGGAATGATAACAGCGACTTTCCTTAAGATCTGACTTCTTTGCTCCAATGACTGCCAGGAGGCCTGAGCACCTATTGTCTTTTGATGGCTGCTTAGCTGTGACACATTAAAGATCCTCTTTCCTCTCTGCTTGGTGTCTCTTTTGTCCATCTGCTTAGTACAGCATTTGATTTTTTCAGAGTTTCCTGTATATCAAGTAGCCTCCTTTGCTGCCCTCTCTCTGGGTGGTAATCTTGTTTCGCCCACATTACAATAATTTTGAAGTCATACTGGTAAATCCCCTTCTTCATATCTTGACAGTTGAGAATAAGAAACCCTGTGCCACTAAGAAATCCCTCAAAAAGCCTTTGACTCTCCCTCCCCCCAAAAAAGAAAAACGTGACAGTAATGATTAGCTATTGTTAATTGGACAATGGCCCTGTTGCTTGCCTGTATTCAGTGCCAAAATGAATCATATTAGTCAACTGCTTCTTTTCAAATGATTTGGTGAGCAATTGCTAGACAGGTTCAGAACCACACACACACACACACACACACATGCACCAAGAAAAAGGAAATCTTTCAAATTTTGAGCAGGGAAAGAAAACATAATGACACCAAGTTTATCTTAGTGTGTGTGTGTGGGGGGGGGGCTGAGAAGAGAAAGAAAGAAATGCCTGGAAAATCTGCGTGAAGCGAAAGAAGTAGGAGATAAACAGCCCAAGCGATCCCATTGTGATCGAATGTAACAGGCTGCAATTGCTGTAATCTGCAGAATTGCAGGTATTCCTTCCTCTGGCACTGAAAGTTTGGAGGTACTTTTAACAATATTGGATTCTAGTAAGGTGGGAAGGAGCTGCAAGAGGAAAAAATAGCGATATCAAAACCGTGCAACTGATTGGAAAACGGAAGGAGGGGGACCCCTCCTAAGACAGCAATTTTCCACTTTTGTTTCATTTTGAAAGCTTTGTTTTTAGGCATACCAGGAAACCACAACAAGAGTGCCCTATCTCAAGTAATCCTTTCTGCTGGTAGGATATGTACCTGCCTATTTAACATGAACCCACAAAAATTATAGAGATATATACATTATAATTTTTTTTAAAGAGGCATGCTTTGACATCAAGCCAAAATCTCAGAGGGCTTAATTATTTCAAATGAAGCGTACACCTGCCCAAGAGATGTAGCTGGGAACTGCAGGTGCTCCACATCCCTGTATATCAAGCTACTTTTATTGAGTTAGGTTAGGAAACCATACATTTAAGAAATTAGCTTTAGGAAAGCACCTGGCGCTGACTGTCTTAGTGGTGAAACGCCAGTCCTATCAAGTTTTCCTTCTTCCTCTTCTTGCATTTTGCAATGTTCATCTTGTTAGAGATGGAAAGAACTTCAACCCCCCTGCTCAGGGCAGGCAAGTGGCCATTCAGCATCCCGGAGAGGTGGCCATTCAGCCTCTGCCTGAAAACGTCCAGTGAAGGAGAGCCCGCTACTGCACCAGGCAGCCTGCTTCAGTGCCAGACAGCTCTTAACAGTTAGGAAATTCTTCCTCATGTCTAGCCTAGATCTACTTCCCTAAACATTCAACCCATTGGTTCTAGTCCTGTCCATAGATGCCACAAGAACAAGTTGATGATGATTTACTAATAAAGTCAGGTTGCTGTTTTCAGATTGTTTTTGTTTTTTCATTTTCAAATCATTCTAGTGATTAAGATAATTTGTGCTATACAGTTGGACCTCGGTATCCGTGAGGGTTCCCCCCACGGACACCGTAAATCTGCATATAGTGAAGTCCACTGTAGAAGGGGTCTTTCAGTTTCAAAGAGTGCTTTAGAGCTTTGGAAATGGAGCCGTTTACACGCACGAAGGTAGGAACAGCGATTTGGGGGGATTGTTTTTTTTTAAAAAAACTTTTCAATTCTACAGTGAACTTCACTATCCCCTGGTATCTGCACTGAGACAAATCCGCAGATGACGGATCTGTGGATAGTGGGGGCCCACTGTATATCTGCAAGATGTTAGGTCTCTTGGTAATCTGGAATTATTCTAACAATGCTGATATGCTCTGAGAGAGGCAGAGGGATCTAGTTTAGATGAAGTTGCACCCAGTTACTTATATCCTAAGCATGAGAGGACCTCCATCACCAGAGCCTGATTCAGCAACATCCAAGCAACTGATAGTATCTTACAAAATATGCCAAAGGCTTCCAAACTATCTGTTCTCTGACGAAGAAAAGACGCCTACTGCAGATTTCGCATTTCCTTTTTTTCCATACTGTTCCAAAACGGTCTCATGATGAGGTGAGCACACGTACAAATCCTAGGCACCCCTTAGCCTTAGACAACTATATTGGCTGTGCAATTATCAAGAGTGCCTGTTGTCTTTGTCTCCCTATTCCATACTTATGTATTGTCACTGTTTTACAGGAATCTTGGAAAAAAAAAGTGTATTCATTTATTGAGCCTGACATTTCAGGGTTGTCAGCACTTACATTTTCCTTCCAACACATCTTGAACAAGCTCCCAACATTGTTTGCAGTCCGAGCGCCATGACAATTTGATGGGGTTTTTCCCCAATGGGGATAGGTATATATACACACAAGCCTCTAAACAATAATAGTATATTACTGGAGGACAAAATGACAACAGAGGTAATGCAGAGTGAATCCGTCAGCATAGAGGTAATGATGCAACTGCTAACGGAAACCGTGGAATGTCAAGAAGGAATGCAGACTGTTCAAAGAGAATGGAAAATATACGCAGTCGGCAACACAGAGACAGGTTGAGCAGCTGGAGAGGCGGAAGCAAGATGATTGATACCAATGTTGGTTATTCTTGATGTATCACCGTCAATTAATATATATTAGAGCTTCCACACTGCAAGGTAGAATAGCAGAGATGCACATACAGTGGCTATTGTAATATGCAGAAATCTTTTAGATCTCTTGGCAAAAATATCTTTCAGCGATGCTATCATGAGATGTTGAAATAGACAACAAATTCAAGATAATCCTTGGTGATTATATAAGAATCACGACTCCTATTAAAAATAATAATTTTACAGTCCACATTCCTCTCCTGCTATTACACTAAAAGCATCTCTCTAGAGAGTTGCTATTCCAAGCAGTAATATCTGCCATTTAAAATAAAGTGATCGTTTAGGAAAGAAACAAGGATGATTGTGTTTTCCACTGCTGTTGACTTTTTGTTTTTACATTTATGACATATTAATATAAGGGAGGAAATTCAGGAAATGACATTTTTTTTTGTTCTAAATGCTAAAGCATTACAATTACCTTGCTGACAATCTTGTTGAGTCCTTTCAGTCCCAGGAGTGTGTAAAAATACTTCTGCCTGTGCCGTACTGTGGACAAAAGCTTTCCCCTCTCAGCTGCATTTGCTAGTGGGCCAAATTCAAGGCTCTTGAAACAATTAGCCTTTCACAGCTGGTTGAGGAAATTCACAAAAGTGTCACATGTGTACAGCCAACATGATAGGGTCACACAGGGTGATGGCAGGGAATTTGGCTGGGCTACATTTGAATTTTGAATTGTGTTTTTCACACTAACTGGGCAATATGGTCCTCATTTAATTGTAGTCCCTGTTGGATGCTAGGAGTTCTAAACTCATTACTTTTCAAAGATGGTGGCTATTTGACCCTTTGACCTGAGAAAATAACATACAGTCTGGAGAGTCCTTTATTTGAGGCTTCTGAGACAGAAACTCAGAGATTGTCCTGAAACGAAACAGAGTTATGGGACAGTACTGGTGGCAGGTTGCTGGGGGCACCAGTGCAAAGCCCTCCACTGGGCCTCCCGTGGTACCCCCTGCCTGCTCCTGATGACACATTGGATTCTACCACTGCCACCAGTAATGACAGTTCAGGAGTTGGCCCAGCCCTGCTGGATCAGGGCTAAGGCCTTTTTATCTAGCAACCTGTTTCTCACCGTGGCTAACCAGATGCCTCTAGGAAGCCCACAGGCAGGAGATGAAGGCAATAGCTTTCTCCTGCCATTGTTCCCCTGAAATTAGTATTCTGCCTCTGAATCTCAAGATAGCATATAGCCATCATGTTTTTGGCCATGAAAGGACAATGGAGGACTTTTCTACGTTACTAGTGGACAGACCCCACTTACTTGGGGTCACCCCAGGGTGGTTCTCGTGGTGTCACCCCCTTCAGGGCACAGACATTGAAATCACTGGCGGTGACGCGATTATGCCACTTACTTCCGTGACCTGGCCAAGCTCGGAGTGGCCGAAGGCCGCCTTCGGCCGCTTTGAGCCTAGCCAACTTGGAGCAGTTGACTCAGCTGAGCTTGGAGCGGCCAAGGGAGGGCCAAAGGCCACCTTCACCTGCTCCAAACCTGGCCAACTTGGCTGAGTTCGGAGTGGTCGAGTCACTGCTTCTTTGTGTTCTTACGAGCATAGCTCGCGAGAACAGGGAGTGGCCTGGGCACTAATGCAATCCAGCCATGTGGTCACTAATAACAGGGAAATCAGAGAAAATGGTGATGACCATCAGCTTTCCCCAATGGAACCAACAGGTATTCCATCTGGCTCCAGGCCTTAACATGATTGTTGACCAAGTAGGCCTATCACAGCCAACCCCAGAAGGGTCGAGGCAGCAGGACCACATTGGGCACACCAGCCAAGCCAGGAGTTACCATTGCAAAATCCAATGAGGGGGGGGGGCTTGCCAGTCAGGATCTTCGAGCTGGTGAAGCATCATCGGAATGGTTCCCTGAACCCCCTGACCTTGCCAACCTCAGAGTAGACACCAGGATCATACCCACCTGCCTACCCAGCCTACATGACACCTGCCAAGTGACCAGTGAGATGAAGGAAGAAACCCTATCCTAGGAGAACCTCCAAGGTCCGTGAGCAAGTCTGGGGTAGGCAAAAAAAAAAAAAACCTGCCAGTCAAAGGCCAATCAGGCTGGCAGCAAAAATTTCCCAGCATACCACTGGTTGAGAAACGCTGATTTAAACAATGCATGTGGTCTATTATCATTGAATTTGCCGTTCTGACTGTTAATGAATGTAGACCATATCCAAACATCATTTTCTGTTACTTTTGTTATTGGTGATGACTAACCGTGTGGGGTTGGTCCAATGCCTTTACAGGACAGTATCTGCTTTAATAAGAGTATACTATTATTATTAGTATTTATATACCGCTTTTCAACAAAAAGTTCACAAAGCGGTTTACAGACAAAATCAAATGATTAAATGGCTCCCTGTCCCCAAAGGGCTCACAATCTAAAAAAGATACAGAACACCACCAGCCAACAGCCACCAGAAAAGACACTGTGCTGGGGTGAAAGGGGAGCAGTTACTCTCCCCCTGCTAAATATAAGAGGAGCACCCATTGAAAAAGTGCCTCTTGCCCAGTTAGCAGGGGTTAGTATACATAATCTTGCTCTCTGAAAAATTGTTTGTTTTATCATTTTACACATAGGTTGTGTTTCCTGTAGTATTGACAAGAATAGCTGAATTATTTGTGATCTTGTCACCTCAGTTTTATGCTAGTCTAGGTGCTTAGAGGAGAACCATCCAGCAGACCTCCAATGCTCGGAGAGGCAACACCTACCCAGCCACATCATATATGTGACATTTTTCTCTATGGTACAGATGCCAAAAGACACATTATGAATGTGCAACACAGAAACAGACAAACAAAACATAGGTCCACCAAATCATTTGAATCTAAAAGCCACATTTCCAGAAACAATTGTTCAGATTAAGGGAAGGAAACGGGGAGATCTTGCGATCATTCCAGCGCCCCCAACGTAGCCAGGGAATCTGTAGTTTAAGGACTACTGTACTACTGCTCCAAAATATGGTTTTAAAAACCAGAGCATTGTTTTTTAAATACATGCAGTCATTCACTATCGGTTCTGGATCAGCTACCGCTCAAGCTCCACCTTCTGGGCCAAGCACACCATTGCAGGAACTGCTCAAATTATTACAGCTGACACTTTAGGATGTGAAGCAAACAGTTTTAGGAAAATGTGATACCAAAGTGGTGAACACAAATCAGAGGGCAGATTATGAATTCTCTTGGCAGAATGCGTTCCTTTTAAAACCATGCAGCGCCTTTTCTGTTTTGATCTGAAGGTGAAACCACATGAATCTGTTGGTAAAGTAGTAGAAGTGCTTTGGGGTATCTGGTGGTGCTATGAAAAAAAAATGCCCAGAATGCACACTATGTTCCCCAGAAATTATTTATACTAATTTGCATGATGTTCTTCCCCCACCCCTGCCTTGCTCTTCATTACTAATGTGTATACGTGCATTATTTTAAAACCACCTAGAGAAGTATTCTTGATGTAGTCAGCATGTACAGTTGCATAAAGATTTTTTTGTGTGTATCGTTTTAACAAAGTGCAGGAGTGCCTATGCGAGGGCTATAGCCACAACCCAGAGGCAAACATAGCCTCCCGTGGGATGGGGGCCGCCACCGCCACGCCCCACCCCGACGTAGCTCACCTCCGCCCTGGTGCTTTTTTGGCTCCTTTTTTGAGCCAAACAGTACCAGGGCGGGCGGGAGGGCTGAAAATGCAGCTGTTTTCAGCTGCAAAGAGGACACGACTACAAAGGTAAGCGCAGCAGCGTCGCGACGACGCGCGTCACCCCAGAGCGGGGGCGCGCGTCACCCTTAAGGGGGAGGCTCCACCCCCGCGCGTGACGTCACGCGCAGGAGCAGAGCGCCCTCCCCGCTCCGTTTTCGGCTCATTTTGGAGCCAAACGGACGCAAGGGAGGGCGGGCGGGCCCACCTTCTCTTCAAAAATGTAAGTAGGGGGAATCGCGCGTCACCCCTGTACGCGCGACGCCCCCCGGTGGCCCGCCCCCCCGCTTCCCCCCGTCGACGCCAGTGGGTAAGCGCCCTGGGGCCCATGACCCCAACTGCCCCCGTAGGTGGAACGCTTCTGCCTCCCCCCCCCGGGCATATTTCAAGCCCCCTTCTTGAATTTTCAGCCTTGATTTTTTAACAAGTAAATCTCTATTCTTTTTACATGTGGAAATATAGGGAGAAACACATAGGCAATCATTCACTTCGAAGTTGAGAAAAAAATCCCCCCACCCAGATTTGCTGCCCTATTCACAAGCTGTAAATTCGTTTTTTGTATAGGGGTATAAGTTGTCAAATAAATTCAGGGACGGAGGCTTACCAGGGCAGCAGTAGCAGCCATTCATTTTTTTTCTTTTTTAAAAGTATTTTTCTGCAGCTGCAGAGAGTGAGAGTAGAAATAACTCTCAGTAACTGCTCCTGGATGGCCACCATTTCTGTTTTCTAAAAGATCCTGGATGTAGCATCATATTGTAACATTATGTGGAAAAAAATGGCTGCTGCCACAAAATAAGAAAAAAAAACTGTCTTTTTTGTGGCAGCAGCCATATTTTCTCCAGACTGCCCCCAAATGATCCTGCATCTGGGGAATTTGGGGAAATGTAGTGGCAGCTGCCAAAAGACCTCCCACTGCCACTGCCACCAGTGTCTGTGGCTGTTTGCCATAACCATCCTAGTGATGCAACAGCACAATCCTACCCAGTCTTCCCTCTGATGGAATTTGTACTCCCTCGACGGAAAGTCCAGACTGCTGGTGTTGCAGAGCCACCAGAGCACCCAGCCACCGCCAGTGCCAGTAAGTTGGCAGCGGGCCATTGGCAAGGAGGGGGAGGATTGGGTGGGAATCAGGGCTGGCCAGCCCTGACTTTTGTCAGAGGAGGGGGGCGGTTACTGACGGTGCCAATATCCAATGCCTTCTTCCAGATCTCAACACACACCCTTGCGCCCACTTGGACCTACGCCAACCAATGGGCTGGCACAGATCCGAGTAGGTCCATTGGGAACTGTGACACAACTGAGTAGGTAAGTAAAACCTTCTTTTATTTACCGTTCTACTACTGCATCATCTCCTGCTGGCCCATAGCATGCTGCGGATGCGGACACTGTGCCGGCGCCACTGCTCACTATGGGACGGCCAAAGATAGGATTGAGCTGTTAGCGACAGACAGCCACTGAGGAAGTGGTAACTTACCACAATGTGTGCAATCACTTGGTAAGCTGGTTGTCTGTGCCTACAGAGATGCCATTCTAGCACACATTCCACCACACACTTGCACCTGGTGTGTAATAAAATCTGACTTACCACTTACTTGAGGAGGATGGTAGAGATGATGAAGCTCCTTGCCCTGGGGCAGTTCTGTCACCTCTATGACTTCTCTTCTCTCATCCTGCCAAGTAGTAAGGAGAATTTTACCGGGTGCCGTGATGAACCTGAGAAGCAAAAACGTAACTCTACATTTGCCCTTGAATCAGAGCTAGACCTGCTGAGTGAGACCAATACTCCAGCATTCAGTTTCTTAAACTATCTAACCAGTCTCTCCATGGATGTTCACAGACAGGGCTAAACCGTTTTGAGTCACTCGCTGTAGACCTCTTTTGGCTTCTGAAGGCAGTCATTGCATCCTCTCGGTTTGTACTTTTGTCAGCCTCAAAAATAAATGTTGAAAGGTTCCACGGAGTAACATTGCCTCTAGGTAGTTTGCTGGAAAAAAAACGACAAGGGCGCTATCGTGCTGAGTGGAGCCCTTTGAGATAGATTTCAAGAATAATGTTGTCTGTCAGCTTCCTTAAATCTTTTCCCTCTGTGTCACTGGCACTTTGAAAACTGCTCTAAAAATCCTAGGAAAAAAATATTGCACCATTGGGAATTATGGTTGATTTATTTTTGTTTGTTTTTTTAAAAAAAGAAGTGAAGAGATCTTGCATTATGGATTTACTCCGATTCTTTTTCATTAAGAACCACCACACTGAACACTGAAATGAAGTCTCTGCCTGTAAGCATTGGAAGTTAGAGCTGTGTATAGTACTTACATACGTAAGATCAGAAGCAGGCTGGCCCAAGACCTACTAATGCCTGAGGTAGCATAATACCACCACCCCTTACCTACTGGCACCCTCCTCTCCCCTATCCCTGACTTCAAGGAAGAGGGGAATGAAGTGGGAAACGAAGTGAGGACAGAGAGAGTGGTGGGCTAGAGTGTCTCCTTCCATTTCCATTTCATTCCCCTCTCTCTCTTTCTTATTGGTGGGCTTGAGGGTGACATTTGGTGGGCTACCTCAAGTGCTAGTAAGTCTTGGGCATACTCTTCCTCTTCCCTGGATTTGAAAGGAAGATGGGAACAGAGCAGAGAGAGAGAGAGAGAGAGAGAGAGAGAGAGAGAGAGAGAGAGAGAGAGAGAGAGAGAGAGAGAGAGTGGTGGGCTAGAGTGCCTTCTTCCTTTTCCACTTCATTCCCCTCTTTCTTTTCTAATCCAGAGAGGATGACAAGGGAGGGTGACGGAGGCAGGCACATTGCCTCCATCAGCCTCATGGGCAGGATATCCCTGATGAGGAATTCACAATGATTCACTGGAAACTTTCCAGAGAGTTGTAATTAAACAAAGTGAAACTGACACTGAAGGAAGAAAATCAAGGAGATAATTTCAGACTTGGATTTTAAAATCATTTACATATCTTCAAATACAGCACATGTTGAAAACCACCAGGCAGTTTAGGGACCATCTTCCAAAACAGCTGAACAAGCCCTCTGAGGATCTTAAAGCAGGAACCATTTCAACGGCATCTTAATCAATTTCTCCTAAGATTTCCATTATTTTATGTTCTTGGAGAAGTTTGAGCCACTCTTAATTCCCATGGCTTCACCATCTGCACAGCATTTTTATGAAAGGTAATTTTATCCCCTCTGCCAACCTGTTTAATTGTCAGGGGAGGATTTATTAGTTTCCATGACTCCAGACAATATTTTATTCTCCCTGAATTCAGACTTCAGAGCCAGCCGCAGCTATTTCCTAATTTTATCAAATGAAAGCAGAGAAGTTGTTCATTAATAAACTAATTCTGACGGGCGGCTCAACATTTGTCTTTCTCTACTTCTCCATTTGGAGAGAGGGGAGAGGAGAAAAGGAAGGCATTTTCATATAACCTGCAATCATAACTGGGCATCTAATGTCTGAGATTTAGGGGGCATCTTCCCCATCTCCTCCGGATCGTCAGCACTGAATAGGAGCACCAACAAAACAGCCACCTGGAAACAGGGATTACTAAGCATTTTCCCAAACAGCCAAAATGTAATTGTCTCTCAAGTCCTTTCAC